>JANAVB010040620.1:6876940-7546940 GCA_029216955.1 Iris pallida
CCTTGTGAGCACACACACTAGACGTCTCACATACTTATTATTCAGCACAAGATCATGATGATGTCGCATACAAGCTGTATATGGAAATCCACACTTTTGTCACCTCTTTCCCATGTTACCATATCACCCTCATGTATAGATTCTATGTGTACGCTCATACGTATACGCAATATCGTAGGGGAATGGATATATGATTATATATAACTTTAGTGATTAGCTTGTAGAGCTTCATGATCATGAGTGTTTGTTAGCATATTGTAAGCCTTGGTTGTGTATTTGTAGGTCCCTGTGACAACACGATCGAGACAGGAGGTACCAGAGCATTTCTTGCGCATTTCGGAGTTGCAGGCAAGTATACCTTGCCCCGTATTACTGCTTTTACATATACTTCATTATGCTCTTGTTAGTAGTAGACTTAGTTAGTTGAGTTCAGGGAATTGCCTCGTGCGTAGTCGATGATGGCATCGACACTTAGGGTTACCTACTTGACTTAGCTCTAGGCAACGTACCCTCAATTGCGGAGTTGTTATTATAATTCCCTTGACCATGACACGTGTTATGATATGGCACCGAGTGAGCTCAAGTCATGGCACACGCAGACACTCTCGACTGGCCATCAGTGCGAGTGGCACGTGTGACGGCACATATAGAGTAGTGATGGTTCTAGATAACTGAGTTTCCATAGTGTAGATGTTTGAGTCGTGGATACTGACTCGTACATTCTAGGCGAGAAAAGACAACCAGTAGGCGTATGGGACAGACAGTTACATTATTCTAGCCTCAGGAGGGACCCAGTTATGGGCATGATACCCGATTATGGGCCATACATACTCTAGGGGATACGTCTGGCAGCGGCCACTAGCTGTACGCTAGGTACTGTCGGGAGGTATACTAGTGTTTGTATGTTTACATCAACTCGTGATCCGACATCGGTCCGTGACTCGATGCCATTTCCTTATCTACCCACCCTTACGTTCCAAAGTTGTTTTCATATGAATTTACTTAGACTGGTTAGCACACCCCTATATGTTTATATCAGTATTTACTTCATGGCATGTTTCTTCTGTATCTTGCTATGTCCACTGAGGACCTAGTTCCTTCCCAGATCCTGACGAGCATCTGTACTCGACGATATATGGTTCTGGAGCTGAGACGGGATACGTTACATAGGACTATGAGGTGCTTCCTAAGGAGTTCTCTTGATTCAGGATATGCTGCTACTTTGGTTGAGAGCTTCATTATCTAGTTAGCAGTTGCTCTTGGCTAGTTATCTTCCATTTCTGTATTTCTACTCTGTTGTTCTGTGGAATTGTTTCCACCAGACTTGTATTTTCATTCAGTTGTACTTGGGATATTCAGACTACTATGAATGTATTTCAGTATTTTCCTTTATTATTTCTGTGAATGAGATTTAGATGTGTGCCTGTGTTGGTTAGTTATATTTACAGTGCAGTACACCTAAGTGAGTCCATTAAATTAGGGCAACTCACTCTAGGTTGTATCAGCTGGCAAGGTTATGCCCAAATCCCATATAGTTGGGAGTGGGGCATGACATGGTAGAAGGATTGAAAGAGTTCGGGGTGATGAGTTTCTGTTGGGTAGAAAGAAAAGTATGAAAATAGAAAATAAATATGAGGGGCTTGATTTGTAGAGCATAAATATGTAAAGTATATTTGGTTATCATAGCGTGAAGGGATCTACATGAGAAAGAGGAAGCGGGAATTGATTTGGATTTGGTTTAAGGGAATTTGGTTGAGATTTGATGTTTTAAATCAAAGGTGTATCTCAAAGAGATTTGGTTGGGTCCAAATTAGGAAATTAGTTATACAGTTGATTTAAAAATAGATTTAAATCAATACGACTGCCTATTAATTCATAAAAAATTAATCTAAAATAGGTCTAAGAGGTTAGGGCACCCTATAATAGGCTCTACGAACCCTACTTCGGGCTAGTTTTGGGTTGGTAGAATTTTTGTGATCGATTTGAGTCCAATATGTCTATAGTTTCGACATGTGTGCCACTTACGATTAAATAGCATATGGGAACCGAATTGAGTGTCATACCATTGGTATGTGAGTAGTAAGTTCAAAATGTGTCAAAACCATATATTGGGCTCAAATAATTTGGATCGAAATTGGGCCATAATTGCTATTTGGAAAGCAAGTCAAATTTTACGGTAGAGACTAAAATGGTTATTTTATCCCTAAAGTTGTACATGAAAAATATAACACAAGAGAACATGTTTGGATGGGACATGATATATCAAACTTAATGTGGACTCGTCTAGAATACGATGATAGGAGTAGATTTAAGAAATTGATAATTATTGTGCTTCAAAAATCAAAGGTACGAAGAAGTACATCTATAGTCATAATTAAAATAAAATATGGTTTAAAATATAAAAATAATAAAAAGTAAATAAAAATAATTTCCAAAAATTAGGGTGCTTACAATACGGAAGAAATAGCTAACATTAAACTAAGTCTTCATGAGGCTCAATGCACGATTGAAAAGTGAGAGAAGGACTATGTAAAAGTACTTGTTCTATATGATTCTAAGAAGAGATTACAAATTGACACTAAACAAAAACTGAAAGATATGACTGAGAAATATATAACATCTTGATCAATCTCTAAAAAGTTAGCGATAAAGTTAGGCAAATAGGTTATTCCTGTTACTACTGCCTAAGATCTGTCCTATTATACATTATGTACCAAATAGGGCACGATCAAAGAAAGCACGCAAGCAACATGTTCGACATAATCATGCTTTCACTTACAAGTATCCACGTAAGACACATGTCTGCACTGAAACAAAGGACACCCACTCTAGAATTATATGTATTGTGGTTAACATGGGCACATATCACAGTACTGTAGAGGGAGAAATTTAGTAGACTTGAATAAATATACATAGGATACCTAAAACTAATAATGTTGGACCCTAAAAAAAGGGTACCAAAGGTCACATCTATTCGTCTTGTAGGTCGGGCCAACCCTCTCATGCTAGAAGTAATGGATTCTCGATAGCGGATGTTCGCGGCACATGACAGGTGATGCCTCTCTATTCGCGACGATATCGATAAAACGAGAAGAATATGTCTCCTTATGTAATAATCTAAGATGTAATATTATAGGTAATGGTATTGTTGGTATTTCCCCTTATTCAAAAATTATCACTTCCAGTTTTCATAAATGAGGGTAAAATGTGTTGGCACATTTATTTTGAGTAATTAACAGCTTCTTCGTAGTTTAGTCTTCTGTTCTTCAGATTCAATTTTTCTCAGAAGATCAAGGACTTCCTCCTTCTTGAAGACTGTAGCAGTCACCGGCGTTCCCTGCATAAAGTCGGCGTCTTCCTGCTTAGTGTCTTCGAGTCTGTACTAGTCTAGGTATTTCTGTAATCACTAAAGGATGGATGATAACTTAAAGCATAAATCGAAAATCAAGTCATTCAGAACGGCATACCGGCGGTATGCTCCGGCATACCGGCGGTATACCGTTTTCGCGTCCAGAAAAGTTTCTGTGACAAAAAGCGGCATACCGGCGGTATGCTCCGGCATACCGGCGGTATACCGTTTTCGCGTCCAGAAAAGTTTCTGTGACAAAAAGCGGCATACCTACGGTATGCTTCGGCATACCGGCGGCATACCGCTTTTTGGACTCCAGAAAGTTGCTGTCTCGAAATGTCGGCATACCGACGGCATGCTGCGGCATACCGGCGGCATGCCGTTTTTAGCAACATAATAGTTGCTGTGATTTTTTTGTCGGCATACCGACGGTACGCTACAGCATACCGGCGGTATGCCGTTTCTAGCAGCTCTAAAACTTTCTGTGACTTCTGTTGGCATACCGGCGGTATGCTCCGGCATACCGGCGGTATACCGAATTTTGAATACTCAGTTTTCGATTTGATCTGACATGCATTAATGGCCGCATTTAATGCTCTTGAACGGTCATAAATATGACCGTTACTATTTGGACGGCATACCGGCGGTATGCCGCGGCATACCGACGGCATGCCGGTCTGCGTACATTCAGAAGCATTAAATGCCACCCACTCTTGGTTTTCTTATAAAAGGAAGCTCTCTCTCTCTTGAGCTTCTTTACCAACTCCTTCATAAATTTTCCAACAACCAAGAGCTCCACCATTAATACTCTCCAAGCTTTTATTGTCATCCTCTCCCTAAGTGCTAGAGTATTAAAGAGTTGTACACTTTCGATCTTCAAGTGTTAGAAGATCAACAAGCTTTCATTCTCTGTTGTTTGAAGTTGGCGAGCCTTCGTAAGAAAACTCGTGTGTAGAAGTTGGCGAGTCTTCGGATCCAAACTCGTGTTAAAGTTGGCGAGTTCTTCGGATCCAAACTCGTGTGTACTATTTGGATAATAGTGGATTAAAGCCGGAGAGAGTTCCGGGACTGGATTGCCTCAAAAGAGGATACCAGGATACATTCTTGCGTTTGCGTTTGATCTTTCTACTCTTTTCTTTAAATTGCCTTTATTGCATCAATTGTTGTAGTTTATATTTTATTTCCCTATTCACCCCCCCCTCTAGGGTTCTACAATTGGTATCAGAGCTTTGTTCTCTTGATTTGGATTTACTTCCTTGAGTGATCTATGGCCTCTAACCCTAGCGTCAACACGTTTCACAATGAGGGACACTCCACAAATAGGCCTCCCCTATTTGATGGTACCAACTATAACTACTGGAAGATTAGGATGGGCATTTATCTCAAGTCCATAGATTTTGACTTATGGGATTGCGTGATAAATGGCCTTCCTACTCCTTCCAGAGCTATTGAGGATATTGCTTCTGACACCCTTCGGGAAACACTTGCCGAAAACATTAAGAAGCTTGCTTGTCGAGATGCCAAGGCAATGAATGCTCTTTACTGTGCCCTTGACAGTAGTGAATTCAATCGGATCTCTACTTGCAAGACTTCCAATAAGATTTGGAAGTTACTTGAAGTCACTCACGAGGGAACTTCACAAGTGAAGGAATCTAAGATTAGTAGACTCACGCAAGAATATGAGTCTTTTAAAATGAAGCATGATGAATCTATTGCTAGCATGTTTACTCGTTTTGGTGACATTATTAACCCTCTCTCTTCTCTTGGAAAGGAATATCCCGCTCATAAAAAGATAAGGAAAATTCTTAGAGGATTGACGAAAGCTTGGAGTCCTAAAGCTACCGCAATCATTGAGGGGAACGATCTAACCGTCATAAACCTAGAGACCCTCATGGGTAAGCTAATGACTCACGAGCTCGACATGAAGGATCAAGAGGAATCCTCCATTCAAGAGAAGGAGAAGGAGAAGACCAAAGAAAAGGAGAAGACTCTCGCTCTTAAAGCTTCAAGGTCCTACTCCAAGGATAGCTCCGACGACAATGAGTCGGATGACGATGAAGAATAGCTCTCACAGCTAAGCACTTCCGGAAGTTCTTAAAGTTCAACAAGGCCAACCGCTCTAGACGGGACAATGAAGAAGACCCGGCATGCTATCAATGCAGAAGACCCGGATACATCAAGAGGGATTGTCCGATGATACGAAAAGACTCAAGCAAGTACGAGAAACCTAGCAAGGTAAGCTCATCCTCTAGAAAGTTCGCCAACACTAGCATTTGGTGTAAAAGCGACGCAAGCGACTCCGACAAGGACAAGGAGTGCAAACACAATGCCAACGTCTGTCTCATGGCAACCGATGAGGTACTTGATGATTTCTCTTTAAACACTCTTACCTATGATGATTTGGAGAAAGCCATTCTTGAATTACATGAAGAACACAAAGGTGTTCGAAATAAATACAAGAAATCTCTCAAGGAGGTTGAGGCTCTTCAACTTGAAGTAGAGAGGCTCTCAAACATCATCATTGATGTGAAGGGAAAATCTCCTATTTCCGACACGGATGAAATGGAGTCTTTGCGACTCAAATTTCAAGAATCTCTTGACACCATCAAGAAAAAGGATGATGAGATTCAATCCATGATAAGCTCCTATGAATTTGCCATGCGCAAATGTCAAGATGCTAATAGAAGAGAATATTCCACCTCTATTAAGTATAATGACCTTCTTACACGAAGTAAGAATTTAGGTAATAAGAATACCACTCACATGCATGCTCCAAGACACCCTCACACTCATCACAATGCTAGGCACAATCATTACATGAACACTACACACAACTCCTTTTCTAACACAAGAAAAGGACCCTTTGTCAAGAAGAACACCTCTCATCATGCTTTTTACTATCATCATAACACTCATGGTAGAACTTCTCACACTAGTAACTCACACATGCACAACACTCACACTTCTTCTTCTAAATCTTCCTTGATGTGCAATTATTGTGGTTTGGTAGGTCACACTTCTAACTTTTGTTATACAAGAAAACAAGTTGACATGAGAGTTCTTAAGTGGGTTCCTAAGACTAACACTCATGGACCCATAAGATCATGGGTACCAAAATGTTCATCTTCAACTTATGTTGTAGGTGACAAATCCTTCTCATGCTAGAAGCAAATGGATTCTCGATAGCGGTTGTTCACGGCACATGACCGGTGATGCTTCACTTTTTACAACGCTATCGATGAAGAAAGAAGGACACGTCTCCTTCGGTAACAATCTTAAAGGTTATATTATTGGAAATGGTAATATCGGTTCTCCTCCTTAGCCTTGTATTAATAATGTTTGTCTTGTTACTAATCTCAAGCATAATCTTTTAAGTATTAGCCACCTTACCGATAATGGTTATGATATCAAGTTTGTTAAACTCAAATGCTACATTATCGATAGCTCCAATGGAACTATTGTGTATGAAGGCATTAGAGAAAACAATATTTATGTTCTTTATCTTGTTGAAGGTACTAACAATGACCGGTGCCTAGTTGCAAAGAACGATGAGAGTTGGCTTTGGCACATGAGACTTGGACACGCCAACATGGATACCATCTCTCGCCTCGCCTCCAAGAAGCTTGTACGAGGACTTCCTAGCATCCCTTTCAAAAAGGATATGGTATGTGAAGAATGCGAGAAAAGTAAGTTGACCAAGTCATCCTTCAAATCCATCAACTCTGTGAGTAGCTCTAGACCCCTCCAACTTATTCATATGGATCTCTTTGGGCCTAGTAGAGTAGCTAGTCTTGGTGGCAAACTTTATGCTTTTGTTTTAGTTGATGATTTTTCGAGATTTACTTCGGTTATTTTTCTTGCTTGCAAAAGTGATACCTTTCGTAAATTTGTTGCTTTTTGTAAACGTGTTCAAAATGAGAAAGGTTTTTCCATTAACAAAATTAGGAGTGATCATGGAGGTGAATTTGAAAATGTTGATTTCAAAAGTTTTTGTGAAAAGAATGGTTTTGGACATGATTTTGCTTGTCCCCGTACTCCTCAACAAAATGGTGTTGTAGAGAGAAAGAATAGAACCCTTGGCGATATGGCCCGGGTCATGTTAAACCAATACAAGCTCCCCCAATATTTTTGGGCGGAAGCCGTTAATACGGCGTGTCATGTTATTAATAGGGTCTTAATTAGACCTATTACTAAGAAGACTACTTATGAGCTTTGGTTTAACAAAATTCCTTCTATTGAATATTTCAAGGTTTTTGGTTGCAATTGTTTTATTTTGAATACCAAGGATAACCTAGGCAAGTTTGAAGAAAAAGCCTATGAAGGAATATTCCTTGGATACTCTACTCATAGCAAAGGTTTTCGTGTTTTTAATAAAAGAAGTCTTGTTGTCGAAGAGTCAATTAATGTCTCTTTTAATGAGCTTAACTCTTCTACATTCTCCTCTTCCGAGGATATTGATGACATCTCGTTTGGATTGGAGAACTCCTCTATTGAGGATCGTCCTTCTTCATCTAACAATGAAGTTGTGACCCCATCAAAAGAGTCTCCTCCTCACGAGCCTCCTCCAAAGGATCTCCCAAGAGAATGGAGATTTGTCACCAATCATCCTAAGGAGCTTATCATTGGGGATCCTTCCTCAAATGTTAGTACAAGATCCGCCACACGTGATCTTTGTGCCAATGTGGCTTTTATCTCTCAAATAGAGCCTAAAAATGTTAATGATGCTTTTCTTGATGAATTTTGGATGATAGCTATGCAAGAGGAGCTTAATCAATTTGAGCGAAGCAAGGTTTGGGAACTTGTTCCAAAACCTAGCAATCATCCCATTATTGGAACTAAATGGGTGTTTCGCAACAAGCTAAATAAAGATGGGTTAGTGACTCGTAACAAAGCCCGATTGGTTGCTCAAGGCTATAACCAAGAGGAAGGCATTGACTACGACGAAACCTATGCTCCGGTTGTACGACTTGAATCCATTCGTATGCTTTGTGCATTTGCTTGTTTTAATGACTTTAAGCTATTTCAAATGGATGTTAAGAGTGCTTTTCTTAATGGTATTATTAAGGAGGAAGTTTATGTTAAACAACCTCCCGGTTTTGAAGATTTTCAATTTCCTAACCACGTTTTCAAACTCCATAAAGCCCTTTATGGCCTCAAACAAGCTCCTCGTGCTTGGTATGAGCGTCTTAGCTCTTTTCTTGTCTCTCACAATTTTTCAAAGGGAAAAGTTGACACTACACTTTTTATTAAATCACATGATGGGACTCTCTTATTGGTTCAAATTTATGTTGATGATATTATTTTTGGTTCTACTAACAACACTCTTTGTGTAGAATTTGCCAAAGTTATGCAGGAAGAGTTTGAAATGAGTATGATGGGTGAACTCTCCTTCTTCTTGGGGTTACAAATCAAACAAGGGCCTAAAGGAACCTTCATCAATCAAGCAAAATATACAAAGGACCTCCTCAAGCGTTTCGACCTTGACTCATCCAAATCAATGAGGACCCCTATGGCTACAACGACCAAGCTTGACAATGATGAAGATGGCACATCGGTCGACATTCGTAAGTATAAAGGTATGATCGGTAGCTTACTTTATTTAACGGCTAGCCGTCCGGATATCATGTTTAGTGTTTGCTTGTGTGTACGATATCAAGCCAATCCAAAGGAATCACATTTGAGTGCCGTTAAGCGCATTTTTCGTTATCTCAAAGGCACCATTAACATGGGTCTTTAGTATCCGAAATCCTCATCCTTTGAGCTTCACGGCTTTTCGGATGCGGATTTTGCCGGATGCAAGATTGACCGAAAAAGCACTAGTGGCACATGTCAATTCCTCGGGAAGTCCTTGGTATCGTGGTTTAGTAAGAAGCAAAACTCTGTTGCTCTTTCCACCACTGAGGCAGAATATATTGCGGCTGGTTGTTGTTGTGCACAAATTCTTTGGATGTCACAAACACTTTTAGATTATGGTATTTCTCATTCTTGCACCTCTATTAAATGTGATAACACTAGCTCTATCAATCTCACGAAAAACCCGATTTGTCACTCACGCACGAAGCACATAGAAATTAGACACCATTTTCTTCGTGACCATCAGCAAAAAGAAGATATCCGTCTTGAATTTATTGATACTACTTATCAATTAGCCGATATCTTCACTAAGCCTCTCCCGGAAGACCGCTTCTCTTTCCTTTGCCGTGAACTAGGCATTCTATCCTTTGAGCCTTAATCTTTCTTTTGTCCGACACACCGACGGTATACTGCGGTATACCGGCGGCATGCCATTTTTCGAAGCAGAATTTGGTTCTGTTTCGATTTTCGGCATACTGTCGGTACACTGCGGCATACCGTCGGCATGCCGCTTTTCGAATCAGGATGATGTTCTGTTTCGATTTTTCGGCATACCGTCGGTACACGTCGGTATACCGCCGGCATGCCGGATGGCGGCGGACTTGAATCCTGAACTAATATGCGGGCCCACTCTTTTATCTTTATTCCTTCCATCCTACCTTTATTCCCTCTCTTCCATCAAATCCCTCATTAACTACCCATCTCCTCAACTCCCCTCCTCTTAATTACCCTTCTTATCACCTTCCCCTTTTCTCTTCTCTTTTTACTCCACACATCAATTCACCCCATCACCCTTTCAACTACCCCATCACCCTTCCTCTTTAACCGTTCCCTCCTCCCCACCCTTTTTCAAACTCAACTCTTCATATTCCCCCTCTTCCTTAAAAACCCTCCTTCTTCCTTCTTCTCCACTACTACTTCTTCCTCTCACACCAAAGCCCAAAATCCTTCTTCATGGCCAACCCTAAGCGCCCCCGATCCTCTTCCTCCTCTTTCAACCCTTTCGTCCCGATGGCGCTACCCTCCGGCTTTGACCAACGCATTTTCTCCAACGCTTTGGCGGCTGAGCTTTGGTTCCAGCACTTCGTCAACCAGAACGTGTTCAAAGGACGGGCTATCAACTGGAACCTCTTCCCCGGTCACGTCCCGTTGTTTGACGATGCCGGTCTCTCCTCCCTTCTTCGGCGGCAAATTCCTGTCTACTCTGCTGCTGTCCGCCTTTTCTACTGCAACATACGAGGGGATGACGACGACCCTACCGCCATCCAATCTATGGTCAATGACCGCCACTTCCGTCTCACATCCAAGAAAGTGGGGGCCATCTTGGGCATCCCGGACAGAGGGGATGCGTTACCTCTTTTGGGTGCTCTCACCTCATCGGCGGCGTCTCCTTTCGACGACTTCTGCCGTATCATCTGTAAGGGTCCCAACCCTCCTGCCATTCCGGCCCTCTCAGCCCAGCTGGAGCCATTCTACTACGAGCTCCATCGTATCGTGTGCCACACTCTGTTCCCAAAGGGCGGGAACTATGACGCAATCACCGGTGATGCTCTTGTCCTCATGTATCATCTCTATGCCCGGAAGCGTTTTTCCTTCCCAAAGACTCTGCTTTTGCAATTCCGGCATACCTTGCCTTCCGGGAAGCAGAACCTCTACTATGGCTCTTTCATCACCTTGCTTATGGAGGCCAAACAAGTTGACTTGTCTCTCTGCTCCTCGTATGGGGTCCCCTCATTTCTTGCTGTTTCCCGTACCCTAGCTGGCGCCTCTTCTTCCCGTGCTTCCTCTTCCCAAGAGCAACCGGGTTCCACTCCTGCTGCCCCTGCATCTACCCCTCCATCTACGGGCCGCTATATGCCACTTACTCAGCACCACTTTGATCTGAGGATGGCCCAGGCGGAGGAGCAGATGCGGACCCACACTCGTGGACTTGGCGCCCTCATCCAGTCTCGCTTCCACGATCAGGGCTACTTCATCCAGCGCACTCTGCAAGACCGGAATGCCTTTCTGGATCTTAATCTTCAGGATCCCATGTACATGGCCCCGCATTTCTCTGACCCCAATGCCTATGGGTTTATGTACCCAGACGGCATTGATCCTTTTAGCACCCTCCAGCAGGCTCAGGATGATGATGGTGATGATGATCCGGCAGAGGATTAGGGATGGGTTTCCTTTGGTGATGGTTACGGTGTTTTAGTGGTTCTTTTTTTATGTGTGTTTTCTGTTTGTTGTCTTTAGTGGTCCTTCGGGGACCGGTTTATGGTTGTTTTCAGTGTTTGCTGTCCTTCGGGGACATTATCTATGGTTGTCTTTGATGTCCGACTCTCATGATGGAGAGTCTTTTATTTTATTGCTATGTATGGGTCAAGCATGTATTATCGTTCTTACTTCAATATATTCCTGCATGCTTTTATCTATACTCTCGTTTCTTTATGCACTGTCTCCTTTAGTTATCCCCATCTTTGACTAAGTGACAAAGGAGGAGAAATCGTATTGAGGGGGAGCTGTCTACCTACGGGGAGATACTCCCTGAAGATGCTATCTCTCTATTTTGTCAATTATCAAAATGGGGGAGTTTGTTGGCATATTTTATTTTGAGTAATTAACAGCTTCTTCGTAGTTTAGTCTTCTGTTCTTCAGATTCATTTTTTCTTAGAAGATCAAGGGCTTCCTCCTTCTTGAAGACTGTAGCAGTCACCGGCGTTCCCTGCATAAAGTCGGCGTCTTCCTGCTTAGTGTCTTCGAGTCTGTACTGGTCTAGGTATTTCTGTAATCACTAAAGGATGGATGATAACTTAAAGCATAAATCGAAAATCAAGTCATTCAGAACGGCATACCGGCGGTATGCTCCGGTATACCGCGGTATACCGTTTTTTGCGTCCAGAAAAGTTTCTGTGACAAAAGCGGCATACCGGCGGTATGCTCCGGCATACCGGCGGTATACCGTTTTCCGCGTCCAGAAAAGTTTCTGTGACAAAAAGCGGCATACCGACGGTATGCTTCGGCATACCGGCGGCATACCGCTTTTTGGACTCCAGAAAGTTGCTGTCTCGAAATATCGGCATACCGACGGCATGCTGCGGCATACCGGCGGCATGCCGTTTTTAGCAACACAATAGTTGCTGTGATTTTTTTGTCGGCATACCGACGGTACGCTACAGCATACCGACGGCATGCCGTTTCTAGCAGCTCTAAAACTTTCTGTGACTTCTGTCGGCATACCGGCGGTATGCTCCGGCATACCGACGGTATACCGAATTTTGAATACTCAGTTTTCGATTTGATCTGACATGCATTAATGGCCGCATTTAATGCTCTTGAACGGTCATAAATATGACCGTTACTATTTGGACGGCATACCGGCGGTATGCCGCGGCATACCGACGGCATGCCGGTCTGCGTACATTCAGAAGCATTAAATGCCACCCACTCTTGGTTTTCTTATAAAAGGAAGCTCTCTCTCTCTTGAGCTTCTTTACCAACTCCTTCATAAATTTTCCAACAACCAAGAGCTCCACCATTAATACTCTCCAAAGCTTTTCATTGTCATCCTCTCCCTAAGTGCTAGAGTATTAAAGAGTTGTACACTTTCGATCTTCAAGTGTTAGAAGATCAACAAGCTTTTATTCTCTGTTGTTTGAAGTTGGCGAGCCTTCGTAAGAAACTCGTGTGTAGAAGTTGGCGAGTCTTCGGATCCAAACTCGTGTTGAAGTTGGCGAGTTCTTCGGATCCAAACTCGTGTGTACTATTTGGATAATAGTGGATTAAAGCCGGAGAGAGTTCCGGGACTGGATTGCCTCAAAAGAGGATAACAGGATACATCCTTGCGTTTGCGTTTGATCTTTCTACTCTTTTCTTTAAATTGCCTTTATTGCATCAATTGTTGTAGTTTATATTTTATTTCCCTATTCACCCCCCCTCTAGGGTTCTACAAAATGGCCATTTTTTATTTTCTGATATTTTGTGTTTATTTATTTATTAATATTGTTATTTGGGGATTAGTTAAGTCGGGTTCGATTTTCATCTCGTTCCGACTTGTGTTAGTGACCCGGGTAGCTTAAACTCTAGTCGGGACCTAAAGATTAGTTAGTCATGGCCCATAAATTCCTACTAATTAGTCTAGTGTAATTAGGCTAATCCCACATGACTTAAATGGTTCAATTAGAGATTAGAACTTGACCCTTTTGACCCCAAACCCTCACATGACTTAAGTTGACCCAAAGGAGACCATGGAGGGACATTTTGGACTTTTCAAAAGAGCCCAAGAGGGGGCATATTGCCGGCCACTTAGGGTTGGGATTTCTCTCTCCATTTCATTTGGTAGTTGCCTCCATCATCCCTAATTTAGTTTTCCCTAAAACTTGAGAGCTTCCCTCTAGGTTTTGATCTCTCAAACCCATCCAATCTCCCTCCATTTCACCTAATCTACTAAGGAGAAGGTGCTAGCAAGGCTTTGGAGCAAGGAGCAAGAAAGGGTGACCACTCTCAAGGAGTTTTCATGTCAGAGACGTGTCCATTTGAGAGTATCATTGGGATCCAACTCCCAATAGGTATAACCATCTCTCTATTTTTATTTCCCTTCTAATTTAGATAGGTTTGCATTCATTAGGACCACCCCTATGCATGAACCACCATTGGTGTAGATTTAGTGGCTCTCATGAGTCCTCTGTAGAAAGTTGGGGTAGTTTTGGTGTCCCTATGGAGAGTTTCCAAGAGCCCATGTGTTTGGTTTAATGCCTAATAGGGTTATTTGTGTTTTAATTTCAGTTTTAGATATGTTAGAGGATGGATTGATGTTAGTTAGGATGGTTAGAATAGGTTTCATTTGGATGCCCATGGTTGAATCATTGTGGTTTAGCCTACATGATCTATTTTGGCCTCTACTTGTCATTTTAATGCCTATTTAAATAAGTGGACTGTTTTTATACATGTATATATATTGGTCTTGTATGTGTGTTGTTGTATTAGGAGTGTGGGGTTTTGAAGATGGATTAGTGTTTTGTGGTTGTGTAGTTGGAGAGTAGAGAGGGTGAGATGTTGTGTCTTTGTTGTATTGGTTGTATATATAGTTGTGTGTGTTACTGTTTAGAGAGGGGAGTGTGGGAGTGTGGATATGAATGTTTGAGTGTTAGTGTTGTTGTGTGAATGTGGGATTAGTTGTGTATTTGTATAGATGAGTAGAAGGAGGGGAGGTGAAGTGTATGTGTATTAGGAAAAGAGTGAGGAGGACTGTACTGCCTATAGCATCAGAACAAGGGGCTGCAGCAACAGCATTTCGGAGCTGCTGTCCTTGGACAACAGCAGACAGCAGCATTGGCTGCCAGTTAGAGGCAGCAGCAGTATTGGCTATGGGGCAACCCTCATTGCCCCAATTTCCAGAGCCAATTAACCCCTCTTATAACCCCCCATTGTATATATATATATATATATATATATATATATATATATATATATATATATGTGTGTGTGTGTGTGTGTGTGTGTGTGTGTGTGTGTGTGTGTGTGTGTGCATGTTGGTTAGATATTAGATTTTGTTAAGTTAGTATTGAGTATAGTTAGAGTGTGTCATAAGGTATTGAATGTTAGATGTTAGGATATGTTAGTTTAGAGTTAGTTAATGGTAGGTAATGGTTAGATAGTTTAGTGTCTTGGTATCTTAGAATACCAAGAGTCGTATCTTAAGATACCAATGCGTATCTTAGGATACTAGCTAGTATCTTAAGGTAAATGTGATTTACCTTGGTAGGCAAGGTAATGAGGATTACCTTATCATAGGGTAAGGTATTTGATCCCAACCAAGGTATTGGTATTGGGATACCAATATGACCTAAAGTATATGGTATCTTGGTAGGTAAATGTTAGGAATAGGATACCTAGACTAGAGTTGACCCCATTTGACCATAGTTGACTGTTTTGACTCAAAGTCAACCAAAAGTCAACACTTGGCCTAGAATTGACTAGAACTTGACCAGAGTTGATCAGTTCACCAAAACTCAACTGTGAGTCAACCTATTAGCCTAAGTTGACCTAGATTGGAATAGGAGTTAACCAGAGTTGACCAGTGACCTAAAGTCAACTAAAAGTCAACCATTGATCCAGTTTAACCTAGTTTGACTTAGTGTGACCTAGTGTGACCTAGTTTGACTTAGTGTGACCTAGTTTGACTTAGTTTGACTGAGTTTGACCTAGATTGCATAGCATATACTAGAATATCATGTCATACACTGTCAAACCCTAATTAACTCATGATATCTCATCTTTAGGTCTGTAACATTCATCTAGAGCATCAATTCTCATTGACAGCTCGAGATCGCAGGCGAGTATATTCTTTGATAGTTTTCATTGTCTTGATATATGCTATATCTGATTCAGTTGTAGTATTTTACTTGATTCCTGACATGATAGGTACACAGACTAGTATACATCGGATCCTGTCATGAGATGTTATTCCTAGACTTTCCTAGTATATTGGTACATTGTTCGATCTTATTTTTCTTGTACTTGTATAGACACCGATTTGGGAGTATATTGGCCCCATGTTTTCGAATCCCGTGTCATGACGTAACTTGTCTGGATCCATTATACTACTCGAGGATGGAGAGTTATTAGTGGTTATCTGATCAATACCCTACTTGTATTCCTATTCACTTGTTCATAGCTCCATCCTCACCGCACGTAGGGTGTAGCCTGACCTGATACTGCTTGTTCATAGCTTTCCATTATGGCCAGCCTGATCCAGTTTTCTTATATTTCTTGTTCATAGACAATCACATGGAACTAATCCGGACCTAAGCCGATCACATAACGCAGTAATATCTCAAGGCACCATTTATGTTTACATTATACATCAGATATTCATGTACTGTTCTACATTCCAGTATTTCATACCATGACATGATATCCAGTTTTACATATCTTGTTTATATTCCAGTCTTGATATTTCATCTTATATTTTATTATAATTGTCTCTTATAGAATTTGTTAATTCACATGGAACTGTTGTTAGCGTTTGTACTTGCTCATTTCCTGACAGGATAACCCAGTTGATGTTTACCGATGATATAGATGCTGACTGCTCGACTTTCTATAGGTTTGGCATAGACGGCGAGTATGACCAGGACATTTCGTAGAGCCAGTGCCCTTTGAGGTCGCACCACTTATTAGACTAGACTAGATAGGCTTGACTGGTCTATGATCCAGCTAGTACTTCAGACTTGTAGTATACTTATTATTTTGGGATCTTGTGTTATGTTTTGAACTCTAACTTGTATTGGGATCTTGTATCTATTTCAAGTTATTTTCTCCTATCATATCTTATCATATTTCGTGCTATCTTCCTTAGATGTCTTTGTGATTGAGTTGTGACTTTATATACCTCCGTACGGAGATGACAGGTTTATATATTGTGTCTAGATATTGTATTTGTAGATGACCTATACAGTGTTCTACCATCGATTCTACGGCATAGGCTGGACGTACCCACGTGTTCGTGCCCCTACTCAGGGCGCGAGTCATCACAGAAATAAAAGTCGTTTGTCTTGTAACTAAAATAAAATATAACCTTCTAAGCATTAGCCATTTTGCTGACAATAGTTATGACATTAATTTTGTTAAAGACAAATATTATATATATGATATGTCCACTGGTTCATAATCCTGTCTACGAAGGAATCAAGGATGATAATATTTATGTTTCCTTTTTAGAAAGTACTAACAGTAGGTAAGTGCCAAGTAGTCAACCAGGATGAAAGTTGTTTATGGCATATGAGACTAGGACATGCAAACATGGATACTATTTTAAGGCTATCAAAGAATAAATTGGTAAAAGGACTACCAGAGATATCATTCAAGAGAGACATGGTATATAACGATTGCTAGAAAAATAAAGCAACTAGATCCTGATTTAAATCCATCAATACTGTAAGTACTTCTAGGCCCCTACAGTTGATACACATGGATTTGTTTGGACCTAGTAGAGTCGCCAGCGTTGGTGGTAAGCTCTACCCTTTTGTTATTTTTGATGATTTCTCTAGATATACATAGGTTTTCTTTTTATCAAACAAAAATGATGCACTTTCTAAATTTGAGATTTTTTGTAAAAAGGTTCAAAATGAAAAAGGTTTCATGATTACTCATATCTGAAGTGATCATGGAGGCGAATTCATAAATTATGATTTCAAAACGTTTTACGAAATAAATTATTTTTATCATGAATTTTTCTGTCCTAGAACTCCACAATAGAATGGTATTGTGGAGCAGAAAAATAGCACTCTAAGTGATATGGTTAGAGTCGTGTTAAACCAGCACAACCTTCCAAAATATTTTTGGGCTGAAGCTGTAAGTACAGCTTGTCATGTTTTGAATAGGGTGATGTATTGAAGGGAGTTTGTACTGCTGGTGATTGCTGGTGACTAGAACTATCTGGAGAGTCTACGAAAGAAGATAAACTTTATGACAAACCATCCAGAGTCCCTTGGCATAGGTGATGTATCGAAGGGACACATTTTTCTAGTAGGGATACACCTGATAATGTTGCATTCATTTCTCAAGTAGAACCAAAATCAGTAGCAGATGCATTCTTAGTTGAATTTTAGATTTATGCCATGTAAGAGGAACTAAATCAGTTCGATAGAAACCACATTTGGGAAGAAGAAGAAATTGATTATGACGAGAATGGACAAGTTCCGAAATAAACTAAATGAGAATAGACAAGTTTACGCAACAAAGCACGTCTAGTGGCCCAAGGTTATAATGAAGAAGAAGAAGTTGATTATGACAAGACTTATGCTCATGTTGCTAGACTAGAACCCATTCGCATGCCTTGTGCATTCGCATGTTTTTACGATTTTAAACTTTTCAAATGGTCATGAAAAATGCATTTTTAAATAGATTTATAAAAGAAGAGATTTGTGAAACAACCCCCTGGCTTTGAAAATTTTCAATTTCCAGATCATGTTTTAAAGTTACGTAAGGCACTCTATGGACACAAATAAGCCCCTCATGCTTGGTATGACCTATGTACCTTCCTACATGAAAATAGTTTTTCAAACAGGAGAGTTGATACTACTTTGTTTATCAAATCATTAAATAATAATATTTTACTAGTGCAAATTTATGTAGATGATATTGTTGACCCAAACTGGATCGTAGTCAACCTAATCTTGATAATTAACAAGACGATATCTGTTATGATCCAACTTGACACGTCAAGCTCCATCAAGCTCCAAAACAAACAATCACCCACATCAGCTCAAGACGAACATTATCGACAATTGATATAACATGCTACTATTTACTTGTTCTTTAAGTCTGTATTTTATATTTTATCGAGTCTAGGCTATTGTAAGTTGAGTCGCACAGAGTATATCAACCCAAGACTTTACACCCAAAGCTCCACAAACAAAAGTCCAAAAACCTGCCAAACCCAAAACAACCCATTGAACATTCTGTCCCCAAGGAGACAGAGTTTGGGTCGAACTCTACCCCACACAGAGTTCGGGCCGAACTCTGTCCCCTTAATTTCAGGACCTAATTTTTAGGGTTTGCTGGTTGCTAGTTGTCCAACGGCTAAATATTTGAATATTTGGGACAGAGTTCTGGCCGAACTCTGCCTCTCTGGACTAGTATATATAGGCCTTGATTTCTTTCTATTTCAATCATCCAATCTTCTCATCTTCTATAGCCTATACATTCAAGAGCTAATTCTTCTCATCTAACTAGCCACAAAACTTTCCAAGCACCCAAGGTGCTCAGTGCGAGTCAACTAGAAGTTTGTGTGCAAGAGTTCCAAAAGAAGTCACTTGGACAATTCCAAGTCTCGCCATCTGCGAATCTGTAAGAAGTTGGCGTGCTCTTCTGAGTAAAGGCACGTGGTTGTACGCTATTTCATAAATAATGGATTTCAATCCTGAGCTAGAGTTCTCTGGCCTGGACTAGTCCTCCACGAGGAAAACCAGGTTAAAAAATGGTGTGTTTGGTATGCTTCTTTGATCTCTATTTATATTTCGCACTTATACTCTGATTATTATTTATGTTGGGTGAACTTGAATAGAGGTATTTTTAATTGGGTATTATTGACACATACTCTATTCACCCCCCTCTAGAGTTGCCTATACGTACTTTAATTGGTATCAGAGCTTTATTCTCTTATATCGGATTAATATCCTATGAGCTGATCCATGGCAACCATACAACCTACCTTTTCCAACTATGGTGAGGGACAGTCCATAAATAGGTCACCCCTATTTGACGGAACTAACTACACCTATTAAAAAACTAGGATGAGTTTTTATCTTAAGTCTATAGACTTTGATCTGTGGACCATCGTCACAGATGGTTACAAAAAGCCTGCCAGAATAGCTGTCGAGGGGACTCTTATTGAAAACCCCACGACAAATATTCTGACCAGAAAAAGAAACAGGCAAGTCTAGATGCTAGGACTATTAATGCTCTCTTTTGTGTAATAGACTGGACTGAATTCAATAGGGTCTCTACATGCACCACCTCACACGAAGTATGGAGGCTTCTGGAGGTGACTCATAAAGGAACCACACAAGTTAAAGAATCAAAGATCAGCCGTCTAACATAAGAATATGAGGCATTCAAAATAAAGCTAAATGAGACAATTACTCAGATGTTCACCAGATTTCTCGACATCATCAACCCTCTATCTTTCCTTGGCAAAGTATATTCCAACCATGAGAAGATACGCAAAGTACTAAGAGGATTGCCGAAGATCTGGAACCCCAAGGTCACGGCAATTATCGAAGGAAATGATCTTACGACTATGTCACTAGAACCTCCGATGGGCAAATTGAAGACGCATGAGCTCGACCTCAAAGATTTTGAAGAAACGGCTCCAAAAAAAGAAAAAAATTGCCTTAAGAGCTCATTGTCGAAGAACCATTACAGAGAAAACAGATAATGACGATTCCGAAGGTGACGATCAAGCACTCATGGTTCAAAATTTCAATAAGTTCCTATGCTTCAACCGAAGGAAGAAGGAACAAAAAGACGATAAGGAAGAACCCACCTGCTTCGGATGCAAGAAGACGGGACACGTCAGAAAAGATTGTCCTGTAGCAAGAAAAGGAAGCATATACGAAAAACCGTACAAGAGGCCAACCTCAAAGAAGTTTGCCAACACTAGCATCTGGCAAGAAAGCGAGGCCAGTAATTCTGACGAAGAAGAGGACTCTCCGCAAGATACTGCAAATATCTGCCTCATGGCAACTTCGGACAAGGTAAACGACTCTTTGGAAGATTTCTCCTTTGATTAACTGGGTGACGCCTTTTGTGATCTTCTTGAAGACCACAAAAAGGTTATTAACAAGTATAAGCATGCTAAGGAAAAGATCAAGACCCATGAAGTCGAGATCCATAGACTTTCTTGCTTACTTGAGTATGTTAGAAACACTACACCCACGGAAAGCACTAAGGAGGTATCTAAGCTTAAATTAAGCTTACACGATGCCGAATCTCTTATTGAGAAGCAAACACATGATATCACTGCTTTAAATAAAGAACTTGTTGAAAAAAGCAAGTATAAGATTGCTACTGCTAGAATATATGGCCTTACTACTAAATATGATGAGTTGCATGTTGCCTCTAAGAAATTAGAGATTAGACTGGACAAGCAGGTTATTCAACCTCAAACTCAGTCTCACAGTCACAACACTTACAAACAGAAGACGGCTCAACACAAGGGAGCACGTCACCACAAGAACACTCATCCACATACTACTCAAAATCATGCCTTTATGTACACCTACTCCCATGCAGCACGTAAAACACACACACACGTAGTTATAATCATCCTACTGCTACACATAGTTATCATCTTCTTACACCCACATATAGACATCATTATCATCCTACACCCAACACCCATATGTATGCTATATGTACTTACTGTGGTTTACATGGACACATATCACCACAGTGTAGAATTAGAAAACTAGTGGATATTAATCTATATGCATGGGTACCAAAGACTAACTTTTCAGGACCCACAAGAATCTGGGTACCAAAGGTCACATCTACTCATGGTGTAGGTGGACCTTTCTTCTAAAAATAGAAGCAAATGAATTCTCGATAGTGGATGCTCGCGACATATGACTGGAGATGCTAATCTATTCGAAACACTATCGATGAAAAGGGAAGGATGTGTATCCTTCAACAACAATCTGAAAGGCTATATCATAGGTAACGGTACAATTGGTTATCCTCCTTCTCCCGTCATTAAGGATGTCTGTTTAGTGAACAAGTAAATGCATGACTTGCTCAGCATTAGTTATCTTGCTGATCATGGATATGATATTAACTTTAGGAAAACTAAATGCTTTATCTATGATAGATCAACTGGAGACATCACTTTTGAAGGGATAAGAGAAGATAACATATATATTTTCTATCTATCTAAAGATACTAAAAATGCAGGAAGATGCCTCTACATCCACAAAGATGAAAGGCTATTATGGCACCAGCGTCTTGGTCATGCCAACATGGATACCATATCCAGATTATTAACCAAGAAGCTAGTAAGAGGCCTGCCAGACATCACATTCAAGAAGGAGACGGTATGTGCCGAATGTAAAAAAAATAAGGCTACCAAATCTTCCTTTAAATCCATAAACACTGTAAGTACTACCCGACCATTGTAATTACTTCATATAAATCTATTTGGTCCTAATAGAGTAGCCAGTCTTGGCGGTAAACTCTATACTTTTGTTATCGTTGATGATTTTTCAAGATTTACTTGGGTTTTTTTTCTTGTAAATAAAAATGATACCATTTCAGTTTTCAAAGTTTTTACTAAAAAGGTTCAAAATAAAAAAGGCTACATGATTACTCGTATCCAAAGTAATCATGGTGGCGAATTCAAAAATTCTAATTTTAAAAAGTTTTGTGATTTTAATGGCTTTAATCAAGAGTTTTCTTGTCCTAGAACTCCTCAACAAAATGGTGATGTGGAGTGGAAGGATAGGACTCTTGGCTATATGGCTAGAGTCATGCTGAATCAATTTTTTCTTTCGAAATATTTTTGGGCAGAAGCTGTCAGCACAGCGTGCCATGTTTTAAATAGGATTTTGATTCGACCTATTTCAAAGAAAAGACCCTATGAGCTTTGGTTTGGTAGAACTCCAAATGTTTCTTACTTTCGAGTGTTTGGTTGTCGCTGATTTATCCTGAATACCAAAGACAACTTGGGCAAGTTTGATGCCAAAGTTGACGAAGGTATTCTTCTTGGCTATGCTGCCAAGAGTAAGGGATATAGAATATTCAACAAACGCTCCATGATTGTTGAAGAGTCTACTAAAGTAACTTTTGATGAGGACAATAGTACAGCTATCATTCCTGATGATGATGAACCAGCAACCTTCACTCATGTGGATATACAACCCGAAACCAACTCTCTAGAGGGATTACCAAAGAAGTTCCAATTCAAACCTTCGTATCCAGAAAACTTGGTAATAGTGGCACGACCCGCACCTACCGTGAGGGTACGAGTACGTAACAGCGCCCAGCTGTCACGACCCGCACCCGCTTTTCGGACGCGAGAGCGTGAGCAAGCCCAGCTACGCATCAAGCGGACTCCATCCCGACTCGAATACGTACATGCTGTCAAGGCTATGGTATACTGCCAACTCATGGCAAACAAATCTATATCTCAATCCACAATAAGGATATGAAACATGAATGAACACTATGGGTCGTGGTCTGCAGCCCACTAGCATATATGTTCGATAAGACTCTAAAGGAAATAACAAGAGTCTAAAACAGAATCAAGAAACATAATATCTCATGATAAGGTATGAAAGCACGAGCGGATAATAAACACCATAACGATACCTGAATCCTGCAAGAACCGTAAATCCTCCGCCATCCAGAACTACTAGCTAACTTCATGCAACCGCTAAACCTGAGGAGATCATCAGGTCCTCAGAGGACATAGCAAGATACATAATATACATGTCAATCTAACAGTTTATCATGCAGGAGAAAATAAATAAGAAGAAACAAGAACATGACAATTACTACAAACACGAACACAAACTCGAACACACGAATACCAGAACAACTACGTATAAATAAATTGCCGGATGAACGATAATCACGAGATCAATGGAAGAAACCAAACCCTCATCTCGAGTGTGGACTCACGGGTTTGAACTAAACACTAACCCTCGTCCCGAGTGTGGACTCTCTGGTTAGTACTAACCCTCATCCCGAGTGTGGACTCTCTGGTTAGTTCACGGCAAGTCACCCTCGTCCCGAGTGTGGACTCTCTGGTGCAAATACTACATCCTCGTCCCGTGTGTGGACTCTCTGATGTAAACACCCTCGTCCCGAGCGTGGACTCTCTGGTGCAAGTCAAGTCAAGTCAAGTCTACACCCGCGTCCCGAGCGTGGACTCTCTGGTGCAAATAATTGACATCCTAGTCCCGAGTGTGGACTCACGGATGTAAACAGATCAAGAAAAATGCCCTCGTCCCGAGTGTGGACTCTCTGGTGCCAAGGACACAATGTCAAGGATTTAGAAGTTCACTTACACGTACTCATTCTATGACACGACTCAAGCAAGGTACTGACGAGAACAACTCCAAACACAAGGCCAAACATGGACACGGCTATATGCAACAAGAACAACTACACAGAAAATAACACGAAAAGCACATGTCCATAAATAATCTAAAGACTGTAAAATAAAAGAAAATGCATGTAAATAAAACTGTAGAGGAAGGCAAGGTATACTTGCCTGGTGGCAGCGCGAACAACCAATAAAATAATGTCAACTGGTAAGCCATACAGTCCAAGTCATCACAACTGTCTCCGAAAGCTGAAACAAACATTACCAACGTTCTCAGAATAGTCAAATTAGCTGGAATTTCCTGTCCTTAAGTCTAATTCTGGACACAGGGGCAAAACGGTAATTTCGGGCCAAAAAGGTGTCCGTCGTTGTATCCGCTTTGCACCGAAAAGCGTGCCAGGGTCAATGGTCTCTAAAGTCGTCAAACTATATGTCTACGGATCCGGTTTTCCGATATGAACCCAACCGTAGGTCCAAAGTTTGGTTCCGGCGGGCCGTGCACAAAATCACCCGTTGAGTCGGACCGGGGGGGCCCGCGATACGGCGATTTTATCAACTGTCTTAGAATCGGACCAAAGTTGGCATACAGGACCAGAAAAATGATACCGTCCTGATGGCGCAAGTTTCGTCTCGATCTGACGAGCGTGCACAAAGTAATTGAGAAATTTGCAAAGTGCACGATACGGTGAATTTTGACGGATACGTATCAAATTCGTCGCGCACACGCGACCAATTTGAATTCCGTCAAAGCCCACACGACCACGAAGCCGTTACGCACCTTTCGATGCCTTCGGTTCACGACCACGTCGCCCGGATTGGCGGAACGCACGTCGTGTGGATGAATTTCTAGTTTTCAAAACAGTTTTTGCCAAGTTTTTCCTGATTTTTTAAATGACTTTTAACAGAAAAATAACCAACTAGAAATCAAACTAAAAATAGGGTCTCCATCTCGATTATGTTGTCTAGAAGTCTGTTTAGATGGTTTTTGAATTCGGTCTATGGATTAGCGAGAAATTGCCTTCCAAGTTGAGTGTCTGGACTGTGCTAATGTCCTGTTTCGGGACAGTTTTTCCGATGATTTCGAGCCGATCTATCTCGAACCGTCCTTTGATTTACTTCAAACTAACTATTAGGAATCATAGGTGGATAGGTTGGGGATGTACCTGAACAAACGGCTCGGAGACTCGTTGCCCGTCTGCGGAGAAAAATTGCGGCGAAGTAGGGCCGACGCACTGCTGCTACTGCTACTTGCTGTCGTAATTTTTGCGCTTACTACGCGCGCTCGGCCACGCTGCCGGCGGCCGACGACGGCCCAGGGCGACGCGCCTAGGGTCTGACTCCGGCCAGGGGTCATTGGGAAGTTGCGGCGTTGAGTCGGGTTAGGGTTTAGAGAGTTTTGATGTGCTCTGTTCTCGATCCTTTCATGTTCTCAGTATATATCGATTGAATATATATTTGGCTGTCAGCCCTGGGTCGGGTTGGGGAACTCCTGTGCAAGGAGGGCTGAGTATGGCTCAGCTGCTCTGTTTGGGCTGGGATGATCGGGGCTGTGGGCCAAGGGCTTGTGGGGAGACTAGGGCCTGGGCTCTCCTTTTCCTTTTCCCTTTATATATATAAATCTATATATATATATATGTAAATATTTACATATACCTATATTTATATATATACACCCATACACATATACACTTTGTATATAATATATATACTATATATACATACACACATTATAATTTATTTATATATACATACAAATGTACACATATACGCATATATATATTATATATTTACATATACATTCACATATACATATACATATATTTTCATATACATTCACATATACATTTTTTTTTTATATATTTACATATACATTCACATATACATATACATATATTTATACGTATATATATACGTACAAAAAAAATATATATATATCCGTACACATACTCAATATATAATATTTATTTAAATACATTCATACACATATATAATTTATATATTCATATTCACATACACTTACACACATATTATATATATATATATAAATATATATATATATATATTTTTATATATATATATATATATATATATAAATATATATAAATATATATATATATATATATATATATATATATATATATATATATATATATATATACACTCAATTAACCAATAATATTAATATCTAATAGTAATAAATATATTTATTTAATCACCAAAAATAATAAATAATACTTAAAATAATTAAATGGTGGTTTGGTGAATACATACTATTCACCTTTATCCGGGTCCAGAAAATTGTACAAATATTGTAAAACAATATTTAGTAATAAAATGCCAACTTTTGTACAAATATCCAAATAATTAAAAAAATGTACACCAATACCCAAAATAATTTAGGAACTATTTGTACACACATAAATATGCCTACATGGTCAACTTTGGTCTCACTACACACCTATAAAGGCTTGGATTCGGTTCAGGCCTAGTTCGGCAAAGTTGGTACGACCAGGTCAATTAAAAGTCCAATAATCTTAATAAATAACAATTTAATTATCTATAGTGGTTAAGTCGTAACTTGGCCTGGTTTTCCTACTTAGGACATCACTATGGCTCGGCTTTCCCCTACTATGGCTAAACACTAGTCAAAGCAGGCCACTGTACTATCCGTGCCACGATTCCTAGTCACCTTGTACTTCAAATCTCAACCATGGCTAAAATTACCTGCCGTAATAGTTAACTAAATAAACATTTATAAAATTCTAAAATCTCCATTTAAACTAAATAAATAATATATAAAAAATAACTCAAAAATTTCTGGGAAGGGAAGCTACACCAGCCTACGCCGCAGTGTCGGCGGTAGAACGCTGTCCTAGGTCTCAAGGCATCTAAC
The DNA here is from genome assembly GCA_029216955.1 of Iris pallida. NCBI lineage: Eukaryota > Viridiplantae > Streptophyta > Magnoliopsida > Asparagales > Iridaceae > Iris > Iris pallida. The sequence continues at coordinate 6,903,626 of JANAVB010040620.1, forward strand.
AGTGTAAGGCTAAACAGTTTATACTCCCCGAGTGGGGGTGACATAGCAGAAAGTAAACTAAATCACAACTAAGGAAGAAGAAGCACGATATGATAAGGAACTCAAGAAAAATACAGATGATCAAAAGTTTAAGATAACATCTCAGCAGATATCCAGAGTAAAAGGTCTCAGCTACTGAATATGAAAGAATATATACAACCCAAATCTCAAAGACAGAAATAAAGTCTCACTACTAGTCTCAAGACAACATAAGTAAGATAAAGCCTAACTAAGCTAGTCTAGGCAGTAGGGTAAAGTCGTCAGCTAGAGCTGTCCTGCAAAAGGTATCCGCACAGGCCTCCTCATGTCCTCTGTAATATTTTCAACAGGTCCAGTCAGGACAGGAGCGAGCACAATACATCTCAACAGTTCATAGCAGGTTAGAAAATATAATCATGCAGTAAAGTAAGATATAGATACTGAAGAAATGCAGTATGTAAACAGAGAGAGAGAACTGTAATAGAAGTATCTACTATAAGTAAAGAGCTACCAGTGACTAGTGATTTAGAGTACAAAGTCGATATGTGAACGGCTTGATTTGCACATGGCTATACTAAAGAGGCGTACATGGCTATTCTACTTTGGAATTGTCACATAGCTATTTATACTCCCCCGTACCCCCAATCAGTACACAAGGATCCAACCAGGTTAGGTTATGATTCTATGTAACGGCCCCCGAAGGGTGGTACATAGTAGTCCCATAAATAGGAATTCTGGGAAACCCAATAAATGGGATAAGGATTCAAAGAAGACTCTGTGATCATAAGAGTAATGTCACAAGTGATCAAAGAACCAAAGAAGCATAGTGATACGCCATGTTAGTGAAACGCACAGAACATAGAGTACCCGATGCTCCCTGAAGGGATAACATCTCAAGAAGGGATCCATATAATACTAATCCGTGTGACCAACATGACAGTATCAAGTAAAGTAATTTAATACAGGAAAATATTTCTAAGCAGGATGTGAAATGATCAGAGAATGTACTCGCCTCGTATCTGAATGTCTGAAATAAATGTACTATCCGAGATGAGGTACCTGACTCCTAGTTAGAGCAACACAAGTCAAGATGTATACAGGGGATGATAATAGTAATCTACAATGCATCTGCATGCTGTCTAGGTCGAACTAGACTAAGTCAACACTTGGTCAACTCCAGTCAACCACACTAGTCAAACTAGGTCAAACTTAACTCAACAAGTCGGATAAGTCTCACTAGGCCTAACCAAGCCTAGTCTAGCAATCACACACCAATCACAGGGCTATACAAGCCATCAATCACATAATTTATATTATATATAACTCATATATTTCATACACTAGATATACATTTAGGCAATCAACTATATATACATTAGGCATTCACAGGCACATAACAATGAGCTAGTGTGAACATACTTGCATATACTAGCATACAATACTAGGCCTATATATAATATGCCACCTATATATTACATATATATATCTATATTCTCATATATGTATATATCAATAGGAAATCTCTGAGGGATACATGTGTGATTGTGTGAGAGAGAGTCATGAGTGTTATGAATGAGGGTGTTACATTGGTACATGTGTGGTGTTCATTTGTGTGTGGAGAGTTATTTGTGAGAGGAAATGTGTCAATGTGAATGTGTCATATGAGAGTGTTAAATAGGGTAGTGAGTGTCATATGGAAAGTTAGTGTATGGCATGGTGTGTGTGTTAGCATGGGTACATGGGAGTGAACTTATGATTCAGGACATGTAGTGTATTGCAAGTTTGATGGCAGGATGTCTATAACTAAATGTAGGCAGGATATGCAATGTATGTATTAATATGTGAAGGATCAAGTGACAGTACATGTCTTAGGTAGGTGTCCACAATCTCAGATTTTGATGGTGTGTGTTAATGTGAAAACAGGAAACATATGTGTGTAACATGTGTGTGTTGGGGGCATAAGAGATTTGAGGGCTGTGAGGAGAGACTAGAGTATGTGTTAGCATGTAGTTCAATCCTATGTGTCAAACTCAGTTTCATACAATGCATGAGTCTCAGGAATCAATGACAGTCCACCGTTTCAGAAACTGAAATACCAAATCAAGCTCTTCCAACAAGCCCAATCATGCAAGTTAACTTAGCATTTCTTCTATCATCTACATGCATCTATATAGGCTTAGTATGTATAAATCCTAGCATGGCTCTAACATTTTACAGCAGTGTAATACTGACCTACATCAACAGCAAGCATGTAATGTAAAATCCGCAACATATCAATCCAACTAATCTCAGGATATCATGGTGTGTTCAAGGTGACAGTTTTAAGAATGAAATGGGGCATTTGCTCTCAGGTTCCAGGCTTGTTTCCAGGTTTTGCACAAGGTAATTCTCAGATTCAATATCAGTTAATATATGTCCATATATATAATACATTCATACAAATTTCAGTTTTCAAAATCAACCAAAAAAAACAGTAAAACCAAGTTTAAACCCAGAAATCAGTGTGAATGAGTGAAACATACTTCAGTGAAATGTGTGAGTGAACTGTAGGGTGTTCCCAGGAAACCGAAATCAATGAAATGTGTGCCCAAACTTAGGAAATCAGTAGAGTAGTAATAAGAATCACATGACAGGTTATTAAGGAATGAAATGACAGTTGTAGCAAGGTAATTAGGAATCAATCACAGGTATTCAAAACAAGAAAATCAACTCTCAGCTTAACGGGGATTGACAGTGAGCATATAAATCAACCCACACCAATTCGAATCCTCTTAGCAAAACAAAACCAATGCAATGCACAGAGAATTAACATTCAATATTTAGTTTAAGGAATCATGTGGCTAGTTCAATAGGGAAACAAACTCGGGTATTAAGAGCAATACAGTATATAAAAGAAGAAGTAACATTCAAACTAGTTTACAGGAAAAGGAAAGGAACCAATTTCCAGTTCATACTGTACAATGCCAATAGGGAAACAGGGAAAGAATCATCTCAGGTTAAGCTAAGGAAGGCAATCTCAGATTTTTATAATTCGATCCCATTCTACTCAAAGTCTAATGAATATGAATTGAAGCATTGAAATCAGTGGCATGTTAAGAGAACAGTTCAGGAAAACAGTGCACTACACTAAGGAGAATCTGGAAAATAAACTCAGGATATCAATCCTCAGTTATTAACAATTTCTAAATCCAAAACAATTGTCTAATTCACATTCACAAACCAAAAAGCCAATTCGAATTACAATAATAGGCTAACATGGACAACCAATCAGGTGGGGGACATTAACAGTGAGAAAATATCACTAAAAACTGGGAATTAATGTTTAGAAAATGGGGAAAAACCAAGTATCAGCTATGTATCAGTTAACATGCCATAATCGAATCTGAAATTGACCCAATTTGAATCACATATCACATCAACAACCCAACTAACATGTAGACTTAATCTAATATAGATTATACATGATATTTAGGGCCTAATTAACAATTTAAAACACAATTTAAACATTTGAAACTAAAATCAAACAGTAGACAAATAATACACTGAACCAATCCTCGTACACGTGTTCACCGTGTTCGTGGACACGATACGACACGAATCAAGACTCGTGATCACACATGTGGGTTCTCCTAGTATAGCTCTAGGTCTGACATAGCCTGACACGGGTCCACGTGGCATCGTGTCCGACTTACAAGGCCGTATTCGAACCGAAAAAAGAGAATGAACCATCAGTCTAAAACCCGTGCAGAGCGAAACTCGTGTCCGACACGACACCACTGGACTCCAGACTAAAGGGGTGACCTGACAGTCATTGCCCTTTGGTCTGTGCCAAGTGGCACGAGTCCAATCGCTGTGTCCACGAAGCACTGGACCCCTAGCAGCAGGGCAGTGCAGCTCGCACGCGCACGGGCGTGTCCACGGGTCCAGTACGACCCCGACACGACACAAAATGTGTCCAAATCCTCAGAAACCCTTAAGCAACCTAAAAACTTAATTACCTATTCAATCACATCTCGAAAACTCGAACGAAATGCCCTTTGGGGCATTTCGTCAAACACCTATAAACATCGGTTGATACGTGTCCGATACGGAAACGTAATGGACTCGAATTATAGGGTTAGCTAGTCCTACAGCTAGGGTAGGCCTAGGGCTTCCTAAATATGCAAAAATAACAGCATTATATGGTAGGGACTCGAAATTACCTATAGGTTTGCAAAGTATCAAAAACCCCCAAATAGAAGTGGATCCTCAAGCCACCAAACTCTTTCAAATTGCTTCTCCTCTGAAATTTCTCACCATGGATATAAAGAGCACAACAATTATAATCCATTACAAGAAATTAGGAAGAAAAATGAGTTGGAATGAAGGAGTTATGGATTGGAAAAGAAAGGGGTTTACCTCTTCTTCAAACTTTGCAAATTCCTAAAGGAGGCTAGCCCTAACTTCTAGGAGTCATTAAATAGAGGGAAAAATCAATGTGGCCAGCCAATAATTAGGGTTAGGGTTCCATGGTATGGGCATATGGGCTTCTATGGGCTCAAGTCACAAGTCATGACTTGTGAAGTCACAAGCCATTAGTCAAATCCCTATTCTAATTCCTATTTCCAATTGATTCTAATAACTAGAATATGGTTAACTTAAATTAACCTAGGGTTTCATAATCTAACCAATTCCAACTTAACTAGGGTTAGCTTCTAGGTTAGTCTACCCTGTCAAAGCTAATGAAAGTCAACCTAGTCAACCTTCAGTCAAACAATTCCAAATTAAATTCTAAAAATTCCCATAAATTCAAATAAATTATATTAAATTCAAATAACCTCAAAAATGACAAAAATACCCTCAAACTAGAAAAGATAAACCAAGTGCCCTAATCACATGGCTAGGATCTAGGTCAACCAGTCTCTAAGGTTATAGTATTAAAAAATTACCAAAAATCATAATATAAATAAATATCAATAAATAATAATTATAATTACAAATTTTTTTAAAATTACCCTCAATTGGAAAACTGGGTGTTACAATCCTACCCACCTTAGAAAAATTTCGTCCTCGAAATTAAGATGGTCGTATCCCTTCTAGGTTAAGCCTCCAGCAATCATAGTCTAAGAAACCTACTTGAATCATACATTTGGAAAGGGTAACCATGGGGTCATGGCATGTAATATCAGTCTGGGGTCTCATCTAGTTACATCACATGCTATAGTACTAGGCAATCACAAGGTATTAAAACATACAAGCAAGCGATGCTTCAAATATTCTCAAAAGGGATACTAAGGTTAGGTCAAAACTCACCTCCAGCTAGGTCTGAGAACTAGAACTCCCTCCTAGAAGCAGGGCCCTGGTTGGGGTAGGTATATCAGGACAGTGTTGCACCCAGTGTGCAGCAGACCCACAGAATAGGTACAATCCTAGTCTCTTTCTACAGTTATTCCACTTGTGTCCAGACTTCTTACAGTAGGCATAGATAGGCTCTGGCTCAGCTAGCCTCTGCTGGACAGGAGACTGGGCTGGGTATGATGATATAGGCTGGATATATGGGTACTCCTCAAACTCGGGATAGGACTGGGTACTGCTCCTCGCCCTCTTGGAGCTAGGCTCTCCTCCTGGAAGCACAGAGTCCCGCAGACGTAGCAACCTATGGATTTGCACCCTCATGGCCTCCTCATGAACTCTTTGTGACTCCATCAACCTTTCTTGGAAATATCCAAATACCTGGGCTGCATCGAGTAACAAACCTTCGGGTGGTACATTATGGAGTACCCTCACAGGGGGTAGGGAAAGGCTCTCGGTCTCAGGCAAATCCGCAGCTCTCTCTTGAACGATAGAAGATGAATGAAGACTCTCTGGCAAGGCTACCACTATCTCCTCAATGGCAGGAGGTGCCACCACCCCCTGATCAGATAGAGGGATCACTTCCTCCTGAACAATAGGAGGTGGAAGCACACTCTCAGTAGCTGTAGCTCTCAGGCGACGGGCTCGGGTCATGGGTGCCATACTGATAGAAAAAAGAAAAAAAAAATCAATCATCAAGGCTGTAAGGCAGTCTATCATTCCATATAAAAACTGGTAAATATAAACAAAGGAGAACCAGCTACAAGAATCACTATTTTAAAGCCAGGCTATACTATCATTCCTAAGATAAGGGCCTAATCACAAGTCATCAAATTATCATACTAAGAAAGAACTACATATGCATAAGCTCTATAAAGCTAAAAATCCCTACTCCTAAATTATTTGATGATGGAAAACAATTTATAATAACAGAAGGGTACGATAGAGATGTTATGTTTAAAAACCTTCTCAGGATATAATCTGATAATCATATGCGTCTGTCCAAAATCATGTTACTCAGAGTCCTCGCCATGCCAGTAAGCAAGGCTGCGATAAACGACAGATTCCATAACTAGGGTATGCACCTCTACAATCATGTCATCTGGAAATCTCGCTATGCCGACTAGTATAGCTGCGAGAAATTCTAAATCTCATAACCAAGATACGTACATCCGAAGTCAGGTCTCTATGTTTTTGCCACGCCAGCTAATATGGCTGCGATAAACTACAAGCTCCATAATCAAGTAGACGTTTTACCATCCCTGTATTCCCGTTAACATATGTTATCAGAAAAATATCCTAACTCAGGCCTTAAAATTCATCTCGATAGAAAAATCAAAATCAACAACGATCCAACAAAATCAAATTCAGTAATCAAGGAGTGAGAGCAACAAAACAAGGAAAATGATTCAAATTGAAGTTTAAATAAGATTCTCAAGGGTCGTCCCAGGAATCTCTCAAGGAATTCTAACTGTGATTGAGTACCTTCAAAAATATATTCTAATCCTACTGCAGGCTGTAGTGATACTATAGTTCGAATACCACTACACAAACTCGACCTGCATGGGCCATCACTAAAAACGTGTCACGACCCACACCCACCATGATGGTACGAGTACGTAACAGCGCCCAACCTACGCCGCAGTGTCGGCGGTAGAACGCTGTCCTAGGTCTCAAGGCATCTAACAGTATAAGGCTAAACAGTTTATACTCCCCGAGTGGGGGTGACATAGCAGAAAGTAAACTCAATCACAACTAAGGAAGAAGAAGCACGATATGATAAGGAACTCAAGAAAAATACAGATGATCAAAAGTCTAAGATAACATCTCAGCAGATATCCAGAGTACAAGGTCTCAGCTACTAAATATGAAAGAATATATGCAATCCAAATCTCAAAGACAGAAATAAAGTCTCACTACTAGTCTCAAGACAACATAAGTAAGATAAAGCCTCACTAAGCTAGTCTAGGCAGTAGGGTAAAGTCGTCAGCTAGAGCTGTCATGCAAAAGGTATCCGCACAGGCCTCCTCATGTCCTCTGTAATATTTTCAACAGGTCCAGTCTGGACAGGAGCGAGCACAATACATCTCAACAGTTCATAGCAGGTTAGAAAATATAATCATGCAGTAAAGTAAGATATAGATACTGAAGAAATGCAGTATGTAAACAGAGAAAAAGAACTGTAGTAGAAGTATCTACTATAAGTAAAGAGCTACCAGTGACTAGTGATTTAGAGTACAAAGTCGACATGTGAACGGCTTGATTTGCACATGGCTATACTAAAGAGGCGTACATGGCTATTCTACTTTGGAATTGTTCACATGGCTATTTATACTCTCCCGTACCCCCAATCAGTACACAAGGATCCAACCAGGTTATGTTATGATTCTATGTAACGGCCCCCGAAGGATGGTACATAGTAGTCCCATAAATAAGGATTCTGGGAAACCCAATAAATGGGATAAGGATTCAAAGAAGACTCTGTGAGCATAAGAGTATATGTCACAAGTGATCAAAGAACCAAAGAAGCATAGTGATACGCCATGTAAGTGAAATGCACAGAACATAGAGTACCCGATGCTCCCTGAAGGGATAACATCTCAAAAAGGGATCCATATAGTACTAATCCGTGTAACCAACGTGACAGTATCAAGTAAAGTAATTTAATACAAGAAAATAATTTTGAGCAGGATATGAAATGATCAGAGAATGTACTCGTCTCGTATCTGAATGTCTAAAATAAATGTACTGTCCGAGATGAGGTACCTGACTCCTAGTTAGAGCAACACAAGTCAAGATGTATACAGGGGATGATAATAGTAATCTATAATGCATCTGCATGCTGTCTAGGTCAAACTAGACTAAGTCAACACTTGGTCAACTCCAGTCAACCACACTAGTCAAACTAGGTCAAACTTAACTCAACAAGTCTGATAAGTCTCACTAGGCCTAACCAAGCCTAATCTAGCAATCACACAACAATCACAGGGCTATACAAGCCATCAATCACATAATTTATATTATATATAACTCATATATTTCATATACTAGATATACATTTAGGCAATCAACTATATATATATTAGGCATTCATAGGCACATATCAATGAGCTAGTGTGAACATACTTGCATATACTAACATACAATACTAGGCCTATATATAATATGCCACCTATATATTACATATATATATCTATATTCGCATATATGTATATATCAATAGGAAATCTCTGAGGGATACATGTGTGATTGTGTGAGAGAGAGTCATGAGTGTTATGAGTGAGGGTGTTACATTGATACATGTGTGGTGTTCATTTGTGTGTGGAGAGTTATTTGTGAGAGAAACTGTGTCAATGTGAATGTGTCATATGAGAGCGTTATATAGGGTAGTGAGTGTCATATGGAAAGTTAGTGTATGGCATGGTGTGTGTGTTAGCATGGGTACATGGGAGTGAACTTATGATTCAGGACATGTAGTGTATTGCAAGTTTGATGGCAGGATGTCTATAACTAAATGTAGGCAGGATATGCAATGTATGTATTAATATGTGAAGGATCAAGTAACATTACATGGCTTAGGTAGGTGTCCACAATCTCAGATTTTGATGGTGTGTGTTAATGTGAAAACAGGAAACATAGGTGTGTAACATGTGTGTGTTGGGGGCATGAGAGATTTGAAGGCTGTGAGGAGAGACTAGAGTATGTGTTAGCATGCAGTTCAATCCTATGTGTCAAACTCAGTGTCATACAATGCAATGTAGAAGCATGGAAAATACTAAAGAAATTGACTCATACGGCCAAGAAAGACCCATGCGGCCCAGAAAACGCATGCGGCTCAGGGAGTCATGCGGCATAAGGAGCTATGCGGCCGGAGGCATTCCATGCGGCTCAGAAGACATATGGCGTGACAGTGCTCCCCTCCGATCCATGCTGTATTAATTGCTTTGACGGCTGACCCCTCTGAAAAGTTGGCAGACCTAACACCAAAGCAGGTAATTATGACTCTGTCATGATGATGAATCTCTAGGGAAGAGAAAGATATCTCTGACACGATCCCCCGAGAGCAACAAAATGCCACGTGGCCCTGCCACGTGGGTGTGCTTATGCGGCTCGAAGTGAAGACTTCCCATGCGGTTCAGAGTGAAGCTGTCCCATGCGGCTCGAGTGGAATCATCCCTATGCGGCTCAAGAAGATCATGCCCATGCGGCTCAAGCAGACACACCATTATGCGGTTCATGCGGCTCATCATATGGTTCAGAAGTCTGAAGGAGGGGGCCACTGCCCAGACAGCCCTGACACGTGTCCCAAGTCTTATGCGGCCCAAAATTCATGCGGCCCAATCTGCATGCGGTTCCAGTCTCACCATTGGCTCTCAGGACACGTGTCCTCAGCCGATCAATCTTCCAGATTTATGGCAATCCAAGATCGAGTCAAATCCCAATGATCTGGGGCACGTGGCATAAATTTGATTTATTCGCAGATATTAGAGAATCATTATAAGGAAGATTTATACCAATCAGCATTAATTGCTAATGGGGATTTGGTGTAATCTACCCTTAATGGTTCTGATTCGTCACAATCAGAAACGAACGGCCTGGATTGATCAATCCCCAGGCCGCCGCCATCTCCAAGAGCTAATCATTGGCAACCCTAGTGATCATATCCCACTATTATAAAAAGCAAGGTGCCATTCCCTTGTAATATATAGAGAGATATACAAAAAAAACTAGAGAAGAATACGTACACACAGAGAGACTTCCCCCATAGTCATAGAGAGAATATACACAGAGAGAGAAGCTAGGAGAGCAATCAGAGAGAGAGCAAGAAGGCATTTCTTCGTCAACGACCAAGCAGATCTTTCCCAAGTCAAGGCTGCGTACCGATCGTCCAAGGAGTAAGGCAGAGCGCCGTCGCTTTCCCGAGCCTCTATCGTCACCCCCCAGAATCTAAAATAAACAATCGTACTTAGACTGCTGTACCTAGGTTTTTGTCCCTAGGCATTCTTTGTACGAGCGAGTTTATATTGTGAGTCTAAGTTCAGTCCTCCGATAATTGTTCTGTACTTTTACAATCAATGGAAAATACGATAGCGACTCTGCTGGGGACTAACTTCTCCACGGCTGAGGAGTTGGTGACGCAATCGGACGCAGCCAAAATTGGCTCTATACAACAGAAGATGGTCGTACGCTTCGACCAACAGGCGTTCGAAGAGATGCTCTTTGAAGGTAGCACTGGCCCGGTCCAGGAGCACACCCGCACCATAAAGGCTCGCAAAGAGTGGAGGCGAAAATCATTTGCTCCTCCGCAAGCCCTTGATGGGGTGCTCTCTATTGCTCAAGATGGCGAGAAAGACTCCCCTGCAGCCCCACTTCAGACCGTAGACAACTCTGCTGTCCCCAAGTCCGGCAGAAGAAAATACTATGATGCTGGACTTGCAGGGGCAAAGTGGAACTCTACGCGATCCGAGCCGCAGAAGAGTATTAGCCGCAGGGAGAAAGCCCATACGGCTACAACCGTCGACCACATAAAGAAAACTCATGCGGCCACATCTGTCAGCCGCATAACTTATGCGGCTACAGTTGCCAACCGCACGGATGAGACTCATGCGGCTATTAAAGTCAATCGCTTGCAGAAAACCCATGCGGCCACAGATGCCAACCGCATGCGGTCAGCCTGCACGGTCGTGACTCTTAGCCGCATAAAGACTCATCCTACAACAAAAGACAGCCGCATGCAGACAGCCTGCATGGTATCCAATGCTAGCCGTATGGCGTCCGTCCCACGCTTCTCTCGATCAGTCTTCGACCGGCTTTCATGCGGTCCTGACTCTGATCATTCTCTGGATGATAATCCAGACTCTGTGGTATTCGACTTAGACTCCTCCTATTACGCACCCACAAGTGCTAAAAGGAGGAAGTCTAGGGCAGCGCGGGCTCATCAAGTCCAGACGACTGCCCCAACCTCTGACTATCGGGGCGTCCCGCTGATTATCACGCGGGCCTCTGATGGGAAGTTGTATAAAACCACTCAAGTCCAGCCCCCGGCGGCAAACAGACAAAGTGGTTCCTCTGACCTGCGTGAGGTTATCCTCCACAAATGCAAGGAAAGAGAAGGAGCTTCGGGGTGTAAAGAGCCCTCACACGGACATCAATGCACCCAGATCATCGTCAACTACTGTTGCAGCAATGCGGCGGTGACGGAAGACCGGCCATCCGTCTTCCAAAGACTACATCACCCGAGCTCAGAAGACGAGGCACCTCCTGTTGTCTCCTGCAAGTCCGTACAGAAAGTTCTCTCCAAGGGAAGAGGGAAGAAAATGAGCATCTCCAGCCCAAAGGTGTCAATTACTGCAGCTAAGAAACCGTCGTCTAAAGGGTTATCCTCCACTGGAGTATTTCAACACACCCGTTCGAAGACGAAAACTGCTGCAGTATGAAGTTCGTCGTCTGCAACATTGGGGGTCATCGGAACTGGGGGTAGCACTCCTCCAAACATCCACGACAATCCGACATTCCAGGAATACGGACTGGAGGAAGCAAATCCTCCGACGGATACAACAGATACCGACGTCCCCAAGGACATCCTAGACGAAGCAAGCTCCGAAGCTGGGGGTAGTGTTCCTTCCGAGTCCGAACCTGAAGAGAACATCCCCACATATCCTGATGATTTCTCGATGCACGGGTACGACTCGGAGGGTATATCCTCCACCACTCCTTCCGTCACTCCTCATGTGAAGACGGTGTTCATGACAGACAGCAATCAAGGCGGTTCCGGTGATCGCCAGCGCATCGACACTTTGGAGGCCATATTACACGCCTTGGTCAAGTCTGTAGACGAGATCAAAGCGGCGCTTCCTAATCTGCAGGGGGTGACACCTGGCCAGACAAGCACGGGTCCTGCAATCAACGTAGATTCAAATTCAGCGGCACCGAACCCGGGCAACAATCCTCCCGAGATAACGGCCCCTACCGCGACAGATGAGGCCCGAAAAGTAAGAAGAGAGGTTCAGGAGCTCCGAGCAATGTTCCATGCCTGAGAAAACTCTCAAGACCTCAGGATACGGCAACCATATCCTGCTGAATGGAGGGATGTTCCCTTTCCACCAAGATATAAGCCGTTTAATATCAACCTATATGATGGCAAGACTTCAGCAAGTCGGTACATCACTTACTTTGAGGTCACTACCGACCATCTACCCCATGATGATGCTATCCTCACGCGGTTATTCATTGGGGCATTGGAAGGAGTCGCCTTCGATTGGTACCGCAAACTGTCGGACAATTGCATCCATTCCTTCGCTGGCTTCAAACGCCTATTCTTGGAGAGGTTCTATGAGGTAGGCAGGACATCACGATGTCTACCCTCATGGACGTCATTCAAGGAGAGAAAGAGCTGACGAGGAATTACATTGAGCTGTTTTGTCAAACCGCAATAAAGTTACCATCTGTCAACCCGGACTCTTCCTTGATCGAAATTTACCAAAAGAGACTACTCCCAACAATCAGTCTCTGGATGGGCGAGAGTCAATTCAAGGACTGGAAGGCTTTTATCATTAGTGCTACAAGTGCCGAAGAACGATTAAAAAAGGCTCGCCAACTGGGATTACATATCTCAGAGGGAGAGAACAAGGGCAAGCGTCCCAGCACCACCAACGACAATGGGGGTAGCCCCTCCAACAACTGGGACAACAGAGGCAAGCAGGCTATGGTGGCCGATACAGCCCAGAAGCCTGAGTCGCAACCTGCGGACAAACAATGGCCTCAAATCACTTACTCTTTTGAAGACGGTCACGTCAAGCCTATCTTGGACATGCTCATACAAGGAGATAGGATTCAGCTTCCTCCACCAAGATGGGAGCCTCGGCCGGCTGATCTGGAGAACCCAAAGTTCTGCCATTACCACCGCTACGTCCACCATGCTACGTACGACTGCTACCAACTAAAACGATACATCCAAAACCTCATTGATTCGAACGCTCTGGCTATCGATTTCGAGGAGGTAACCGTGGCAGCCAACATGGTATCCGTACAATTCGGCAGCTTCCCTCCAACAGAGACCCAGGACGGGGTTATACCCATCCCTCTGGCAACGATGGAGATTGCTAATCTCCTGCCTGCTCAAGCTGCTGGTCTAGTACCCCTCACCACATTACGAGGGGAAATCATGTGGGTCCATCCGGACCTAGTCCACGAGGTAACTCAGTCCCCTCCATCTTCTAAAAAGAAAAGTGGAAAAGTCAGATCCTGCCGTACCACCTCAGCAGATGAAGAGGAAGTCACGGCCGTTGTTACTCGATCCGGAGCACAATCTCAACCTGTGGCTGAAAACTCGACTGATGATCATCCGCCCACTACCACGTATGCTCCGGGACCGGCTCAGCCTTCGACGACCGACAAGCCTAGGCCGAAGGAGACTCGCTTCGACAAATCCCTCCGAAAGGAAACATCTCAAGGCTGGAGAGGCCCTACAACTTCGACATCTTGGCGCAATTGGCCAATACACCGGCCAAATTGTCCTTATATGAACTCCTGAGGCTCTCGAAGGATGTTCGCACAGCTTTGAGCTATGCACTTCAAAATGCCGACGCGTACCTGGCTCAGGTCAACCTCACGGGAGAAAATCAGCCCGCAGACCTCCAAGACAGTGCCTGTACGGGAGCAATGCCCAACATCGTCTTCACTCCACAAGACATGCTCATCAAGACTAATCTACACGATCGCCCATTATACTACACAGGCTACATCGGCGACATAAAGGTGGACCGGATGCACATTGACCCTGGGTCTTCCATAAGCATCATCCCAAAAGGACTACTGCATCATCTTCGTATCCCGATGCATCGCCTGACCCCTACAAACACCGCCATAGAGCTACCCAATCGGGAAGATCCGTCTGAAATATCAGATTGGCGATCTTCAATCAGAAGTCACTTGCTACGTCATAGATGCCGACACTTCATACAACATCCTTTTGGGGCGCCCTTGGATACACGATTACATGATCGTGCCTTCCACGCTCCACCAATGCTTCAAATATGTCGACAAGTACGGCTTCGTGAGGACAGAATTTGCTGACATCGATCCCTTCAAAGGGGTCGAATCTTATTACTCGGACTCCTGCCTATACAAAAAGTCGAAGAGGCACCTTGAAGGAGGAAATAAACAAACTGATGTTGAAGCAACCACGGGATCAGAAGAACCTCTGACAATCCACCTCCAGGCTCGCAAACCAGGCAATTCCGTACCCCTCACGGCCACGCTGCGTAAGGACGCGATCAGCCTCTCGGCACAGGAAGAGCAGTTGAAAATCCGACTGCCAAGGTCCGGCCAGGTACCGAGAACCACGACAGGGCCACTTACCATCAGATTACCGAGAGTCGGTCAATCCCAAACAGAGAAGCTCAATCCCTCCGATAGACCTCTGACGATACGCCTGCCTAAGAAAGGTCGTCACCCCGATGCGAGGTCTGACACTTCAAGCGAACCAGCCACCCCTCGCTCCACATCAAGTGCCAGACTGGGGGTTGCTAGTCTACCGACAACCCCACGCTCCGCTCCGTCAGTTGAACCTCTGAAGATCAAGCTGACTAGGACGCCCTCTCAATCTTCATTCACACAGGGGGTAGCCGAAGAGGAACCAGAGCTAGCCAAGTATGTGGCTGCCCACGCTGACGCTCCCTCCGCAGATGATGTAATCCCTCTAGAAAAGATACCTTACTTCATCAATAAAGGGTTATCTTTGAACTACACCGAGTCAATAAGCTATGTACAATGTATGCTATGGAACACGGTATAGGCACTCACCTACATACACAGGTGACAAATGTGTACACCGCTATCCAACTTACTCCAGTAGAAGACGCTTACCGAATAATCGAGGGAGGGGACCACCCAATCATCTTCGGCCGGACGAACAACCCGCATCCCCTCGCCATGGAAGAAGTCGACTTCGGGTCAGATGCTGGAAGACTGCCTCTGTATCTCTATAGCCCTCAATCCAAATATCTCATACAGAAACAGGGGTATGATCTAGAGACAACGCCAGGACTGAACTACGGCACTGGACGACGATTACCTTTGAAGACGCCAGCCCCGGCGGGCAAACCACGGAACTACTACAACAAAACCCGATGCAGTTTAGGGTATGTAACGCCTACTACGACCCCTGAAAGCTCAGATGAAGAATGCGACTGGCAGTCACATTCAACCGGATCACCGACTTCCGACTCAGATACCAGCATCGGAGATGTGTTCAGACAAGTCATGTCAGTCAACATGGCTTTCACCGACGCTTACGAGGAAGACGAAGACATCTCCGAAATCCTTGAGCTAGAGCCATGGGCCCAGCAATTAGACGCACAATGGGAAAAGCAGTTCGAACTGAGAGAACCTCCTACTGAAGATGAGGTCATACAAGTGGATCTCGGCAGCGAATCTTCTCCAAAACCGATCTTTATCAGTAAAAGCCTAACTGACGAAGAACGAGAGTCGCTGTTAGAACTTGTCAGAGAATACATTGATGTGTTCGCCTGGAGCTATGAAGACATGCCGGGGTTAAATCCTGACATCGCTCTCCACAAACTCAATATACGGCTAGATGCAAAGCCAGTCAAGCAGCAACAACGACGCTTCCGCCCAGGCGTCATGGATGCGATCGAAGCCGAAGTCAACAAGCTAATAGCCAGTGGCTTCATTCGTGAAGAGCAACATCCTGATTGGGTCGCCAATATAGTACCCGTCCTCAAGAAGAATGGGAAGATTCGAATCTGCATCGACTTCCGCAACCTGAACGAGGCATGCCCCAAAGATGAATTTCCCCTTCCTATCACAGACATCATGATCGACAATACATGCGACTTTGAACGTATGTCATTCATGGATGGATTCTCGGGGTACAATCAAATCAAGATGTCTCCCGACGACGAAAAGCACACCTCATTCCGAACCCCGATTGGCACATACTGCTACACAGTCATGCCATTCGGTCTAAAGAATGCTGGCCCTATATATCAGCGAGCTATGAGTATCATTTTCAGAGAATATTTGCGCAAGACAGTAGAATGCTATGTCGACGACATCGCCGTCAAGAGTCGCCGTAAGGAAGATCATCTGCAAGACCTGAGAACGGTGTTCAACTTAATGCGAGCCCACAATCGGAAGATGAACCCTACAAAATCGTTCTTGGGCGTATCCAGCGGGAAGTTCTTGGGCTTCATCATCACTGCACGGGGTATCCATGTAGACCCCGAGAAAACGAGGGCAATCATGGAGATGGGTCCCCCGAGAAATCTTCGTGAACTTAGAGGCCTCCAAGGGAGGCTAGCTTATATCAGGAGGTTCATTTCCAACCTCTCCGGGCGATGTCGACCGTTCACCCACCTCATGAAGAAGGGAGTCTCATTCGTATGGGACGAGGAATGCCAGCGCGCTTTCGATGACATCAAAGAATATTTATCAAATCCTCCAGTCCTGGTGGCCCCGGTCCCTGGAAAACCATTCCTGCTCTATGTACGAGCAATGGAACACTCCCTCGGTGCCCTGCTGGCACAAAACAACGATGCAGGCCACGAGCAGGCCATTTACTATCTCAGCCGAATGATGGTCGGGCCCGAACACCGATACACCGCTGTGGAGAAAGAATGCCTCGCCCTGGTATTCGCCATTCAAAAGACGCGGCAGTATGTCCCGGGACAAACCATACGTGTGATCTCACGAATCAACCCTCTCAGGGTCCTCATGACCAAACCAGGGGCACTCAGCTCCCGTCTCGCTACATGGGCGATATTGTTGTCCCCCTATCATATGATCTTCGTCCCGTAGAAGGCTGTCAAAGGTCAAGCCCTGGCAGACTTTTTGGCGGCCCATCCAGGATCGGAATCATCTAAAATATACGAAGAAATCCCAGATGAGGTCGCCGATTCAAATACAACCACGCACGATAACATATGGCGGATGTTCTTCGATGGCGCTTCAAGAACCGGACCCAAGGAAAACATCGTCGTCGGAGTCGGAGTAGTATTGGTCTCTCCTACCGGGCTAGTGATCAATCGCGCCTACTCTCTCACGGAACCCTGCTCTAAAAATGTGGCCGAGTACAACGCTTTGGTCATTAGCCTCCAACTCGCAAGAGAACTGGGTGTAGAATACCTTGAAGCATACGGCGATTCGCAATTAATCGTCAACCAGATTCGGGGGACGTACGAAGTCCGCCATGAAGACATGATCCCCTACCACCAAATAGCGATCAACGTTATCTCATCATTCGAGGGATTCTTCATCGAACACGTTCCCAGACTCCAAAATATCGAAGCTGATGCCCTAGCAGGCCTGGCTGCTTCCCTAGCAGTGCCAAACCACTCTCATCATTCGGTCGATGTAATCGGCCATGAGCTGGTCTGCCCCAAGAACAATGTTCAAGCCATGGCGAGTTATTCTGCTCAGATGATCGACGAAGCGCCAGACTGGAGACAACCATTCATAGACTTCGTGGTCTACGACATCCTGTCCGAGAACCCGAAGGAGGCTACTTCTATCAGACGACGTTCTCTCAGATTCTTCTACGATACAGAGACGAAAATGCTGTATCGCCGCTCCTACGACGGATTACTACTTCGGTGCTTGTCGAACGTAGAAGCCAAAGAAGCCATACGAGAGGCTCATGACGGTGTCTGCAGGGCCCATCAGCCTGGCCCTAAGCTGTAAGACCGCCTTCGCCGGATGGGCTACTACTGGCCCACGATGGTGGCTGATGCAATAGATTATGCCCGAAAGTGTAAGGCCTGCCAAGTCCACGCAGACTTCATTCACCAACCATCCGAATTTCTACATCCGACAGTGGCGTCCTGGCCATTCGAAGCATGGGGAATGGATATCATTGGTCCAATCACCCCACCTTCCTCCCGAGGACATCGCTTCATACTTGCAATCACTGATTACTTCTCAAAGTGGGCAGAAGCTGTCCTACTCATCGAAGTCAAGACTTCAAACGTAATCAGCTTCCTGAAGCACCACGTTATCTACCGCTTTGGACTGCCCCGAAGGATCATCCATGATAATGGTCTGCAGTTTATAAGCCATGCATTCTACCGATTCTGCGACAAACACCGCATTCAGAATGTCGCTTCGACACCATACAACCCGGCAGCAAACGGGTTAGCAGAGGCATTCAACAAAACAATCATCAAACTCCTCAAGAAATTTGTCTCCTCCAACAAACGCGACTGGAACGAGAAGCTCGGCGAGTGCATATGGGCTTATCGTACCACGGTTCGAACAGCCACCGGGAATACACCATTCTCTCTGGTGTACGGAAGTGAGGCAGTTCTCCTATTAGAGACTCAGATTCCCTCACTCTGCGTCGCCCTCACTTATCAATTGACAACGGATGATAACTACCGACGTCGACTACAAGAGTTAGAGGCCTTAGATGAAAAATGCCTCCTAGCTCAGCAAAGGATCGAATTATACCAAGCACGCATCTCAGGAGCCTTCAACAAAAAGGTCAAAGTCAAAACATTCCAAGTGGGCGATCTTGTTTTGGCAGTCAGGAGGCCAATGGTCATGACTCACAAGACCACCGACAAGTTCCAGCCAAAATGGGAAGGCCCATTTATCATCGAGGCTGTGTTCTCCAATGGTGCTTACCGCCTCGCCAAGCAGAACGGAGACTTGCTCATGTTGCCCGTCAACGGCAAGTTCCTGAAGAAATACTATGTTTAAATAACATTTTCCAGAGTTTCGAGTTATGTGCCCGCTTGTACCACTGAACTCAATCTCCTAATTTTCTAACTTATCGAGTCACGTACCCTCTTGTACCGCTGAACTCATATCCCAAATTCCCAAGTCATGTACCTGTTGGTACCTCTGAACTTACACTTTGATTCCAACATTCATGGATTGTCGAGTTATGTGCCCATCGGTACCCCTGAACTTACATCCCGGTTACTCTTTTGAAAGAAAGTCATGTATAATCATACCGCTGAACTTTCTTCCTACAAGAGATCCTCCCTCATGATCTAATACCTGCACTTCCAGTGCACAACAAAGGTAAGGATCCACAAATTTCCAAGACGACCATGTCCTCATCACCTCTGAGTCATCCTATTTCCGCCAAAAACAAATCACCCCTACATAGAATTTCCATGTCCTCATTACCTCTGAGTTATTCTACGTGCCCTCCTTCATTGAGCCCACTCCTGTCATGTCCTCATTACCTCTGAATGGGAAGGCTCCGTCGAAGAAACCTTCATACTTGCCATGTCCTCATTACCTCAGAGTAAGTATGATGATCCCCTTTCGACCTATTACCTGTACCCACAACCGGAGTACGCCAAGGGTAATGGGTCCACAAATGTCCTCTGTTGACCATAAATATCCTCTGTTGACCACAAATGTCCTCTGTTGACCACAAATGTCCTCTGTTGACCACAAATGTCCTCTGTTGACCACCAATACCCTCCGTCGAGTTCGCTCCTGCCATATACTCATTACCTCTGAGTAGGAAGACTCTACGTTCAAAAAACTTTCCTACTTACCATGTCCTCGTTACCTCTGAGCAAGTATGTCAGTTCTCTTTCATCCTATTACCCGTATCCTAAACCAGGGTATGCCAAGGGTAATAGGCCCACAAATATCCTCAGCTAAATTTCTTAACACAAACCTATCACCTCATCATGCCCCAGGAACCCAGCTGCTCTACGGGAATTCTTTTCTCAATACCAAGAGCACCCATGACCACTTTGCTATGGCTGCTTCAGGTATCCTGACCGAAACTTGTTATCTCTACCTAAAACCAAGGTACGCCACGGGTAACAGGTCCACAAATATATTCCCTATGCGGGGGAGAACATCACCACAATATCACAGGCACAACAGACAATACAAATGAAGGGTAGAATGGAAAATACTCTTTATTTGAAGGAAGAAAAGAAGTACTACATATTTCGGGACCACGTCCCTTTCAAAAAAAAAAGAAGGGGAAAACGGGGACAAAACAAGAGGCCGATTATAGCTCGGCATTGCACAACTCCAAAAGACGGTCCTTTACAAAAGCAGTCCCCCGATCAAGCCTTTGCTTAGCTCGACGCTCGGCCTCTTGGGATAGCTGCTCTGCGTCATTCAAATGTGTATAAGCCTGCCAGTTGTCCTCCACCTTCTTTAGGGCAAGCTCTAGATTAGCAGAAGCCCTACTATACTTGCCAGCCTCCAGAATAGCAATCTCTTTCTCAACACGAGCGGCCTCAAGCTCTGACTCCAGGAAAGCCAGTTTTCTCTGGAGCTCGAGGATCTGTTCCCGAACATCGGCCACCCTACGAGAAGCATCCGCTTCCCGAGTCGTGTAATTTTCAGTCCGACGGCTCCACTGGTCGTGCAACTGAGTCAGATTCTGACGGTCCTATAATATAGCCGATTTGAGTGATTCCCGGGCAGCCATCACCTTCTCCACCACGGTAGTGAGGAAGTTGCGTTCTCGATTTATGGCCGCAGGTAAATCAGTCTGTTGCAACGAGAGAAACTGGGCAACGAGACGGTCAGCCTCTAATAGCTTAGGCTCCAAGAGCGCAGCCAGTTCCTCTCCCCCAGGGAGTGTTTTAAGGGTATTAATCTGGCCGCCAGCACAGCGACGGGCCAGAGTGAAGGGAGTCCCCCTTTCCACCGCTGCTTCGATCCCCCTCTTCAGATGACGATGGAAACTAGCAACTACGTCCTGTAACGCATCATCCAAGACTTCTATGGATGACGGCGTCAGAGGGAGAGTGGCAGACGGTACCAGAGGGGCAGTTTCAGAAGTTACCGCACCCGCCACCAAAGAAGCAAATTCCATACGAAAAGAGGCTTGGATGGCGGCTAACTCCTCTTCCGCCGCCCGAATAGCGTGGATGCTCGGCAGGAAGGAAAGGTTGACCCCCACAATCACATTCGCAAGGGAGGACACAGGGGGTATCGTCCCTTGTCCCGGCAGTACCGCTGCCTGAGGCCCCAAGCTCGACCTAGACGAAGGACCCTCGACACACGGAGATTCCGTCAGGCCCTCTCCGGTAGGGTGTGATCCAGCAATATCAGTCACTGGCAATGACGGGTTGGGATCTGAACATCCAAAACAACCGTTAGACGAAGAATTTGAAGAATGACAGGAACACGTATGCTGATTCACGAATTATAGTTCAATTTGCATTACCATGGAAAGAGCGTGGGGGCGACGGCTCGTTCACCACCGGCATAGTTTCCCCACCAACAAAGCCATCATGAGGGGGCTCAGATGTTTCAGGAACGGGCGCAGTAAAGCTCCCATCCCCCTGGGTTAAGGTTTCAGCAGGGCAAGAATCCTCGGTCGTAACCGGAAGCACCCCAGCAGCAATGATAGCGGTGCACACCCCACTGACTAAATGAGACAAGACTGGATTAGCCTCCGTAATCGGGTCCTGAGGGGCGAGCTCGTCCGACGCCTATAAAGAGCAGAAGAAACAAATAATTAGGTCACAACATAAAAGAAGAAGAAAGGAAACAGCTGAAGCCCAAGTCACCTCAGGAACATCCTCCACATCATCAATAAGCAGCCTGCGACGTCTTACCGCAGCGTGCTTCGTAGAATAAGTTCGGTCGTCAGTGGTAGTCACGCGCCTGCTCCGTTTATGCGAGGGGGCGGGTATCGTAAATGGTTGATCCTTCACCACCTCGTCAGACAGACTAGACGATTGACCCACGGCCCTTTCAGCCTGCACGACAGGAGGTTGAGTCCCAACCTCCTCACCCTAAGAATGGGACAAGTCATCAGTGTCCTGTTCGTCGTCCCCCTCATCCGCCCTATTGGACTTTGAGTCCGACACAGGAACTCTATTCGCCTTTTTTTTTCCTCTTCTTGGACCCTTCTGGCTTCTCGGCCAAATTGGTGCCAACAATGAAGCTAGTATTCGTATCAAAACCAACAGGAGGTTTGCTCGCTGCAACATGATAAAGAGCCGCTATATACAAAATATCACCCTCCACCTTGGCGTCAGGGAGTGAGAAGCTGGCTCGGGTATGGGTTGCATTATAATAATGCCAAGCCCGAATGCCATCAAGTACACTGCCCTCGAAGCTCAAGCAAGCGCTAGGGCAATCCAGGAACAATTGACTATACCCAAATTGACGGGAAAATCTACTGGCAGATAAGGCTCCAAGTATACCCTGTTCCGGTAACGATACACCAGGTGCGCGGGGCGGATGTTGCGTAACCAAAGAAGCATCTTCTCAGTTAAAAGTTGGGGAGGATCAACACCGTCAACGTGTACCCTCCTCACTTCTCCAGGGGTAAACTCAGGGAGAGATACGAAGAATTCGAGCTCGTCAATTCTCGCCAATGCCCTCTGACAGGCCAACATGGTATCGTGTTACCAAGGCTGATGACAATATCGAAAAATGAAGGCGTCATCAACAGAGACGTTTTCATCGGGTCCCGGCCTCATCAATGATCGATAGTGCATCAATAACCACCCCATGAGGTAGTGGTATGGTAGTTCTATCCGGTTAAAGTCCGCCGACACATCACGAGCAATAACTTTGGATGTAAAGGCACGAAGGCCGTGGTGTATGCTACACACCATGGCCGGAAGAAGCGCCAGCCTCACTTTGAAGACCAATTTTACAGCAGGAAGAATGAAATGGCGGCTGATCCTTTCTATAGAACCCGTGCCGCCCGAGACTACACAGTTGCGTAACCACACCATCAAAAACCCAGCCAAGATCGCTTTATTGGACATCTCCCGGGTACCATAGTAGAAATAACTGAGGGAGTCAGTGCTACTCCCAAACCGGTCACGAGTAGACTTCGACTTCTTAACCTTCGACATCATAACCTTAACCTCCTCTGAGGTTTGGGGAGCTCAAGACAAAACGTGACCAGAAGGACGCAACTTAAAAAGATACAAAATCCAGTACCTGGTGTGAGGGGCGTTTCCTTCTGAACTATTTATCTTCTTAATAGCCATCTGATGGCAGACGCTATGATGACACAACAGTTCTTGGTACACGGCGACGAAGCCAGGAAACCGCTGATCCAAATCCCCGAGCTCTTCGTTTGTCGGCGTGTATACTTCAAAAGCTTCGCCTCCCCACGGCAATCTAGATACAGTGTTCATTTCGTGAAGAGCAAGCCCCAGTTCTCCTCCGGGGGTAAAGAAAGTCCCAGTACGCCGGTTATACAACTCCAATAGAGCCATAAACAAAGGCTTGTTAATGGGCAATCCGTAGCAGGTACCCCTGACGGCGTAGTAAAGATCAATTTCCTGAAGGAAGTCCCCGTACGTCCTCAGAATCCAGGAGGTAAGATTAGTCCATGTGGGAATAGGGTTAATCCAATTCAGCAGTGACAACCTGCCTATGGGATAAGACCCCTTGCGAGCAAGCTGATTCAGAAAAGTATCAGCTAGGGTGAAGAAAAAATTAGGGCCGGTCGTGTTCACAAAAGTACCCGGGAGCAGCCCTATCACAGTCCGACTCACGGAGTCCTTGTCCGCACATATTAAACCCGTGCGTCCGTTGTGGTGAATTTTGCCCACAAACATTCCCTGTTGGGTAGGAGTCAAAGAGCTCACCATCCTCCTGTTCAGCGGCACCATGTTAAACCACGAGAGTGGATAATGTCGCTCCATCTCGGGAATATGAATCTCTATCCCGTCTACAGAAAAATCCCAGTGCTCTGAGACATCCAGCAATCGGGAGTTCTTTATGAAAAAGGCATCCCCGAAGAGAAAGGCCGGTTTCAGATATTCCCCATCCAACTGCCCTGAATTCATCATGGAACAAAGAAAGCTGAAAGGTTGTTTGTTGATAGCAGCCACCCTATCCCTAGGCTCATTAGTGGGAAGCTGATCCACTATACGACGGATTAAGTCATCAAGTTGCATGCCCATGACGCACCGAGCTGGACCCACAAGGAGCTCTCCTGCTGGGTTGGTTGGAAGATTCACTGAAGAAAGGGCAAAACAAGAAACAAGATTAAAAGAAGGCTAAAAAAAAAATTTACTAAATAAAGAAGCTCTCACGAGCCTATGCGGTTCAGGTCAATAAGGTCTTATGCGGCTCCAGTCCAGTGGGGTTCCAACTTATGCGGCTCCAATCCAGTTGGGTCCCAAGAAATGTAGTTTTGGGGAAGCATATGAGGTTCGACTCAATACAGTCACATGCGGCCTAACTCAGATACGAATTCCATATGACTCTAGCTCGATAGCTTATGCGGGTTGGACGAGTGAACACACTTTTAAACAGAAGAAGTCATGCGGCTCACACAGCATATGCGGCTCACACAGCATATGCGGCTCTGCCATCAAGATTGGAGAAGGGGCTTGTGCATAAATATGCAACAGAGCCATGAGTACTAAAGATCTAAAAGCGACCCTTACCCTCAAAAGCAGGACGAACGTCAGAGGGCACTTCGGGTGCGTCAGGTTCGACGGCTGACGAGGACGTCACCCTCTCACCCTTCGCGGCGGTAGAAATGGCTTTAGAAGACTTAGGAGCCATTGCTTCGACAATGAAGATCGGAAGGAGAAGATAGGAAAAAAGAGTGAACGAAAGAGAAGGTAAAGAAGTCCCTCCGGCTAAAGTTACCCGTATTTATAAACAGAGATGGAGCGTTTCGATTCCCGTGCATACACATAAACTGACCCTTCGGTTATCAAAATAAGCCGCCGAAAATGAAGGCTAAGCTCCTCGGATCCCGTACCAAAAAGTGCCCTTTAAAGATCGACAACACTTAAGTGCTAAAGATTGCCATACGTGGCAAATGATGACGTGGCTAGAGGCCATGCGGTTGAAAGTCTCCTGTGGCTGAATCACCTATGCGGCTGAATAATTCATGCGGCTAGAACTCTTATGCGGTCAGGATTGCATATGCGGCCAATACAGCCATGCTTCTTGTTCAAAGTATTTCAATTTTGCAAATTGAAAACTTTGAAGGGGGACCTGTAGAAGCATGGAAAATACTAAAGAAATTGACTCATACGGCCAAGAAAGACCCATGCGGCCCAGAAAACGCATGCGGCTCAGGGAGTCATGCGGCATAAGGAGCCATGCGGCCGGAGGCATTCCATGCGGCTCAGAAGACATATGGCGTGACAGTTCTCCCCTCCGATCCATGCTGCATTAATTGCTTTGACGGCTGACCCCTCTGAAAAGTTGGCAGACCTGACACCAAAGCAGGTAATTATGACTCTGTCATGATGATGAATCTCTAGGGAAGAGAAAGAAATCTCTGACACGATCCCCCGAGAGAAACAAAATGCCACGTGGCCCTGCCACGTGGGTGTGCTTATGCGGCTCGAAGTGAAGACTTCCCATGCGGTTCAGAGTGAAGCTGTCCCATGCGGCTCGAGTGGAATCATCCCTATGCGGCTCAAGAAGATCATGCCCATGCGGCTCAAGTAGACACACCATTATGTGGTTCATGCGGCTCATCATATGGTTTAGAAGTTTGAAGGAGGGGGCCACTGCCCAGACAGCCCTGACACGTGTCCCAAGTCTTATGCGGCCCAAAATTCATGCGGCCCAAATCTCATGCGGCCCAATCTGCATGCGGTTCCAGTCTCACCATTGGCTCTCAGGACACGTATCCTCAGCCGACCAATCTCTCAGATTTATGGCAATCCAAGATCTGGTCGAATCCCAATGATCTGGGGCACGTGGCATAAATTTGATTTATTCGCAGATATTAGAGAATCATTATAAGGAAGATTTATGTCAATCAGCATTAATTGCTAATGGGGATTTGGTGTAATCTACCCTTAATGGTTGTGATTCGTCACAATCAGAAACGAACGGCCTGGATTGATCAATCCCCAGGCCGCCGCCATCTCCAAGAGCTAATCATTTGCAACCCTAGTGATCATATCCCACTATTATAAAAAGCAAGGTACCATTCCCTTGTAATATATAGAGAGATATACAAAAAAAACCAGAAAAGAATACGTATACACAGAGAGACTTCCCCCATAGTCAGAGAGAGAATATACACAGAGAGAGAGAAGCCAGAAGAGCAATCAGAGAGAGAGCAAGAAGGCATTTCTTCGTCAAGGACCAAGCAGATCTTCCCCGAGTCAAGGCTGCGTACCGATCGTCCAAGGAGTAAGGCAGAGCAGCCGTCGCTTTCCCGAGCCTCTATCATCACCCTCCAGAATCTAAAATAAACAATCGTACTTAGACTGCTGTACCTAGATTTTCGTCTCTAGGCTTTCTTTGTACGAGCGAGTTTGTATTGTGAGTCTAAGTTCAGTCCTCCGATAATTGTTCTGTACTTTTACAATCAATGGCAAACATGCAAGAGTCTCAGGAATCAATGACAGTCCACCGTTTCAGAAACTGAAATACCAAATCAAGCTCTTCCAACAAGCCCAATCATGCAAGTTAACTTAGCATTTCTTCTATCATCTACATGCATCTATATAGGCTTAGCATGTATAAATCCTAGCATGGCTCTAACACTTTACAGCAGTGTAATACTGACCTACATCAACAGCAAGCATGTAATGTAAAATCTACAACATATCAATCCAACTAATCTCAGGATAGCATGGTGTGTTCAAGGTGACAGTTTTAAGAATGAAATGTGGCATTTGCTCTCAGGTTCCAGGCTTTTTTCTAGGTTTTACACAAGGTAATTCTCAGATTCAATATCAGTTAATATATGTCCATATATATATAATACATTCATACAAATTTCAGTTTTCAAAATCAACCAAAAAAAACAGTAAAACCAAGTTTAAACCCAAAAATCTGTGTGAATGAGTGAAACATACTTCAGTGAAATGTGTGAGTGAACTGTAGGGTGTTCCCAGGAAACCAAAATCAATGAAATGTGTGCCCAAACTTAGGAAATCAATAGAGTAGTAATAAGAATCACATGACAGGTTATTAAGGAATGAAATGACAGTTGTAGCAAGGTGATTAGGAATCAACCACAGGTATTCAAAACAAGAAAATCAACTCTCAGCTTAATGGAGATTGACAGTGAGCATATAAATCAACCCACACTAATTCGAATCCTATTAGCAAAACAAAACCAATACAATGCACAGAGAATTAACATTCAATATTTAGTTTAAGGAATCATGTGGCTAGTTCAATAGGGAAACAAACTCGGGTATTAAGAGCAACACAGTATATAAAAAAAAAGAAGTAACATTCAAACTAGTTTACAGGAAAAGGAAAGGAACCAATTTCCAGTTCATACTGTACAATGCCAATAGGGAAACAGGGAAAGAATCATCTCAGGTTTAGCTAAGGAAGGCAATCTCAGATTTTTATAATTCGATCCCATTCTATTCAAAGTCTAATGAATATGAATTGAAGCATTGAAATCAGCGGCATGTTAAGAGAACAGTTCAGGAAAACAGTGCACCACACTAAAGAGAATCTGGAAAATAAACTCAGGATATCAATCCTCAGTTATTAACAATTTCTAAATCCAATACAATTGTCTAATTCACATTCACAAACCAAAAAGCCAATTCGAATTACAATATTAGGCTAACATGGACAACCAATCATGTGGGGGACATTAACAGTAAGAAAACATCACTAAAAACTGGGAATTAATGTTTAGGAAATGGGGAAAAACCAAGTATCAGCTATGTATCAGTTAACATGCCATAAACGAATCTAAAATTGACCCAATTTGAATCACATATCACATCAACAACCCAACTAACATATAGACTTAATCTAATATAGATTATACATGATATTTAGGACCTAATTAACAATTTAAAACATAATTTAAACATTTGAAACTGAAATCAAACAGTGGAAAAATAATACACTGAACCAATCCTCGTGCACGTGTTCATCATGTTCGTGGACACGACACGACACGAATCAAGACTCGTGATCACACATGTGGGTTCGCCTAGTATAGCTCTTGGTCTGACACAGCCTGACACGGGTCCACGTGTCATCGTGTACGACTTACAAGGTCGTATCCGAACCGAAAAAAGAGAATGAACCATCAGTATAAAACCCGTACAGAGCAAAACTCGTGTTCGACATGACACCACTGGACTCCAGACTCAAGGGGTGACCTGACAGTCATTGCCCCTTGGTCTGTGCCAAGTGGCACGAGTCCAATCGATGTATCCCCGAAGCACTGGACCCCTAGCAGCAGGACAGTGCAGCTCACACGCGCGCGGGCGCGTCCACGGGTCCAGTATGACCCCAACACGACACGAAATGTGTCCAAATCATCAGAAACCCATAAGCGACCTAAAAACTTAATTTTCTATTCAATCACATCTCGAAAACTCGAACGAAATGCCCTTTGGGGCATTTCGTCAAACACCTATAAACATGGGTTGATACGTGTCCGATACGGACACGTAATGGACTCGAATTCCAGGGTTAGCTAGTACTACAGCTAGGGTAGGCCTAGGGCTTCCTAAATATACAAAAATAACAGCATTATATGGTGGGGATTCGAAATTACCTATAGGTTTGCAAAGTATCAAAAACCTCCAAATGGAAGTGGATCCTCAAGCCACCAAACTCTTTCAAATTGCTTCTACTATAAAATTTCTCATCATGGACCTAAAGAGCACAGCAATTATAATCCATTGCAAGAAATTAGGAAGAAAAAGGAGTTGGAATGAAGGAGTTATGGATTGGGGAAGAAAGGGGTTTACCTCTTCTTCAAACTTTGCAAATTCCCAAAGGAGGCTAGCCCTAACTTCTAGGAGTCATTAAATAGAAGGAAAAATCAATGTGGCCAGCCAAGAATTAGGGTTAGGGTTCCATGGTATGGGCCTATGGGCTTCTATGGTCTCAAGTCACAAGTCATGACTTGTGAAGTCACAAGCCATTAGTCAAATCCCTCTTCTAATTCCTATTTCCAATTGATTCTAATAACTAGAATATGGTTAACTTAAATTAACCTAGGGTTTCATAATCTAACTAAGTCTAACTTAACTAGGGTCAGCTTCTAGGTTAGTCTACCCAGTCAAAGCTAATCAAAGTCAACCTAGTCAACCTTCAGTCAAACAATTCCAAATTAAATTCTAAAAATTCTCATAAATTCAAATAAATTATATTAAATTCAAATAACCTCAAAAATGACAAAAATACCCTCAAACTAGAAAAGATAAACAAAGTACCCTAATCATATGGCTAGGCTCTAGGTCAACCAGTCTCCAAGGTTACAATATTAAAAATCACCAAAAATCATAATATAAATAAATATCAATAAATAATAATTATAATTATAATTTTTTTTAAAATTACCCTCATTTGGAAAACTGGGTGTTACAAATAGGTGAGGTATTGAAAGGGGTAACTACTCGACCTTCTTTGAGAGACTCTATTGCTAGCACTGCTTTTATTTCTTAAATTGAACAAAAATATTTTAGAAGCTTTTAACGATAAATTTTGGATATCTGTAATGCAAGAAGAACTCAACCAATTTGAACAAAATCAGGTTTAGAAACATGTTCCTAGACCTGCTGATCATTCAATCATTGGTACTAAATGGGTTTTTCGTAACAAAGTTAATGAGGACAGTTCGGTCACTCGCAACAAGGCTCGTGTCATAACTCAAGGATACAACCAAGAGGAGGGTATCAACTACGATGAGACGTATGCTCCTGTTGTACGACTTGAATCTATTCGGATGCTTTGCGCCTTTGCAAATTTTTAAAACTTTAAACTTTTTCAAATGGATGTGAAAAGTGCTTTTCTAAATGGTTTTATTAAAGATGAAGTTTTTGTCAAGCAACCTCCTGATTTTGAAAATCAAAAATTTTTTGACCATGTTTTTAAACTTAAAAAAGCGCTTTATGGCCTCAAACAAGCTCCTCGAGCTTGGTATGAACGCCTTAGTACTTTCTTGATAAAGGTTTTTCAAAAGAAAAATTGACACTACACTTTTCATAAAATCCATTGATGACACTATTTTGTTAGTACAAATTTATGTAGATATCATATTTGGGTCTACTAATGAGGGTCTATACAAAGATTTTGCCAAGGGTATGCAGAACGAGTTTGAGATGAGCATGATGGGGGAGCTCAACTACTTCCTTGGACTGCATATCAAATAATACTCGCAAGGCATCTTCATCAGCCAGTCAAAGTATACAAAGGACATGCTGAAAAGTGAGGGGGCATCTTCATCTAACCCTCCTCCTCCTCTTCTTCCAAGTTATTCTTTGTTCAATCCACCGCCTCCACTAAATCCCAACACCTACAATGAGCAAATTCTTGTCTCATTGGATGCATCCAATAAGTGGTACATGGACTTTCGCTTACGTAGTGTGTTCCCGGGCTATCCGATAAACTTCATAATTTTTTTGGCATATAACGCTCTTTTTCATGATTTATGCCTCGACGAACTTGTCACAACTTCATCTTGTGTCTATCTCAATGCTATACAGATGTTTTACTGTAATTTAACTCATGACAACACTAGAATTTATTCTCGTGTCGCTGGCATTGATATATTCTTTGACGATTTCGAACTTGCCGATTACCTTGACCTTCCGGAACCAAACACTTGGGAAAAACTTGTTGATGCCCGACAGTTCCATTTCTCGGTGAAACCAATCTTGAGGGTTTCAAGGATGCGTTGTGTTCTCCTAACACACGTCATCGCAAGCTTCGAGCCAAATATCTCAACAACTATTTTTTTGAACTCCATCGGATCATCTTTTCTTCGATCTTGCCCAAAGCGGGATCTACCGATGAAGTAACATATCTTGAGATATTGGCTTTATATCATCTTTACTTTTGTCTTTCGTTCAACTTTCCTCGCACAATGATGGATTGGATGATACGTACGAGACCAAAACCAAAATCCTTAGTCTATGCTATGTACCTTCCAAAGATTTTTCGTGCCTTCAACATCCCTCTTAATGACTGTCAGTTCCTACCTGCTCTGCCTTTCTGTCCAAGGCACGTCGAACTATTGCTGCTGCATCCTCTGACTCAGATGCTCCTGATGCTCCTGAGCCCGAGCCTCCTGCTACTCTTGACTCCATCCAGGCGATGTTGTACGATTGCTTCTATTTGGAAGACGACTGCTGGACTCAGTTGGATTATCGTACCACCCTTCAGATGAGTGCTATCAGCAACTCGCTGCATGACCTCCAGTACACCCTAGCCACCCATCCTATTATGTCGTTCCCTATCGTACAGGACCCTTATCATGACGGTTACCGTATTGACGACACATGGATCAGGCGGTATCTAGACCCGGACGCGGCCTTTGTTGACCCTCGTCGCTCTGCCAGCGACCCTTCCGACTCTGCTGGTCCATCCCGTGCTCCATGATGGTCATGGTTTAGTACCTGCTGATGCTGCTACTGATGTTAGGCTATAGTTTCATTATGATTTATGTAGTGGTTTTTAAAAACTTTGAGATATAGTATTTCTATTTTCATGCATTGTATTTCCTTCAGACTTATGCACTTTATGAGATATATAACTGCTAGTAGTTTCTCTCTATGATTGTGGTTCCATGTTGTGTGATTGATGTATTCACTTTGTCTACTTTTAATGGGGGAGCCACATTATCACTTTGCTAAATGACAAAGGGGGAGAATACTTGTGATATTTTCTTGTGCGTTGAAAACACTTGATAATACTTATGATATTTGTGTGGACATGTTTTGAGCTTCAATATATATTGTTGTGCTTGCTTGGATTAGAACTTGTCTCAGGACATATCCATTTAAGGGGGAGCCGACATGTTCATCTACGGGAGAGCTATTATTATTATTCCATGTGTCCAGTTATGAATGTTGCAACATGCAAATATCATATTTTTGTCAATTATCAAAATAGGGGAGATTGTTAACCCAAGCTGGATTGCAATCAACCTAATCTTGATAATTAACAAGACGATATCTGTTATGATACAACTTGACACATCAAGCTCCAAAACCTACACATCAGCTCAAGACGAACATCATCGACAATTGCTATGACATGCTGTTGTTTACTTGTTCTATGAGCCTGTATTTTACTTTTTATTGAGTCTAGGCTATTATAAGTTGAGTCGCACTGAGTATCTCAACCCTAGACTTTACACCACAAGCTCTACAAACAAAAGTCCAAAAATCTGCCAAATCCAAAATAACCCATTGAACATTCTGTCCCCAAGGAGACAGAGTTTGGGCCGAACTCTGCCACCTTAATTTTAGGATATAATTTTTAGGGTTTGCTGGTTGCTAGTTGTCCAATGGCTAAATATTTGAATATTTGGGACAGAGTTTTGGCCGAACTCTACCTCTCGTGACTAGTATATATAGACCTTGATTTCTCTCTTTTTCAATCATCTAATCTTCTCATCTTCTCTTCTTTTATAGCCTATTCATTCAAGAGCTTATTCTTCTCATCTAACTAGCCACAAAACATCCCAAGCCCCCAAGGTGCTCAGTGCGAGTCAACTAGAAGTTTGTGCACAAGAGTTCCAAAAGAAGTCACTTGGACAATTCCAAGTCTCGCCATCTGCGAATCTGTAAGAAGTTGGCGTGCTCTTCTGAGTAAAGGCACGTGGTTGTACGCTATTTCACAAATAGTAGATTTCAATTCTAAGCTAGAGTTCTCAGGCCGGGACTAGCCTTCCACGAGGGAAACCAAGTTAAAAACTGTTGTGTCTGCGTATGCTTCTCTGATCTCTATTTATATTCTGCACTTATACTCTGATTATTATTTCTGTTGGGTGAACTTGAATAAAGTTATTTTTAATTGGGTATTATCGACATATACTCTATTCACCCCCCTCTAGAGTTGCCTACACGTACTTCAGATATTATATTTTGGTCTACTAACGAACATCTATGTCAAAAATTTGTTAAGTTTATGCAGAATGAGTTTGAGATGAGTATAATGGGAGAGTTGAACTACTTACTCGGACAACAAATCAAACAAAACTCTCATGGAACCTTCATCAATCAAGTTATGTACACGAAGGACTTGCTGAAGAAGTTTGACTTCGACAATGCAAAATCTATCGGGACTCCTATGGCTATATCAACCAAACCTAATCTTGATGAAAGTAGCAAACCAGTCGACTAGCGTAAGTATCGATGTACGATTAGTAGTTTATTATATTTAACTGCTAGACGACCCAAAATTATGTTTAGCGTTTATATCTGTACAAGATATCAAGCTAACCCTAAGGAATCATACTTATGCATAGTTAAACGTATCTTTCGATACCTTAAAGAAACTTGTCGGCTTATGGTATCCCAAAACTACATAATTTGACCTAATTAGGTATTTTGATGCCGATTTTGCTAGTGTCAAAGTAGATCGTAGAAGTACCAGCGGTATGTGTCATTTTTTAGACAAAACATTAGTCTCGTAGTTTAGCAAGAAGCAAAATTTTGTTGCATTGTCACCTACTGAAGCCGGGTATATTGTTGTAGGTCATTGTTGTGTACAAATTTTGTGGATAAAGCAAATCCTAGAAGACTATAATCTGTACTACACTAAGATTCCCATATATTGTGACAACACTAGCATTATAAATTTGACGAAGAACCATGTATGTCACTCACGCACTAAACACATTGAGATACGTCATAACTTTCTACGTGATCACCAACAACATGGGAATATCAGGTTAGAATTTATAGAAACATATCATCAGTTGGCAGATATATTCATAAAACTATTGGCTGAAGACCGACTCAACTATCTACATCCTGAGTTTGGTATTCTTGAATTCTCGGAAGCATAATTCTTTATGTTGAGTAAAATACTTAGACATTATTCAAAGATATTTTAAATTAAAGTTATTTTGGGTACAAGCCGAAAGGGTCCTTCTGTCATACAGTTGTAAATAGCCTAAAGCGACATAGTATACTAGTCTTCCGACTAGCGCTAGCTGGGATATGGCCCCTACAGCTAACCCAAAGTTTTAAAGATTTATTAGGTCAAACGAATGATACTTTAATCTATTTTTAAAACATAAAACAATCTATGCTTCTCAGAAAACAGGCATACCGAACTCTGCCCGAGTTCACACCGAATTCAGTGCTCCTATTTTCAGACCCAAAACCAAGGATGGCCCACTCCTTTTTTAAGTTGCATTTCTACCAAAACCTTCTCCATCTTCTTTCTGAGAATAGCAGCGGCCACCCCCTTTCTTTCGATCTTCTCTTAAAATTTCAAAACCCTAGTCTTAGATTTCTCCCAAAACCTAGGGTTTCTTCTCTTCAAAATTTGGATCTAAAGATCTCTTGGTGTTCTCTTCCATTTTACATTATTTTTCTGAGTTAATTCTTCAATTTTAATGGCTCCTAGATTTGCTAAGAAGAAAAAGAGAGGAGATGGTGCCTCAAATTCGAACCCATCATATGACCCTCTTGAGAGCCTCTTTAGTCCTTCTCCTCCTTCCGATAAGGATGAGTTTGATTCTAGTTTATTTGTAGACTTAGAGACATCTATTGTTTGGTTTGATGATTACCACAAAAGGGTTATTTGTCCTGAAAATTCTATAAATTTTAATATATTTCCAGAATATTGCTTGACTTTCCAGAATATTGGCCTACATGAATTTTTGGAAGTTGTCAACCCTATATATGGCAATGTAGTTTGCATGTTTTACTGCAACTTGCAATATTCATATGGCATCATGTATGCTTCTGTCTGTAAAATCGAGATTAAATTTGATGATGACGATATGAGTGAATGGCGCTAGGTTTCCAACATTGGAGATGCTCTAGTTGACATCACCAAAGTCCAACTCTGTCCTGACTTGAACTTAGAAACCTTTAAGGATGCGATGTGTGCTCCGAATCCTTGACCCCTGGGATGGATCATGTCACGGTACTTGAACAAACACTTTTATGAACTCCATCTGATCATCATGGTGTCTATCTTACCAAAAATAGGATCTACCGATGAGATCACATATTTCGAATTGTCTGTGATGTATCACATTCATTTTAGAATTCCTTTCAGTCTTTACAAAACTATGATGGCACCTATGGTCAACTATGAGAAGGTTGGTCAAAACATTATCTATCTATGATTATTCCTATAATATTTTGTAGATATAACATTCTCCTGGATTCTTGTCCCATTGAGGACACTCCGTCAGAACTCCACAGGTCTCGTAGGTTTCCTCATCCTCCTCCTATAGTTGGTGTCGAAGGTGTTCCACTTGTTGCTAAGGTCCCTCAGCCTGATCCGGCTCCTACTGATGTCCCCCTGCCCACACAATATATTAGCTTCAGGCCTTGATGACTCTTTAGAGCGAGCATTTTAAAGCTCATTGTACTATTGAGGATGAGCGTTATCAGGCAGAGCGTATGCGTCAGAGAGACACTAACTACCATATCACTTATCAGTTACAGACCCTACGGAATGGTATTGCTGATATTCAGTGGACTATGACTCATATCCTTCGTATCCCACTCATATGTCATCAATATTTTGATGGACCCAGATTTCATGACCATCAGGATCGGAGATATTTTGATCCCACTGCAGCTTATATTGATTCGAACCAGTCTACTGACACTGGTGATGATGTTAGCTGAAGGGGTTGTTTGGACTTTTGTCTCTGTGAGACTGATGCTGATGATAATGACCTTGTAGTAATTTTTTGTACATCTTAGACTTTGATTGTGCACTACATTGTATTAGTTATGGTTAAGTCTCTTTCAGACTTCCATATTATCTTAGTAGATTTTTGCATTTTATGCTACTACTACTGCTGTTTATTCTAGTTCTACTTCTATTTGTTAGCCTTGTCATTACTATATTTCTTAGTATTATTATGGTTTCTCTGTTTGTCGTTTATGTGCACTATTTACGGGGGGAGCATCCATTTTGTATAAATGACAAAGGAGGAGAAGAGAGTTATAAAACCAAATAAACCAAGAAATCGTAGTAAGAAGGTATAAAATTTTCAAGTTATTATTTTCGATATTATTTTGTATAAACTCAAAGTTTGTAATGGGAAAAATTGTTGGCCCATTGGTCATAGTTACACCTGCGTTTTGATAATCAATGTAAACTCCGTTCGATACGCAAATAATATGCAGCTATAGGTACAGAAATAGAATGTCTACTTCCATATTGCTACCATTTATTGTCTTCATCAAACAAAGGCTGCGGATATTGATCAAGACATTTTTCACAATTTATTCTGTATTTTACCCTTTATTGAGTCTAGAAAAAATTTATGGTCGATCGGATTGGTAACTAGTATGCTACTAAACTCTATTTATAAATAGCCTACGTATCTACAAAATATTCTACTCCACATTCCATACTAGCCAAAAAGCCCAATATCCAATGTAACCAAAGAGACATCTTCATTAAGAATACAAAAACTTGTAACGCCCCAGTCCCAATATACATAGGACTAAGGTAAGCTAGCATGCCAGCTATGTATCAAGTGGACTCCAGCCAAACTTAAATACGTATAACCTGTCTAGGGGTCAAGTACAATGTCTAAAATGTCTAGTCACTATATCCTAATCCACATAAAGAATAAATAAATAACAAGAATAAACATTATATAATACAGTCGGCCATCATGTATCACACATGTTCGAACAAGCTTAAAAAGAATAATATGGCTTGTAAAAACTAGGCTATAACAACATTAAGAATCATAGTAGGAATATAAAGTACAAGAGAGAATAAACGCTAAGAAGAAATGATAAATTATACTACTACCAATACCTGATTCCTGTAGTACACATCACATCTACTCCATGCCTGAAGTCAAACAAGCATTGGAGAGATCACCAGGTCCTCGGAGGGACATAACAAGGTACAGGAAAAAAACATGCAATATAACTGAATGTAAACAGCTTAACAATAATCTGGATCATAACATGGTCTAATATTCCATCCTTTGAATTAGTGCAGCACCCCATAACCAAACAAGGATGGGAGGTGGCACCCAAATTCGGGACGAAATACTTTTTCATGCCATAATTCGACGTAGTATCTGGATCACAACATGATTCAGTACTTTATCATTGAAGTAGTAAACCACACCTATAACCAAACAAGGACAAGATGTGGTGGCATACTAGTTCGCGACAAAATATTGTTCCAAGCCATGATCAAGTATAAGTACACAAACCATAAAGAAGAGTACATATACCTAAACGGATAAGGTCGCCTAACCATTTTATGTGAACATGCAATTCAAAAACAAACCTGCAACGCATGGGCACTCTGGCTATAATGGGATTGGCATAGTCTCCTCTGGGGGCACCAAGGGCCTACGTTCGTAACGTTCCTCGAAAGTTAGAGGGCATCGGTAACAATAGAGGCATATCATATCGTATCTCTAATAGATCTTCCGGGTTATAAAGGGAAGTACATACTTGGCTCATATGCTAAGGAACTGTCCTCCGCACCCCATGCCTATTTATGTTGTATCTACAATACATCTAACCTCTATTAACTGCGAAGTCATACTTTTCATGCAAATTCTATTAGCAGTTAATCTTATTAGACGGCCTATACGTACATTGCGATCGGTACGCAAGTCCAAAATCTATATGTGACTCGCGACTTCATGGCACACAAGTGTCAAGGCCAATACATGCAGCACAAACAAGGATGGTCTCTTAAATCTAGGTCAATGTGCATAGAAATAAATAAATAAATAACAAAAAATAGAACTAAATATTAATTTCCATCTAACCCTATTTAAAAGAATAATTTTATATTATAGAAAATAAAATAATAATAAATAAGTTCTAAGTAAATAAACAGTAATGACAAGGTATCTTGCCTGGAGTTTGTGCGATGATTTGATGATATCCTACAGTCGAACTCGTCAAGGCGATGAAAGCAGCGAAGGTAGAACTTCCGCAAACATCTTCAGATGCTGAAACAAATATCACCAACATTTTTGAAATAAAATAAATGTCTAAAATTTCCTACCTATAAGTCTAATTCTGAACATAAGGGCAAAATCATAATTTCGGATCATATCGGTATCCGTCGTTAGACCCACTTTGCACCGAAAATCATGCCAAAATCTCCAGTCTCTAAAGACATCAATTTATATGTTTACGGGTCCGATTTAACGATACGAACTCAACCGTACGTCCAAATTTGGATTTCGGTGAGCCGTAGACAATTTTGCCCTTGGATCAGGTCGTGGGCCTGCCAAAATAACGTTTCGGTCTATCATCTCAAAATCAGACCAAACTTGGCTCACAGGACCAGAAAAACGATAAGTGTCCAGTAGCTCAAGTTTCATTTTGATGCAATGAACGTGCCCAAAGTTATGGGCTAGTTTAGAAAAGGACCGATACGGGGTACCTCTACCAATATGTCTCGATTTTGTCGTGCACATGCAACCAAATCGAGTTCTGTCGAATGCCACACATCGACAAAGTCGATACACACTGATTCTTTTGGTTCATGACCCCATCACCCGGTTTGTCGGGGCAAACGTATCTGGGTTTTTAGGTTTTTATAAAACTGATTTTTCAAGAATATTGGATAATGAATTTCTCGATAATTTACAAACGAAAAACAAAAGTAAAAACAAGAATTTTGATGCTGTTTAGGTTTGCTACAAAAATTTTAAAATATATTTTGAAAATCCTACTGACTTGTCTAGAATCTCCCTTCCAAAATGGGGTCTGGATCGGGTTATTGTCTTATTTTGGGTTCTCCTAAATTGGTTTTTTTCTCTCTAAATTTGGGACTTGATTTACAATCGAAATTAGTACGTTCCAAAGTAATCTAATTTACAGATATTGAAGAGGGTTAGATGGTTTCAAAACTATGCAATTTGTTCGAAATAAACTCGAACGATGTTGATGAAAACCCATTGCAAAGTGGCCTAGTCGGGATTGTTGTACACCCGCCCATGTGCTCTGTTGGCGGCTATTCTTGACAATCCGCCATGAGTGCAGGAGGCGCAGGGGTTCGCCCAAGTCCTGAGGTCGTCGGGGCACTCTAAGTTTTAGGACTCAAGTAAATTTTTGTAGGTTTTATCAAAGGCTTTCGAAGCCGATGATACTTTACACGCGGGGTTTTAATCCAATTTTTAGTTACATTTTGATAGGATTTGATTTGGCTTTTGGGGTAGGTTTAGTCTAATCTTGTAGAGAATCAGTTAGGGAAGATACAAGATTATTTTTTTCAATAAGTTGATTTGAATTCAGATCAACGCGCTCTCCTCTGCGTGAAACTCGGGATAGGGACGAGTACTGTTCAAATGGACAATCCTCCAGTTGGTTTTTTTTCTTTATATATATATATATATATATATATATATATATATATATATATATATATATATATATATGCATACATATATATAGTCCAATAATTTATAATATATATATATATATATATATATATATTATTTATTTTTTAATATATATATATATATATAGTCCAATAATTTAAATTTTACTTTTTAGTATTTATATAAAAATAAATATATGTGAATAATAACAATACGGTTTATCTTGACAATTATGTTATACATAATATCTAACAAAATAAAAATCATATAAAAAATTGTAATCAATTTATAAGCTACAATTTTAATTACACCAATTCTAGAAAATAGAAAAAAAATTCTTCTAAATAAAATAAAATATTTAAATTATATTTAATAATAATAAATATTTGAAATTCAGGAGGGTTTACATCTTTCCCAACTTATAAAAGTTTCGTCCTCGAAATTAAAAATAAAGCACGATATATAACTAAACGATGTTAGAGGAGTCAAGGAAGTCCTGTCGTACCACAATTGTCAATGCATGATCGATTCGAAAATGAAATACAATATAGAAGAAAAAAATCAAGTATAGCGATCATATGGCGACTTTCGTACAGATGAGAGAAACGATTGTCATGTCATTCTTGTGCTTCCAAGTATGACATTAGATGCTTTAATAATACACAACTCGAGGATTTTAGATTGGTTCCTTCTAAATCTTCACCTGTGACTTAGAATCTTCATGGATACTCCTCATTATCACTAATTCCCTCTAACGCTACCCAACTTACAAAAACTCTATTAGTGGTTAAAGTTGATACCCATCAGTTCTCAAAACTAAACAAATTTTTGATGTAAAAGAACAAAAGATTAAATATGAAAGAAAATTAAGTATGTGGAGTCATACTCCGATTTTAAAAAAGATGGAAAGATGATTAGGAATGGAATCCTTATTTGAAGTCACATCTTAAGATATAAGGTACACTTAGTTCAAGGCTCTACCCAACTTAGGGAATTTGGTTAACCGTGAAAATTACAGATACAAGATTTTTGAGGAGGCCAATTTCTAGGAAGAGGTACGAGAATATTAGGTACTTCTGGCCGTAGTCACAAATTCTAAACGAAGCATAGATATCACCATAGTGTTTTGGGTCAATAGATTCTATAAAGAAAAGTTATTACCAATTCAACCTTGCTCCTATATTGGTCATGCTTCAATAAGGCAGTAGGGAATCTCTTGGTCGAACATAACTGGGTTTAGTTGGTACAGAGGGATTTTCGTTCACCGCATAACATAGGTCACGATAAGGTCAAAAAAAATTATGGAAAGAAAAATTTGTAGACTAAGAGATAAAAATTTATATTGTAGGGGCAGGAACCGATTTTATAGAGTTACATGTGAAGATACGACATGATTTGGTTGGCATATGGATAATTGAAGTCATATTGTCTAGTGTATATGGGAGTCGATTTTTGATATTGTGTAAGAGGCATGTGGGGGCTTGTTTGGGTGGAATTCTAATCCCTTGGGTACTGTAGGTCTTGTATGGATCGTGGGTATTCAATTGGTTTGAGGGGATAGGTTGATATTGCATGGTTAAGCTCAAATGGAATGAGATTGGCATCTTGGATTTGTTCTAAGTGAAAATTAGGCATGTAATTAAAATGGAGCACAATAAAGTGTGTTTGGGTAAGACATGTATGTCATACGTATAGAGTGACTTGTGTAGACCATGAGTACAAATTTTATTGGAAGGAAAAGACTAGTGTTGTTCTCTAAATATCAAAGTCACAATAGAGGGCATCAAATGATCGGATTAGAAAGTGGGCGTATGAACCACTTACTTTTTAGCCCAATTAGAACCAATTTATTCCAACCACTCTCTAATCCAAGGGAACCCTAAAATTTTAGAGGCGCTTACCATCAATCCATCTCAGTCAGAATAAAGGAAATAAATCTCGGAAGAAGTCAAATACGATTTGGCGCAAGGAGAGTCAAGTCATGGTGACTAAGTCGAGGGAATTCGAGTAGGAAAGAATCGGTACCTATGGTAATTTGGTAATTAACCATATGGAGGTATAACAACAAAAATATTTGTTTTTATTATGTCACGACTTAGGAAAGGAATAAAGATTATGCCAATTGTATAAGTAGAACGATTGGCCATTGTAATATCATGAGATAGTGATTCCGGATTAGGACAAGAATTCACAACGTGAAGGATAGCAGTACGGTCGACAACAATTTATACTTCGAGTTACTAGAACGTTCTTGGACTTCGGTTGATCAATCAATCTGAAGATGACGAACCTCAACTCATACGGGCAGATAGACAATCTATCAGGGTATCCTAGGATAGCTTCAATTTTCTAGGAATGTAGCTAGCTAATCTTTAAAGTCGTGACCTAACTTATGTCACCTTGGAACATCTATACCTTATCTCCAACTAGTTTACTCGATTCTATGCCTAGTTTTTCTCAAGGTTGTTTCTAACAACATGGGATTACATACGATGAATGTAGCCTGCCAGGTCCTAACACTCTTCGATCCCCTTTTATTTATTCTACCTACCTATAGTACTCCTATGACTCTCCCTATTTGTAACAACTAAGGGTATCTTAGTTCAACCCAACTATTCTAACTACAAGAAGTTTAGAATTTCTAACTATCCTGTACCGATGAAGGTTTTGCATACCTACTGCCTGCTAGTCGACTTAAGCTAAGATTTCAATTCTATTCTCAAGTCTTTAGTTAGGTCTAATCGACAAAAATAGGGATATCACAATCTACATCTAATCAATTCTTAGAATCTATACCATGCCTTCGTAAACTATCTATCAATCTTCTTATCAGCGCGATTATCAATCTACCTTCACTATCTATGGAAAACTACACAATACCTACAAGTATGCCTAACCCTCTTCTGCCTATCTGCTAGGTAAAGGTAGAAATTAATACTAGGTGAGCTCATTGAATCATTCTATTCATAACGAGACTCTTGGGTCCTTTCCACTATAGTCTTTCATGTAGACGATTATGCTTGAGTTACGGAATCTTAACTAACCCTGAAATCCTGCCAAATGTTCTCTCAATCCCTCTAATCATCATGATTAAGAAATTATATCATACCTTCTTTACTACACCTAATCAAGCTTGATATGCCTCTAGTCTTTCTTTAGGTTCAAGTTGCATGTATAAATTCTATATGGCGACTCCGATCCTCTCAGTCTATTTAGTAGATGTGCCTATCCAACCTACCTTTCTTAAGTAATTATTCCTATTAAAACTATCACTATGCCTAACCCATTATAAAAGCAAATAGTTTATCAAGCATGAGCGTTCATCCTTCCGAAATAGGGAAAGGCGAGGGTCCAAAATAAGGAGGTCAATAAAGTTGATCGACTTCAATTACGAGTTCGAAAGGCGATGGATATATTCAAAGTGTCTTCGAAGAAGTTTGTGGATTGAGATCCTGTAATGCCTGTGGTTCGTATTACGTATTGGAATACGTATATGTATTTTATCTTGTATTTGCATATCTCTTTGGTTTGGTTTGGCTTGGTTAATCTTGGTTCGGGTTGGCTTGGTTCGGTTTGGTTTTGCTATTGGTTCATTATGAACCAAGGGTGAACCCCCTACCTACCACCACCACTACCATTTATTATCCCATTCTTCTTTCTCTCTCTTCATTAACCTCTTCTTCTTCTTCCATTTACTCCTTCACGTACCAAAGAGAGAGAGGTCTAGGCAAGTGCAACTTGCTTCATGGAGGAACTCTAATTTTATTGCTTCATTCTCTTCCTTATAGCTTTTTAACTTACTTTAGAACTTGGCATTTTCACTTTCCATGGCTAGATTCTTGTAGATCTAAGTTTACTTTATTTTTGGAATTCTTGAGTTTTGATCTACTTAATCTTGTTATTTTCGAGTTTTGATGGTTCCATGTTGTAGAGCATTTCATTCTGCCCCATTTTGACCTAAAGAAGTTCGGATTTGGACTCCGGATGAAGGTTCTATACAGCTTGGTGGCCATGGCTTCTTGGTGTTCTTCTTCTCGGAAATTTGGAGAAGAAGAACAGTACTTGACTTGACCGCATGAACATTTCATGCGGCAAGTGTTCTTCCAGCCGCATGGACTTTTTTTCACTTAGCCGTATATGCGCCCTTGCCGTTCCTGGCCGCATGAACTTGTACTCCTTACTAGCCGCATGAGCCCTTGAACTGACCTGGCCGCATGAGCTCCTAACCGAGCCGCATGCGCCCCCTTCATATCCTGGCCGCATAGGCGTATAACCTGTTTGGCCGCATAAGGCCTTGCTCCCAAGCCGCATATGCATCAGCACCCTTGGCCGTATGAGGCTGAGTTCATTATCAGTCGCATAAGCAGCCACGATTGACCCAGCCGCATGGGCTTCCACTAGGCCGCATGCGCCTCCTTCTATACCCAGCCGCATGGACCCGAACTCCTTCTTAGCCGTATGGACTTTTTTCTTATCAGCCGCATGCGCCTGACCCCATCCAGCCGCATGGGCTGTTCCCTTTTCAGCCGCATGTGATCACTTCCTGGCCGTATATGCCTTTTGTCATGAACTTGATAATCATGAATTTATTTAATATGTTTAGAAATGATAATTGAGCATGACCTGACAGTGACCCGTAGTGCTGCACTCCTGACATGACTAACATGACATGATAGTAGCCCGTCGTGGCGCACTCCTGACAAGTACACCTGACATGATTATCTTGAGCAGCTGTTGCGACGGCTACCTCATGACATGACATGACCTGTATAATTAATCCTGGACACCATGGGCGATTGTGGTTGTACAAATAATCCAGTCCTATCTTGCATCATGTCTAGGAGAGGACTCCTGAGTGCCACGGTCAGGAGTACCTACTGAAATAGACTAAGGCTAATA
The DNA here is from genome assembly GCA_029216955.1 of Iris pallida. Lineage (NCBI taxonomy): Eukaryota > Viridiplantae > Streptophyta > Magnoliopsida > Asparagales > Iridaceae > Iris > Iris pallida. Next base: position 6,948,078 of record JANAVB010040620.1, read on the forward strand.
ATTAGATTAATACATTAGTCATAAAGAGATCTTCCAGCTACAGGCAATCCCGTTACCTGGGCACGCCTTGGGATCTGTAGACTGCCGTCGAGTAGGGCACATTTCCAGCACACTGTCATATGTTGCACCCTTCAAGCTACCTAAGGGTACATTCGTTTTCTGGACGATGTACCCACCTGAATTCAACCCTAATCTTTTAACCCGGGTAACCTGGATGGTCTGCAGGGCTTGCGGCTGTGGAATAATCTCACTGCATCTTGTTAGTAATTAGGCTTGTGACAACCCTAGTTAGTAAAAGTATCAAGCCGTGATTCTTGCTTGGCCGTGAATTGATTGGATGGAGTCTAACCAGTCTAGTCTTTCCCTGATCCTGATTACTGCATGACCAGAATGCTTGTATTTATTTTACCGATAAATGGGGAGAATTCCAAGTTCTGTTCAAACGAAGGGTTACAACCCCGGTCCTTGTTTGGTTTACGGGTTGTAACCTGGTTCTCTGAATAGTTCTATGGATATCTCGTCGTATATCATCCTGATGTATTTTATTATTTCCAGTTCTTACCTTTATTTATATTTTGTGCTGATTGCTGGTTTTAGTTCCTAAGGGAAGCCTCCTTTGTGGTACTTGCTCTTTCTGGGGTCTGACCCAGCTGGTTTTGTATGGCCAGATTTCAGAGCAGCTTCAGAGGATCTACCGACCTTCCAGCCAGATGGTGGCCACTAGACGGAACCCTGGCAAAGAGTGGGTTATTTTTAGCTCTTTCACTCTATTGTAAAAATATTCTTTTGTGGCATTTAGCCGACGAGCACCTGTTTAGCTCGATTGCACTTACTTACTGTCTACCTACGGGCTGTAACATGATTAACAAATCTTAGGGTTGATCATGTATGACTAAACTCTTGCTAGTCCTAACATTTTGTAACGACCAGCTTCATGATCAGCTGAATATGTAATATTTGGGACGTCTTATTATTGTATATTTAATGATCATACATCTTGTAACATTTACTTATTTGCTTGTGATTGAGACACTAGGCTTGTTCATGACCTTAGGAGACTGTTAGCTTGTAGTAAACCCTCATGTATCTAGACAGCCGTGACCGTATAGCGAGATGAAATCCATTTCATATACGTAGCTGGCTATGTCTGCCCCCGCTCTCCAGTATTCTGGTTCTGCGGTGTGACATGGTTTAAGTGGTGGCCCATGCAGGTCTTGTAAATCAAGATATGTGAGGGTTTACCGAATAGATGTCTCAATCAGTATTTACCTTTAATCTCTGCTCGTATCTTCTGAATCCCGGGATTCTTGTCCTGATCATATGCTTGTATCGTTGATCTGTCTTGGTCCTTCCTTATTGTTCCCCATGTCTTCTTCTTCAGCGGCATCGTTCCTGGACCTGTCGATCAGCGAGGCGGATCACTTCCCGCGGATCAGCAGCAACCCGGAGATCAAGCCCAACATTCGGGAGTAGCCTCCAGGGTCGTGCCTTCTGACGGAGAACCACCAGTCCAGCCAGTTCAGCCTGTCGAGCCTGATGATGACACTTTGGTAGGCCTCGTCAGGACCTTGATAGCTTCTCAAGATCGTCGAGGAGACGCCTTGTACCAGGCAGTGGCAGATGCGTTGACCAGAGGCGGTCATCAGGGTAACAGCGCGGCCAACAGCTTCAAGCGCTTGAACTCTCCATTCTTTGACGGTAGTGAAGATGCTATCGCCGCAGATGCTTGGCTTCAGGATACTGAGGTGATTCTCGAAGCAGCCAGGACTCCAGAGAACGAGAAGGTAGCCGTGGTGCGCCTGCAGTTGTTAGATCTTGCCCGCAGCTGGTGGGCGGCTCAGGCCGTTGGATTAGTAGCACCCATTGCTTGGGCAGTATTCAGGGAGAGATTCCAGACCAAGTATTTTGATGCTGTAGCTCGGTATGATCTACAGATGAGGTTCACCAATCTGAAGCAGATGGGCAGGACGGTCGATGGATATGCGGCCGAGTTTTCGAGACTCAGTGGGTTTGCTCCCACTTTGGTGGCAACCGAGTATGATAGAGCCCAGCGGTTCCAGCAGGGACTTCACCTGGAAATCTTGTTGGCAGTCGAGCAGTTTGAGCATCAGACTTTTGATGCAGTCTTGAGAGCAGCTAGGAGGCATGAGTATACCTCCCAGAGGATTGTGGATAGGGCCGGAGGTCGGAAGAGATCCCACGGCCAGATGAATGAGTCTTCAGCCCCAGCACCGGCAGCCAGGGCTTTGACTATTGGAGCTCCGAGGCGGGCGGCCTCAGTGACGTCGGTCCAGTATTCTACCCCGACGTACCCTCAGCAGCAGCAGCAGAAGCAGAAGCAGTCTTTCGCAGTGGGATGTTCTCATTGTGGGAAGCCAGGCTATGTGGTGGCAAAATATCGCAGGGCGCAAGGATTGTGCCTGGCTTGTGGAGCACCAGACCATAGGGTTAGGTCCTGCCCGAATAGGGGTGGTTCATCATCATCCAACCTTTCTAGCTCTTCGGTGAGAGGACCAGTTCCAGTCCAACAGCAGCAGCAGTATCTATTGCCGAGGCCCTTGCCGCCTCAGTCCCAGGTATTCTAGCAGCAGAACCCCCAGCAGTATGCATAAGCCCAAGTCCAGAGTCAGAATAGGCAGCAAGGATTTCAGCAGAGGGGACCAACACCCCGAGGGCATGGTCAGGCTTTGGTGATGACCGCAGAGGAAGGATTGGCACCAGGAGAGGTAGTGGCAGGTACTATTCTCGTCAACTCATTTTCAGCTTCAGCTTTATTTGATTCTGGTACGTCACATTCTTTTATGTCTGCACGATTCGTGACACGGGTAGGATTGGAGCCCGAGTCATTATCAGTAAGGCTCAATATACTTACTGATAACGAACTTGTGGGAGTCGATAGGGTGTTTTCCTCGTGTCGGATCGTAGTTAGCGGTAAGGAATTTCTCGCTAGATTGATAGAGTTCTCAATGGCCGATTATGATGTGGTCTTAGGGATGGATTGGTTGAGGAACCAGTATGCTAGAATAGACTGCCACATTGGCAGGGTTGTTTTTAGCATTCCAGGTGAGCCAAAATTTTCCTTCTCTCGAGGCGAGGTTGAGTCTTCTCCTCCTGTATTGCGGATGACAGTAGCAGCAGTTCAGTTGCCCCGGATAGTCGATGAGTTCCCAGATGTTTTCCCAGAAGAGCTCCAAGGTATGCCGTCGGAGCGGGAGATCGAGTTCACTATAGACTTGATTCCCGGAACAGCCCCAGTGTCAGAAAGAGTCTACAGAATGGTGTCGTCAGAATTAGAAATCTTGTACAAGATGATTGAAGAACTTCGAGCCAAGGGATTCGTTCGTGCTAGTGGATCGCCTTGGGGAGCCCCGATGCTTCTTGTGAAAAAGAAGGATGGTACGTCCAGGTTATGTGTTGATTATCGTACCTTGAATTCAGTGACAATCAAGAACAGATATCCTCTCCCAAGGATCGATGACTTGTTTGATCAACTCAAAGGGACATCAGTATTCTCGAAGATTGATTTGCGCTCAGGATATCACCAGATCAGAGTCAGAGAGCAGGACATCCCGAAGACAGCTTTCAGATCGAGGTATGGGCATTGGGAGTTCCTTGTTATTCCCTTTGGAGCGACCAATGCGTCGGCAGTATTCGTGGACCTCATGAATCGCATCTTCATGCCCTATTTGGATCAGTTCGTGATTGTGTTGTTGGATGACATCCTAGTTTATAGCAGGAGTGAAGTGGAGCATGAGCAGCATCTCCGTGTGGTTCTTCAGATTCTCAGGGAGCACCAGGTGTATGCCAAGTTTAGTAAATGCGAGTTTTGGCTCGACAGTATTTCGTACTTGGGTTACATCATCACCAGAGGAGGAGTAGAAGTGGATCCCCAGAAGATTGTGGCTATTGAGTCATGGCCAGTGCCCAGCACCATTGCAGAAGTTCGCAGTTTTCTTGGATTGGCCGGCTATTACCGGCGGTTTGTTTTAGACTTTGCCCGGATCTCAGCACCGTTGACCCAGTTGACCCGCAAGGATACGCAGTTTGCTTGGACAGCAGAATGTCAGGATTCATTCGAGAATTTGAAGCGAGGCTTGATGACGGCTTCCATTCTTGTGCTTCCAGATGGAACCGGAGGATTCTCAGTGTATTGTGATGCTTCAGGCAGAGGCTTAGAATGTGTTCTGATGCAGCATGGGAAGGTAATAGCTTATGCGTCACGACAACTTCGTGATCATGAGAGGAATTACCCAACCCATAACTTGGAGCTGGCAGCAGTAGTGTTTGCACTTAAGTTGTGGAGGCACTATTTGTATGGAGATAGTGTGAAGATTTTCACCGACCACAAGAGCCTGAAGTATGTTTTCACTCAGAAGGATCTTAACATGCGTCAGAGGAGGTGGCTGGAGCTTCTTGTGGATTATGACGTCAATTTACAGTATCATCCTGGAAAGGCCAACGTTGTAGCAGATGCATTGAGCAGGAGAGCCGGAGTTTATTTCCTAACAGCGCAATCAGAGCTGTTAGCAGATCTTCAGAAGATGGGTATTGAAGTTGTTCTCCCTTCCAGTATGGTCTTAATGGCCAGTATGCAAATTCAGTCCACTATAGTCGAGAGGATCCGGATGGCGCAGTCAACAGATTCCAAGCTTTAGCGACTCAGAACAGAGTGCGAGGCAGGACGAAGACCAGAGTTATGCATTCATGAGGATGGTACACTTCGACATAGTAAGCGTCTTTGTGTACCCAGTGGAGATATCAGACAGAAGATCAAGGCAGAGGCTCACAGTTCTCAGTATTCCATCCATCCTGGCAGTACGAAGATGTACCGTGATATCCGTCAGCACTTTTGGTGGAATGGCAAGAAGCGGGAGATAGCTCGGTTTGTCTCTCGATGTTTGGTTTGCCAACAAGTTAAGGCCGAACATCAGAGACCGGCTGTACTTCTTCAGCCCTTGCCCATTCCAGAGTAGAAGTGGGAGCATGTGACCATGGATTTTATGACTGGATTGCCTAGATCCCCAGCTGGTCGGGATGCTATTTGGGTTATAGTTGACAGGCTCACGAAGGTGGCTCACTTTCTCCCATTTAGAGTTGGACAGTCGACAGCTCAGTTAGCAGAGATGTACCTCAGGCAGATTGTCAGGTTGCACGGCGTTCCAGTCAGTATCACCTCGGACCGAGATTCCAGATTTACGTCGCACTTTTGACGCAGCTTGCAAGAGAGTTTGGGGACTCATCTCCAGTTTAGTTCAGCATATCACCCGCAGACAGATGGCCAGTCGGAGCGCACGATCCAGACTTTTTAAGACATGTTGCGGTCCTGTACACTTGACTTCGGTGGTTCATGGGAAGATCACTAGCACCTGGTAGAATTCTCGTACAACAACAGCTTGCAAGCCAGTATCCAGATGGCACCGTTCGAGGCACTATATGGCAGGAAGTGCAGATCCCCGTTAGCATGGGATGATGTGGGAGAGAGGCAGATTCTCGGTCCAGAAATGATTGCCCAGACAGTCGAAAAGGTCAGAAGGGTCAGAGATCATCTTAGAGTTACCCAAGATCGCCAACGCCATTGGGCCAGTTCTTATCGGCGCCCTCTCGAGTTTTCTGTCGGTGACCATGTATTTTTGAGGATTTCGCCTAACCGTGGCGTCATTCGTTTTGGCGTACGGAAAAAGCTTAGTCCTAGGTATATAGGGCCATTTGACATTCTGGAGCGAGTAGGAGATGTATCCTATCGTCTCGCTCTTCCGCCGTCGCTAAGCGAGGTACATGACGTATTCCATGTATCACAATTACGACGGTATATCCCAGACCCGAGCCATGTCCGGGATCATTCGAAATTGGTTGTTGGTACCAACCTTTCGTATGAGGAGCGGCCCGTGTCTATATTGGACCGGAGAGAGAAGATCCTCAATAACAAGACTATCAAGTTAGTCCGAGTTGCTTGGGGTCATCACTCTTTGGGTGAGTCAACGTGGGAGCGTGAGGATGATATCCGATCGCGATATCCCGACCTGTTTGACTCGTGAGGTATAATGTCCTTATGCCTCATGCGTTCGATTCCTTGCTTGCATGATTGATTGATTGCCTAGTATAGCTCGCTTGTTATTAGTATAGCTTGTCATTGCCCCTCTAGCCTCTTGATTAAATCTCGAGGACGAAATTCTTTTAAGGTGGGTTGAGTTGTAATGCCTGTGGTTCGTATTACGTATTGGAATACGTATATGTATTTTATCTTGTATTTGCATATCTCCTTGGTTTGGTTTGGCTTGGTTATTCTTGGTTCGGGTTGGCTTGGTTCGGTTTGGGATTGCTGTTGGTTCATTATGAACCAAGGGTGAACCCCCTACCTACCACCACCACTACCATTTATTATCCCATTCTTCTTTCTCTCTCTTCATTAACCTCTTCTTCTTCTTCCATTTACTCATTCACCTACCAAAGAGAGAGAGGTCTAGGCAAGTGCAACTTGCTTTAGGAGGAACTCCAATTTTATTGCTTTATTCTCTTCCTTATAGCTTTTTAACTTACTTTAGAACTTGGCATTTTCACTTTCCATGGCTAGATTCTTGTAGATCTAAGTTTACTTTATTTTCGGAATTCTTGAGTTTTGATCTACTTAATCTTGTCATTTTTGAGTTTTGATGGTTCAATGTTGTAGAGCATTTCATTCTGTCCCATTTTGACCTATGGAAGTTCGGATTTGGACTCCGGATGAAGGTTCTATGCAGCTTGGTGGCCATGGCTTCTTGGTGTTCTTCTCGGAAATTTGGAGAAGAAGAACAGTACTTGACTTGACCGCATAAACATTTCATGCGGCAAGTGTTCTTCCAGCCGCATGGACTTTTCTCCACTTAGCCGCATATGCGCCATTGCCGTTCCTGGCCGCATGAACTTGTACTCCTTACTAGCCGCATGAGCCCTTGAACTGACCTGGCGGCATGAGCTCCTAACAGAGCCGCATGCGCCCCCTTCATATCCTGGCCGCATAGGCGTATAACCTGTCTGGCCGCATAAGGCCATGCTCCCAAGCCGCATATGCATCAGCACCCTTGGCCGCATGAGGCTGAGTTCATTATCAGCCGCATAAGCAGCCCCGATTGACCCAGCCGCATGGGCTTCCACTAGGCCGCATGCGCCTCCTTCTATACCCAGCCGCATGGACCCGAACTCCTTCTTAGCCGCATGGACTTTTCCCTTATCAGCCGCATGCGCCTGACCCCATCCAGCCGCATGGGCTGTTCTCTTTTCAGCCTTATGTGATCACTTCCTGGCCGCATATGCCTTAGCCGCATGGCTCCTCTATAGCCCTGCGTGTTGATATTTCATTAGATATTTTATGCCCATTTTATTTAATATATTTAGAAATGATAATTGAGCATGACCTGACAGTGACCCGTAGTAGTGCACTTCCGACATGACTAACATGACATGATAGTGGCCTGTCGTGGTGCACTCCTGACAAGTACACCTGACATGAATATCTTGAGCAGCTGTTGCGACGGCTACCTGACATGACATGACCTGTATAATTAATCCTGGACACCGTAGGCGATTGTGCTTGTACAAATAATCCAGTCCTGTCTTGCATCATGTCTAGGAGGGGACTCCTGAGTACCACGGTCAGGAGTACCTACTGAAATGGACTAAGGCTAATAACTAGATTAATATTTAGTCATAAAGAGATCTCCCAGCTACATGCAATCCTGTTATCTGGGCACGCCTTGGGATCTGTAGCCTGCCGTCGAGTAGGGCACATTTCCAGCACACTGTCATGTGTCGCACCCTTCAAGCTACCTAAGGGTACATTCGTTTCCTGGACGATGTACCCACCTGAATTCAACCCTAATCTTTCAACCCGGGTAACCTGGATGGTCTGCAGGGCTTGTGGCTGTAGAATAATCTCACTGCATCTTGTTAGAAATTAGACTTGTGACAACCCTAGTTAGTTAAAGTATCAAGCCGTAATTCTTGCTTGGCCGTGAATTGATTGGATGGAGTCTAACCAGTCTAGTCTTGCCCTGATCCTGATTACTGCATGACCAGAATGCTTGTATTTATTTTACCGATAAATGGGGAGAATTCCAAGTTCTGTTCAAACGAAGGGTTACAACCCGGGTCCTTGTTTGGTTTACGGGTTGTAACCTGGTTCTCTGAATAGTTCTATGGATATCTCGTCGTATATCATCCTGATGTATTTTCTTATTTCCAGTTCTTACCTTTATTTATATTTTGTGCTGATTGCTGGTTTTAGTTCCTAAGTGAAGCCTCCTTTGTGGCACTTGCTCTTTCTGGGGTCTGACCTAGCTGGTTTTGTATGGCCAAATTTTGGAGCAGCTCCAGAGGATCTACCGACCTTCCAGCCAGATGGTGGCCACTAAACGGAACCCTGGCAACGAGTGGGTTAATATTTGGGATGCCTTATTATTGTATATTTAATGATCATACATCTTTTAACATTTACTTATTTGCTTGTGATTGAGACACTAGGCTTGTTCATGACATTAGGAGACTGTTGGCTTGTAGTAAACCCTCATGTATCTAGACAGCCGTGACCGTATAGCGAGATGAAATCTATTTCATATACATAGCTGGCTATGTCTGCCCCCGCTCTCCAGTATTCTGGTTCTGGGGCGTGACAGATCCTAATGCATTATCCTATGCAGGCTCGCTTAGTACAGTAACGTAACCGATACGATATGCTCTCGACCTGTATGGACCACCACAAAAATATGTAACGCCTGAGTCCCAATATACGTAGGACTAGGGTACACTAGCATGCCAGTTATGTATCAAGTGGACTCCAACCAACTTAAATACATATAAGCTATCTAGGGGTCAAGTGTAATGTCTTAAATGTCTAGTCACCTATATCTCAATCTACATAAAAAATAAATAAATATCAAGAATAAATATTATATAATGCAGTCGTCCACCATGTATCACACATGTTCGAACAAGCTTAAGAAGAAGAATATAGCTTGCAAAAACTAGGCTATAACAGCAGTAAGAATCATAGTAGGAATATAAAGTGCAAGAGAGAATAAAAGCTCGAAAGAAATAAAAATGATACTACTATCGATACTTGACTCCTGTAGTACACATGACATTAACTCTATGCCTGAAGTCCAATAAGCACCTGGAGAGATCACCGGGTCCTCAGAGGGACATAATAAGCTACAGAAAAGAAATATGCCATATAACTGAATATAAACTGCTCAATAATAATCCAGATCATAACATGGTCCAATATTCCATCATTCGAATTAGTGCACCACCCCTACAACCAAACAAGGACAGGAGGTGGCACCCTAATCTGGGATGAAATAATTTTAAATGCCATAATTCGGCGTAGTATCTGGATCACAGCATGGTTCAGAACTTTATCATCGAAGCAGTGAACCACACCTACGACCAAACAGAGACAAGATGTGGCGCACTAGTTCGCAACAAAATATTGTTGCAAGCCATGATCAGGTATAAGTATACAAACCATAAAGGAGTGTACATATACCTAAACAGATAAGGTCACCTAACCATTCCATGTGAATATGTAATTTAAGAAAAAAAACTCCAACGCATGGGCACTTTGGCTATAATGGGATTGGCATAGTCGCCTCTGTGGGCACCAGGGGTTTACGTTCGTAACTGTATGCACTCTGAATTTTAAAATTGTATTAATTTATTTTTAATTAATAATTTTAATAATTTATACTTATATCTTAAATTATCGACTATAAGTATATTTTGTCGTAGCTTTGATCTTTGAAGCAACATTGGCCAATTTCCTGAAACAAATTCCATATTCATGTTCTAGAAGAGTCCACCTTCATTTTGGTATATTATGTCCCCCTCAGATACATCTTCTTTTGTACTATTTTTAATTGCGGAACATTCATGCATAATTTCTAAATAAAACCTAAGCTTTGCACCTATGTCCATTGCAATCGAAAATTTGAGACACAAATTTCACCTCTTCCTTGCAATCATTATATAACCATGACATTATATTAAGCTGACAACATGATTGACCTTTGTATCACGCCTAATTAGACTTTTACATACTTTGTATTTATTACAAATCCCAATGACAAAATCTCTAGTCCTAATTAGCTATCGGTTTGACTTAGCCCAAATCTAGTCTAGACTCAACCCAGACATTTACACACCCTCATATGGTTTATTTTAAAAACCATACACCATTTTACTCTCTAGAAAGCACCAAAATCCAAGGTTCACTACTCAAAATCTTACATCTAAACTTTTTTAGAAAATAATTTCAACTTTGCACCCTTTGGAATAGACCCAACTCTACACCTCACAACTTAAAACCTAATGGATGACTTAAGTGTGGTCAAACACACTTATTAGGAAGCCATAATCCCCTTACTTTTCATATTCCTTTACCACATAATATCCCTAGCTACCTCTTCACTTCTTTACTCATGCATAACCCTATCATTTATGACAATTCAACTCATGTTTTCAACCTACCCCTCAGTAAACAGCCACCCCATGACCTCCCTTTCACTTATTACCTCAAACAACCTGAACAAAACTTCTTTCTAACCCTCTTCCAAACAACTTCTATTCACAAACTTTTTCCAAAAACCTTCTCCATCTTCCTCCACACCTCCATCTATCCAGTCCTTCCTAGGTTGAATCCGAATTAGGCTAGTCTCTACCAATTCGTACATATCTCCCTCCACACTAAGTATTATTCTCTCAAATCCAGTACACTCTTCCTCTCCCTATCCTCAACACTTCTCTTCACAAACTTTCCACCAAAACTCATTCTAACTTCTTCAAAACAGTCCCTCCATCAGAGGTGTCCAGGCTGAATCCGAATTCAGCCTATTCCCTTCTTAGGCTACCCCAAACCTCCTTTCACCACCTCACATGCAGCCCTAAGACCTTCCCCTAACACCACAACAATCCCTCAGGCTGCCACAAACTTGGTTTGGTCGGCACAAAGCCGAGAAGGCAACCTGAAGTCGATCGAAGTGGGCTAAAACCTTACAACTGGTATGCTATTTTTTTGAGTGGGTTTCATCAAGTTTTTCTTGTATGGTTGATACAAAACAAAAACTAACATGATAATTTATGTGTTCTCTATCATCTCTCAAAAGTTTAGCACCTAGTTCACAACGGTTTGCCCGTGGCGTCCGTTTTACGACTTGGTATCCAGATTCCACTATATCCGGAATAATTGTTGTTCGAAAGCCTTTGCGGAGCTATTCGACGATTCCAAGACCATTGGTAAGCAGTCAACCCTCTTTTGATCCCTTTCCATGTACATAATCTTGTGACAAAGTTTCATGTTGTTTTGATATCAAACTTTGTTATGGTTGTTGTAATCGACCGAATGCTAGAAAATCAATGTTCCTGATTGTGTGTCATCTTGCTATTTAACTTCTTGGTGTTAAAAACCCAAGAAACCCTTGGAGTAATTTTTGGACATTGGAAACTGAAACCAATTATTTTAAAATATACAACCTATCTTTGTTATGATCGAGTCGACCCATTTTGTCGAAAAATTGGCAAGTTGTGTGAACTAATCGAACTAATAACTATTTCATGAGTTTTTTTTATAAATAGCCTATACAAATTATAGTTAAAGTATTTTCCCTTATTTCTCTAGAATTTATATTAGATATTTAGTAATTATAGATATTATATTTGAATAGAATAATTCGGTACTTAATAGGTGCATAACTATGATGACTTCTAGGATGGGTTATGTGAGATAGTTAGACCATAGAAGTTGTGTCCATTAATACCAATAGTTTATTTTGGTTGTTGATGTGCCATAGGAGTTCGTGGCGAGGAGACCAAAGGGACAACAAAATCAAACTAGCTGCATGATGCAGGCACGTGTACCTTGCCAAGTTTTCAGTACATGTTTTTTCTTTATTTTTTTTATTTCTATCTTCATATATAATAATATAGGAATAGTTGGTACTTAGCATCCGGTTAGTATTCGGGTGTCGATGTCTATTTATAGATATCGGGTATCGACACTAGGCATGACAATATGTTAAATTTGTGTCAAGTGACATGATAGACCACAAGACACGGACATGATGGATGATGATGATATGATACCGAGTCTGACATAAGATATTCATGGCTATGGACTCTATGATAGCATGTAGTACTAGCTCACGTGACTTATTACTTGTTCATGAGTTCTACTTGACTTGATGTGACTTGACTGGTTAGTTTAGAGCATGGAATGGGGAGGACTCTACCGAAATACCCGACAGTCGTGACCCGTGACTCGTGACTACGTCTCCTTATCTGGGGTTTGGTTATTTTCGTGTGCCATGGTCTCTGTAGTAGAGCTTTGGAGTTGTTTCGTTTTCACTCATTGGTATCACGACACGGTGCCATGAGTGATTGTCGGTTTGGCTGTACCTTGTATTAGGATTGTCCTCAACTGCATATGTACACTTATATGTCTATGGTAGTTACCTTTCATATACAAATTCTCTTTACTGTTACTTGGCATGTATATTACATACCTTGATATGTCCCCTGAGGATTTGGTGATATCTTCAGGTTTTTCGCTTCTCCAGAGAAAAACTATTGATCCAGGTGGTGTTGCTATGTTCGACTCAGGTATATATTGGGTTGATATCTCTATTACATTCGTCCAACATTATACTTATTTTTTTATCATTTTATTCTGCTGACATGGCCTAGTTTTGTAGCTTTATTCTTTATTATAAGCTTGTTCAGACAATTGTAATATATTTTGGTCCATTTTATTATATATTGTCTATTCTTGTTTGTCTGTGGGATCCAGTGTGTTAATACTTGACCAACATTAGTACACTTGGTCTTACGAAGGATTTATCTTCAATGGTTTGAGATATAGAATTATCTTAGTGATATAGAGAAATAACCTACCTGACTTAGACAGCTTATATGTATTCGAGCGGGGCTGGAGTCCACTTGATACATAGCTGGTATGTATACGTATCATAGTCCTACTTATTTGGGACTAGGGCGTTACATGTTTTTGTGGTGGCCCATGCAGGTCAGAGCATATCGTCCCGATTATGTTACTGTACCGAACGAACCTGCAATAGGATATTGTATTAAGGATCTCAATCCACAATTGCTTTGAATATTCTTTTGATTTTCTCTATAGCCCTTGGAACTCGAAAATTGCATTCGATCATCTTTCTTGAACTCATTACCATGAATTCTCCTATTTTCCTATTTCGGAAGGACGAATGTTCATGCTTGACACTCCTTTAGATTATTTTATCATAGGATAAAAAGTAGTTAGTAGAGCATCTTAAGTGGGATGGATTGTTTTAGGTAATAAGGGTTAAATAGATGTTCTATTCGATAGACTTAGTGGGTCGGATTGGCAATATAGAATTCATATAGCCGACATAATCCTAACGAGAGACTCTAGGAGTAATGGACTGCAATAATTATACTATTTACCTATGTTAGATATAGATGAGATATAAGTATAACAAGGTTTAATTTGGTTTAGTAAGAAAGGTATGATAGGATTCTCAATCGAAATGATGGGGTGATTTGAAAGACGGAGTAGTAGAATTTTAGAGGTTGATATGGTTTCCAAATTAAAATATGATCACCTACAGGAAAGACTACATTTGAAAGAATTCGAAAGTCTTGTTATGAATAGGATAAATCTATAAGGATTGTACTTAAGATAGAAATCCTATGGTTGCATTGAGGCGGAGGAAGTATTGCTTGAACAATGTAGAAATCATGATGGTAGGCATATGTCAAGAAATGAAGTTATCACTGGACAGTAGCTATTAGGAAGATTTCTATCAAAGGGATAAGTGATGTTTGGTTGTACCATAGCATGATCTTGGGATAGGATAGAATGAATATGACTGTGTTAGACAAGACATACCTCTAAGTAGAAGAAAAATACTTTGAAAGGACCTATCAACAACCATGACTAGAAGATTAGTCAATAGGTAAGTGGTCGCCAAGGTATCACATATAAACATTGTATAACATTAACATACCACATTACCTAGTATACAAGCATAGATGGGTTAGATGTATTTGTGATTATTAAATAGCTTCCTATAGACTAGAATGGGTGAGTTGTTAATCATACTAATAAGAAGATTTGCTAAACGAATGACATAGTGAGTAGGAATTGATTTTTACTAGTCCTAAATTATGTAGATAGACCTAAGGACTTGAGAGGAAAACTAGGAATCTTAGTTTGAGTAGACTAGAAAATCGTGGAGATGTTGAACCCTTTTCCAAAGCACAGTTCAGATAGGAATTCCGAAAGACTTATAGTTACAATAATTGTGTTGGAATAAGATGCACATAGGGAATAAAGGGGAAAGAATCGTAGGACAGTCAAGGATGGCAAAGACCTAGCAGACTTTAATAGGACTACCCTTGTGGCAGACTTTAGAAAGTATGACTTACGATTTTTGTTACGGGTATAATGGTTTGCTAAGCCTTGTTGTCACGCCCCAGAACCAGAACACTGGAGAGCGGGGGAATGACTCAGCCAGCTACGTATTACGGGTAGATGAATACCGTATAATACGATCAATGCTGTCTAAAAGACGAGGGGGTGCATACTACGTGAAAGTCTCACTATGGTCACTTCACATCTATTGTCTCAATCCTTCAAGCAAGAAACAGTAATAGAGAACATGTGAGATAAAGCAGTAAGGCGTCCCAAACGCTCAGTCAAAATGTTCTTGAGATCTGGCTTTACAAAACATAGCCAGATGATGTAGTAAAGTATACATAATTGTTTATCAGCTGCAGCCTGACTTAGTTACAATTATGCAAAAGTAAGTGCAAGACAATCCGACTAACATGTCGGTGCCAAACGGCAAAGTATAAAGTAAATAACAAAATGAGCGGGAAAGTAAGGAACCCACTCGAGTCCTCCTGCGATCATTCCTCTAGTATTGACCATCTTGGAGGTAGAAGTAAGCTGAGCCCTCGGGGACTGGCTCTAAATCTGGCCATGCAAAACCAGAGAGGTTAGACCTCTAATAGCAAGTACCGCAAGGAAGCACGATACGAGAAACTGGAACCAGTAATAAGAAAATATGATAAGTAGATCTCTGCTTGCCACTGGGATTCGCATAACATCACGATACTTCGAACCAACCTCCCAACCAAACAAGGACAGAAGTTGGCCCGTCATGCCCTGACATTCTGATCATCTCAGTTAGTTAACAGAGTAGATACAGTGCACAAACAAATCAATTTAAACGGCCATGCAACTACTACGGCTTGCTACTATGAGTTCCAAGTTATCCTGGGAATATGCAATAAGGATTCCTCAGTTCTTACTATGTGCAAGCAAGGCTGGTCTATCCAGTCAATCAATTATGCCAATCATGAATTAGACGAGTCCCAGCGGGACGCCCGTCATCAATATACAATAAATAATATAAGCAGATACCACTCCCTGCCCGTATGGCAGATTTGCAGTATCTGTGGGAACCAGCCGGCCTGTCGGGCACTTAATAGTCCCAAAGAGGGCTGCCATGTAAGAACTCGGGAATCCATTCTCTCTATGCAATCATTATTTTATTTAACTTAATAGTATCTACGTTGAGTAAAATCCCATACCGTGGATCATGGTCATTCAGAATGAGTACTTTCGTACAAGTACGATATGCCCAACTCTACAACGATACCCGTGCGGTTAGGTTGTAGGTCTTACATAGCGTAATGCAACAATCAAAACTAACCACGGAATAATCATGCCTTGACCATCAAGTACACATGCTACTTTTGTAGAAAATAAATAAATAAATTGAAGCCTGCATGTGTGCATGTATATCAATATTCGGGAGCGGCCAATCGATTAAAAATAGTTCATAGTTAATATGAACGTGTCTCATTCATTCAATTCAATAAGACGAGTAGCCAATCTCTTAGTCCAACTAGGAACGCATGATCAATTATTAGTCAAGGTCACAATCAATGTTAATTAATGCCAAGATAACAATCAATGTTAATTAATGTCAACTCGGGACAGGATCAGCCAAAAGACATTATGGGCTAAAGTTTATGCGGCCGGGAAAGTAAAAGCTCATGCGGCCAGAAATTGCTCATGCGACCAGAATTTGCTCATGCGGCCATAATTTGCTCATGCGGCCAGAAATTGCTCATGCGGCCAGAATTTGCTTATGTGGCCAGAAATTGCTTATACGGGCAGAATTTGCTTATGCGGCCAGAAATTGCTCATGCGGCCAGAAATTGCTCATGCGGCCAGAAATTGGCTGGCAGATGAACATAGAAATGACCAAAAATACTTTTGGCCATAACTTCCTCAAATTAAGTCAAAATCTAACTTTTCAAAAGCCAAAATTTGGTAGAATTGAATTCTCTACAACATGGAACCACTTATTTTCGAAAACAACAATGTTTGATAGATTAAAACCACAAAATCCATATGAAAAACCAAACTTAAAACTTAGATCGACACTCAACCATCCATGGAAATCAAGAACTTCAAGATCTAAACTTGTAGAGGAAGAAAAGATAAACAACAGACTAAAAATAAATGGGGATGCATGAAATCCCTCATGGTGTGCAAGATGTACTTGCCTCTCCAAATGGGTGGATAGGAGAGTAATGGAGGATGAAGAAGGAGAAGTAAATGTGAGTAATGAAGAAAGAGAAAGGGTTTTGGGGCTTTAAATGAAGGAGTGGTGGTAGGTGGGGAGTTGGGTTCATGTTGAACCATCAAGGCCGAAAAATAAACCAACTCGGGCCGAACCCAAAAGCAAAGCAGAAAGTAAAATGCAGAAAGTAAAATGCAGAAAGTAAAATACAAAAAAATAATTAACGCAAAATTAAAGGAATTAAAATACAGAATAATACATGATAAATATTAAATAAATACATTTAAGCAGTACATGCATTTAAAATACGTATTCTAGGAACGGGAAGTGACACCTCTACCCTCCTTAGAAAAATTCTGTCCTCGAAATTTCAAATCAAAGCAGGATAGAAACATCAGAGCTAAACTAATCCAAGTACAAGCAATTTGAGCAAGCAATTATTTTACAATATTAACAGCAAGTAACATATCTATGTTTAACTATCAACGATACCAAGCAATTCTACTCATAAGGTGACAAGCATGAGGAGTTAAGAAAATCAAGGTATACAGAAAGAGATATACCTTGTAAGTCAAACAGGAGCGGATACCGTGATCGGATGTCATCATCACGTTCCCACGTTGACTCCCCTAAAGAGTGATGACCCCAAGCAACCTGTACAAGGCTAATTGTTCGATTCTTGAGTATCTTCTCTCTTCGGTCCAAAATAGACACAGGTTGCTCCTCGTAAGACATGTCGGTACCAACAACCAGCTCAGAATGATCAAGGATATGGCTTGGGTCCGATACATACCTACGTAACTGAGATACATGAAACACGTCATGCACCTCTCATAACGAAGGTGGAAGGGATAAACGATAAACAACATCACCTATCCTATCAAGGATAGCAAATGGGCCCACGTATCGCGGACTCAATTTCTGCGAACGTCAAATCTAATGACCCCACGGGTAGGTGAGATCCGTAAGAACACGTGGTCCCCAACAGAAAACTCCAGCGGCCTACGATACTGGTCCGCCCAATGACGATGCCGATCCTGCGCAACTCGAAGTTGCTCTCTAATTCCCTTAATCACTTCAACGGTCTGGACAATCATTTCTGGGCCTAGCATCTTCCTCTCCCCGATATCATCCCATGCTAGTGGCGACCTACACTTCTTACCATATAGTGCTTCAAATAGTGCCATATGGATACTGGCTTGATAACTGTTGTTGTATGAGAACTTGACTAAGTGTATGTGGCTCTCCCAAGACCCTCCAAAATCCAGAGTACAAGCTCGTAACATATCCTCTAAAGTCTGAATTGTTCTTTCTGATTGCCCGTCCGTCTGCGGATGGTAAGCCGTGCTAAATCTTAACTTGGTACCTAGACTATGATGTAAGCTCTTCCAGAAATGTGATGTAAAACGGGTATCTTTGTCTGACACAATACTGACAGGGACTCCATGTTGCCTGACTATCTGCTGTATATATAATTCTGCCAACTTTTCTGTAGATTGCCCTACTCTGAAAGGAAGAAAGTGTGCTACCTTTGTAAGTCGGTCCACTATCACCCAAATAGCATCTTTACCACTTGGCGATCTCGGTAAACCGGTGACAAAGTCCATTGTAATATGTTTCCATTTCCATTCCGGAATAGGAAACGGTTGCAATAACCCAGCTGGCCTCTGCTGTTCTACCTTCACTTGCTGACATATCAAGCAACGGGAAATGAATCTAGCTATCTCCCTCTTCATTCTATTCCACCAGAAGTGTTGCTTGATATATTGGTACATCTTGGTCCCTCCAGGGTGTATAGAATACTGAGAACTGTGAGCTTCTGCCATAATTTCCTGTCTGATATCTCCACTAGGCACACATAGACGTGATCCAAATGTAAGTGTACCATCTTCATGAATTATTATCTCCTTCCTGAGTCCTGACTCACATTTTGTCCTAAGCTTCTGAATCCTTGGGTCCTGTGCCTGAGCTGCCTTGATCCTGTCTACCAAGTCGGATTGAACTTGTAGACTTGCTAGAATTCTTACATCACTAGGAAGTATAACCTCGATGCCCATCTCCTGAAGGTCTTCTAAGATATGCTTCTGGGTTGTCAACATAAATGTGTCGCCTCTCCTGCTAAGAGCGTCTGGTACCACATTAGCCTTGCCTGGATGATACTGAAGCTCCACGTCGTAATCCTTGATCAACTCCAACCATCTTCTCTGTCTCATGTTCAGCTCCTTCTGAGTAAAGATGTACTTCAGACTTTTATGGTTCGTGTACATGTCCACTCGGTCACCATAAAAGTAATGCCTCCATAGCTTCAAAGCAAATATTACTGCTGCCAACTCCAAGTCATGAGTTGGATAATTCTTCTCGTGGTCTCGAAGTTGCCTAGATGCGTATGCTATCACCTTTCCATGTTGCATTAGGACGCACCCTAGTCCTTTTCCTGACGTATCACAATATGCTGTAAAACCTCCGGGTCCAGCTGGCAATGTAAGAATAGGCGCTGATATCAACTTCTGCTTCAGATTCTCAAATGATGCCTGACATTCTGTCGACCAAACGAATGGCACATCCTTCCATGTCAAGCGGGTCATGGGTGCTGAAAGCCTTGCAAAGTCTGACACGAACCTTCTATAATATCCTGCCAATCCCAAGAAACTCCGCACATCAGCTACGGTCTTGGGTACTGGCCAACTCTCTACTGCTTCTACCTTCTTGGGATCCACTGCTACTCCAGCCCCTGATATGATGTGACCCAAAAATGAAATGTGATCCGACCAAAACTCACACTTGCTGAGCTTGGCATACAACTGGTTCTCTCTCAGAACCTGTAACACTTTCCTGAGGTGGTCTTCATGCTCCTCTTCACTAGCAGAGTATACGAGAATGTCGTAAAGAAACACAACGACAAACTGATCTAAGTACGGCATAAAGATGCGGTTCGTCAAATCCATAAATATTGCTGGAGCATTGGTCAAACCAAACGGCATTACTAAGAATTCATAATGCCCATACTTCGACCTGAACGCTGTCTTGGGGAAATCTTCCTTCCGAATCCTCACTTGATGATACCCTGAACGAAGATCTATCTTGGAGAAAACTCTAGCTCTGCTCAACTGATCAAACAAGTCGTCGATCCTGGGTAGTGGGTGTAGAAGCATGGAATTTCAGAACCAGAAAATCTATGCGCCATACTACATGCGCCAAAGCTTGGACAAAGTACTTCACAGCAAAAAGCAACAAATATATAGACATTGAAAGAGGACCTTTTATTTAACACATAAAAGTCTATTACATGTCTAAGAAAGACTGTACAAAGGAGAATTTCTACAAAGAAAAGATCCTAAGTCTACAGCCAGCAATCAACATGCGCCCTCAGCCAGGCGCATCCCAACATGCGCCCTCAGCCAGGCGCATCCTACCATGCGCCCTCAGCAAGGCGCATCCTTTTCAGCAGCTCAGTTATGTGCATCCTCAGTTATGTGCATCCCTTCGGCAGCTCAGTTATGTGCATCCCTTCAGCAGCCCAGTTATGTGCCACTCTTCCAGCCAGGCTCACCGCCGTCTAAATGCTTCGACTAATGAAGCATTTATTGAACAGAACGAGGGTGGCAATCAACCCTCTAGCCCAGGAAGGAAAAAGAACCACAAGCCAACCTGTGGCCAAGGGAGGCTTCGAAAGAGCCTCCAAACACCAAGGAAGACCATGATCGAAACCGCGGCCAAAGGAGCAGCTTTCAACACAACTAGAATGGGCTACACCCATTTTGAAGGAAGAAAGAGCCACCAATGCCGTAGCACCGTAATTCTGATCTACGGCTCTTCCTGCACAACGAAGACGAGGCCCGAGCATCCCTATCTTTGGATGCAACAGGCACCTTCCGCCTGCCTTGGAAGCCCTCGACTCCGACTTTTGGATGTAACAGTCACCTTCGAGTGCATCAACAATGACACTGCATCGCATCTTCACTCTCGGGAGCATCTCGTCGACAGAATGCATTCGAGTACACAAGTTTATGTCGGAAAGATGTGAGAGGACGAGAGGCCAACCCTCTCTCCATGCCACTATTTATTGGCCGGGTAAATCAAACCCATGCGCCAAGTGGATGGCTCTCCGAATTCCGTGCAATAAATTTGCATTAAATGGATGAACCGGACGCTTCGAATTCAGCCAAGTCAAAACGTCTATTTAAAGCACTCGAAGAACGTAACAGTTGCACCATCAAAAGACGTCTCACGAAGCGGATGCGCCGGCCAGACCGTGCATCACACAGACGCGCCCTTCAACATCAAGCGCATCATACAGACGTGCCTTTCAGCACCAAGCGCATCACAGGAGATGCGCCCCCATGCGTCCCCATATGCCTAGTGGAACGCCAACCGACGCGTCCACTCAGCTGTCCATCGAATGTCATAAACATTAAAAGCTGAGCTGACAGAGTTGGCAGCACGCCTCCCATAGTCTGAACAGTCGGCAGCTTTTTCAGAAGACGAAGCATCGCCAACGTCAGCATCATCATTACTTCCCTCCGACGGCTACTGCCACATGGCCACCCAACCATCTCGCATGTGCCTCCGCGGCCATGCGCCCAAATCTGTATACGCCTTAAAAGCTATACGCCTCAGACTTTTCACTGATCCCTAAAGACAGAAGGAAAGTCACTGTCACAACTCTGCATGCGCCTCGAAAGCCATGCGTCCCAGACTTCTCCCTGATCCTAAAAGACGGGAGTAAAGTTACTTTTGAAGCTCTGCATGCGCCTCAAAAGCCATGTGCCCAGAATGGTTCGTGACTCCTAAAGGTTACGAGCCAAAGTCTTCTCATGCGCCCAATCCTAGGCGCATCCTTCCAGATCATTCCCCTACCAAATCCGAGATCTTCGAGCCATGGGTCGATGACACTTGTCCTTTGACTCAACTCATCCAAGATCTCAGCAACAGAAAGATCTTCTTCTCTGCAACGTGCCGGTTCACAACAGCAACATAAAAAAGTCAACCCCTCGATCAGGGCGCATCGTCCATGCACCTCCATCAGCAATCAACACGTGGCGTCCATGCGTACAGGTGCATCCTACATACGCGCATGAGCTGCCAGCCTGCAAAACTATAAATAGAGGGATCATTTCCTTCTTCTACACACGGACCGACCTAGGTGCACACATATCAACCTCCACAACGAACAGACAGAGACTTCGCACCACCAGAGAGGCAGATACAGACACTCAACGTCTTCCTCCTCTCAACAAGCTCCAGCACCCAGAGCAATCCAGACCTTCAGAGAACCAATAACCATCGTCAGATCGTCAACGGAGTCAACGCATTACCACTCACTCCATTGGCACAAGGAACCCAGATTAAACAAAAGTGTACTCCTAGGACTACGCCTAAGTCCTATATTGTAACACTGTCTGAAATTTACAATCAAAGAATTTTAATGGCAAACAAGCTGGCGACTCTGCTGGGGACCTCTTTCTCCTCCACCGAGAAAGCTGTGTCACAATCCGACGACGTGAAGGTGGGCTCCTCCCACAAGACGCTGGTCGTACGCCTCAATCAACAGGCGTATGAGGAGTTCATCTCTGAAGGAAGTACGAGTCCTTCGAAGCGGCTGCCGAAATCGAAGAAGACCCGCCGAGTCTGGGTGCGCAAGGTCGACGCCTCGGGCACCACCACCGAAGGGGATGCGTCAATCCAGCTTTCCCTTCCTGCTGACGTCCTCAGCAACCAAGATGCGCCCGCTGGTGCAGCGCATCTCTCGGGGAAACGTGCGGCTAACCACGTTCCCCAGCCATCTCCCTCTCAGGCGAGGAAGATGCGTCGACGGAGCAGAGGCGCAGCCAATGCCCCACGCATCACCTCTGATGTGCCACAAAAGATCTCTATCTTTGACAGACTCACTCGCTGTAGTGGCGAGGAGAATTTGGATTCTGAGTACTATGCGCCCCAGCAGCCTGGTACGAAGAAGTCCAAGGCAGTACGGGCCATGTGTCCCAAACGTGCTATGCCAGCAACAAACCAGAAGCATGCGCTCACAATCATGCGCGCTACTGATGGTAAGTTGTACAAGGTCGACTCGAGTGCTGCGGTGCCGAGAACGAGCCGACCTTCAAAGTCCTCGTCTCACTTGGGCGTATCTACTGCGTGCAAAACTAAGTCGAGTAAGGCAAATCCAGTAGTCTTGAACTCCCGCGCCTCTGGTTGTGCGTTTGAGGTCCGTTCAAGTCACTTCAAATGCTGTGGTTCCCCCACTACTGATCGGGATGCCTGTTTGGTATTAGATCAGGGGGCGCAGTACTCACTTGACCATCCCGGCGCTTGGCCTTGCCATACGTCTGAAGGGGGTACAAAGGTGGCACTCTCCTCCAATAATCTACGTAACGTGATTACTCACAGGCGCCGATCATGAGAGTTGACTGACAAGCACGATGTACCTCTCACGGGGCATACTTGTGCTGTGGTCACCATCAACTGCTGTTGCAAAGCGGTAGTCCCACCAAGGCAGTCGGTGTTCCAGCGGCTACAATCATCGACACCCCTCCGATGTCGCCTCGGGAAGAAGGTGTCAACAGAAGAGGAACCAGTGGTTGCTTCATGCAACGTGATCTCCAACTCCTCGTCAGTCCGAAAGGCGACTGACAGTTTCTCTTCCTCGTCCAAGAGCCAGCCGAGGAAAACCAAGACAGCTGTCTCATCCTCCGGAGTGTTCGAAGGCACTCGAGCGAGGAAGAAGTTCTTGGAGGAAGCTCGGGGTAGTCAGACCTTTGTCGAGCCTCCTTCCGAAGACGAGTGTGTCCAAAGCACACCTGGGGCAGATCCTCGAGGCGAAGTCAGCCTCCCAAAAGCCCCTGAAGACGAGGATATCCCCCAGAACATAGCTGGGGGTAGTCTAGCATCTGCGGACCCGAGTTCCAGAGACGAAGAGGCCCTTCAAGACGGAGCTGAGGGTAATCAGGCCCTTGCAGATGCGCCCGTGGTGAATGTTCTCACGAACATAACCGGGGCTAGCCAAGACGAAGCTCCAAGAGAGGCGACTCCCCTACAAGAGAGCGAGGCCGAGAGTGAGACCTTAACCCATTCATCCACTCCCGGCCGTGTCATGATGGTAAACATGACTGGGGCTGATGTCGAGTCTGATGTGCCGCCAATAGACCTCGTCCAGCGCATAGATACACTGGAGGGAGGACTCAAAACCCTCTCTGCCTCCATGCAAATACTGACTCAGGAAGTATTTGAGATACGGTCAGCTTTGACCAGGACACCTTCTACCGGTCCCGATCCAGGGGCCAATGGAGAGTCGAGTGTACCCCTTCAACGGGTATCCTCGGACGCAGATCGCCGAGAAGCACCTCGGACGTCAGAGCCCTCAAATGCTCAACATCCGGTGGTACCACCTTCTCCGACTCCCAGCTCCACGGAAGACGTGGTTGAGATGATCAGGGACCTGCACGAGCGCTTTAAGTCCAAGACGAGACAAGAGGAGCGCCAGAAAATGGGCATCCCCCAGCCTTATCCCCTCGAGTGGAATAAGGTGGTTTATCCTCCAAAGTATAAACCACAGACACTGACGCCATACGACGGGAAGGACTCTCCGCATCGCTACCTGACGTATTTCCAGTCTCAGACGGGACATCTTCCGAAGGAGGACGCGCTGCTTACCAGAATATTTGTTGGGGCACTGAAAGGAGTGGCGTACGACTGGTACTGCAGCCTCGCCGACAATTCAATATCTTTCTTCGACGACCTGACGCGCCTCTTTCTCGACCGTTTCTACGACGGCGGGAAGGACATGACAATGGCATACCTTATAGAGATACTCCAGAAGGAGAAGGAAACAGCTCGAGTGTTCATCGAACGCTTCCGCCAGGCCTGCTTCAGACTGTCCCCGGGCATGCCAGAACATGCGCTTCTCTCCTCCTGCAGCATGAACATGCTGCCTGCAGTCAAGCTCTGGCTCAACTCTACTCCTCCTTCCGACTGGAGCTCCTTGATCATTGAAGCAGAAGCCGCGGAGAAGAAGACAGCCAACGTTCGTCTTCTGGGAGTCAGTTTCCCTGCCTTCGAGGACAAGGAAAACGGCCTGCAACCAACAACCCCGGACGAGAAGCAAAGGGGAAACAGGCATTGACTGTCAATGCCTCAAAAGGTGCATCAGCACCAACTCAGAAGCCTCCACTTGTACCAAGGCCGAAGGAGGTTTATTCGTTCAACGATAAAGACACCCTACAGCTCTTTGAGATACTGAAGAAGGGCGACAAGATCAAGCTTCCGGACCCCAAGCGTCCTGATGAGGTTGGGAAAGTGGACAACCCGAGGTACTGTCACTACCATCGATTTGTCAGACACCCAACCAAGGACTGCTATGTCCTCAAGAATTACATCCAGTGCATGATCAATACGGATGTAATCTTCGTCGATTACGAAGAGAAGACGGTGTCGGCCAACGTGGTGTCACTCCAGTTTGACACCCTGCCGTCGACTACAATGCAGGATGGCGTCGTCCCCATCCCTAAGGTGACAATGGAGGTGGTTAACTTACCACCAACCCGTGACAACGTGAGTGGACTCATCCCACTCACCACATCTCGGGGAGACATCCTGTGGGTTTACCCCGATCTCGTCTCCGAGGTGACTCAATCGGAGGTACGCCCTACCTCCAAGTCCAAAGGCAGGAAGATCAAGTCTTGCCGTATGGTCTCTTCTTCAGCGGAAGAGGCACTTCCTGTGCAGACGCGTTCACAACAGAACGCCCAACCCGATGAAGCTGCCGTCGAGGTGGTGCCTCCTGGCACCATCCCTGTTGTCCAGGACGAGGGCCCGTCTAAGCCCTCAGCAGCCAATAAACAGAAGCAGATAGAGGTCCGCTTCGATAGGCCTCTACGAAAAGAGAATGCTTCGGGGCTAGCCAAGCCCCACAATTTCGACATACTGGCGCAACTGGCCAGTACTCCTGCCCGCCTATCTCTGTTCGAGCTCCTCCGTCTTTCCAAATACTCCCGAGAAGCTCTCTGCGAAGCTCTGAAGGATACTGAATCCTTTCTCAGTCAGGTCAAGCAGCCGGAAGATCTCCCGACTGTGTACAAGCACTGTCACTATGCGGAGGAGGTTATCCCCAATATAATCTTTACCCAATAGGACATGTTGCTCAAATACAATCGACACAACAGGCCGCTGTATTACACAGGGTACATCGGTTCAGTCAAGGTGAAGCGGATTCAGATTGATCTGGGTTCTTCCCTCAGCATCATCCCGAAGATGCTGCTCTCAACACTGGGGATCCCAATGTACCGACTAGCGCCCTCCAACACGACAATCAGTGGTTTCAACGCTAGCAAAAGCGAACCACTGGGCAAAATATGACTAAAGTGCCACATCGGTAACCTCAGAACCGAGGTCACTTGTTATGTCGTGGACGCTGAAGTCAACTACAACATTCTGTTGGGTCGCCCATGGCTGTACGAGTATATGGTGGTTCCATCCACGCTCCACCAATGTATGAAGTACGTGTCCACCAACAACGTCATCCGTACGGAGTTCGCGGACATCGACCCTTTCAAACGGATTGAAGCCTACATCACCGATGCCGACTTATACAAGTCACCTGACGAGGAGGAGGCCAATGATGCTGACGACGAAGCAGAAACGGTAGCAGAGCCGGACATGGAGCCTGAGGTAACTCCCGATGCTCCTTTGAAGATCCGACTCAAAGGCAAACTGCCTCAGAAGTTGCCTCCTATGAGCATTAAGCTACCCGGGAAAGCACCAGCTGCTCCTGAAGCTCCCCTGAAGATACGGCTCAAGGGAAAGCCGCCTCAAACATCGGCTTCCTTTGTGGCAAAACTACAGGGGAAGGCGTCAATCACCGGAAGCACAGCGGAGGCACCTCTGAAGGTGCGTCTCAAGGACAAGCCGCCGCCATCCCAGCTGCCAGAGAAGGCCCAGGTAGTCCTCTCGGACTCCCAGATCAGCGCTGTGGTGGACCCTCCCGATCCTACTCGAGTACTTACAGATGAAGAGCTGGGAGAATATATCTCGGCCGATGTAGATGCCCCATCTCTCGACAATGTAATCCCACGGGATAAAATCTCATATTTCATCAATAACAGAGTGTCTTTTAATTATTCTAGTCTTCCACATTGGAATGCCATGTATACATTAGATAACGCTCTACGGTCGTTGCAAACACAAATAGCGACCGTCCATCATGTAAATCGAGTAGTCCCGTCCCAAGGGGTCTGTTACATAGTCCCACCACGGAGTCGAGACGAAGAATCCATCATCTTTGGCAAGGTCGAGCGTCATCAAGACCTCCCGCCACTCGAGCCAGAACCAGATGCCGGCAGAATACAACTCTATCGGTACACGGACAAGGCAAAGTACCTCATCCAAAAGATGGATTACGACCTAAAAAGCGACAAAGGCCTGAACTACGGCAAAGGTCGACGTCTCCCTCTCCGGCTTCCAACACCTAAAGGAAAGCCGCAGGACTACTACAACAAAACTCGACGGAGGGTTGGCTATGTCACGCCACCGTCAACTCCAGAGAGTTCAGACGCAGAGGAAGTTGAACATTCTCACTCGTCTGAAGCATCAACATGGGTTTCCGATACCAGTATCGAATCTGTCTTCAAGAGAGTGCTGTCAGCCAACATGACATCTGTACAATCTCAAGAAGAAGAAGGTGAAGATCAAGCGCCGAAATTCTTCGAAGAAGAACCCTGGGCTCAACGCCTGGGACAATAATAGGAGTCTCGTTTCGAATTACGTGAACCTCCCACCGAAGATGAAGTCGAGCAGATCGACCTTGGGGATGGATCTTCTTCCAAACCCATCTTCATCAGTAAAAGCCTAAAAGGAGAAGACCGAGAATCTTTAATCCAGCTGGCTAAGGAATATATCGATGTCTTTGCCTGGAGCTACGAAGATATGCCGGGACTTGATTCCCAGATCGCGATGCATAGGCTGAACATCTTACCTGATGCCAAGCCTATCAAACAACAACAGCGGCACTTCCGTTCGGACATCATGAACGCCATCGATCAGGAGGTAGACAAACTCTTGACTAGCGGTTTCATCCGTGAAGAGCAACACCCAGATTGGGTAGCCAACATCGTCCCCGTCACCAAGAAGAATGGAAAGATACGAGTCTGTATCGACTTTAGAGACCTCAACTCTGCTTGCCCGAAGGACGAATTCCCGCTTTCAATCACCAACGTGATGATCGACAACACATGTGGCTTCGAGCGCATGTCCTTCATGGACGGGTATTCGGGCTACAACCAGATCAAGATATTCCCCGATGACGCAAAACATACGTTATTCAGGACTCCAAAGGGCGTTTTCTGTTACACAGTGATGCCCTTCGGCTTGAAGAACGCTGGTGCGACATATCAACATGCTATGAGCACCATTTTTCGCCAACACCTTCACAAGACAGTCGAATGCTATGTTGACGACATCGCAGTCAAGAGCCGTCTCAAAGGAGATCACCTGCAAGACCTCAAGACAGTCTTCGACCTCATGCGGGCGCATCAACTCAAGATGAACCCCGCTAAATCCTTCCTTGGGGTTTCGAGCGGAAAGTTCTTGGGCTTCATCATCACGGCAAAAGGCATTCATGTCGATCCCGAGAAGACCAAAGCCATTCTTGATATGGACCCTCCGAAGAATCTTCGAGAACTTCGAGGCCTACAGGGACGTCTGGCATACATCTGGAGGTTCATAGCAAACCTTTCCGGCAAATGTCAACCCTTCACCCAGCTCATGAAGAAGGGAGTCTCTTATGTCTGGACAGAGGAATGCCAAAAGGCTTTCGACGACATCAAAGCCTACCTGACGAGCCCTCCAGTCCTGTGGCACCCGTCGCCGGCAAACCATTCCTACTCTACGTTCGTGCCATGGATCATTCCCTCGGCGCCCTGCTAGCTCAGAACAGCGACACAGGCTATGAGCAAGCAATCTACTACCTCAGTCGAACTCTGATCGGGGCCGAACACCGGTACAACCCCGTTGAAAAGGAGTGCTTGGCTCTGGTATTTGCCATCCAAAAGACTCGACATTATGTCTCGGGGCAGACAATTCATGTCATTTCCTGAGTCAATCCGCTCAGAGTCCTCATGACGAAGCTAGGATCATTGAACTCCAGGCTAGCCACATGGGCGATCTTGCTAACGCCATACAACATGGTGTTCGTTCCACAGAAAGCTGTTAAGGGTCAAGCTCTGGCCGACTTTTTAGCTGTACACCCCATCCCAGAGTCCTCAAGACTCTATAAAGACATCCCGGATGAGGTCCAAGAATCAAACGTCACCGAGGAAGGATCCGTTTGGCGGATATTTTTCGATGGCGCTTCAAGAACAGGCCCCAAAGGCCAAATCGTCGCAGGAGTGGGGGTGGTATTAGTCTTCCCCGATCAACTGGTCATCCAGCGTGCTTACTTCCTTTCGAAGCCGTGCTCCAACAACGTTGCCGAGTACAACGTACTCTTTATGGGACTCCAGCTAGCACAACAGTTGGGGGTGAATCATCTGGAAGCCTATGGAGACTCAAAGCTCGTCATAAATCAGATCAGAGGGCAATACGAGGTTCGCCATGAATATCTGATCCCCTAGCATAAAGTTGTATTGAACATCATTTCAACCTTTACCGGGTTCTTCATCGAACACGTACCTCGTCTACAAAATCTAGAGGCTGATGCTCTGGCTGGCCTCGCAGCCTCTTTGGCGGCACCCCTCGGAACTCAACACTACGTCACGGTAGTGGGTCGAGACTTAGTCTGCCCTAAAAACAACCTGCGCTCACAAGTGGCTCACGCAATGACAATGGGTGCCGGTGTTAACGTCCGAGATTGGAGATTTTCGTTCATCGACTTCGCTGTCTACGAAATTCTTTCGGAGGACCCGAAAGAAGCCGTCTCAGTCAGGAGGCGCTCTCTTCGGTTCTACTATGATACAGCCACTAAAATGCTGTATCGACGCTCCTACAATGGACTTCTCCTTCGATGTTTGTCCAACGAAGAAGCAACCGAAGCTCTTCGAGAAGCTCATGATGGAACCTGCGGGGCCCATCAACCTGGTCCTAAGTTGCAGGATCGACTGCGACGCATGGGCTACTACTGGCCAACCATGGCCGCTGACGCTGTTGAATATGCTAAGAAGTGCCATGCGTGCCAGCTTCACGCAGACTTTATTCATACACCGTCCGAACCACTACATCCTACAGTCGCCTTCTGGCCCTTCGAAGCTTGGGGAATGGACATTGTGGGATCGATCACCCCTCCTTTATCGAGAGGACACCGCTTCATCCTAGCAATCACCGACTACTTCTCCAAATGGACAGAAACCGTTCCTCTGGCAGAAGTGAAAAGCTCCAGGGTGATCAGCTTCATCAAGCACCACGACATCTACCATTTCGGGGTAACCCGAAGGATCATCCACGATAATGGTCCTCAGTTCATCAGTCATGTTTTCAGCCGATTCTGTGACAATAATCGCATTCAAAATGTGGCATCAACCGCCTACAATCCGGCAGCAAACGGATTGGCCGAGGTATTCAACAAGACTATCGTCAGGCTACTCAAAAAGGTCGTGTCATCCAACAAACGTGACTTGGACGAAAAGCTCGGCGAATGCCTTTGGGCCTACCGCACGACGGTACGGACACCGGCAGGCAACACACCATTCTCCTTGGTCTACGGGAGCGAAGCGGTACTGCCTCTCGAGATCCAGATACCCTCTTTCCGTATAGCAATCACAAACCAACTCACAGAAGAAGACAATCAACGTCGTCGTCTGCGAGAACTGGAGGCACTTGACGAAAAGCGTCTTCTAGCTCAACAACGCATCGAACTCTACCAAGCCCGTATATCACAGGCTTTCAACAAGAAGGTCAAGCAGAGGACTTTCCAAGTTGGCGACCTAGTTCTGGCAGTCAGGAGGCCGATGGTGTTGACTCACAAAACACCAGGAAAGTTCGAGCCCAAATAGGAAGGACCATTCATCATCGAGACGGTATACTCAAACGGTGCGTACCGTCTCGCCAAACCCAATGGGGACTTGTTCATGATGCCCATCAACAGCAAGTTCCTAAAGAAGTACTACTCTTGACATCTTTTCAGAGATGTGCTTCCACTCCACAAAATCATACGCTTCCGGAACCCAGCTGTTTCGTAGCATCCTCCAGTAGAAGGGCAACCACGTCCATATCACCTCTGAGTTGTCCCCCTACACCCTACAAGGCGGAATCTTACACCCCGTAAGACTACGCTATCCTTCATGTTTACCACGTCCACATTACCTCTGAGTAAACATTTTGTACAGACAACCCCCGTGTTGTCGTACATTGATCGCAGAACTTCCACGTCCATATTACCTCTAAGTAGTTCCGTGTATCCCCCAGAGTCATTTCTACCACGTCCATAACACCTCTGAGTAGGAAGATTCTATCATTTGAACCCCATATTTGCCACGTCCACATTACCTCTGAGCAAATACATTGTGTCCTTCAAACTTATTTTCTGTATCTAAAACCAAGGTACGCAAAAGATAATAGGTCCATACAAATTATCAAAGTTCATGACAAGCAAAAATAAACACATCGCAGAAAAAGGTGTACTTCTTTATTTCTAAAAAAAGAAGAGTAAAGGATTACACTATCCCCAGCAAGAGTTGCAAAAATACAAAAAGTAGAGACTACAAGCCCTAAATATCCCCAGGGTTGGCGGAAAGCTCTGCGATTCGGCATTTCAAATCTGTCGCCCGAGTCTCCACAGTCGCCAAGACTCGACGTTCAGCTTCTTGACGCATCGCTTCAACAGCCTCAGCAGAAGTTTCATTCTCGTGCTTCTCATCAAGTTGTTGTCTCTGCTGAGCCAGGGTAAGAGCTCGGAGAGTGAAAGCTGCTTCCTCCTTCTTGAATGCTACGTGTTCAACCTGGACACGTTCGGCGTCCAATAGGAGTCGGGCCCGCTGGTCCTCAAGGCGGCGCATCTGCGCGTCAATCTCCGCGATATTAGCGTCCAACGCAGCTCGCATCTCCACTGTCTCCCGCGTAGACTGAGATAATCGCTCCACTGTAGCTTCAGTCTCAGCCACTTCGTGTTCCCAGACACTCACTGTGGCCTGGTAGGAAGACTCAGTCTCGGCGAGCAGCTTCTCCTTCTCCGCATCTATCAGGACGGAGAGGTCATTTCGCTGGATGTGCTCTAACTCGGAAAGCCGCTGGTCCAACTCAGCCACCGTGGCTTCCAGAATGACAGCCAGGTGATCGTGGCCCTGGTGAACACGGATCAGGTTGATATGAGGCAGTGCCAGAGTTCTTGCTGTCGCAAAGCTCCCCTTGGCGTCCATCACTGCCGACACCCCCCTCTGCAGCATTTTGTACACTGCCTCAACGATGAATTTCACATATTCATCTGCGTCCGCCAGCACCTGCGGCATCATAGCAAGGGTTGGAGGAGCTACTCCAGTCGGCGGACCGGAAGAAGACCCGCCGACCTCAACCTGCGAGGCTGGAACCTCGGTATCAGTAGGCTCTTCATCAACAGGGGCCTGACTACTAGCCCGAGGAGCCAAAGGAACAGAAGAAGCCGGGACAGGCGTCGAGATCGTACCCCAAGTGAAAGGAGCAACAGAGGGTTCCATCACACCCTTCCCCTTCCAAAACTCGAAAGTACTACCGACGTCAATGGCCACCTCTCCAATACCCAACGTGCTATCACCAGCCAATACTTCCCCTGGCAGAACGGGGAGATCAACACTTACCTCCTGACTCGCCCCTGAAGTCAGGACCGCCAGACGAGTCTCTTCATCAAATCCCTCTACAGGGACAGGATCTGTCGCTACCTCCTGATTGGTAGCCACATCAGCTTCTGCCGCTGAGTCTGGGGTAGGGCTCGGCAATGATACAGCCGACCTTCCCTCATCATAACAAGGAGTGGAATCAACCCTCTCCTCTGTTCTGACCATCTCTGTTGCCCCCGCAACAGGCTCTTACAACCCTGGAGCAACGTCATCCGAAGACGACGAACTCCACCCCACATCATCATCACGAAGCCCCGTGTCCGCTGGACCCTCAACGTCCAAGGCCCTCACGGCAGCTGGCACCTCCCCGGAAGTTGCTGCAACCTCTGTATCTCTTTCAACAAAGTCTGGAGATAGTAAAACCTCTGCAGGAACATCTCCAAGACTCTCCTCTATTGGAGACATTACCATCGGAGGGATAGGCTCATCAGAAGAGCTTGCTACCTCCTTCGGTTTACTGACACTCGGTTTTAAAACACGGGTCTTTTCTTCGACGATCCCTACAAGAAGGAAAGCACAAGTCACCAAAATGACAAGATGAGCCAAAGTTACGGAGGACTCCTTACCTCAGCAGGAGCTGATTCTACTGGCGGTATAGGTGGCACTCCCGTTGCCTTTGGAATCGTCGTCTTCCTCGACCTTTTTGGTACAGACGAGCCGGCTTCCGCGTCAGCCCGCCTCTTCCCAACAAGGGGATCTCTCACTGATGCTGCAGCAGCAGCCCAATATCCCGCCGATTCTGGTGGACGATATGACCGAGCCACCATCAACATGTTCGTCGTGGCCTCCAGCTGAGTTCCAATAATGAAACTAGTCTCTCTGTCATAACCTGGAGATGCAGTATTCATTGTACAATACAGCTTAGCGGCCGAATACAGGATCTGTGGCCGAGGGTTGCGAACGGGCACCGTAAACTGAACACCAGTACACCCGGCATTGTAATATTGCCTGCCCCGGGCCCCGTCCAGCAAACTACCGATGAACCCTAGACTGTTACTGGGATTCTGTAGCATCAGCTGAGTATAGCCAAACTGGCGAGCGAATCGGCTGGGCAGATATGGCTCCAGATAACACCTATTCTGGTTCCGATAGACCAAGTGAGAAGGCCGAATACTTTGCAACCAACGAAAACCCCATTTCGGCAGAGTAATCGCATCTTTACCAGAGTCGACTAAATCTTGGTCAGCTTCGAAATCTTTGAAGATGGGGGCGACCTTGACAATCTTCCACCCCTGAAGGTAGGACAAAACTCTCCTGCAAACGGGGACGCCAGTGTGTAACCACTTCCTCTTGTAGAAGCGGCGGATAAAGGTATCTCCTTCAACATGATCCTCCTCCGGACCTGGACTCATCACATTCGGATGATGCAGAATCAGCCATCCAATAAGATAATGGAATGGCAATTCAGTCCGGGGAAAGTTGTCGTTTTTACCTCTCCCCTGGATCACGTCATCAGCAAAAGTCCTCAAACCCCGCAACAGGTTACACACCATCGCGGGAAGGAGAGCTAAGGGAAGCCCAAAAGCCAACTTTACGGCAGGCAAAATAAGGTTCCGGTGTACCCTCTCCACTGCACCAGATCCGCCCGCAAACACACAATCTCGAAGCCATATCATCAAGTATGCCGTCAGCACCGCCTTAGACGACATCCGGTGTGCACAGTGCCAGAAGCAGCTATACGTATTATCGCCATCCTCATTGGAACGAGGAGTCCTCTCGTCCAGCCGGCTTATCTCAGAAGTCACTTCCGCAGGTTTCAGCCCTTGCGGAGTCGTAAACCGGATCCTCGAGGGGTCCTCCAAATCCTGCTTGAAAACATAATCCCTCAAAGCAGTCAAATGAGGCTGGGTATTGCCTTTGTCCTTTCGGTGCATCAAATAATGATGGTTCGCCACTTCTTTGAAAACGGCCATCATCTCCGAGTCCTTATTTTCCAAAACCTGGATCTCTTCATTCGACGGGAAATATTCCTCGTACGGTTCTGAGCCCCAGGGAAGCTTGGACACTTCGTATATCTCGTGGAGAGCCAACCCCAACTCCCCTACTGGAGTGTAGAAGGGGCCAGTCTGGGTATTGAACAATTCCAAGAGTGCAAGGAACATAGGCTTATTGAGATCCATGCCAGCCTGTGTGGCACGGATAGCGGCTGTCAGCACAATCTCCTTAAACTCAGCCTTGAACTTCGAAAGCACCCAAATGGTCAACTCGTCCCACCTCGAGATATGATGACACCAACCTTCAACCCTAAAGCCACCTTTCGGATATGTGACCCTCGATATCAGCATCCGACTTGCGAAGGTTGAGGCACTAAAGGCAAAAGTGTCATTTGGGACTTCACTGTAGAGGCTCCCAGGACGTAAAGTTCGGCAACTGAACGAGGGACCGGTTCGTGAAGCAGCCAGGGTATCCCTCTGATTCGAGGTAGCATCAATCGAAAGAGCACCCCCTAGGGCTCCCACCTGAGATGGAGTAAGATCCCAGGGCATCCTTCTCTTCGAAGCTAAACGATAGAAGGCTATCAGCGGCAACTGACGGTCAAGTTGTCGCATGTACAGTACCATGCCTTTTGCAGAAAAGACCAGTCTTCTTTGACCTTCAGTATCTTCGTTTCAGTGGAGATCAGGCGGTCGCCGAACAAAAAGGCGGGTTTCAAGAAGGTCACATCTTCGGATTCAGCAGATTTTAATTTTCTGCTCTCCATCATACTCTGGAGGAAAGTCGGCAACTGGTTCTGGATCTGCAGCACCCTCTCAGGAGGTTGATCCTGTAAGATAACACCCTTGGCAGGGTTGACAACCACCTCATCAAAATCAACTCCCATTTGACAAAGGAAAGCATCCAGAAGGACCTCATTCAGCAAAGGAATTGTCATCGATACTGGCACAACAAAAATCAAAAGTCAGGCAAAAAGACAAAGTGTGTCAAAGCAATCTGGCACATCATCTGGGTTTAAACCCATGCGCCTCAGTAAAAAGCTTCGGCGCATCATCAGGGTGTAAACCCATGCGCCTCAGTGAAAGGCTTCGGCGCATCATCAGTGTATGAACCCATGTGCGTCAGCAAATGGCTTCGGCGCATCATCAGGGTATGAACCCATGCGCATCAGCAAGAGGCTTCGGCACATCATCAGGGTGTAAACTCATGCGCGTTTGCAGTTAAACCTCGGTGCATGATAAAGGCCTAAACCTATG
Source organism: Iris pallida (assembly GCA_029216955.1). Lineage (NCBI taxonomy): Eukaryota > Viridiplantae > Streptophyta > Magnoliopsida > Asparagales > Iridaceae > Iris > Iris pallida. The sequence goes on from JANAVB010040620.1 coordinate 6,983,679, forward strand.
CACGTCGGCGGGGTAAAACCTCGGCGAGGATAGAAGTCCATGCGCGTCGGCAGAAGAGAGTTAGGGCACACCAACTCAGTCGCATGATCCATGGATCGTCTGAACAAAGAAAGCAGTGGAAAAGACGACACCCACCTGTCACAGCGGGGCGAACGTCGGCCGGAGTCACAATAGTGATAGGGGCATCCTCCTCGGCATACTCCACCGGCTCCTTTCCCTTGCCAGTACCGCCGCGAGGAGACTTGGGAGCCATTTCTTTGAGAGAAGAAAAGTTAGGGTTTTTTGAAGAAGAACTCTAAAGAAAGCAAAAGCAAGGAGAAGAAGAACTCTCTCTCCAACTCTCGCCTATTTATAGGGCTTGGTCGCACGCGTGAACCGATGATGTGTGACCTCAGCCGTCGCCTCGGGTTCTGTAAAAAGATAACCACAAATAAAACCAAAAAAAGATCATCATTAATCTTTTTTCGGTTACCGAGGCGTCATCATTTGTACTAACTGAGCGGAGCATGCGCCCCATTACTGACACACGGAGTATCTATGCGCCCCGACGGTTATGCGTCTCCACTACCATGCTGCTTATTCAAAGTATTCCAAAACTTATCCAAAAGTTTTGAAAACTTTGAAGGGGGTCTTGTAGAAGCATGGAATTTCAGAACCAAAAAATCTATGTGCCAGACTACATGCGCCAAAGCTTGGACAAAGTACTTCACAGCAAAAAGCAACAAATATATAGACATTGAAAGATGACTTTTTATTTAACACATAAAAGTCTATTACATGTCTAAGAAAGACTGTACAAAGGAGAATTTCTACAAAGAAAAGATCCTAAGTCTACAGCCAGCAATCAATATGCGCCCTCAGCCAGGTGTATCCCAACATGCGCCCTCAGCCAGGCGCATCCCACCATGCGCCCTCAGCAAGGCGCATCCTTTTCAGCAGCTCAGTTATGTGCATCCTCAGTTATGTACATCCCTTCGGCAGCTCAGTTATGTACATCCCTTCAGCAGCCCAGTTATGTGCCGCTCTTCCAGCCAGGCTCATCGCTGTCTAAATGTTTCGACTAATAAAGCATTTATTGAACAGAACGAGGGTGGCAATCAACCCTCTAGCCCAGGAAGGTAAAAGAACCATAAGCCAACCTGTGGCCAGGGGAGGCTTCGAAAGAGCCTCCAAACACCAAGGAAGACCGTGATCGAAACCGCGGTCAAAGGAGCAGCTTTCAACACAACCAGAATGGGCTACACCCATTTTGAAGGAAGAAAGAGCCACCAAAGTCGTAGCACCGCAATTCCGATCTACGGCTCTTCCTGCACAACGAAGACGAGGCCCGAGCATCCCTATCTTTGGATGCAACAGGCACCTTCCGCCTGCCTCGGAAGCCCTCGACTCCGACTTTTGGATGTAACAGTCACCTTCAAGTGCATCAACAAAGACACTGCATCGCATCTTCACTCTCGGGAGCATCTCGTCGACAGAATGCATTCGAGTACACAAGTTCATGTCAGAAAGATGTGGGAGAACGAGAGGCCAACCCTCTCTCCATGCCACTATTTATAGGCCTGGCAAATCAAACCCATGTGCCAAGTGGATGGCTCTCCGAATTCCGTGCAATGAATTTGCATTAAATGGATGAACCGGACGCTTCAAATTCAACCAAGTCAAAACGGCTATTTAAAGCACTCGAAGAACGTAACAGTTGCACCATCAAAAGACGACTCACGAAGCGGATGTACCGGCCAGACCGTACATCACACAGACGTGCCCTTCAACATCAAGTGCATCATACAGACGCGTCTTTCAGCACCAAGCGCATCACAGGGGATGCGCCCCCATGCGTCCCTATATGCCTAGTAGAACGCCAACCGACGTACCCACTCAGTTGTCCATCGAATGTCACAAACATTAAAAGCTGAGATGACAGAGTTGGCAGCACACCTCCCAAAGTCTGAACAGTCGACAGCTTTTTCAGAAGACGAAGCATCGCCAACGTCAGCATCATCATTACTTCCCTCCGACGGCTACTACCACATGGCCACCCAACCATCTTGTATGCGCCTCCGCGGCCATGCGCCCAAATCTGTATACGCCTCAAAAGCTGTGCACCTCAGACTTTTCACTGATCCCTAAAGACAGAAGGAAAGTCACTGTCACAACTCTGCATGCGCCTCAAAAGCCATGCGCCCCAGACTTCTTCCTGATCCCAAAAGACCGGAGTAAAGTCACTACTGAAGCTCTGCATGCGCCTCAAAAGCCATGCGCCCAGAATGGTTTGTGACTCCTAAAGGTTACGAGCCAAAGTCTCCTCATGCGCCCAATCCTAGGCGCATCCTACCAGATCATTCCTCCACCAAATCCGAGATCTCCGAGCCATGGGTCGATGACACTTGTCCTTTGACTCAACTCATCCAAGATCTCAGCAACAGAAAGATCTTCTCCTCTGCTACGTACCGGTTCACAACAGCAACATGAAGAAGTCAACCCCTCGATCAGGGCGTATCGTCCATGCGCCTCCATCAGCAATCAACATGTGGCGTCCCCGCGTACAGGCGTATCCTACATGCGCACATGAGCAGCCATCATGTAAAACTATAAATAGAGGGATCATTTCCTTCTTCTACACACGGACCGACCTAGGTGCACACATATCAACCTCCACAACGAACAGACAGAGACTTCGCACCACCAGAGAGGCAGATACAGACACTTAACGTCTTCCTTCTCTCAGCAAGCTCCAGCACCCAGAGCAATCCAGAACTTCAGAGAACCGATAACCGTCGTCAGATCGTCAAAGAAGTCAACGTATTACCACTCACTCCATTGGCACAAGGAACCCAGATTAAACAAAAGTGTACTCCTAGGACTACGCCTAAGTCCTATATTGTAACACTGTTCTGTTTGTGTTGAAATTTACAATCAAAGAATTTTAATGGCAAACAGTGGGTACTTGTTCTTTACTGTCGCCGTATTAAGCTTCCTGTAATCAATGCATAATTTGGATGACCCATCCTTCTTCCCCACAAGTACCACTGGTGCTGCCCATGGTGATATGCTAGCTTGGATGAACTTTTTCTCCTTCAGTTCCTCTATGTGCTGATATACCTTGGCCTGCTCTGAATCCGCCATTCTGTAAACTCGATCTGATATCGGTTTAGTTCCAGGTGCCAATTCTATACTGAACTCAATATCTCTAACCGGTGGTAGACCTGGAAGTTCTTCGGAAAATATGTCTAGAAACTCATCAACTACCTTCGGAACTTGGACTTCTTCTATTGCTGTTACTACTCCCTTCTCTTGTTGAGTTGCTACTGATCTGACTAAGGTGAACCGTTTCATGCCTGGAATATCAAAAGATACACTCCCTCTACGACAATCTATTGTCGCATGACTGTCTTTCAGCCAGTCCATGCCTAAGATAACGTCGAAATTTCTAACAGGAAATTCTATCAACCGGACGGATAAGGAATACCCGTAAACTATAACGCTACATGCTATAATAACTCTACTAACTTCGACGAGCCCATTACCAGTGAGTATATTTAACCTCCCTGGTAATGCCTCGAATTCCATTCCTAGTCGTGTTGCAAATTGTACAGATATAAATGAGTGTGATGCTCCAGAATCAAACAATGCTACTGTGGGATATGAGGCGACGAGAATGTTACCTGCCACAACATCTTCCGATGCTAATGCCTCCTCCAAGGACAGAGTGAATGCCTGCCCTCGACCTCCTTGTTGGTTCCCATGTTGCGGCCTAGCCTGGTGCTGCTGCTGGCCCCTTCCTTGATGATGTTGGGGTGGTCTATGCTGGTGTTGCTGCATCGGCGGTCCCTGCTGCCGAAACATCTGAGCCTGTGTCATGAACGGGCGCTGTACCAACGGTCTTACTACTACCGCTGGTCCTCGATACTGTCCTGCCCCTGGTGCTGGCAGAGCAGGAAATTGTTGCAGTGGTCCTCCTGACCTCGAATTCATGGGACAAGTGGTAATTCGATGATCTAAATTTTTACATATCAAATACTGCCCGTTCAATGTCCGACACACATCTCTAGTATGCCCTACCTTTCCACAATAAGTGCAGCCCGCCGAGGGTTGCTGATTCTTTCTCTGTTGCTGTTGCTGCTGCTGTCTTGTTGGCGGTACTGACCCCCGCATTGCCATATCGTGAATATGAATGCCAAGGGACAGTACTGTTGTTCGGGGTGCTACTCCCCCTCCTCCTTCAATCTGACTATGAGATCTATTCTGACCTTCAGTCCTTGTCGTGATCCTCTGAATGGTGATCTCATGCCTTCGGGTTACCGTCAATACTTCGTCAAAAGTCTGATAATTGTGCCCCTTATTAATTACAAGAGTTCAAGTTAAAACCCTTGCTGAAACCTCATAGCCCTCTGGCTCTCTGCTGCTACCATCTCCGGGGCGAACCTACTTAGTCTGCAGAACTCCGTTGCATAAGCCTCTACCGTCTTGCCAGCCTGCTTGAGGTTGATAAACTTCTGTTGTAGCTCAAACTGCGCCACAACCCTATAGTACTTCATCTTGAACCTTGCAGTAAAATCGTCCCAAGCAACAGGACGTCTGATGCCTACCTCCTCTGATTTCCACCAATCACGTACGAGATCCTGAAGTAACAACTTCACTTGATCCACACGTTCTTCCGCTGGCACCTTAGCTGCTGTCAAAATAGCCTCAATATCCTTAAGCCATGCATCTGCTGATATGGCATCTTCCGTGCCCTCGAAACGGCGGGGGTTGTACTTGCAAAACCTGGTGGATGCTCCTGAATCTGTCCTTGCCCCTCTTTCCAAAGCCGTCTGCAACCCTTAATTGAGTAATACATTCTGCTCTTGTAACTGAGCGTGCATGCGCTGCTGGGCTAACATCTGGTGTTGCTGAGTAGCCATCATCCCTCTCATGATCTCCAGAAGGGCCGATGTGTCCACTTCCACTGGGGTAGGTGGAACTATGGACGGTGCAGGAACCTCCGAATACTGCGGTCCGGCTGCTGGTTCTATTATCACTTCTTCTTGGATAGTCTCTTGGGGTAGTAATGGCCCTTGTTGCTGATCAACATGGTCAGGTTGTCCATGTTGCCCTTGTTGTTGCTGTCCAGTTCTGACAGATACAGACGAAGTGCCCCTAAGAAAAGGGACAAGAGAGCAATCAAACGACCGGACATAAAGGATCAAATGAAACCGAAGGATACGGGAATGTCAAGCTAGGTTTGAGAACAACGAATCATGAGATCAAGGGGGAACATGTGTGATTGAGACATCCTATAAATCAAAACACCCCACAAGTCTGAAATCAGACCTGCATAGGCTACCACTAAAACCTTGTCACGCCCCAGAACCAGAATACTGGAGAGCGGGGGAATGACTCAGCCAGCTATGTATTACGGGTAGATGAATACCGTATAATACGATCAATGTTATCTAAAAGACGAGGGGGTGCATACTACGTGAAAGTTTCACTATGGTCACTTCACATCTATTGTCTCAATCCTTCCAGCACGAAACAGTAATAGAGAACATATAAGATAAAGCAGTAAGGCGTCCCAAACGCTCAGTCAAAATGTTTTTGAGATCTGGCTTTACAAAACATAGCCAGATGATGTAGTAAAGTATACACAATTGTTTATCAGCTGCAGCCTGACTTAGTTACAATTATGCAAAAGTAAGTGTAAGACAATCCGACTAACATGTCGGTGCCAAACGGCAAAGTATAAAGTAAATAACAAAACGAGCAGGGAAGTAAGGAACCCACTCGAGTCCTCCTGCGATCATTCATCTAGTATTGACCATCTTGGAGGTGGAAGTAAGCTGAGCCCTCGGGGGCTGGCTCTAAATCTAGCCATGCCAAACCAGAGAGGTTAGACCTCTAATAGCAAGTACCGCAAGGAAGCACGATACGAGAAACTGGAACCAGTAATAAGAAAATATGATAAGTAGATCTCTGCTTGCCACTGGGATTCGCATAACATCACGACACTTCGAACCAACCTTCCAACCAAACAAGGACAGAAGTTGGTCCGTCATGTCCTGACATTCTGATCATCTCAGTTAGTTAACATAGTAGATATAGTGCACAAACAAATCAATTTAAACGGCCATGCAACTACTACGGCTTGCTACTATGAGTTCTAAGTTATCCTGGGAATATGCAATAAGGATTTCTCAGTTCTTACTATGTGCAAGCAAGGCTAGTCTATCCAGTCAAACAATTGCGCCAATCATGAATTAGACGAGTCCCAGCAGGACGCCCGTCATCAATATATAATAAATAATATAAGCAGATACCACTCCCTACCCGTGTGGCAGATTTGCAGTATCTGTGGGAACCAGCCGGCCTGTCAGGCACCTAATAGTCCCAAAGAGGGCTGCCATGTAAGAACTCGGGAATCCATTCTCTCTATGCAATCATTATTTTATTTAACTTAGTAGTCTCTGCGTTGAGTGAAATCCCATACCGTGGATCATGGTCATTCAGAATGAGTACTTCCGTACATGTACGATATGCCCAACTCTACAATGATACCCGTGCGGTTAGGTTGTAGGTCTTACATAGCGTAATGCAACAATCAAAACTAACCATGGAATAATCATGCCTTGACCATCAAGTACATATACTGCTTTTGTAGAAAATAAATAAATAAATTGAAGCCTGCATGTGTGCCTGTATATTAATATTCGAGAGCGACCAATTGATTAAAAATAGTTCATAGTTAATATGAACGTGTCTCATTTATTCAATTCAATAAGACGACTAGCCAGTCTCTTAGTTCCAACTAGGAACGCATGATCAATTATTAGTCAAGGTCACAATCAATGTTAATTAATGCCAAGATAACAATCATTGTTAATTAATGTCAACTCGGGACAGGATCAGCCAAAAGACATTATGGGCTAAAGTTTATGCGGCCGGGAAAATAAAAGCTCATGCGGCCAGGATTTGCTAATACGGCCAGAAATTGCTCATGCGGCCAGAAATTGCTCATGCGGCCAGAATTTGCTCATGCGGCCAGAATTTGCTCATACGGCCAGAATTTGCTCATGCGGCCAGAAATTGCTCATACGGCCAGAATTTGCTTATGCGGCCAAAAATTGCTCATGCGGTCAGAAATTGCTCATGCGGCCAGAATTTTCTTATGCGGCCAAAAATTGCTCATGCAGCCAGAAATTGCTCATGCGGCCAGAAATTGGCTGGCAGGTGAACATAGAAATGACCAAAAATGCTTTTGGCCATAACTTCCTCAAATTAAGTCGAAATCTAACTTTTTAAAAGTCAAACCTTGGTAGAATTGAATTCTCTACAACATGGAACCACTTATTTTTTAAAACAACAAAGTTTGTGTCACTCCCCGATCCTGATACACGTATTTTTTATGGATTTCGTATACGGTATCCGAATTTAGCATGTGTATTTTCTGTATGTTATTTATTAAAGGTTGCATGTAGCTCCTAGGCTTATCATTAGTGGAATGGATAGAGATTAGAGATTAGGGATTTGGGTTTCCATTAACCAACCCTATTTATATTCTCTTCATCATTCTCTCTCCTCATTCACTCTTCCATTTATTTCCCTCAACCACCACTCCATAGGCAAGTACACCTTGCTCAGAAGTGAAGATTACCAAATTTTCCATTCTTGATTTTTCTTGTTATTATTTATCTATAATGTTCTTCTCTTCATTCTCTACAAGTTTAGTTCTTGAAGTCTTTGATTTTAATGGCTAGATTTGTGTAGATCTAAGTTCCTAAAATATAGGGTTTCATGGGTTTTCATGGTTTTGATCTATCAAGCGTGGCTATTTTCAAAAACCAATGGTCCTATGTTGTAGGAATTTTGATTCTACACAGTTTTGACCTTTGTAAAGTTAGAATTCAACCTATTTGGAGGAAGTTGTGGCCGAAGCAATATTTGTGTTCTCCATGGTTCGCCTATGCAGACTCAGACAGGGAAGATGAGCAGTTCCCAGCCGCATGAGCATTATAGCCGCATGTGCAATTCTCAGCCGCATGAGCGTCTGAGCCGCATAGCGTAGGGCAGTTTCGGCCGTATGGCATTTCGCAGCCGCATAAGAAAGGTAGCCGCATAAGTATTTGAGCCGCAGAAGACTACTTTAGAAACGCTGCCGCATGGATTTCGTTTCCTGGCCGCATGGACTTTGTTCTTCTCCAGCCGCATGAGATCTCACCCTCCATCCGCATGCGCCTTGACCATTTTTTTTCCAGCCGCATGGCGCTGGCAGTTCCAGCCGCATAGGTCCAGCGACTCTCTAGCCGCATGGGACATAGCTCCCTGAGCCGCATGCGCCCCTTTCTTTCGGGCCACATATGCATGACTCTTTTCCAGCCGCATGCGCCTGCATTTTCCAGCCGCATGAGTCATGGTCGCATGTTTCCTTGTGCATTATTCTTCATTTCTAGTCTGACTACCTATGTGAAGGCTGGATGATCCTATGTGTGTACAACGGTACAACCTATGTGAGCACCGAGGTGCTATCCTACGCGCTAAGTGTTCCTTCGTGATACCTGTCAGTACTCCCAAGAGTCCAACATTTACATAGTAATGGTCGTTGGCAATGATGTGGTATGTGTTGTGTGTTGCATTACACCAAGATGGGGAAAACATACGTATGAATCCTTGAGCCAGTACGGATCCCTTCTTGGAGTACTCGTACGATGTTCGACATCTAAGGGAGTAAACATGTGACAACGACATGTGGACTCAGAGGATAACCTTGGGATTAAATAGGCAACTAACTTAGTAGATGCATTGGGTGGGAAGAATCCCGAGATCGTGCCATACTAGCCACCCCAGGTCCCGTCCTGACGTGCCGGGTTGGCCGCCACAGATATGGTTTCATTCCGCTATAGCGAATAGCTATATCCGACTCCTACGAGCTATGTGTTAAATGTTTTAGCGCGGTAGCCCTTCGGGGGACTGTGCATAATCAAAGTGTTATAAGTCTTATAGTTTGGCTAGCCCTGCTGGGTTGACATGATCTGAGGATTCCTTTTAATCAGTATAACGGGGATAACTCCGCCAAATATATAAAGCCGCAGGAATGAATGGCCGCTTGAAAAATGACTTGACTGTGCTTGGGCCTTCCGCTAGTAGCCGAGGGACACGGACTGTCATGGTGCGTGGTCCAACCTATGTCCTTGTTTGGTTGTTGGGTTGGTCTATCGTGCTAGGACAGGCTGTGGACCGAGGTTACGACCGGAAGCTTACTATTATTATTATTTTATGACTGGGTTTTATCTCACTCTTTTGTGCTCCCTTGTGGTACTTGCTATTTCGGGGCTGACCCGGCTGGTTTTGTTTGGCCAGATCGCGTAGCAGAGCCTGAGGATCTGACTTTCTTCCCTGACGTCAATGGTGTATACTAGGAGCATGACTGGCGGGGGACTCAAGTACGTTTCTTCTCCACCACTCTTGTATTTTTATTTTTGTCCTGGCGTTTAGCCACCGGCACCTGTTTAGCCGGCTAATCTAGATATTTTGTCTTTTGTACAATTCTAATTAAATCAGACTGCAGCTGAATACAATTATGTAACTTTGACTCTCTGGGCTAGCTACCTTATAAAGCTAGAACTCCATGACCATTTTGATGAAGCGTCAGGGACGTCTTACTGCTTTATCTTATATGTTCATTAATTGATGTTTTCTTACTTTGAATGATTGAGACGCAGGTGTTCTGTGTGACCATAGGTGACTTGAATATAGCATACACCCGCATTGTCTTTTGACAGCCACGATCGTCGTATGACGTTTGAATACCTCATATGGAGTAGCTGGCCTAGTCCGTCTCCGTATTTTGGTACTGGAGCGTGACAAGGTTTTATTGGTGTCCCATGCAGGTCTGACATTTCAGCCTTGTGGGGTGATACTATTATAGGAGTCTCAATCAAAACTTGTTCCCTTTGAATCTCTTATTTCGATTTCTCTTTCCTTACCTTGATTGATCCCCTAAATTGTATCCTCGAATCTTCCTCGTCCTGACAATTAATAATATGTACCTTTCCATATAGGGGTGCTTCTTTCTCAGTAGCTGGCGAGGCCAACATGGAGAAACAATCACTAGAGCATGGCTCGACGGGGCAACAACCAGAAGGAGTGCAATCTCCTGATCAGATCCGAGTGGAAGTGATATCAGAGTCGGTGGAACCGCAGGTTCTGGAAACTCCTGCACCCCCCGTGGTGCCAGCAGCTATGCCAGTACCTGATGCTACTGTACTCCTGGAGGTTATCCGAGGATTCTTGGCCACTCAGCAGCTACAGGTGGCAGCTCATCAGCAACAGCAGACCCGACAGCAGGAATAGAATGTGCTACTGAATCAGGGGTTGCAATTGGCCCTTGAGAGAAGTGTTAGGAATGATTCGGGAGCATCGGGGACGTTTTGTCGACTTAACCCGAGATATTTTGACGGCACGGAGGACGCCATTACGGCGGATGCATGGCTTCAGGATACCGAGGCCATATTGACTGCAGCTAAGGTTCCAGCAGAAGAGAAGGTTGATCAGGTCAGACTTATACTTCAGGATCTCGCCCGCGATTGGTAGGCCTCAGAAGAGGTTGGACTGAGGCATCATGTTCCCTGGGATAGCTTTCGTACCAGATTCAAGGCCAAGTACTTTGGCGTGGTAGCACGGTATGAGCTTCAGCAGAGGTTTATCAGTCTCAAGCAGGCTGGGAGGACGGTGGATGGATATGCAGCAGATTTCTGCAGACTGAGTCGGTTTGCACCGACGATGGTAGCTACAGAGCCAGAGAAGGCGATGAGGTTCCAGCAGGGACTTCATTTGGAGATTCTACAGCTAGTGGAAGGGCATGACTATCAGACTTTTGATGCCGTTTTAACGGCAGCCCGGAGGCATGAACTCACCCAACAAAGGCTGGTGACAAGACACGGGGGCCAGAAGAGGACTCATTCTCAAAGCAGGGGCGGAGGAGTAGTACAGCGAACATCGACGCTAGTACCCGACATCCGTATTCATGAGTCAGGAGCACCGCGGAGGACGGCAGTATCTGAGATATCAGCATCAGTTCGGCATCAGCAACCGAGGAACCAGCAGCAGCGACAGGAGGCGCCTATTGGACGTACTTACTGTGGTAAGGGAGGGCACACTAGGGATGTGTGTCGTTCAGCTAATGGGTTATGTATGAGGTGTGGCAGTCCAGACCACCGGATTGCCAATTATCCTATGATGCAAAGGCCAGGAGGAACAGTTCAGCAGTTTCCGATATTGCCAGCTCCAGGGGCAGCACCGAGCAGAGGGCCAGCAATGGCCGTAGGGCCGCTAGACCAGCGTCTACCCACGCAGGCTCAGATGTACCGCCAGGCACAGAACCAGGAAGGCCCGCAGAGGCCGCAGCGACAGCATGGTCGAGGAAGACAGCAGGAGGGAGCTCAACAAGGCCAGGGCCAGGCCTTCACCTTATCGCTGGAGGATGCACTAGCTTCAGGCGACGTGGTTGCAGGTAATATTTCTGTTATCTCTTTTCCTGCAGTAGCACTGTTTGATTCGGGGGCTATCCACTCTTTTGTATCTGCACGATTTGCGATACGTATTGGATTGGAATTCGAGGCATTGCCAGAGAGGATGAATATACTCACTGGTAATAGGCTCGTAGGAGTTAGGAGAGTATGCTTAGCGTGTCCAGTAATAGTGAGCGGGCGATTAATGCCCGCATCTTTGATTGAGTTCCCTATGGGCAACTTTGACGTTGTCCTAGACATGGACTGGTTGAGAGACAGTCATACGATGATAGATTGTCGGAGAGGTAGGGTAGTATTTAATGTACCTGGCGTAGAGGAGTTTGTCTTTGTTCGATCATTGGAGGATCGACCCAAGGGCATCGTTGCAGAAGTATTGTCAGAGCAGGAGCAGATTCCCAGAGTAGTCAGAGAGTTTGCCGATGTATTTCCAGATGAGCTTCCAGGTTTGCCACCAGTCAGAGATGAAGAGTTTTGCATGAGCTGAATCCTGGGACAGAGCCTAAGGTCGGTAGAGTTTACAGGATGTCGCAGTCAGAGTTGGACAAGTTGTACCAGCATGAAGAAGAATTGAAGGCGAAGCAGTTTATCAGAGACAGTAATTCGCCCTGGGCAGCACCGGTGATTTTAGTGCCTAAGAAGGATGGATCGACGCGGATGTGCATTGATTACCGGCAGTTGAATGCGGTGACAGAGAAGAACAAGTATCCGCTACCGCGGATTGATGATTTGTTTGATCAATTGAGTAAGGCTTGCATCTTTCTAAGATTGATTTTCGATCTGGATATTATCAAGTGAGGATCCGGGAGCAGGACATACCCAAGACAGCCTTTAGATTATGATATGGACATTACGAGTTTCTGGTGATGTCATTTGGACTGACTAATGCCCCAGCAGTATTCATGGATTTGATGAACCGCATCTTTCTGCCCTATTTGGATAAGTTTATAGTAGTATTTATAGATGATATCCTCGTCTATTCCAGTAGTGAGGAGGAACATGAGAAGCACCTTCGGACAGTTTTGCAGACCTTGAGGGAGCATCAACTTTATGCGAAGCTTAACATATATGAGTTCTGGTTGGATCATATTTCGTTCCTGGGACACATTATTTCTGGAGCATGAGTGTCAGTAGACCCGAAGAAGGTTGAGGCAGTAGAGAATTGGCCAGTTTCGAAGACGGTAGCAGAAGTGCGTAGTTTTTTGGGATTGGAAGGTTATTACCGGGGGTTTGTGGCAGACTTCGCCAGGATTTCGGTACCCTTGACGCGTTTGACGGTAATGACGTAGAGTTTGTTTGGTCGGCAGAGTGTCAGGCATCATTTGAAGAGTTGAAGAAGAGATTAATCTCAGCCCCGATCTTGATACTTCCAGTAGGATCGGGAGGGTTTACAGTATATTGTGACGCATCCGGGAAAGGGCTTGGATGTGTGTTGATGCAGCATGGTCAGGTGATAGCATATGCATCTCGACAGCTTCGAGATCATGAGAAGAACTATCCAACTCACGACCTGGAATTAGCAGCAGTAGTATTTTCGTTTAAGTTATGGAGGCACTACTTATATGGGAATCGAGTGGAGATTTACACTAATCATAAGAGCTTAAAGTATGTATTTACCCAGAGGGACCTGAACATGAGACAGAGGAGGTAGTTGGAGTTGTTGAAAGACTTTGATGTAAATCTTCAGTATCATCCAGGCAAGGCGAATGTGGTAGCATATGCCTTGAGCATGAGAGGTGGTGCATTCATCCTAACCACGCAGAGGCATATTTTAGAAGATCTTCAGGAAATAGGAATTGAAGTGATCTTGCCGCAAGATACAGGAGTTATGGCCAGTTTGTAGATTCAGTCTACTTTAGTAGAGAGGATCAGAGCAGCTCAGGCAGAGGATCCGCAAATCCAGAAGCTTCGATCGGAGTGTGAATCAGGTCTCAGAAAGGAGTTAGTAATCCATGAGGATGGTACACTCAGGTTCAGAAACCGTCTTTGTGTACCAGGTGGAGACCTACGACATAAAGTTATGATAGAAGCTCATAGTTCCCCTTATTCTATTCATCCCGGAAGCACAAAGATGTACCAGGATATGAAACAGCACTTTTGGTGGAATGGCATGAAGAGGGAGATAGCGAGATTCGTATCCCGATGTCTAGTGTGTCAGCAAGTGAAGGTAGAGCAGCAGAGGCCAGCAGGATTGTTACAACTGTTTCCTATTCTGGGGTGGAAGTGGGAGCACATCACGATGGATTTTGTGACAGGTTTACCTAGATCTCCGACCGGCCGAAATGCAGTTTGGGTAATCGTGGATCGACTCACGAAGGTTACACATTTCCTTCCTTTCAGAGTAAGACAGTCTACTGAACAGCTGGCAGAAATATATATGAAGCAGATTGTGAGGCAGCATGGTATTCCAGTCAGTATAGTATCAGATCGAGACACACGGTTCACCTCTCACTTTTGGCGAAGTTTACACCAAAGCCTAGGCACCAAGCTAAGGTTCAGCACAGCTTATCATCCGCAGACGGACGGACAATCGGAAAGAACCATTCAGACCTTGGAAGATATGTTGCGGGCTTGTACCTTAGACTTTGGCGGAACTTGGAAAGATCATCTTCATTTAGTAGAGTTCTCTTACAATAATAGTTATCAGGCAAGTATATAGATGGCGCCGTTTGAAGCATTATATGGAAGAAAGTGCAGGTCCCCTTTGGCATGGAACGATGTGGGCGAACGAAAATTGTTGGGACCAGATATGATCACGCAGATCATGGAAACAGTTAAGTTGATCGGAGAGCGGCTTCGAGTCGTGCAAGACAGACACCGCCACTAGGCAGATCAGCATCGAAGACCTCTAGAGTTTGGTGTCGGTGACCAAGTGTTTCTGCAGATTTCGCCGACTCGGGGTGTCATTAGATTTGGAACTCGAGGAAAGCTTAGTCCGAGATTCGTTGGTCCTTTAGAGATTCTCGCTCGGGTAGGCGATGTTGCTTATCGGCTTGCCCTTCCTCCCTCGCTATCTGGCATACATGATGTGTTTCATGTATCTCAATTACGTGGGTACGTCCCGAATCTGAGTCATGTCCTCGACCATTCGGAGTTAGTCGTTGGTACCGATCTAACTTACGAGGAACAATCCGTGTCTATTTTGGACCGACGAAAGAAGGTGCTCAAGAACCGGACTATTAGCCTTGTCTGTGTCGCTTGGGGTCATCACTCTCCGGAAGAGTCGACCTGGGAGCGCGAGGACGAGATTAAATCTCGGTATCCGTACTTGTTCGACTCGGAAGGTATGTTTCTCCTCATGTCTTGGTAGATTTTGAAATGTATGATCAATGATTGCTAATGATAGGTTGTTAGCGTAGATTGTAATTGCACCTTGCTAGCCCGGATACCTCTATCTTTATCTTGACTGAAATTCCGAGGACAAAATTTTTCTAAGGAGGATAGAGATGTCACTCCCCGATCCCGATATACGTATTTTTTTATGGATTCCGTATACGGTATCCGAATTTAGCATGTGTATTTTCTGTATGTTATTTATTAAAGGTTGCATGTAGCTCTTAGGCTTGTCATTAGTGGAATGGATAGAGATTAGAGATTATGGATTTGGATTTCCATTAACCAACCCTATTTATAATCTCTTCCTCATTCTCTCTCCTCATTCACTCCTCCATTTATTTCCCTCAACCACCACTCCATAGGCAAGTACACCTTGCTCAGAAGTAGAGATTAGCAAATTTTCCATTCTTGATTTTTCTTATTATTATTTAACTATAATGTTCTTCTCTTCATTCTCTACAAGTTTAGTTCTAGAAGTCTTTGATTTTAATGGCTAGATTTGTATAGATCTAAGTTCCTAAAATCTAGGGTTTTATGGGTTTTCATGGTTTTGATCTATCAAACTTGGCTATTTTCGAAAACCAATGGTCCTATGTTGTAGGAATTTTGATTCTACACAGTTTTGACCTTTGTAAAGTTAGATTTTGACCTGTTTGGAGGAAGTTATGGCCGAAACAATATTTGGGTTCTCCGTGGTTCTCCTACGCAGGCTCAAGCAGGGAAGATGAGTAGTTCCCAGCCGCATGAGCATTGCAGCCGCATGTGCAATTCTCAGCCGCATAGCGTAGGGCAGTTTCGGCCGCATGGTATTTCGCAGCCGCATAAGAAAGGTAGCCGCATAAGTATTTGAGCCGCAGAAGACTACTTTAGAAATGCTGCCGCATGGATTTCGTTTCCTGGCCGCATGGACTTTGTTCTTCTCCAGCCGTATGAGATCTCACCCTCTATCCGCATGCGCCTTGACCATTTTGTTTTCAGCCGCATGGCGCTGGCAGTTCCAGCCGCATAGGCCCAGCGACTCTCTAGCCGCATGGGACGTAGCTTCCTGAGCCGTATGCGCCCCTTTCTTTCGGGCCACATATGCATGACTCTTTTTCAGCCGCATGCGCCTGTATTTTCCAGCCGCATGAATCATGGCCGCATATTCCCTTGTGCATTAGTCTTCATTTCTAGTCTGACTACCTATGTGAAGGCTGGATGATCCTATGTGTGTACAACGGTACAACCTATGTGAGCACCGAGGTGCTATCCTACGTGCTAAGTGTTCCTTCGTGATACCTGCCAGTACTCCCAAGAGTCTAGCATTTACATAGTAATGGTCGTTGGCAATGACGTGGTATGTGTTGTGTGTTGCATTACACCAAGAAGGGGAAAACATACGTATGAATCCTTGAGCCAGTACGGATCCCCTCTTGGAGTACTCATACGATGTACGACATCTAAGGTAATGAACATGTGACCACGACATGTGAACTCTAAGGATAACCTAGGGATTAACAAGGTAACTAACTTAGTAGATGCATTGGGTGGAAAGAATCCCGAGATCGTGCCATACTAGCCACCCCAGGTCCCGTCCTGACGTGCCAGGTTAGCTGCCACGGATATGGTTGTTTGCCATAAAATATAAAAGAGCAGAACAATTATCGAAGGACTGGACTTTTATTTCACGTTACAAACTCTCTTGTACAAAGAAAGCCTAGGGACGAAAACCTAGGTACAGCAGTCTAAGTACAATTATTTATTTTAGAGTCTGGGGGGTGACGATAGAGGCTCGAGAAAGCTACGGCAGCTCTGCCTTACTCCTTGGACGATCGGTATGCAGCCTTGGCTCCAAAAGATTTCTTGGCGTTGAAGAAATGCTCTCTTTGCTCTCTCTCTGCTTTTTCTCTCCAAGTATTTTGGTGCTCTCTGATCTCGAAAAAGGGTCTTCTTCGCAAGGGAATGGCACCTTGCTATTTATAAGAAGGGAATGCTATCATTAGGGTTTACAATGATTGTCCCTTAAATTGGCGGCGGCCTGTTGATTGATCAATCTGGGCCATTAGTTTTGAGTGTAATGAATCTGGGCTATTAATGTAGATTGTGCCAAATCCTCTCAGTAATTAATGCTGATTGGAATAAATCTCCCTTATGATGATCTGCTGATGTCTGCGAATCTAAATAAATAAGTTTAATTCATTCTTCTGCCACGTGTCCCAGATTATTGGGATTTGATCCAATCATTGATTGTAGTAAATCTGAGAAATTGATTGGCTTTATGACACGTGTCCTGGGAGCCACTAAAGGATCTGAGTCGCATGAGGATTGAGCCGCATAAGCCCGGCCACGTGTCAAGGCTGTTGGAGAGTGGCCCCCGAACCTTCGAATCACATGATAATCTGGACCGCATGGACGTAGGTGGCCGCATAACGGGTAACCCCTTCGTGAGCTGCATGGAGATGGTCCTCGTGAGCCGCATGGGAGAGCGTCTGCTTGAGACGCATAGGGCAACTTCGGCCTGAGCCGCATGGGGAGTCTCCGCTCGAGCCGCATATGACTGTCCACGTGCCAAGGCTGCGTGGTATTTTCTGGATCTCGGAGGATTATGTCAGAGATCTCCTTCGTTTCCCTAGGAGTCTGTCATTATGACAGAGTCATAATTACATCTTTGTGTCAGGGTTGTCGTCTTGTCAGAGCTGTCAGCCGTCAAGGCAATTAATGCCGTAGGAGAAGAGTTGCTTGTATGCTACGTGGCACCTCTCTGAGCCGCATGGAGATCACGGAGCCGTATAGATGCGTTGAGCCGCATGGGTCCTCTGAGCCGCATGGGCTTTCTGAACTGTATGGATTTTCTGTCCGCATGGCTCTTTCTTTATTATTTTCCATGCTTCTACAAGACCCCCTTTAAAGTTTTCAATTTACAAAATTGAAATACTTTGAATAAGAAGCATGGCTATGTGCAAGCTCTTTCTAGTCGCATATGAGGTCCTAGCCGCATAGATGTCTTGGCCGCATGGAAGTTTCAGCCGCATGGATGGCCTAGCCGCATAGCTCCTTGCCACGTGTGCGTGTCTTTAATTGCCTCAAATTCGTTTTTAGCGCCGTCTTTAGGGGGAATCCCAAGGGTTGGTTCATTAAATCTCGGGATTTTATACCCTGGGTAAATCTCCTTTATGGGAGGGGGGCGAAATCCGAGGAGTCGGTTTTGTCTTTATACGAGGCGGTTTATTACTCCACGTGTCTTTCCCCTCTCGTCCTCCTATAAATAAGAGGAGTTTGAGAGAGAGAGGACTTCTTTACTTCCTCTTTTACTTCGAATCTTCCCCTATCCAGCTCTTCATCTTCTTCTTGATTGATAATGGCTCCCAAGAAGACCGTTGCAGCGAAGAAGGCAATGTCTTCGTCGACCGCGACGGCGAAGGGCAAGACTGCTTCTACTTCGACTGCGGCCTCTCCTCCACCAATCGTCGTCCCCGCGGCTCATCCTGACGTTCATCCCCCCATTGCTTGTAAGGATATTGCACGGGTTAAAGAACCCTAACTGCTATAGCCACGTCGCATGCTTTATGCACGAGCCTTTGTGAGCCGCATGTTCGGCCTATGGTCGAGCTGTGAGCCGCATAAGAATAACTGCTGTGACCGTATACGCGCTTTGCCAACGCAGCCGTATGAGCTATGCTGGGCCGTATGGATTCGCACAAATTTTGTCTGTCACGCGGTCAGTGCGAATTTTGCCCAAACCCTAAGGGCCTTATGAGAGCACTGTCGCATGAATTTTTACTGAATAGGGCCGCATAAGTGTTCCTCTGATATTAAGCCGAATAAGGCTTCATTGGAGCCGCATGAGGCTCTGTTAAGTTGGAGCCGCATAAGCTTGATAATACCTTATCAGTTCTTTTGTCCATCTTTTTTAATTTATCTCTTTCTGTCTCTCAGTGAATTTGCCAGTTAATGCCGCTGGGGAACCCTTGGTGGGTCGTGCCCAATCTGCTGTGGGCTATAGGTACGACCATATAGTTAGGCGTGTGGCGGACCAGTTTCCTAGTGACGAGCCTCCGGCGAGATTGAAGGCCATCAAGAACCAGCCTTTCTATTTTCTCAATGCTATGATGACCTCGGGAAAATTCGAAGGGGAGTACCTGAAGCCTGCGTTTTTCTTTGGAGACGCCTTGACTGTGAAGAACAGTCAGGTTCTAGAGGTGTCAGAGAACTGGAGCTTTGTTTATAACGGGATGGCGATCCGCATCCCCCAAATGGAGCGTCACTTCCCATTATCTTGGTTCAATATGCTCCTACTGGACCGGAAGATGGAAGAATCTTTAACTCCTACCCGAAGTGGGATGTTCGTGGGGGACATCCATTATAACAACAGTCTGAAATTGGTGTGTGCGGGCAAGGTGCACACCAGCTGTTCAGTAATGGGGTTGGCCCCGGGTACGTTCTTGAATGTGTCGGGTCCCAATTTCATATTTTCTACAGCCGACACTTTTATGAACCAACTTGCTCGGAAGGGATCTTATCCCATTGGTCGATTGATGCTCCCCAGCTGGATACATCCGATTCCCTCATGGACCAATCTGTCTGCGTAGATTTTACAAAAGTATGAGGCCTTTCTATGCGAGATTGGTCTTTACCATGCTATTCGGGGCACCAGCCATAGCTTGCCCATAAACAAAAGATTTTTTATATCTCTGCTGGAGATGTATAATCGTCGGACGGGGACCTTCTATACACCCGTGGGGGACATGGGACTTACATTCCACGAAATGCACGCGGTCTCCAAGCTTCCTTGGGAGGACGAAGCTTTTGAGGCGTATACTCCTACGAACGAGGAGTTTGAAGATTTGGAAAGACAGTATCCAGGATTCGTGGCTCTTTACCAAGAGATATTGTGCCACTATAGCACATGTCATCAGATAGCCAAAAAGGAAAGCAGCTCAGAAGGGCATACTCTCCATACCAAGGACTGGGTGCGCTATCTCTTCCCGACAGATGCCTCCGGTCAAATTACTTCCCGACGTCCTCGGTCCCTAGAGGCGGTCAAAGCCTTAGTGTCGTCAGCTAAGAGGACGACCACCACTAGTGATACATTCGGGAGCAAGATCGACTCTTTTGGATATTTTTATCATGATACTCAAGAGTTGTCGGAGAAGGCGCTCCTGGCGGGATTCTTAATGATATGGCTGCGAAACTGTGTAGTCTCAGGCGGAGCAGGTTCCATCGAGAGGATCAGTCGTAATTTTATCCTTCCGGCTGTGAAGTTAGTTTTGCGGGTCCGGCTAGCTCTCCTCTCGGCCATGGTGTGCAGCATACACCGGGGCCTTCGTACTTTCACATCCAAGGTTATTGCTCGCGATGTGACGAAAGATTTTGAACGGACCGAGCTACCTTACCACTATTTGATGGGGTGGCTGTTGATGTATTATCCGTCTTTGATGAGACCGGGCTCTGAAGACGGCGTAACTGATGACGATGCTTTTATCTTCCGCTATCGTAATGAGTCTTGGGAGTTTGAGACCATGCGTGCTTGCCGGATGGCACTGGCGCGGGCAGACATGTACAACACTTTCGCATCTGTCCCTCGTTTTACTGATGAGGAAGTAGCTACTGTCCATCTTGACGGTATTGGCCCCCCTCAACTTCTGGACGGCCAGATGCTTCTGTGGCTGCGAAATATCTGTCCCGCTCATCTAGTGTATCGCAACCGTAACAGTGTCTTTCTGGAACCCTTTCTGCCTAGCAGGTTCGCCCGACAATTTGGGTATAGTCAGCTTTTTCTGGACAGCCCCAGCTTTTGTCCGGGCATTGAAGATAGCCTCTTAGACGGCATCCGGTCCTGGCATTACTATGACACATTCCACACCCGTGTCGTTTTTTTCAGTTTCCGTTATCAAGGCGTCAGTAGATATCTTGTATATGGCGGCTTTGCACCACGTCATGGCGAACAAGCCCCATGTCGGTTTTAACCCATATACCAGTTTCATCGTTGGTACCGGCCTGGATGAGGGTTCCCCGGGGGCCAAGACAAGGAAGAGGAAGAACAGAGTCGAGGTGCCAGATTCGGACTCTGATGCTGCAGATGACGAAGACGACGAGCCTGACGGAGATGACCTTTCCCTTCCAGTGGCAGATGTAGGGACGGATCAGCCACCTATTTTGCCAGATGAGATAGTGGTTGATCAGTCATCCGTTGCACCCGGTCTTGCACGAAAACGTAGCAAGCGACTTTCTCCTGTTGGTGGCATTTCTCGCACTCGGAAACTGGCTACAACCAGACACCGCGGGCTAACTATAACGGAAAGAGGCGAAAAAATTGACGCCGCCTCAGAGGTAAATGAGTTACTACCGGTCCTTCCTTTCTTTTAGCTTTGACTTTAATCACCTTCCTTCCCTCTTGTAGGCGTCAGAAGAAGAGGACTCTCGAGTGGCCGAGATCGTGACTTATGATGACGGGGGCTCCGGTGAGCCTGTCCCTAAAATTGCTGAATTTCGTCCAGATGATGCTGATCAGGTTGCCTCTCTCTCTGAGGTGGCCGGGTCAGGGGAGCTGGCCAGATTTAATTTGGAGATCGCGGGTGAGGGGACCCTGCCAGCTGCGAACGAGCTACAGCCTCAATGCTCCTCTCTCGGTAAGATAAGCTGAATCTTAACTTGCGAGGAGGCCTATCTGCTCTATGATCACATCCTTCGGGTCACATCAATTGATCATTGTCGTGGACATGTAGGTCCTGCCCCTCCCGTGCCGAGGACGGACCTTGTAGAGACTAGCTCTGTCGAAGGGGCACTAGCGGAGAGGGACGTACCTCCTCCCCCTCCGGCTTATCTTGATGATTCTCTTGCGGGCTCGAGTTCGGCCAGTCTGGTGATGGGACAATCGGGGCAGGGGACAATGGTCCTCGTGTCTTCCTCTGCTAGGGCAGCCCAGAGAGTCGACTTTTCCGCCCTGCCAAGTATCCAGGCTCTTCGGGTGGCAGAGGAAGAGTTGGCCGCTATCCGTGCATCGTTCTATTCGGAAATCGCCCCCCTGGTGGCCAGTTCTAGCACCACTCCTTTGATGCTGCCGGCCACGCTCCCTCTGACGCCATCCTCGACAGAGGTCCTGGACGAATCTTTACAGGACGTGGTCGATAGCTTTCATCGTCACCTGAAAAGGGGGATAGAAGCTGCCATGGATAGAGGGACCTCTTTCATCTTGGCCCGGCAATGCGCCTAGGGTCAAATTGATATCCTTAAGGCCCTTCCTAGTGGGGCAGGGGTGGCTGCACTTCTGGAATCGAAATTGCTGGAAACTGATCAACTGGTGGCCCGGCTTCAGGTGTTGTGGCAAGTTGACCTGTCTGCTGCTATTGATCAGGAGCACGGCTCCCTCGCAGCTGCTATAGAGAAGGCAAAGGCTGCTCAGGATAAAACCAGGCCAGCCATACTAAAGGATCTTCGCACCTTGTCTGATCGATATGATCAATTGAGCCATGAGAGTGAAGACGTTACGGCTCGGGAAGCAACTGCCTCTCGCGGGATTGCTGATACGCGGGAACAGATCCTTGAGCTTCAGAGGAAGTTAACTTTCTTTGAGTCTGAGCTCGAGGCTGCCCGGATCGACAGAGGGCTGATTGTCCAGGAAGCTGATAATGTCAATAAAGCTTCGGCTGACTTGGAAGCGGCTCTGAGGAAGTTGGATGATGACTGTCTGGCACTCATGGACCTGGATAATGGGGAGCAGTTATCTCAGGAAGCTGAGCGCCGAGCTAGACAGAGGCTCGAGGGGGGTACTGCCTTGGTGAGAAACCGGCTCCTGGAGTTGTGTAATGCTGAGCTATAGTCGGCCTTTTCTTCTTGTTTTGTTCCTGTTTTCTTTTTCTTTTCTTTTTTGAGAGGGACGTGGTCCCAAAACATGTAATGCTTTTTTCGCCTTTCAAATAAAGAGTACTTTCCATTCTACCCTTCATTTGCATTGTTTGTTGTACCTGTGATATTGTGGTGATGTTTGCCCCGCATGGGGGACTTGTTTGTGGACCTGTTACCCATGGCATACCTTGGTTTTAGGTACAGGTAACAAGTTTGACTGGGGATACTTAGAACAGTTCCACGGCAAGGTGGTCGTGGACGTTCCCAGTATCGGGATATAGAATGCCATGGAGCAACTGGGCTCCCGGGGCATGATGAGGAATAGTGGGCCTGTACTAAGAGACTTAGCAAAGGACATTTGTGGGCCTATTATCCTTGGCGTACCACGACTTAGGATACGGATAATAGGATGAAGGGGAACCAACATACTTACTCAGAGGTTATGAGGACATGGCAAGTATGAGGGTTTTGCCGTGGAGTCTTCCTACTCAGAGGTAATAAGGACATGGCAGGAGTGGACTCAACGGATGATATTTGTGGTCAACAGAGGACTTTTGTGGTCAACAGAGGACATTCGTGCTCAACAGATGACATTTGTGGACCTATTACCCTTGGCATACCCTGGTTCAGGGTACGGATAATAAGACGAGAGAGGACCAACATACTTACTCAGAGGTAATGAGGACATGGTAAGTACGGAGGTTTTACCGTGAAGTCTTCCTACTCAGAGTTAATGAGGACATGGCAGGAGTGGGCTCAATGAAGAAGGGTACATAGAACGACTCAGAGGTAATGAGGACATGGAAGTTCTATGTAAAGGGGTGATTTGTTTTTGGCGGAAGTGAAACGACTCAGAGGTAATGAGGACATGGCCGTTTTGAAAATTTGTGGATCGGTTACCCTTTTTGTGCACTGGGAGTGCGGGTAGTGGATCATGAGGGAGGATCTCTTCCAGGCAGAAAGTTCAGGGGTATGATCATATATGACTTGCTATCTGAGAGAGTGACCGAAATGTGAGTTCAGAGGCACCAGCGGGTACATGACTCGATAATCTGGAATATTGAAATGCGAGTTCAGCGGCACCAGCGGGTACATGACTCGATAATCTGGAATATTGTGGATGCGAGTTCAGCGGCACCAGCGGGTACATGACTCGATAATCTGGAATGTGTCGTTTAGACATAATATTTCTTCAGGAACTTGCCGTTGACGGGCAACATGAGCAAGTCTCTGTTTTGCTTTTACGAGGCAGTAAGCACCGTTGGAGAATACAGCCTCGATGATAAATGGACCTTCCTATTTTGGCTGGAACTTGCCGGCGGTCTTGTGAGTCATGACCATCGGCCTCCGGACTGCCAGAACGAGATCGCCCACTTGGAATGTTCTGATTTTAACCTTCTTGTTGAAGGCTCCGGAGATGCGTGCTTGGTATAGCTCGATTCTTTGCTGAGCCAGGAGGCGCTTTTCGTCTAAGGCCTCTAACTCTTGTAGTCGACGTCGGTAGTTATCATCCGTCGTCAATTGATAAGTGAGGGCGACGCGGAGTGAGGGTATTTGAGTCTCTAATGGGAGAACTGCCTCACTCCCGTATACCAGGGAGAATGGTGTGTTCCCTGTGGCCGTTCGAACCGTGGTACGGTACGCCCATAAGCATTCACCAAGCTTCTCGTTCCAGTCGCATTTATTGGACGATACGAACTTCTTGAGTAACTTGATGATGGTTTTGTTGAATGCCTCTGCCAACCTGTTTGCTGCCGGGTTGTACGATGTCGAAGCAATATTCTGGATACGATGCTTGTCACAGAACCGATAGAAGGCATGGCTTGCAAACTGCGGACCATTATCATGGATGATCCTTTGGGACAGTCCAAAGCGATAAATGACGTGATGCTTAAGGAAGCTGATCACATTTGAAGTTTTTACTTCTGCGAGTGGGACAGCTTCCGCCCATTTGGAGAAGTAATCTGTGATTGCGAGTATGAAGCGATGTCCTCGGGAGAAAGGTGGAGTGATTGGGCCAATGATATCCATCCCCCATGCTTCGAATGGCCAGGACGCCACTGTCGGATGTAGAAATTCGGATGGTTGGTGGATGAAGTTCGCGTGGACTTGGCAGGCTTTGCACTTTCTAGCATAGTCTATCGCATCTGCTACCATCGTGGGCCAGTAGTAGCCCATTCGGCGAAGACGGTCTTGCAATTTAGGGCCAGGCTGATGGGCCCTGCAAACACCGTCATGAGCTTCTCGTATGGCTTCTTTGGCTTCCGCGTTTGACAGACACCGAAGCGATAATCCATCATAGGATCGCCGATACAGTATTTTTGTCTCTGTATCGCAGAAGAATCTGAGAGAACGCCGTCTGATGGAGGTGGCTTCCTTTGGGTTCTCGGGCAAGATATCGTAGATGACGAAGTCAATAAATGGTTGTCTCCAGTCAGGGACGTCGTCGATCGTCTGAGCGGAATAACTCGCCACGAATTAAACGTTGTTCTTGGGGAAGACCAGTTCGTGGCCTATCACGTCCACCGATTGATGAGTATGATTTGGCACTGCTAGGGAAGCGGCCAAACCCGCTAAAGCATCGGCTTCGATATTTCGGAGTCTGGGAACATGTTCGATGAAAAACCCCTCGTACGACGAGATGATGTCGATCGCTATTTGGTGATAGGGGATCATGTCTTCGTGGCGGACTTCGTACGAGCCTCGGATTTGATTGACGATTAACTGAAAATCGCCGTATGCTTCCAGATATTCTACCCCCAGCTCTCTTACCAGTTGGAGGCCAATGACCAGCGCATTGTACTCGGCCACATTGTTAGAGCAGGGTTCTGTGAGAGAGTAAGCGCGATTGATCACCAATCTGGAAGGGGAGACTAGCACCACCCGACTCCGACGACAATGTTGCCCTTGGGTCCCGTTCTTGAAGCACCATCGAAGAACATTTGCCATATATTATTGTGAGAGGTTGCATACGAGTCGACGACCTCATCTGGGATTTCTTCATATATTCTGGACGACTCCGAGCCCGGGTGGGCTGCCAGAAAGTCAGCCAGGACTTGACCTTTGACATCCTTTTGCGGGACGAAGATCATATGATAAGGGGACAGCAATATTGCCCATGTAGCGAGGCGAGAGCTGAGTGCCCCTGGTTTAGTCATGAGGACCCTGAGAGGGTTGACTCGTGAGATCACATGTATTGTTTGTCCCGTGACATAGTATCGCGTCTTCTGAATGGCGAACACCAGGGCAAGGCACTCCTTCTCCACAGCGGTGTATCGGTGCTCTGGCCCAATCATCATTCGACTGAGGTAATATATGGCTTGCTCATGGCCTGTATCGTTGTTTTGTGCCAACAGGGCTCCGAGGGAATGCTCTATTGCTCGTACGTAGAGAGGGAATGGTTTTCCAGCAACCGGGGCCACCAGGACTGGAGGGTTCGACAAATATTCTTTGATGCTGTCGAAGGCCCGCTGACATTCTTCGTCCCATACGAACGAGACGCCTTTCTTCATGAGGTGGGTGAATGGTCGACATTGTTGACACAAAGTCACAGTCAACCAAATATTGACTACATTGACTAAATAATATCTGTATTAATTCAATACGACACACGACGTCTGCATTCCGTTCAAGACAGACGACAGCTCAGTCTCCGGTTCTCAGTGTGTTTTCGAGTCTGTATTTTATATTTTCATTGAGTCTAGACTTGTGTACTCTGAGTCATGCTGAGCTCTTGACACTTAGTCTATAGCCTACCCAAAATCCCAAGCTCCACTGAACCAAACACTGCCCAAAAATCCCCTTTGAACCACTCTGTGCTCTGGAGACAGAGTTCGGGCCGAACTCTGCCTCCACACAGAGTTCGGGCCAAACTCTGTCCCCTAGAAATCAGGAACCCTAATTTTAGGGTTAGCTGGTTGCTAGTTGTCCAACGGCCAAATATTTGAATTTTTCTACCCGAATTTTGGCCGAATTCTGCCTATAAAAACACTATAAATAGGGCATGAATTTTCTCATTCTAAACCATCCAATCTTCTCTTCTCTTCTCTCTTATAGCTGAAATAAGCCATACCCTTCCCATCTACTAGCCACAAGCCTCCTAAGTCTCGAGTGCTCAGCATCTCTCAGTTAGGATTCTTGTGCAAGAGTCGAAGAAGTCGCTTGGACAATTCCAAGCAAATCGCCACTGCGATCCTCTGTTAGAAGTTGACGTGCTCTTCTGAAGTAAAGGCACGGTTGTAAACTACTATTTCATAAATAGTGGATTTGAATCCTGAGCAAGAGTTCTCAGGCCTGGACTAGTCCTCCACGAGGAAAACCAGGTTAAAATTGCTGTGTTTACGTATGCTCTTTTAATCTCCTTTTATTTTCCGCACTTTACTCTGATTATTTTTTATTGGTGAAAGAGTTATTTTTAATTGGTCATTTTTCTATATATACTCTATTCACCCCCCTCTAGAGTTGCCAAACTGTTCTTCAATTGGTATCAGAGCCAGGTTCTCTTTTTAAGGACTAACATCCTAAGAGCTGATCCATGGCAACCACACAATCCTTGATTTCCAATCATGGTGAAGGTCAGTCCACTCATAGGCCTCCCCTATTTGATGGAACTAACTATACATATTGGAAAACAAGGATGAGCTTCTATCTTAAGTCTCTAGACTTTGACCGGTGGACTGTCGTCACTGACGGTTACAAAAAGCCCGTCAGGATAGTTGTCGATGGTGACCTCATTGAGAAACCACACGACAAATATTCTGTCGAGGAGAAGAAACAGGCAAGTCTAGATGCTAGGGCTATTAATGCTTTATTCTGTGCTATAGACAGGAATGAATTCAACAGGGTCTACACATGCACCACTGCTCATGAAGTATGGAGACTTCTAGAAGTGACGCATGAGGGAACCACACAAGTCAAGGAATCTAAAATAAGCCGTCTCACTCAAGAATACGAAGCCTTCAAGATGAAGCCAAATGAGACGATCACTCAAATGTTTACAAGATTCCTCGACATCATCAATCCTCTATCCTCGCTTGGTAAGCAGTACTCAAACCACGAGAAAATTCATAAGTTACTCAGAGGGTTGCCAAAGATTTGGAACCCTAAGGTGATGGCCATCATAGAAGGAAACGATCTCACATCATTGTCAATGGAGACCTTGATGGGTAAGCTCATGACTCACGAGCTTGACCTCAAGGACTTCGAAGAGCCTGCTCCGAAGACCAGGGAGATCGCACTCAAAGCTCATCGACGAAGGGCTGATCACGATGAGACCGAAGACGATAACTCAGATGATGAAGACCAAGCTCTCATGGTTCGCAACTTCAGAAAATTCCTTCGCTTCAATCGAAGGAAGAAGGATTCACAAGAAGATGATGAAGAAGAGCCAACCTGTTACGGTTGCAAGAAGACTGGACATGTCCGAAAAGACTGCCCATTCTTGAAGAAGAGCAACCGCTATGAGAAGCCATACAAAAAGAACTCATCAAAGAAATATGCCAACACAGGAATTTGGCATGAAAGTGAAGCGAGTGACTCCGAGGAAGAAAAAGGCTCTCCTCAAGATACAGCAAATGTGTGCCTAATGGCAACTTCCAACAAGGTATCTAACGAAACTCTAGATGACTTCTCTTTTGATGAACTTGGCGATGCTTTCACTGATTTACTCGATGATCACAAAAAGGTCATCGGTAAATACAAACATGTCAAGGACAAAATCAAAAGTCTTGAAGATGAGATACAAAGAATTTCCTTACTTCTTGATAATGTTAGAAACACGACACCCACTAATGACCCTGATGAAGTATCCAAGCTTAAATTAAGCTTACATGATGCTGAAGCACGTATTGAGCAACAAACTCAAGAAATCACTACACTCAACACGTTGCTTGCTGAAGAAAAGAGTAGACACAAGATTTCCATGACTAAGATATATGGCTTAAATATTAAGGTTGATGAACTGCAAGCTGTTTCTAAAAGATTAGAAACCAAATTGGGTAAACAGGTTGTTCAACCTCAAACCCAATCACATGGGCACAACACCACTCATGCTAGTCAACCACGTCATTCTCATGCAGCACATAACCATGCATTTATATACACAAACTTTCACAAACCACGTGCACGGAAGAATAATTCTCACTCAGTAGACAATCATCATGCACAAAGACACAATCAACATCACTCCACACATAGGAATCATCATGCCATGCCATATAGACAAGATCGTCATGCAATGCCACATAGACAAGATCATCATATGCCATATAGACAAAATCATCATGCCATGCCATATAGACAATATCAGCATGTCACACATCATAGACAATACCATCATGATATGCCTCATAGACATCATCACCATGCCACTCATTCTATGCATAATCATCATCACCATGCTAACTCTTCACATCATGACCATCCTCATCCTGTTGCTTATAGATATTATTCTCATGCTCCTAGTATAAATAAGAATGCTATCTGTACTTACTGTGGATTACATGGACACATCTCTCCACAGTACAAATTTAGAAGACTTGTAGATAAAAAGATATATACTTGGTTTCCAAAGACTAACTTTTCAGGACCCTCAAGAACTCGGGTACCAAAGGTCACATCTACTCTTGATGTAGGTGGACCTTCCCTCTTCAACTGAAAGTAAGTGGATTCTCGATAGTGGATGCTCGCAACATATGACGGAAGACGCAAATCTTTTTGCATCACTATCGATGAAGAGAGAAGGATATGTATCCTTCGGTAACAATTTCAAAGGGCACATAATAGGTAATAGTATCATTGGTCATCCTCCTTCTCCTGTAATAAAGGATGTCTGCCTAGTGACCGAGTTAAAGCATAACCTGCTCAGCATTAGTCATCTTGCTGATCATGGATATGATATTAACTTTGGACAAAACAGTTGCTACATCTATGATAGGTCAACAGGAGACATTGCTTTTGAAGGAAAAAGAGAGGACAACATATATATTTTCTATCTTTCTATAAATACTAACAATGCAGGTAGATGTCTATATGCCCACAAAGACGAACGACTACTTTGGCACCAGCGTCTTGGTCATGCCAACATGGATGCTATATCCAGGCTGTCTACCAAGAAGCTAGTGAGAGGATTGCCTGATATCACATTCAAAAAGGACACGGTATATGCCGAATGTGAACTAAACAAGGCAACTAAATCCTTATTTCATTCCATCAACTCTGTAAGTACTACTAGACCCTTGCAACTACTTCATATGGATTTATTTGGTCCTAGTAGAATAGCTAGCCTCGGTGGCAAACTTTATGCATTTGTTATTGTTGATGATTTTTCGAGATTTACTTGGGTTTTCTTTCTCGCTAATAAGAGCGATGCTATTTCTGTTTTCAAAGTTTTTGTAAAGAAAGTTCAAAACGAAAAAGGCTACATGATTACTCGAATCCGAAGTGATCATGGAGGCGAATTCGTAAATTATGATTTTGAAAATTTTTGTAATGCAAATGGTTTTGATCATGAATTTTCTTGTCCTAGAACTCCTCAACAAAATGGTGTTGTGGAGCGGAAGAATAGAACTCTCGACGATATGGCCAGAGTCATGTTGAATAAATTTTTACTTCCGAAATACTTTTGGGCAGAAGCTGTCAGTACAGCATGCCACATTTTAAATAGGGTGCTGATTCGTCCCATTACGAAGAAAACACCCTATGAGCTTTGGTTTGGGAGAACCCCCAATGTGTCTTATTTTAAAGTTTTTGGTTGTAGATGTTTTATCCTTAACACCAAAGACAACTTAGGCAAATTTGATGCCAAAGCTGACGATGGTATCTTTCTTGGTTATGCCGCCAAGAGTAAGGGATATAGAGTTTTTAATAAACGCTTACTTATTGTGGAAGAGTCAACAAATGTGACTTTTGATGAAGATAACAGTGCAGTAAGTACTCTTGATGATGACGTTGAGCCATCAACTTCTACTCCAATGAATACTTCAACCGAAACTGATTCTCTGGAGGGTTTGCCTAAGAAATTCTCTTTCAAACCTTCTCATCCAGAAAATTTAGTAATAGGAGAAGTTTCACGTGGAGTAACTACTAGATCATCACTAAGAGACTCCGTTGCTAGCACTGCCTTCATTTCACAAGTAGAGCCTAAAAACATTTCTGAAGCCTTTAATGATGAATTTTGGATTTCTGCTATGCAAGAAGAACTCAACCAATTCGAGAGAAGCCAAGTATGGAAACTCGTTCCTAAACCGGTTAATCACTCGATAATTGGTACTAAATGGGTTTTTAGAAACAAAGTAAATGAAGATGGTTCAGTCACACGTAACAAAGCTCGTCTAGTAGCTCAAGGATACAACCAAGAGGAAGGTATCGACTACGATGAGACGTACGCTCCTGTTGCTAGACTAGAATCCATTCGGATGCTTTGTGCTTTTGCTAATTTTCAAAACTTTAAATTATTTCAAATGGATGTGAAAAGTGCTTTCTTGAATGGTTTTATTAAGGAGGAAGTTTATGTAAAACAACCTCCTGGCTTTGAAAATCACAAATTTCTCGACCACGTGTTCAAGCTAAAGAAAGCACTTTATGGCCTCAAACAAGCCCCCAGAGCTTGGTATGAAAGGCTAAGTAGCTTCTTACTTGAGAAAGGTTTTTCAAAAGGGAAAATTGACACTACACTGTTTATAAAATCTTTTAAAGACACTATTCTGTTGATTCAAATCTATGTTGATGATATCATTTTTGGGTCTACTGATGAAACCCTCTGTCAAGAATTTGCCAAGTGTATGCAGACGGAATTTGAGATGAGCATGATGGGAGAGCTCAACTACTTTCTTGGCCTGCAAGTGAAACAAATGGCTAATGGAACTTTCATCTGTCAATCGAAGTATACCAAGGACATGCTGAAGAAGTTCGATCTTGACAACGTCAAACCAATCAGCACTCCAATGGCTACTTCAACCAAACTCGAACCAGATGAGAGCGGCAAACCTGTTGATCAACGTAAGTATCGAGGTATGATAGGTAGCTTACTTTATTTAACTGCTAGTCGTCCCGATATCATGTTCAGTGTTTGCCTATGTGCTAGATATCAAGCAAATCCTAAGGAATCACACATGACCGCGGTTAAGCGTATCTTTCGATACCTTAAGGGTACGGTTACAGTGGGCCTATGGTATCCTAAGTCCACATCATTTGACCTTATTGGTTACTCTGATGCTGACTTCGCTGGATGCAAGGTCGACCGTAAAAGTACGAGCGGCACGTGTCATTTATTAGAAAAGGCTTTAGTCTCCTGGTTTAGCAAGAAGCAGAACTCTGTCGCACTATCCACAACAGAAGCTGAATACATAGCAGCTGGGCGTTGTTGTGCACAAATTCTGTAGATGAAGCAAACCCTTGAAGACTATAAGTTATCTTTCATGCATATTCCTATATTTTGTGACAACACTAGTGCCATTAATTTGACTAAGAACCCTGTCTGTCACTCACGCACTAAACACATTGAGATCAGACACCACCTTTTACGTGATCATCAGCAAAATGGCACGATTAACTTAGAGTTTATTGACACTGATCATCAGCTAGCAGATTTCTTTACTAAGCCATTATCCGAAGAGCGCTTCAATTTCCTTTGTCATGAACTCGGAATTTTGGATGAAGCAGTTATAAGTTGAGACTCACCTACGTAAATATCGAGTATATTTTGATTCTTTTACGATGAATTTGGTATGGGTACAAGCCGAAAGGGTCCTTCTGACAACAAGGCGTAAAAGCCTAAGCGACACGGTGCACTAGTCCTCAGGACTACCGCTAGCTGGGATCCGGCCCCTGCAGCTAACCTATGGCAAATTCGAAATATTGAATTACAATATATTTCCTTGTTTATTATATGGGTTGTTTCGATTTAATATTGCCTAATTTATTTTTCTAAAAAGTTCATTCTGACTTTTGTGTACCTCTCTATGTACTTCATTGAATTCTTCAAACTTTTTATCCTCTCTATTTTTCTTCAACACTTAACCAATTTTTCATCTTTTCAGCCTATTTTCTGTTCTGGACCACTAATCCAGAACTCGGGCCGAACTCTGCCCCTAACAGAGTTCGGGCCGAGTTCGGTCCCTATTGGTCCAGCGTCGGGATCAGCCTCTGCCGTTGGATCAGTTTAGATCATACGGTCAGAATTTCTTCCGACCAACGAAAACCCTCTTTTATATTTCGGGTTTTCATCTCTCTTCTTCACTTTTACCTCCTTCTTCACCTCTCCAACCTCTTTCCTTCAAACCCTAACCCTAGTTTTTGATCTAGAAGGCTCTATTACTTCTCAAAATCAAGGGAAAGGGGTTTCTCATCATTCTCTTCCACTGTTTGTTGTTGATTTCAGGTATATCCCCTTCTTTCTCTCCATTTCAAGTTCTCTATTTTCTTGCAAATGTCTCCTCGCTTGCCCAATCGTGGGAAAAGGACTCGAACTGAGGGAGCTTCCTCTTCGAATCCTCCTCCTCCAATTGAGCAAGTAGTTGAACAACAACCCATTCATCCGTTGTTCAACCCGCCTCGTCCCCATGATCCGAATACATATGACGAGCGATTATTTGTGTCGCTAGACGCGTCTAATGCATGGTTTAGCGACTTTCGGACTCGTCCGGTGTTCGGGGGACATCCGATAAATTTTACAATCTTTTCTCAATATGAATCATTGTTTCGTGATCTATGTTTGGATGCGTTAGTTGCCTCAAACTTTGTCATTTACCGTAGCGCAATCCAAATGTTTTATTGCAATTTAACTTTCGATGCAACCCACATCTATTCTCGGGTTGCCGGTATTGACATTGCTTTCAATGATTCTGAGTTGGGGGATTTTCTTGATCTTTTTAATCTCGATGCTTGGGATAAACTTGTGGAAGCTCGTCAACTTCAATTTGTTGGCGATACTTCTCTTGAAGGTTTCAAGGAGGAATTATGTGCTCCTAACATAAGTCCTCGCAAACTTATGGCCAAGCACCTCAACCCATATTTCTATGAACTTCATCGAATCATTTTTAACACTATCTTGCCAAAAGCTGGCTCCACTGATGAAGTTACCTACTTTGAGATCTCTGCTTTGTATCACCTTCATTATCGTATCCCCTTTAATCTTTCTAGGACAATGATGGACTGGATGATAAATTGTAGGAAGAAACCACGAGCATTGGTTTATCCTTTATATCTTCCTATGGTTTTTCGTGCGTTCATTATTCCTATTCATGACTGTCAGTTCTTGCCTGCTCCTGCTTTTCTGTCCAAGGCACGACGTTCTCAGGCAGTCGTCGCCTCTCCTGAGACTTCTGAGCAGTCTGCTGATGAGGAGCCTGACGCCCCTCCACTCGGTCAGGATGCACCACTTCCACCTGCCACTCTTGAGTCTATTCAGACTATGCTCCGGGAGCGTTTTGACCTTGAGGATGAGCGCTGGACCCAGCTGGATTATCGTACTACTCTACAGATGAGTGCCCTCGGTAACTCCCTGCATGATATACGGTACTCCATATCTCATCATCTGCACATTCCCATGGAGCGGGATCCTGAGCGCGCGGGCCATCGCATTGATGATCCATGGGTCATGCGTTACATGGATCCGGATGCTGCATTTCTGGACCCCCGTCGCTCCTTTCCTGGTCCTTCAGACCCTCCAGGACCTTCTCGTGCTCTGTGATGGAGATTGGCTCGATCTGCTGCTGCTACTGCTGATGATCTTCGTTGATGCTTTTTGATTTCAGTTATTTAGTTTCTTATGGTTTTATGTCCTTGGTTTTATGTACTCAAAACTCTGGTTGTGTGTTTGACACTTGGTTTTCTGGATGACATTTTATCATAGTTTTACTTTATGCTAGTGACTCATTTTGTTTAGTCATACACTGTTTCTTCTCTGCTTGGTGTGGTTGCATCACTCATAATTGTCTATACTGCAGTTTCTATGTTCTATCATTCATATGCAGTCTATATTGCTAACTGCCAAAAGGGGGAGAACTATGTATATTTTCGTATATCTGTTTCGTATATCTGTGCTTGTTTTTGCTTTTGAGAGATATTATCTATCAGGCCACAGGTTCTATGCATTATTTACGGGGGAGAGCTATTACTTCTAGCTCGGCACCGTTCACTAATCACGGGGGAGCTCTTCTTTCTAGCTCGGCATCGATTATGGGGGAGCTGTATTACAATCAACTGTGTCCAGGTATGAATATTGAAATATACATATATTATTTTGTCAATTATCAATATGGGGGAGATTGTTGACACAAAGTCACAGTCAACCAAATATTGACTACATTGACTAAATAATGTTTGTATTAATTCAATACGACACACGACGTCCGCATTCCGTTCAAGACAGACGACAGCTCAGTCTCCGGTTCTCAGTGTGTTTTCGAGTCTGTATTTTATATTTTCATTGAGTCTAGACTTGTGTACTCTGAGTCATGCTGAGCTCTTGACACTTAGTCTACAGCCTACCCAAAATCCCAAGCTCTACTGAACCAAACACTGCCCAAAAATCTCCTTTGAACCACTCTGTGCTCTGGAGACAGAGTTCGGGCTGAACTCTGCCTCCACACAGAGTTCGGGCCGAACTCTGTCCCCTAGAAATTAGGAACCCTAATTTTAGGGTTAGCTGGTTGCTAGTTGTCCAACGGCCAAATATTTGAATTTTTCTACCCGAATTCTGGCCGAATTCTGCCTATAAAAACACTATAAATAGGGCATGAATTTTCTCATTCTAAACCATCCAATCTTCTCTTTTCTTCTCTCTTATAGCTGAAATAAGCCATACCCTTCCCATCTACTAGCCACAAGCCTCCTAAGTCTCGAGTGCTCAGCATCTCTCAGTTAGGATTCTTGTGCAAGAGTCGAAGAAGTCGCTTGGACAATTCCAAGCAAATCGCCACTGCGATCCTCTGTTAGAAGTTGACGTGCTCTTCTGAAGTAAAGGCACGGTTGTAAACTACTATTTCACAAATAGTGGATTTGAATCCTGAGCTAGAGTTCTCAGGCCTGGACTAGTCCTCCACGAGGGAAACCAGGTTAAAATTGCTGTGTTTGCGTATGCTCTTTTAATCTCCTTTTATTTTACGTACTTTACTCTGATTATTTTTTATTGGTGAAAGAGTTATTTTTAATTGGTCATTTTTCTATATATACTCTATTCACCCCCCTCTAGAGTTGCCAAACTGTTCTTCAGACATCGCCCGGAGAGGTTAGAAATGAACCTCCTTATGTAAGCTAGCCTCCCTTGAAGGCTTCTGAGTTCGCGGAGATTTCTCGGGGGACCCATCTCCATGATTACCTTTGTCTTCTCAGGATCTACATGGATACCCTGGGCGGTGATGATGAAACCCAAGAACTTCCCGCTGGATACGCCCAGAAAGGACTTCGTAGGGTTCATTTTTAAATTGTGCGCTCGCATCAGGTCGAATACCGTCCTCAGATCCTGCAGATGGTCTCCTTTACAGCAACTCTTGACGGCGATGTCATTAACATAGCACTCTACTGTCTTGCGTAAGTGGTCTCTGAAGATGATGCTCATGGCTCTTTGATATGTGGTGCCGGCATTCTTCAAACCGAAAGGCATGACTGTGTAGCAGTATGTGCCAATCGGTGCTCGGAATGATGTATGCTTTTCGTCGTCAGAAGACATCTTGATTTGGTTGTACCCCGAGAAACCATCCACGAATGACATACGTTCGAAACCGCAGGTGTTGTCGATCATGATGCCTGTGATAGGGAGGGAGAATTCATCTTTGGGGTATGCCTCGTTCAGATTGCGAAAGTCGATACAAATTCGAATCTTTTCATTCTTCTTGAGGACGGGTACTATATTGGCGACCCAGTCAGGGTGTTGTTCCTCACGAATGAAGCCGCTGGCTATCAGCTTGTTGACTTCGGCTTCGATCGCATCCATGATGCCTGGGCAGAAGCATCGCTGTTGTTGCTTGACTGGCTTTGCATCCGGCCGAATGTTGAGCTTGTGAAGAGCAATATCGGGATTTAACCCTGGCATGTCTTTATAGCTCTAGGCGAACACATCAATATATTCTTTGACAAGTTCCAGCAGCGATTCTCGCTCTTCGTCTATTAGGCTTTTACTGACGAAGATCGGTTTTGGAGAAGATTCGCAGCCGAGATCCACTTGTATGACTTCATCTTCAGTAGGAGGTTCTCTCTGTTCGAACCGCTTTTTCTATTGTGCATCCAGCTGTCGGGCCCACGGCTCTAGCTCGAGGATTTCAGGGATGTCTTCATCTTCTTCATAAGCGTCGACGAATGCCATGTTGACTGACAAGACTTGCCTGAATAGGTCTCCGATGCTGGTATCCGAGTCAGAAGTTGGTGGCCCGGTCGAATGTGAATGCCAGTCACATTCTTCATCTCAACTCTCAGGGATCGTCGTGGGTGTTACAAACCCTAATCCACATCGAGTCTTGCTGTAGTAGTCCCGTGGTTTGCCTGCCGGGACCGGTGGCTTCAAAGGTAATCGTCGTCCAGTGCCGTAGTTCAAGCCTGGCATCGTCTCCAGATTATATCCCTGTTTCTGCATGAGATATTTGGATTGGGGGCTATAAAGATACAGAGGCAGTCTCCCGGCATCTGGCCCAAGGTCGACTTCTTCTATGGTGAAGGGATACGGATCGTCCTTCCGGCCGAAGATGATTGGGTGGTCTCCTCCTTCGATTATGCAGTAAGTGTCTTCTATTGGGGTAAGCTGGATTGCGGTGTACACATTTGTCACCTGTGTGTGTAGGTGAGTGCCTATACCGTGTTATATAGCATACATTGTACAAAGCTTATTAAGCTCGAGGTAGTTCAAAGATAGCCCTTTATTGATGAAGTAAGGTATCTTTTCTAGGGGGATTACATCATCTGCGGAGGGAACATCAGTGTGGACAGCCACATACTTGGCTAACTCCGGTTCCTCTTCGGCTACCCCTGCGTAAATGAAGACTGAGATGACGTCCAGGGCAGCTTGATCGTCAGAGGTTCAGCTGGTGGAGCAGAGCGTGGTGTTGTTGGCAGACTAGCGACCCCCAGTCTGGTGCTCGATGCTGGGCGGGGAGTATAACACCCATATTCTGATTACGTATTTTGTCAAGCTTGCATGTATTTCAGACCTGTATTTATTTTCTCGGATTTTGGCATGTACTTGTAATTGGCTTGACTTGCAGATTTTGGTTCTCGTAATTGGGTTTTCCCTGGCTTTGTTTATTTTGTAGAAAAGGATTGGTTTAGTTTGATTTGGTTTGGTTCAACATGCATTGGACCACAATTGGTTATCCTCCACCCTACACTCAACTTATCCTCCACCATTAAAATCCCCACCTAACACTCTCTCTTTTCATTACTTTCCTCCATTAATTCTTCTTCCTCTTCCTCTACACAACACCATCACCCATAGGCAAGTGCACCTTGCCACCACATGAGAACCACATTTTATTTGTTCATTAGCTAGATTAGGCCATGGTGATCAACATTAGTGCTTGACATTTTATGATTTGGAGTCTCCATTATTCTAGATCTAGGTTTTAACTATTTTCGGATTTACATGGTTTTGTTCTATTTTGGTTGGATTTTTGTGGGTTTTGATGCTTCCATGTGGAAGAGAATTCAATTTTACTCAAGTTAGACCCTTGGAAATCTAGATTTGGCTTTGATTTGGCAAAGATATAAAAATTTGAATTCTTGGTGTTCTTGGTGTTCTTCTCGGCCTGGAGTAGCAGACTGCAGCCTGCGCTCTTTAGCGCAGTGCTGGACTGCGCATCCTCCTCTCGGCCTGCGCTCTTTAGCGCAGCGCCGACCGCGCAGCTTGCCCCATGGTGAACTGCGCTCAACCCCAGCGCGCAGGGACTCTTGCGCAGTCTGCTCATGCGCACTTCACTCATGCGCAATCTGACCCATGCGCCATCCATCCCTGCGCACTTCACTCATGCGCAATCTGACCCATGTGCCATCCATCCCTGCGTACTTCACTCATACGCAATCTGACCCATGCGCCATCCATCCCTGCGCACTTCACTCAAGCGCAATCTGACCCATGCGCCATCCATCCCTGCGCACTTCACTCATGCGCAATCTGACTCATGCGCCAACCATTCCTGCGCAGTTCATTCCTGCGCCAACCATTCCTGCGCCATCCACTCCTGCGCAACCCGACCCCAGGGACCCTTGCGCAATCGTTCCTATCATGGAGATTGGTTTTATTTTCCTTAAGCTTGGCTCTTCTATAGCCCTGTATATTGATATTTTATTAGATATTTTACGCCCATTTTATACCCTTATGCCTTTTGTCATGAACTTGATTTTACTTAATATGTTTGGAATGACTATTGTACATGGCATGGTATGGCAAGGAACTAGCATAACACGACAGTGACCCGTAGTGGTGCACTCCTGACATGACCAACCTGACATGATAGTGGCCCGTCGTGGCGCACTCCTGACAAGTACCCTGACATGATTTATCTTGATGCTGTTGCGACGGCTAACTTGACTCGTATAATCAACTTGACACCGTGGGTGTTCCTGTTTGCTTGCTTGTGCAATCCATTTGTCTTGTCTTGCATCATGTCTAGGACGTGACTCCCTGGTTCCCACGGTCAGGGATTCATACTGAATATGGATTAGGCTAATGACTAGATCAAACTATAGTTCATGGAGAATTTCCAGTCACAGGCAATCTCGTTATCTGGGCGCTCTTAATTGGACTTGTAGCTTGCCGACGAGTAGAGCACATTTCCAGCGCACTGTCATGTGTTGCACCCTCTAAGTCACCTAAGGGTATATCGTCTCCGGGGCGATGTACCCAACCATACTCTCAACCCGCGGAAGGATAACTGGATGGTCTACAGGGCTTGGGACTGGGAAATTCTCATTGCATCTTGTTAGTAATTAAGGCTTGTGATAACCCTAGTTAGTTAAGTAGTAAGCCGTAGTAATTGCTTGGCCGCTTGTGAATGGATGGAGTCCAGCCTTGTCTAAGTCTTGTCTAGTCCCTGTACCTGGCTACTCTTGTACATGCTTGTTTTACTTATCTCTAACAATAAATGGGTAGAGACAGAGTGCTATTCAGGTGAATGGTTACAACCTCGGTCCTTGTCTGGTTTAAGGGTTGTAACCTGGCTCCCGGAATGGTCCCACGTCACTAGTCGTTTATTGTCTTGTTGCACTCTTTATTACTTGTACCTTCTTCCATTTCTTTTCTTATGTTCTGATATGCTTGCTTTTGTTCTTATTTCGTGGCCTCCTTTGTGGCACTTGCTCTTTCTGGGGTTTGACCCAGCTGGTTTTGTGTGGCCAGATTTCGGAGCAGCTCCCGAGGATCTTCCGAACCTCCAGCCCGATGGTGGCGACTAGAAGGAACCCGGGCTACGAGTGGGTTTTCTATTTTGTTTCGCTCACTCTATTGTAAAGTTATTCTTTTGAGGCGTTTAGCCGACGAGCACCTGTTAGCTCGATGCACTTTATTTACTGTCTGCCTACGGGCTGTAAACATGATTAACAAATCCTAGGGTTGATCATGTATGACTTAACTCTTGCTAGTCCTAACATTTTGTACGACTAGCTTCATGATCAGCTGATATGTAATATTTGGGACGCCTTTTATTGTATATTTGGTGGTCAAACATCTTGTGATTATATTACTTGCTTGAGATTGAGACAATAGGCTTAACATAAGAGACCGTTGGCTTGTAGTAAACCCTCATATCTAGACAGCCGTGACCGTGTAGTTGAGATGTATTCTATTTCAATATACGTAGCTGGCTATACACGCCCCCGCTCTCCAGTATTATGGTTCTGGGGCGTGACATGGTTTAAGTGGTGGCCCATGCAGGTCTTGTCAATCAAGAAATGTGAGGGTTTACCGAATAGATGTCTCAATCAGTATTCGCCCTTGATCCCGCCCGTATTTTCAAATCCCTGAAATTCTTGCCCTGATTACATGCTTGTATCGTTGATCTGTCCTGGTCCTTCCTTATTGTTTCCCTGTGTCGTCTTCCTCAGCGGCACTGTACCTGACCCTGCCGATCAGCAAGGAGGAGCACCTCCCGTGGACCAGCAACAACCTGGAGATCAAGTCCAACATTCCGGAGTTGCCTCCAGAGTGATACCTACTGGAGGAGAACCCCCAGTTCGGCCTGTCCAGCCTGTGGAACTTGATGATGGTACCTTGGTAGGTCTCATCAGGACCTTGATAGCTTCCCAGGATCGTAGAGGAGATGCCTTACACCAGACTGTGGCAGATGCTTTGACCAGAGGCGGTCATCCAGGGAACAGCGCGGCCAACAGCTTTAAGCGCTTGAACCCTCCATTCTTCGACGGCAGCGAAGATGCGATTGCCGCGGACGCTTGGCTTCAGGATACCGAGGTGGTTCTAGAAGCAGCTAGGACACCTGAGAATGAGAAGGTGGCGGTGGTACGCCTGCAGTTGTTGGACTTAGCTCGCAGTTGGTGGGCAGCGCAAGCCATGGGATTAGTGGCACCCATTGCTTGGGCGGTGTTTAGAGAGAGATTCCAGACGAAGTATTTCGATGTTGTGGCTCGGTACGACTTGCAGACGAGGTTTACCAACTTGAAGCAAGGAGGCAGAACAGTCGACAATTATGCGACTGAGTT
Source organism: Iris pallida (assembly GCA_029216955.1). Taxonomy (NCBI): domain Eukaryota; kingdom Viridiplantae; phylum Streptophyta; class Magnoliopsida; order Asparagales; family Iridaceae; genus Iris; species Iris pallida. Next base: position 7,024,979 of record JANAVB010040620.1, read on the forward strand.
TTCTAGACTCAGTAGGTTTGCCCCCACCTTGGTGGCAACCGAGTTTGATAGGGCCCAGCAGTTCCAGCAGGGGCTACATTTGGAGATCTTGTTGGCAGTCGAGCATTTCGAGCACCAGACGTTCGATGCAGTTTTGAGAGCAGCTAGGAGGCATGAGTACACCTCCCAGAGGATCGTGGATAGGATCGGAGGTAGGAAGCGGTCCCACAGTCAGATGCACCAATCATCAGCCCCAGCTCCGGCAGCTAGAAGTTTGACCATTGGAACTCCGAGGCGGGCGGCCTCAGTGACGTCGGTTCAGCATTCAACCCCGACGTACCCGCAGCAGCAGAAGCAGAAGCAGGCTTCGCGATGGGATGTTCTCATTGCGGAAAGCCAGGCCATGTAGTGGCAGATTGTCGTAGGGCGCAAGGATTGTACCTAGCTTGTGGAGCGGCAGATCACAAGATAGGAGCCTGCCCGAATAGGGGTAGTTCTTCCTCTTCCAACCTAACCAGTCCATCGGTTAGGGGACCAGCACCAATGCAGCAGTACCCAAGGCCATTGTTGCCTCAGGCCCAGGCATTCCAGCAGCAGTGTGCCCAGGCTCCAGTGTAGAGCAGGCAGAGAGGTTTCCAACAGAGGGGACCCGCAGCTAGAGGTCAGGCCATGATGATGGCTATGGAAGAAGAAGTTGCACCAGGTGAGGTAGTGGCAGGTACTATTCTCGTCAACTCCTTTCCAGTATTGGTATTATTTGATTCTGGTGCATCGCATTCATTTATGTCTGTACGATTCGCGACACGGATAGGATTGGAGCCAGAGTCATTATCAGTAAGACTCAATATACTTACTGGTAATGGTCTTGTGGGAGTTGATCGAGTGTTTTCCTCGTGTCGGATCGTAGTTAGCGGTAGAGAGTTCCCCGCTAGATTTATAGAATTCCCTATGGCAGACTATGATGTAGTCTTAGGCATGGATTGGTTGAGGAACCAGTATGCTAGGATAGACTGCCATGTTGGCAGAGTTGTTTTCAGCGTTCCAGGCGAACCAGAGTTTTCATTTTCCAGAGGCGCGGTGGAGCCATCCTTCCCAGTAGCAGCAATGCAGTTGCCCCGGATAGTTGAAGAGTTTCCAGATGTCTTCCCAGAGGAACTTCCAGGGATGCGGTCAGAGAGGGAGATCGAGTTCACTATAGACTTGATCCCCGGAACAGCACCAGTATCAGAGCGAGTCTACAGAATGGCGCCTTCAGAGTTGGAGATTTTATACAAGATGATTGAAGAACTCAGGACCAAGGGATTCATTCGTGCAAGTGGATCGCCTTGGGGAGCCCCGATGCTTCTTGTGAAAAAGAAGGATGGTACGTCCAGGTTATGTGTAGATTATCGTACCTTGAACTCAGTGACAATCAAGAACAGATACCCTCTCCCGAGGATAGATGATTTGTTTGATCAACTCAAAGGGGCTTCAGTGTTCTCGAAGATAGACTTGTGGTCAGGTTACCACCAGATCAGAGTCAGAGAGCAGGACATCCCGAAGACAGCATTTAGATCGAGATATGGGCATTGGGAGTTCCTTGTTATGCCCTTTGGAGCAACCAATGCGCCAGCTGTATTCATGGACCTCATGAATCGCATTTTCATGCCTTACCTGGATCAGTTCATGATCGTGTTCCTAGATGATATCTTGGTCTACAGCAAGAGCAAAGCAGAGCATGAGCAGCATCTCAGAATTGCCCTTCAGACGCTTAGGGAGCACCAGTTGTACGCCAAGTTCAGTAAATGTGAGTTCTGGCTCGATCGCATTTCGTACTTGGGTCACATCATTACTCAAGGAGGAGTGGAAGTGGATCCCCAGAAGATTGTGGCTATCGAGACTTGGCCAGCACCTAGTTCAGTGGCAGAGGTTCGCAGCTTCCTTGGATTGGCCGGCTACTACCGGCGATTCGTTTCAGATTTTGCAAGGATTTCAGCGCCGATGACCCAGTTGACTCGTAAGGATGTGCCGTTTGTTTGGACAGCAGAGTGTCAGGAATCATTTGAGAAGTTGAAGCGAGGATTGATAACGGCTCCCATTCTCACGCTTCCAGATGGGACCAGAGGATTCACAGTTTATTGCGATGCTTCAGGTAGAGGATTGGGGTGTGTCTTGATACAGCATGGGAAGGTAATATCTTATGCATCGCGTCAACTTCGTTATCATGAGAAGAATTACCCGACCCACGACTTGGAGCTAGCAGCAGTAGTGTTTGCACTTAAGCTTTGGCGGCACTACTTGTACGGAGATAGAATGGAGATATTTACTGATCACAAGAGCCTGAAGTATGTTTTCACCCATAAGGACCTTAATATGTGACAGAGAAGATGGCTCGAGCTACTGGTGGACTACGATGTGGATTTGCAGTATCACCCAGGGAAGGCCAACGTCGTAGCAGATGTGTTGAGCTGGAGAGCCGGAGTTTATTTCCTAATGGCGTAACCAGAGTTATTGGCAGATTTTTAGAATATGGAAATTGAAGTGGTTCTTCCTTCCAACGTGGCATTGATGGCCAGTCTACAGGTTCAGTCCAACATAGTTGAGAGGATCCGAGTGGCGCAGTCTACAGATTCCAAGCATCAGCGGCTCAGAGCAGAGTATGAGGCAGGAAGAAGGCCAGAGTTATGCATTCATGAAGATGGTACGCTTCGACACGGCTCTCGTCTTTGTGTACCCAGTGGAGATATCATACAGGAAGTCATGGTAGAAGCTCACAGTTCGCAGTATTCTATTCATCCCGGTGGCACAAAGATGTACCGTGATATCCGTCAGCACTTCTGGTGGAATGGCATAAAGAGGGAGATAGCCCGGTTTGTCTTTCGGTGTTTGGTTTGCCAGCAGGTTAAAGCTGAACATCAGAGGCCCGCTGGACTTCTTCAGCCCTTGTCGATTCCAGAATGGAAGTGGGAGCATGTGACCATGGATTTTGTGACTGGATTGCCCAGATCCCCAGCTGGTCGAGATGCTATTTGGGTTATAGTTGACAGGCTCACGAAGGTGGCTCACTTTCTTCCCTTCAGAGTTGGTCAGTCTACGGCTCAGTTGGCAGAGATGTACCTCAGGCAGATTGTCAGGCTTAACGGTGTGTCCTTCAGTATCACCTCGGACCGAGATTCAAGGTTTACGTCATACTTTTGGCGTAGCTTGCAAGAGAGTTTGGGAACTCGTCTCCAGTTCAGTTCAGCATATCATCCGCAGACAGATGGTCAGTCAGAACGCACAATCCAGACTCTTGAAGACATGCTGAGATCTTGTACGCTCGACTTCGGTGGTTCGTGGAAAGATCACCTGCATCTTGTGGAATTCTCGTACAACAATAGTTTCCAGGCCAGTATCCAGATGGCTCCGTTCGAGGCTCTGTATGGTAGGAAGTGCAGATCCCCGCTAGCATGGGATGATGTCGGAGAGAGGCAGATGCTTGGTCCAGAGATGATTGCCCAGACAGTTGAAGTGGTCAGAAGGATCAGAGATCGTCTTCGAGTTGCCCAAGATCGCCAGCGGCATTGGGCCGATGCTCATCGACATCCCTTAGAGTTTGCTATCGGCGACTATGTATTCCTTAGGATCTCGCCTAACCGCGGCGTCATTCGCTTTGGCGTGCGGGGAAAGCTTAGTCCTAGGTATATAGGGCCGTTCGATATCCTGGAGCGAGTAGGAGATGTATCCTATCATCTTGCTCTTCCGCCGTCGCTAAGTGAGGTGCATGATGTATTCCATGTGTCCCAATTGCGACGGTACGTTCTGGACCCGAGCCACATCCTGGACCATTCGGAACTGGTTGTTGGTACCAACCTTTCGTATGAGGAGAGGTCCGTGTCTATATTGGACCGGAGAGAGAAGATACTCAAGAACAAGACTATTAGTTTAGTCTGTGTTGCTTGGGGTCATCACTCTCTAGGTGAGTCAACGTGGAAGCGTGAGGATGATATCCGATCGCGATATCCCTACCTGTTTGACTCGTAAGGTATAATGTCTTCCTTATGCCTTATGTTTTCCATCCCTTGCTTGCATGTATGATTGTCTGATTGCTTGCCTGGTTATAGCTTGCCTGTGATTAATATAGCTTGTCCTTGTCTCTTTAGCCTCTTAATTAAATTCCGAGGACGGAATTCTTTTAAGGTGGGTAGAGTTGTAACACCCATATTCTAAATACGTATTTTGTCAAGCTTGCATGTATTTCAGACCTGTATTTATTTTTTCGAATTTTGGCATGTACTTGTAATTGGCTTGACTTGCAGATTTTGGTTCTCGTATTGGGTTTTCCCTGGCTTGGTTTATTTTGTGGAGAAGGATTGGTTTAGTTTGATTTGGTTTGGTTCAACATGCATTGGACCACAATTGGTTATCCTCCACCCTACACTCAACTTATCCTCCACCATTAAAATCCCCATCTAACACTCTCTCTCTTCATTACTTTCCTCCATTAATTCTTCTTCCTCTTCCTCTACACAACACCATCACCCATAGGCAAGTGCACCTTGCCACCACATGAGAACCACATTTTATTTGTTCATTAGCTAGATTAGGCCATGGTGATCAACATTAGTGCTTGACATTTTGTGATTTGGAGTCTCCATTGTTCTAGATCTAGGTTTTAACTATTTTCGGATTTACATGGTTTTGATCTATTTTGGTTGGATTTTTGTGGGTTTTGATGCTTCCATGTGGAAGAGAATTCAATTTTACTCAAGTTAGACCCTTGGAAATCTAGATTTGGCTTTGATTTGGCAAAGATATGAAAATTTGAATTCTTGGTGTTCTTGGTGTTTTTCTCGGCCTGGAATAGCAGACTGCAGCCTGCGCTCTTTAGCGCAGTGCTGGACTGCGCAACCTCCTCTCGGCCTGCGCTCTTTAGCGCAGCGCCGACCGCGCAGCTTGCCCCATGGTGAACTGCGTTCAACCCCAGCGCGCAGGGACTCTTGCGCAGTCTGCTCATGCGCACTTCACTCATGCGCAATCTGACCCATGCGCCATCCATCCATGCACACTTCACTCATACGCAATCTGACCCATCTGCCATCCATCCCTGCGCACTTCACTCATGAGCAATCTGACCCATGCGCCATCCATCCCTGCGCACTTCACTCAAGCGCAATCTGACCCATGCGCCATCCATCCATGCGCACTTCACTCATGCGCAATCTGACTCATGCGCCAACCATTCCTGCGCAGTTCATTCCTGCGCCAACCATTCCTGCGCCATCCACTCCTGCGCAACCCGACCCCAGGGACCCTTGCGCAATCTGTCATATCATAGAGATTGGTTTTATTTTCCTTAAGCTTGGCTCTTCTATAGCCCTGTATATTGATATTTTATTAGATATTTTACGCCCATTTTATATCCTTACGCCTTTTATCATGAACTTGATTTTACTTAATATGTTTGGAATGACTATTGTACATGGCATGGTATGGCAAGGAACTAGCATAACACGACAGTGACCCGTAGTGGTGCACTCCTGACATGACCAACCTGACATGATAGTGGCCCGTCGTGGCGCACTCCTGACAAGTACCCTGACATGATTTATCTTGATGCTGTTGCGACGGCTAACTTGACTCGTATAATCAATATACGTAGCTGGCTATGCACGCCCCCGCTCTCCAGTATTCTGGTTCTGGGGCATGACCGGGAGTGGTTGGTTCGCTAGAAGTTCCAGGCCTTGCATCGGGGTGGCGACCCTTCTTGGGAAGGCGTATCGTCATTGGCTTGTCGGAGGGATTGAGCTTCTCCGTTTGCGGTTGGCCGACTCTCGGCAGCCTGATTGTCAGTGGCTCCGTTGAGGGTCTTGGCATTTGGCCGGACCTTGGCAGCCGGATTATCATTTGCTCTTCTTGTGTCGAGTGGCTGATTGCGTCCTTACGCAGAGTGGCGGTAAGGGGTACAGACTTGCCAGGTTTGCGAGCTTGGAGGTGGATCGTCAGAGGTTCTTCTGATCCTGTGGCTGTCTCGGTACGAGCTTGCACATCTCCTTCACCAAGATGCTTCTTCGATTTTTCGTACAGACAGGAGTCTGAGTAGTAGGATTCGACCCCCTTGAAGGGATCGATATCAGCAAATTCCGTCCTTACGAAGCCGTGTTTGTCGACATATTTGAAGCGCTGGTGCAGCGTGGAAGGCACGATCATATAATCGTGTATCCACGGGCGCCCCAAGAGATGTTGTAAGAAGTGTCTGCATCTATGGCGTAGCAGGTGACTTCTGATTGGAGATCGCCAATTTGACACTTCAGACGGATCTTCCCAATTGGGTAGCTCCTGCCCGAATTGAAACCGCTGATGGCGGTGCTTGTAGGTGTCAGGCGATGCATTGGGATGCGGAGATGATGTAGCAGACCCTTCGGGATAATGTTTATGGAAGAGCCAGGATCAATGTGCATCCGATCCACCTTTACGTCGCCGATGTATCCAGTGTAATATAGCGGGCGATCATGCAGGTTGGTTTTGATGAGCATGTCCTGCGGAGTGAAGACAATGTTGGGCATCGCTCCCGTGCAGGCGCTGTCTTGGAGATCTGCAGGCGGGTTTTCTCCCGTGAGGTTGACCTGAGCCAGGTATGCGTCGACATTTTGGAGTGCATCGCTCAAAGCCGCACGAACATCCTTGGAGTCTCAGAAGCTCGTATAATGACAACTTGGCCGGTGTGTTGGCCAATTGTGCTAAGATGTCGAAGTTGTAGGGCTTCTCCAGCCCTTGTGATGCCTCTTTTCGGAGGGATTTGTCAAAGCGAGTCTCCCTCGGCCTAGGCTTGTCGGTCGTCGGAGGCTGAGCCGGTCCCGGAGCATCAGTTGTAGCGGGCTGATGATCATCAGCCGGGTTGTCAGCCACAGGTTGGGATTGTGCCCCAGACCACGTGACGACGGCTGTAGCTTCTTCGATATCTGCCGAGATTGTGCGGCAGGACCTGACTTTTCCACTCTTCTTCTTGCAAATGGAAGGTGGTATGGGCTGAGTCACTTCTGATACCAAGTCTGGATGGACCCACATGACCTCCCCTCGTGATGTGGTGAGGGGTACTAGACCAGCAGTCTGATCTCGGGAAGGTGGAAGATTAGCAATCTCCATTGTCGCCAGAGGGATGGAGACCACGCCGTTTTGAGTTTCTGTCGGAGGGAAGCTGCCGAATTGTACTGACACCATATTGGCTGCGACTGTTACCTCTTCGAAATCGATGGCCAGAGTGTTCGAATCGATGAGGTTTTGGATGTACCGTTTTAGTTGGTAACAGTCGTGTGTGGCATGGTGGACGTAGCGGTGGTAATGGCAGTACTTTGGGTTCTCCATGTCTGCCTGCCGCGGTTCCCGTCTTGGTGGAGGAAGCTGAATTCTGTCTCCTTATATGAGCATGTCCAAGATGGGCTTGACGTGACCATCTTCGAAGGAGTAAGTGATTTGCGGCCATTGTTTGTCTGCCGGCTTTGGCTCAGGTTTCTGTGCTGTGTCGGCCACCATAGCCTGCTTACCCCTGCTGTCCCGATTGTTGGAGGGGCTACCCCCATTGTCGTTGTTAGGACACTTGCCCTTGTTCTCTCCGTCCGAGATGTGCAGTCCCAATTGGCGAGCCTTCTTCAATCGTTCTTCGGCGCTTGTGGAGCTGATGATGAGCGTCTTCCAGTCCTTGAATTAACTTTCGCCCATCCAGAGACTGATTGTTGGGAGCAATCTCTTTTGGCAAATTTCGATCATGGAGGAATCCGGATTTCCAGATGGCAGCTTCATTGCGGTTTGGCGAAACCGCTCGATATAGTTTCTTGTCAGCTCTTTCTCCCCTTGGACGACGTCCATGAGGGTGGACATTGTGATGTCCTGCCCTACTTCGTAGAATCTCTCCAAGAACATGCGCTTGAAGCCGGCGAAGGAGTGGATGCAGTTGTCTGGCAGGTTGCGATACCAATCGAAGGCGACCCCTTCCAATGCTCCTATGAATAATCGTGTGAGAATGGCATCATCATGGGGCAGATGGTCGGTGGTAACCTTGAAGTAAGTGATGTACCGACTAGCTGAGGTCTTGCCATCATAAGGATTGATATTGAACGGCTTATATCTTGGCGGGAAGGGGACATCCCTTCATGAAGCAGGGTATGGTTGTCGTATTCTGAGGTCTTGAGAATTTTCTCGAGCGTGAAACATGGCTCGGAGCTCTTGGACCTCTCTTCTCGCTTCGCGGACTTCGTCCACGGCGGTGGGGGCCGTTGTTTCAGGAGGATCGTTGCCCGGGTTCGGTGCCGCCGAATTCGAGTCCGCATTGACTGCAGGTCCCGCGCTTGTTTGGCCAGGCGTCCCTCCTTATAGAGTTGGAAGGGCCGCTTTGATCTCGTCCACAGACTTGACCAAGGCAAGCAATATGGCTTCGAGAGTGTCGATGCGTTGGCGATCGCTGGATCCACCTTGGCTGCTGTCTGTCATGAATACCGTCTTCACATGAGGAGAGATGGACGGAGCGGTGGAGGAAGCGCCCTCCGAATCATACCCCTGTAGTGAGAAGTCATCGGGGTATGTGGGTATGTTCTCTTCTGGTTCAGACTCGGAAGGAACAGTACCCCCAATCTCCTAGTTCGCCTCGTCTTGGGAGTTGTGGACGTCATCGGGATTTGCTGCATCTGATGGGAGAGTTATCTCCCCCGGCTCGTCTTCTTGGAGCATCGGATTGTTGTGGAGGTTCAGAGGAGTGCTACCCCCAGTCCCAGCAACCCTCTGTGTTGTGCACGACGAATCTCCCACTATAGCAGATTTCGTCTTAGAACGAGTACCTTAGAAAACTACGGTGGTGGGCACCCGCTTAGACGACAGTCTTTTAGTCGCAGTGGTTGAGATCTTAGGACTGGGAACATTTGTCTTCTTCCTTCTTCAATCAGCGGGGACTTTCTGAGCAGAGTTGCAGGAGACAATGGGAAGTGCCTCGTCTTCTGAAGACGGCTGTTGCAGTCTTTGAAAGATGGACTGCCGGTCTTCTCGCACCGTCGCGTTATTGCAGCAGCAGTTGACGATAACTTGGGTGCAGTAACGTCCGTGGGAGGACTTTTTGCACCCCGATGCGTCTTCTCTTTCCTTGCGTTTGTGGAGGATGGCCTCACGCAAGTCAGATGGGTCTGGATCTGTCACGACCCGCACCCTAGAGTAAGGGCACGAGACGTGGGTACGTCCAGCCTACGCCGCAGTGTCGGCGGTAGAACGCTGTCCTAGGTCAACAATCATCTAGCAATATATCTCTAAACAGTTCATACTCCCCGAATGGGGGTGACATAGCAGTAAAACTCAATCACAACTAAGGAAGAAATAGCACGATATGAAATAGAACTCAAGGAAATAAATAGATGAAAAGTAGTCTAAGATAATCCCAGCAATATCCAGAAGTACATGGTCTCAGATACAGAATGAAAGAATATATACAACTGTGAACTCCAAATATAGTCTAGCTAAAACATGTCTCAAGACTGCATAAAGTAAAATAAGCCTAACTAATCTAATCTAGGCAATCGGGGTGATATCCTCAGCTAGAGCTGGGTCCTCCTGAGAGTCCAGCTCGCAGGTGTCATCTAAGGCTGCCCCGTAGTAGGTATCCAGGCAAGCCTCCTCCTCGTCCTCTGTAATATTTTCAACAGGTCCAGTCAGGACAGGAGCGAGTACAGTACATCTCAACAGTTCATAGCAGGTTAGAAGATATAATCATGCAGTAAAGTAAGATACAAGTACTGAAAGAAGTGCAGTATGTAAACAGGGAGAGAAAGCTGTAATAGAAATATCTACTATAAATAAAGAGCTAACATGTGGCTAGTGAGTCAGAGTACAACATGGACATATAAATGGCATGGGATGATTCTGATAAGACACTACGGAATGATTCTGATAAGATACTACTGGTGTATTATTCATATGTCCACTTCTACTCTCCCGTACCCCCAATCAATACACAAGGATCCAACCAGGTTATGTTATGATACTATGTAAGGCCCCCGAAGGGTGGTAAGCCCCCGAAGGGTGATACATAATAGACCCATAAATGGGATAAGGATTCCAGGAAGACTCTGTGATCATAAGAGTATATGTCACAAGTGATCGAAGAATCAACGAAGCATAGTGATACGCCATGTAAGTGAAACGCACAGAACATAGAGTACCCGATGCTCCCTAAGGATAATATCTCAAGAAGGGATCCATATAGTACCAATCTGTGTGACCAACGTGACAGTACAAGTAAAGTAATCTACTGCAGGAAATAGTTCTAAGCAGGATATGAAATGATCAGAGAATGTACTCGCCTGGTATCTGAGTGTCCAATATGAAAGTACTGTCTGAGGAGTGGTGTCTGGCTCCTAATCAGAACAGCACAAGTCACAACAAGTCTAAAATGGTATAATGAAGTTCTACTATGCATTCTACATAATTCTAGGTCAATCTAGGCCAAAGTCAACTCTTGGTCAACTCTAGAAGTCAAACTAGGTCAACCAAGTCTAAATAGTCTATTCTAGGCCTAACTAGACCATACTAGTCTAAACAAGGCTAAACTAGCCTATGCTAGCATACCAAGTCCTTACAACCTATATAACACAAGTCAAACCAACTTCACACAACTTATATAACATCTAGGCCTACACATGGAAATCACATAGAAAATATATATATATACATATGGCTACCTATAGGTACACCACACATATCATCATATATATGATTCCTATATATATGATTCCTATATATATAGTGAACATGTGAGTGTCAAAGCATAGCAATATACATTAGGTAAATGTGTGTATGACAGTAATTTGTCACATGAATAGTGTTAGTGTCAAAGTAAAACTGTAGTAGTATACATAGGTAAGGAGGGTCTCAACAGGGGTTGTGTATGTGTGTGTGGAGTGCTTCTCAGGTTTATATATACAAGTGATCTCAGGTTTAATATCAACCCATTCTCAGGTTTACACAAATTCAAACCCAAATCACATACAAAATTCAAATCAGTTCATTACATAAAATCAAGTCTCATTCGAAAACCAATTTCTCAGTTTTACATCAAAGTTAACATATCAAGTTAATCTCAGTTTTTCCTAAATCCCCATTCACAGTGTACATCAAGGTTAACATGTAAACCTATATTAATGTTAACATGTCGAACTTAGTTTAATCATGTTCTCAGTTTTCAAATCAATCTTAGGAACTCAATTAAACTCAATCTTAAACATTACCTAATCATGAAACCTATACTCAGATTCCTGTGTGAGGGTTACATGTGTACATGAGTGAACATGTGTGTAGGGTGAGTGATAGGCTCAGATTAGTTAATCAGGAAAAATTAGTTAGAAACCCCTGTTCTCAGGTTCCAGTCAAAGCAAAACAGTTAATACATGTAAGCCCCAAAACACTTCATGAATCAGATTTAATAAAACATGGATTCAGTCATAAAGAAAAAGACAGTGAGCAAAACCAAACCAGCCCTAGTTAACCTATGAATCTCAGATTTTTTCCGGTTTGCAAAGAGTTTCCAGGTTTCAATTTGAGAATGAACTCAAAAGCCAAAACTTCCAACTCACAACCAAAACCTATAATTGATTCTAGAAACTTAATTAGCATGAAATATAACATGTGGAAAACAACATCAGTTGAATACAACAAAACAAATAGGAAAAACAGATGGGTTTTCAAAACTGGGAACTCACTGAACATGAGTATCAGTGAAACAGTGATTCCTTCCATTTCGAATCCCATTTCTAGACAAAACCTAAACCAACATGGAAACTGAAACTATTACATAATATACAATATATTTAGGAACTAAATGACAATTAAAAACATTATTTAAAGTATTTAAAACAGTTTACACAGGAACACAATATATGAACACTGAAAACACACAGTGCACGACACGTGCACTATCGATTTCCACCCTCGACACGATATGGGGACACGTGGGACTTGACACACGGGGTGTCAGTCATGGCCCCATGCTACATGTCAAGTTTCACGTGTCCTAGAGGCGTGTCGTGTCCGCTACAGGCCCCGAGTAGCAGGGGAACACTGTAGCGCGCGCGCGAGCGTGTGCACGCGCGTGTCCACTCCACGAATCCGACACAAGCAGACTCTAAAATCACCACAGAAGATTAACAATCAATAAGCAATGATAAAAAAAAATTTCCTATTTAAAAATAATGCACAAACGAGATCGAAATGCCCTTTGGGGCATTTCGTCAAACACTTAACCCTAGCTCCGATACGTGTCCAGAACGGACACGAACCTAGGATACCCGACACAAAACCTATACTGATACTTAGGGGACTCCTAGGGCTCCCTAATGATGAAGACCAATCGAAATTTCATGGAGTGTAGAGTAAGTTACCTAAGCTTGAACTTCTCAAGAAAACCCCTCTTTCAATGGCTCTCCTCTTGATGTCCCAATCCACTAAAATCACTTCAAACTGAAATGGAACATTTATGACAGCAAGAATGGGTAGATTAGAACCTAAAGGAAAAGATTTGAATGGAAAAGGAAGAGGAATGGAATTCTAGGAATTAATTGAATAGGAAACAAACCTTGTGTTCTAACTTGAGCTTTCTTAAGAAGGAGGCAACCCTAGATTTTAGGAGAGTATAAATATGGTGGTGATCCCAATGAGGATAGGGGTGGCCGGCCACATCTCCTTGGGATTAGGGTTTGGTTAATTTTTGGGCTTTAGGCCAAGTTATATAGGCTATGGCTAAGTTGTTTTATTAATTGGTTCAAACCATAAGTCATGACTTATGACTTATCTAATTCTATGACTAACTAGGTTCTAATGACCAAACCAAAGATTAGGCTAGGTTAGACTAGAGTCATATATCCTAACCAAACTCATACTAACTAGGGTTAGCTCCTAGGTTGGTCTACAAGGGTCCAAACTAGCCAAGATCAATCTAGTCCAAACAATTCCAAAATAATTCCTAAAAATCCCAAAAAATTCAAATAAATTCTAATAAATTCTAATAAATTTAAATTACCCCAAAAATGACAAAAATACCCTCACACTAGAAATGTGGTAGTGACAGGATCGACCATGTTTGCTCCCTGAATTTTGGGAGACTTTTGCGAACCTCTCTGTCCGTTTGCCGCCGGGGGCTGGACCTGAGTGGTTCTGTACATCCTCCCATCTGAGGCCCGCATAACGGTATGCGGGACGATCGGATGGTCGGAGACCGAATCAGCGGACCGAGCGTGCCAAGCTCGTGCTGCCTTAGACTTATTCGCTCTAGTGCGTAAAGGCACATAGTAGGAAGAGTCTAGGTGATGCTGGAGAGAGTCAGACATTTCTTCTTGGGAGCACAAGAGATCAGGACCATAAGACAGGCGGTCGAAGACAGAGCCGCGCGGGGTAGGCGTCATGCTGCCGTCCTCAACAATCTTCATGCGGCTGGCAGACGTAGCCGTATAGGCTTTCTTCATGTGGCTGGGAGTCTCAGCCGCATGAGTTTTCTTCATGCGGCTGGATGATCTGGCCGCATAGACTTTCTTCATGCGGCTGGTAGATTCACCCGCATGAGCCTCCTGCATGTGGTTGGCAGATTTGGCCACAGGAGTGCTCGGCTTCTTCTTGGGGCGCATAGAGTCGCTCTTTGTCCCTGCAAGTCCAGCATCGTAGTGCTTTCTTCTGCCGGACTTGGGGATAGCAGAGTGCTCTACGGCTCGAAATGGAGCCGTATGAGAGTCGCCTTCGCCGTCTTGGGTAGCAGAGAGTATCTCGTCCAGAGCTTGTGGAGGAGCAAACGATTTTGGCCTCCACTCGCAATGAGCTTTCTTTGTGCGGGTTCGCTTCTGGATCGGGCCGGCACTTCCTTCAGAGAGCATTTCTTCAAACGCCTGTTGGTCGAAGCGGACGACCATCTTCTGTTGCGTGGAGCCAAGTTTGGCTGCATCCGATTGTATCACCAACTCCTCAGCCGTGGAGAAGTTAGTCCCCAGTAGAGTCGCCATCGTGTTTGCCATGAAATATAAAAGAGCAGAACAATTATCGGAGGACTGGACTTTTACTTCACGTTACAAACTCGCTTGTACAAAGAAAGCCTAGGGACAAAAACCTAGGTACAGTCGTCTAAGTACAATTGTTTATTTTAGAGTCTGGGGGGTGACGATAGAGGCTCGGAAAAGCTACGGCAGCTCTGCCTTACTCCTTGGACGATCGGTATGCAGCCTTGGCTCCAGAAGATTGCTTGGCGTTGAAGAAATGCTCTCTTTGCTCTCTCTCTCTGCTTTTTCTCTCCAAGTATTCTGGTGCTCTCTGATCTCGAAAAAGGGTCTTCTTCGCAAGGGAATGGCACCTTGCTATTTATAAGAAGGGAATGCTATCATTAGGGTTTACAATGATTGTCCCTTAAAGTGGTGGCGGCATGTTGATTGATCAATCTGGGCCATTAGTTTTGAGTGTAATGAATCTGGGCCATTAATGTAGATTGTGCCAAATCCTCTCAGTAATTAATGCTGATTGGAATAAATCTCCCTTATGATGATCTGCTGATGTCTGCGAATCTGAATGAATAAGTTTAATTCATTCTCCTGCCACGTGTCCCAGATTATTGGGATTTGATCCAATCTTTGATTGCAGTAAATCTGGAAAATTGATTGGCTTTATGACACGTGTCCTGGGAGCCACTAAAGGATCTGAGCCACATGAGGATTGAGCCGCATAAGCCCGGCCACGTGTCAAGGCTGTTGGGGAGTGGCCCCCGAACCTTCGAATCACAGGATAATCTGGACCGCATGGACGTAGGTGGCCGCATAACGGGTAACCCCTTCGTGAGCCGCATGGAGATGGTCCTCGTGAGCCGCATGGGGGAGCGTCTGCTTGAGCCGCATAGGGCTATTTCGATCTGGGCCGCATAGGGCAACTTCGGCCTGAGCTGCATGGGGAGTCTCCGCTCGAGCCGTATATGACTGTCCACGTGCCAAGGCTGCATGGCATTTTCTGGATCTCGGGGGATTATGTCAGAGATCTCCTTCGTTTCCCTAGGAGTCTGTCATTATGACAGAGTCATAATTACATCTTTGTGTCAGAGCTGTCGTCTTGTCAGAGCTGTCAGCCGTCAAGGCAATTAATGCAGTAGGGGAAGAGTTGCTTGTATGCTACGTGGCACCTCTCTGAGCCGCATGGAGATCACGGAGCCGCATAGACGCGTTGAGCCGCATGGGTCCTCTGAGCCGCATGGGCTTTCAGAACCGCATGGGATTTCGTGGCCGCATGGCTCTTTCTTTATTATTTTCCATGCTTCTACAATAGTTTCATTCGCCTATAGCGAATAGCTATATCCGACTCCTACCAGCTATGTGTTAAATGTTTTAGCGCGGTAGCCCTTCGGGGGACTGGTGCATAATCAAAGTGTTATAAGTCTTATGGTTTGGCTAGCCCTGTTGGGTTGACACGATCTGAGGATTCCTTTTAATCAGTATAACGGGGATAACTCCGCCAAATATAGAAAGCCGCAGGAATGAATGGCCGCTTGAAAAACGACTTGATTGTGCTTGGGCCTTCCGCTAGTAGCCGAGGGACACGGACTGTTCTGGTGCGTGGTCCAACCCATGTCCTTTTTTGGTTGTTGGATTGGTCTATCGTGCTAGGACAGGCTGTGGACCGAGGTTACGACCGGAAGCTTACTATTATTATTATTATATGACTGGATTTTATCTCACTCTTTTGTGCTCCCTTGTGGTACTTGCTATTTCGGGGCTGACCCGGCTGGTTTTGTTTGGCCAGATCGCGTAGCAGAGCCTGAGGATCCGACTTTCTTCCCGTCAATGGTGCATACTAGGAGCATGACTGGCGGGGGACTCGAGTGGGTTTCTTCTCCACCACTCTTGTATCTTTATTTTTGTCCTGGTGTTTAGCCACCGGCACCTGTTTAGCCGGCTAATCTAGACATTTTGTCTTTTGCACAATTGTAATTAAATCAGACTGCAGCTGAATAAAATTATGTAACTTTGACTCTCTGGGCTAGCTACCTTATAAAGCTAGAACCCCATGACCATTTTGATGAAGCGTCAGGGACGCCTTACTGCTTTATCTTATATGTTCATTAATTGATGTTTTCTTGCTTTGAATGATTGAGACGTAGATGTTCTGTGTGACCATAGGTGACTTGAATGTAGCATACACCCCCTTGTCTTTTGACAGCCACGATCGCCGTATGACGTTTGAATACCTCATATGGAGTAGCTGGCCTAGTCCGTCTCCGTATTTTGGTACTGGGGCGTGACAGTTTGATAGATCAAAACCACAAAATCTATATGAAAAACCAAAACTTAAAACTTAGATCTACACTCAACCATCCATGAAAATCAAGAACTTCAAGACCTAAACTCGTAGAGGAAGAGAAGATAAACAACATAGACTAAAAATAAATGGGGATGCATGAAATCCCTCATGGTGTGCAAGATGTACTTGCCTCTCCAAATGGGTGGGTGGGAGAGTAATGGAGGATGAATAAGGAGAAGTAAATGTGAGTAATGAAGAAAAAGAAAGGGTTTTAGGGCTTTAAATGAAGGAGTGGCGGTAGGTGGGGAGTTGGGTTCATGTTGAACCATCATGGCCGAAAAATAAACCAACTCGGACCGAACCCAAAAGCAAAGCAGAAAGTAAAATACAGAAAGTAAAATGCAGAAAAATAATTAACGCAAAATTAAAGGAATTAAAATACAGAACAATACATGATAAATATTAAATAAATACATTTAAGCAGTACATGCATTTAAAATACGTATTTTGGGAACGGAAAGTGATACTTGTACTTAAGACTGGACCTAATTCTGGGTAAAACAGCTAAGGTGGTGTCACTCCCCAGTCCCCAAATCTATAAGAACTAGAACACGTGGTATGCCAGCAGACACATTCCATAGGTATGCCCAATTTAATGGACCAACGAAAAGTATTTTAAGTTGTAAAATAATCATATGGCAAGCACAGAAACTATACTCATCCACAGAAATAAAGAATTACAGAATAGTAACAAGACATATCGTGCTGAATGATGGAACTAGAATAATGTCAAATAGGAATATAAAAGTCACATTGAAAATCCATGGATACAAGTCTCAGCGAATAAATGAACGATACAAGTCTCAGGTAAAAAAAAATGAAAAGAAGTCACTACAAGTCCTCAGCTCTGACATAAACTAAAGTAAAAATAGCAATCTGCGAAGAACTACTCCGGATCAACCTCGTCTTCCACAGCTGGTGCAGAAAAAGAATAGACTCCCGGCCCATACTCCTCAGGAAAGATCTTGTCAGCTATATCTGGGAAATAACCAGGTCCTCATGGGACATAGCAAGGCACATAATATACAAGCTAATGTACAGTAAAAAAAATCTTGGGTAACTAAACCAAACTGATGTGACGCTTTGAGGACAACGTTCGCAAGCGCAGACATCTCCAAAGTAAATACAACAAGGTAGGAGTATACTTATTTCCATAGCTCTGGTACTCGAGTGTCAATGGTAAATAAGAGAGTATACATATAGTCGTAGCTCTGGTACTGGATTCTCAACGGTAACTAAGAGAGGCTGTAACTCAGGAAACATGGCTCCTTTCAGAATAAATGTATATACATATATATAAAGTGTAAGTGCACAACATGGCCCACGCAAGTAGTAATTGTCCTAAACTTTCAAGAATCAATAAGTTGCATCCACAACTTACCGTTTTGACCACTATCTAGACGGCAAATCCTATGACACAACTAAAAGAAAAATGAAATGACAACAACTAATCCTATCCTGCAAGTATCAGGGAATCCGGTATCTCAGGTAATCAAGCTCAGGTATCAGGATAACATATGTGTCAATCACGTGTCGTATCCTACAGGTCTCAATGGAAATAAAATCCATAAATCTCAGGCAGGCTCTATATATCAATACTAGACAACTTAACAATTGAATGTACCCGAATATAATCCGGAAGCCCGCATTGATATAACCACTAACGTCCAAGACAATAATAAAAGTAACAAAAATAAAGAACAAAGATAGAATATGAACTGAACAATAACAAGGTGCACTTGCCTAATTTCGCGGTGTGAAAATAAAAGGTAGCTCTCATGTCTACGTCTCTGGAATCCAATGCTCCTAAATAATTAATTAACTAGTTTAAGTATTTAATCAAGAAACTTGTAATATATCTTAATTAGATAATTTAATTTTTTAAACCATAATAACTATATCCAAATATCTCATGGAACCATTTAGATTCATACACAATAACACATACGTTCCATGTGACACCGGGACCTAGTTTTACGGTTTTCGACTTCCAAAATTGTCGGTTATGCCCCTACTTCGAGGGTATGCCTAAAAATCATCTAAAATTATAAAAATAATATTTTTATATTATTTTACACTGAAATAAGCTCTGAATTTCAGATTTCAAATTCTAAGAAAAATTTATGACTATTTGACTCCCATGTCGGCTAGTCTACCCAAAACTTATCCGGAACATCTCCAACTAACCAATATGGCTTAAATATGATAAATACTACGTTAAAACAGAATTAGTATAGATATTTCTAAGAAAATAAAATCACTATTGATCATCAACTTAATTCCTAATTTATAGTCTTTCTAGGTCATCAGTTTACCCCAAAAGCTACTATTTCGACCCCTATTTTTTCGATCAGATCTAAGATGATAAAATCATGAAAAAAAATTTACAAATATATTTTATAGTAATAACCTACATTTGATTCATTTTTTAAAAATACCTACGACAAAATAAGTTCCTTCACAACGGTGCTAAAAATCAACGTTACCGTAACCCGATTTCTCAACAATTTTAGATGTAACTTCTAGGAACAAAAATATATGATAAAAGGGATAAAAAATATAATTTCTAAGAAATTAATCTCAGATTTCCTACAGAATTTTATCATCGGGTTTGAGAAGGAAAAAGATAGAGCTTTTACCAAAATCTTTCACAAGATGAGTTGTTGGTGCTCCTCCTTATCCCAGAACCCAACTTTCTTTGCTTTGCTTGATTTCTATCCCCTTCTTGATGAGTTGAAGAAGATGGCAATGGTGGTTTGATGGGTTTAATGGTGAAGATGGAGTCTTTTTGAAGGTTTAATGGTGTTTAGGTGAAGAGAGTGTAAAGAAGAGACTTTGAGTGGGAGGAGATGATTGGTAGGTGTTGTGAAGGGAATGGATGATGAAGGAGAGGGGGAGAGGTTGCTATTTTCGAAAGTAATGGAGAAGGGGCTGCTCTTGGATGGTAAATGAGAGTTTTTGGTGTTAGGGTTAGGATTTTGATGAAGATTGATATATGTATATATATGGGCTTATGGGTTCAATTTACATATGTAGGAGGGTGTTTCCATGCATGGCATGGCCGGCAAATATAGGAGCTGATTTTTGGACGAAAATTATAGGGGGGCTACTCTTGGTCGGCCTTGGTTAGGTGATTAGGTTAGTTAGTGGGTTGGTTGGGTAGTTAGTTAGTTAGCCAAAATAATTCAAAAAATCTGAATATATAAAAAATATATATATTTAATAATGTATTTTAATGCCCAACATGCCTACATAGGTTTGGGTTTGGCTTGGAAGAAGTGGGATTGTGAGAGGTGGGAATGAATTTGGATTTGAAGAGGAGTGGGAGAAGAGGGGATTTTCTGAGTGAAGGAATAAAATTTCGAAGAGGAGCGAGGTTATGATCAGTGAGATTTAGGTTTTCTCCACATATAATATTTGGTGGAAACCGTCACGAACCCAAACTTTTCAAAAAAATTATGATAATGACATCTGAAATAGACACAGGAATTCCCCCATGACTTTAGTTGACGGCATTAACCTACCCGTCAACTCAAAGTGGTGGCTTTCGTGACGGTTTACCGAAATCCGTCAACTAAAGGGGTACAATATTATATACTTAACATAAAAGAGTGGTTTACTTGACACAAGGCCTAAACCGTCAAGTAAAACCGAATAGTTAACGGGGATTACCGACCGTCAACAAATGTCAAGTATATTGCATCACTAATTTGAACCACCTATGGTGGTTCCCTTTATTTTTCTCAGCACCCTCAAGTATATTGCATTATTAGAGCTAACTGCGACAATGGTAAAGCAGAATCAAATGAAAAAGGAAATTGGAAAGCTTTTTCTTCTTATCAAACCATACAAGACGAGATAAATCAGTACATAGTGGCAGAAGATAATTTCCAGTGATAATCCCAAGCCCAAGATACATGTTAAATTCCACATGCTACTTAATAGCACCATCTCTCCCGTATCTAGAGGAGATTGTATATAAGTTGCACTGAAAAACTTAATAAAAGAAATAAATCACCTGAGGAAACTATGTGAAGTAGAGACTACGGTTAAGTCACCACCTACCTATTAAGGAATTTTATTTCCCTAAAGGACAGTGAAATTCTACTCTCATCAATACTAGGATCCAATAAGAAAGGATGCATCCAGAAAATCACAGTATACATGATAGGAAGATGAATATTCGACGAACTGCTGAACTTGGCACTACATGATCACCTTTTCACAATAGTTTTGGCAAAAGTTAACCCAAAATAGCTTAATGCATCAAGTCTCGAGGTGAAAAACCTTTTTAGAATTTCAAATTATCAAAATAACATACTATTTTGGTATAAACTGAAGATCTAAGCACAAGAACCGGGGAAATGAGCCATGTCTTTCAAGAATATGAAAATACTCGAAAAAAATTATAAGTAACCTAAAGAGCCAGGTTCAGATTCCAAACATGACTAGGAGACTGAGTGCAGAAATTTAGTTTGTTGAACTTGATTTGGTTAGAAGTCTTAGAACAACTTTCCAGTGGTTTCAACTATAGAACTAAACAAGTTGTAAATTGCAAGAAAACTTAAACATAAGACTTAAGAACAATGGAAAATGTGGGTGCAACTAATACTAAGAAGAAAGTGGGTACTACGTAATTCACCTTAAGTGGACAAAATCGTACAGTGCTGCAGCAAACTGGACAATAACAAACTATAATTAAGGTGAGAAATAGATAAGAACGTTTCAGCAAAAGCGTATCCCTAAATGACATTGTGAATGAACAAAATAAAAAGGTCCAAATGAAACTACAAAATGGAACTACATAAAAAGGTCAAAAATGTCACTGGAATTCAAAGTTAGCTGGAATGTGCAAAGATGTAAATAAAAAATTGAGCAACCAAACAAAGGTAGACCAACACTCCTATACTGGCTGCATCTATTGCAGAAAGAATATTTCAAATATATATAGCCAGAAATATTTCATAAATCTCTTATCAAACTTCAAACAACAAAAATATCAATAAAGAAGGAAGTAGAATCATTTCATTTATTATTCAGATAAAAACTCAACTTTGGTTGGCAGGAGAGATGCTAAGATAATCAATTCTTCTTGAAAATTCACCAAAACAATGGATTTACTAAAATGATTATGATTGTTTGCTACCTCTGTGGTATAAGACGGCAGTTGATGTATGAGAAAATGAAAAGTAACAAAAATATAGATATAGCAATGATTAAGATGTCCAAAAATAGTAGAACTATGGAATAACTAAATGATATAATTAGTGTTAGGTTTCCTCGTAATTAGAGGGAAAGATGAAGACTTTCTTATCACAGAAGAATCTAGGAATGCTAAACTTGTGATTCCTCCAAAACAAATTGAAAAAGAGCAAATAAAAATAACAGTAAAATGAATCTCATAATAATCACCTGTATGGTGCAACAAGAAACCCCATCCCATTTATTATATGTGCCTCTGTTGTTCTCTGTCCACTCTCCATAGTCCATCCTATCATGAAAACCATATAACAAGATAAACGAATGCCTAGAATGTACACATCTCTATAAATATAAACGCTGAGACAGTATTCGTACCCAACAGCAAAAAATGCATATCCATCCATGTGGTATGTGTGGGCTATAGTATCATTGTTCTGGAATACAATTTCCATAAAGCCCTTGTAAGTACCATTAATTATAGATGTTCAACTTTAGGTGTTCCGGTGAGTGGTTTTGTGGAGAAATCAAGCGTGTAAACACCCTTCTTATCATACAGGTCAGCAAGCTTCAAAGTTGTCTCAAAATTAGAGTTTGAGATACCATTGAGTGTAGCACGACGCTTTCCATTAATAACCACAGGTGGCATATTCCTTATTAAATATACTTGAGTTACATTGATTGAACCGTATTTGAAAGATTCTTGAGGGTTCGGACGCGTAGCACCAGTACTAACATTTATCCTGAAAGGTGAACTAGCACATTCTAAGAGCAGATATTATTTTCATTGAGTTTATACATACAAGAAATGGGATAATTAGTGCCATCTCAAAATGGTTCCTGTAATATTGTCAAGAATGAACGATAAACCACAAATAACTTGTCATAATACGGGAAGGGCAACATGTTCGGCAAGACTAATAAGAAAGTTGTAAGTCAAAATATTTCAACATACTCCATGATCAGGCAAACAAAAAAAAGATAAATAGTAAATACTACAACATATGGAAAAGCAATGAAGCAGAGAAATGATATCACTTGGCAAAAGGAAGTAGTTACAAACCTGATTGATCTTGCCTGATTCATTGACCAGATTTTGTCATAGAAATCTTGAGGACCAGGAGGAAGAGGACCAGAGGCTTTGCCTTTAGAATTTGAATATTGTAGGACAACAACCCCTGTAACTCTTTTCCACACTGTCTCATTAACCAGCCTCGCACTTGCTACAATATAGTAATCACTGCTTGCATTCTGATCCGTTGAGAGTACGAAAGAATATGACTGCCCAACACCAATATCTAGGTTCTATCAATGAGAAATGAATCAAACCTTCCAAAAGTTGAGGTTTTCTAACAAGGTTTTCTAACATGTATTGATAAACAAAGTTTTCTAACAAGGTTGAACATCCTATAAAAACTAACACCTAAATTTTAAACCACCCTCACGGTTACAAAACCCAAATTAACTAACCCTTGCTAGTGTACTCATTGTAATTTCCACACAATTATCTAAAATTTAACCAAATATGCTTTAATGGACTTCCCTATATCACAAACCCAAAAGGCAAGGACAATAAATTACACGGATACTAAGAGAGATGCCTATTGTTAGTAACATAACAAGGGATGAAAAGAAAAACAAAAAAAAATTGCTTACAATGTATCTGTAGAATAGCATCTGCAAGCATCATTATGGTCCAGTATGCTCAAAATATTTGATCGCCGCGAGAAGCAGGCGGCCACCTCAACAAGTGTTATGTTCAAATGGATTCACCTACAACAACTATAATTGCACCCAACTAATAAATAAAATCCTTCTTAGTTATATTCACAGAATGAAAAGAGCTACATCCATAGTCTTAAGGCTAAAAGACCTATAGAAATATACGATTCCCACTAACCAAAATCATCTTAGCCCCAGGATCAAGACCACAAAAATCCTTGAGTTTATTTATAAAAGCTAAAGAAGGCAATGTAAAAAGGAGTCAAGTATGAGCATACATGGCCTCATTGAAGAATGAGCCTCTTTTGGCAATGTAAATAAATTGAAAGCATTCTTCAATGCCTTCTTCGCAGCTTTGTATATTATTGCAGATGTTGCCCCTTCCTCTGCAAACTAAATGGCATCCCGACAGAGATCATTGCACCGCCAAATAAAAGCTTTCTGATGACTTTGAACTGCACAACATTTATAAGACAAAATATTACTCTTGGTATTCCTGGACCACCGTCATAAGATATAATCCTCCAGAAGTGTAACAGGTGTTGGACACAGCATAGACGCACCAAAAAATCGAATCCGTGTCGAGGTGTCCGCGTCGTGTTCGTGCCCGTGGGAAACATAAGGCATATCATGAATCTCACCGTAGCTGCAGCCGCCATCGCCGCCGAGGGAGACGTCCATCGAGCACCTAGGGAGCAACATCCTCCTCCAGACATCCTTGAAGTTGAAATTCCAGCTCGGAACCAAACAACAAACACAAATCGATCAACAAAAAAATGGTCAAATTCTCAGAAAGATCGACGGAGAAAGAGTAAAAAAAAAAAAATAAGGGAGAAGGGCTTACGTTCTTTGGAGAGGAGGAAGAAGAGAGGCCAAGGATGGAGCAAAGGATTGTGAGAGGTGGAAATGAATTTGGATTTGAAGAGAGGGAGAAGAGTAGGGGATTTTCTGAGTGAAGGAATAAAATTTCGAAGAGGAGCGGGCTTATGATCGGTGAGATTTAGGTTTTCTCCATATATAATATTTGGTGGAAATCGTCACGAACCCAAACTTTTCAAAAAATTTATGATAATGACATCTGAAATAGACGTGGGAATTCTCTCCGACTTTAGTTGACGGCATTAACCTACCCGTTAACTCAAAATGGTGGCTTTCGTGACAGTTTTTCGAAATCCGTCAACTAAAGGGGTACAATATTCTATACTTAACACAAAAGAGGGGTTTACTTGACACAAGGCCTAAACCGTCAAGTAAAACCGAATAATTGACGGGAATTACCGACCGTCAATAAAAAGACCGTCAACAAATGTCAATTTTCTTGTAGTGCCCTTTCCAGGTACATAATATTGTGGCAAAGTTTCGTGTTGTTTTGATATCAAACTTTGTTATCGTTGTCGTCATAATCGGTCGATTGCTAGAAAATAAATGTTCTTGATTGTGTGTCATCTTGCTATTGAACTTCTCGGTGTTAAAAACCCAAGAAATCCTTAGAGTAATTTCTAGACATGGAAAATTGCAGCTAATTATTTTAAAATATACAAACCTATCTTTGTTATGATCGAGTTGACCCGTTTTGTCAAAAAATTGGCAAGTTGTGTGAACCAAGCGAACTAATAACTAGTTCATGAGTTTTTTTTTTTATAAATAGCCTATACAAATTATATTTAAAGTATTTTCCATTGTTCTTCCAGAATTATATTAGATATTTAGTAATTATAGATATCATATTTTATTAATAATTCGTTACTTAATGGGTGCATAACTATGATGACTTCTAGGATAGGTTATGTGAGATAATTAGTTCATAGAAGTTGTGTCCATTGATACCAATAGTTGATTGTGGTTGTTGATGTGACATAGGAGTTCGTGACAAGGAGACCGAAGGGACAAAAACATCTCTTTTGCAAAACCAGCGACATAATATATGCAAGTGTACCTTGCCAAGTTTTCAGTACATGTTTCTTCTTTACTTTTTCTTATTTCTATCTTCATATATCATAACGTAGGAATAGTTGTTACTTAGCGTCCGATTAGTGTTCGGATGCCGTTGTCTATTATGGATATCGGGTATTTACACTAGGCATGACGATATGTTAAATTTGTGTCCAGAGACACGATGAACCACAGGACACAGACACGATAGATGATGATGATATAATACGGAGTCTAACATGAAATATTCGTGGCTATGGACTCTATGATAGCATGTAGTACTAGCTCGCATGACTAGTTACTTGTTTATGAGTTCTACTTGACCTGATGTGACTTGACTGGTTAGTTTAGAGAATGGGGTAGGGAGGACTCTACCGAAGTACCCGACAGTCATGACTTATGACCATGTCTCCTTATTTGGGGTTTGGTTATTTTCATGTGCCAAGGTCTCTGTAGTAGAGCATTGGAGTTGTTTCATGTTCACTCATTGGTATCAAAACACGGTGCCATAAGTGATTGTCGGTTTGGATGTGCCTGGTATTAGGATTGTCCTCAACTATATATGTGCACTTAGATGTATATGGTAGTTACCTTTCATATTAAAAATTCTCTTTCTGTTACTTGGCATGTATATTATATACCTTGCTATGTCTCCTAAGGACTTGGTGATCTTTCTAGGTAGTCGCTTTTACAGAGAAAGTTCGTTGATCCAGGTGGTATTGCTATGTTCGACTCGGGTATATATTTGGTTGATATCGTCATTATATTCCTCCAGCATTATACTTATTTTTCTGTCATTTTATTCTGCTGACATGCCCTAGTTTTGTAAGCTTTATTCTTTGTTATAAGCTTGGTCATACAATTGTAATAGAGTTTGGTCCACTTTATTATATATTGTCTATTCTTATTTCTTTGTGGAATCTAGTGTGTTAATATCTGACCAACATTAGTACACTTGGTCTTACGAATGATTTATCTTCATTTGATTAAGATATAGAATTATCTTAGTGATATAGAAAAATAACTACCCGACTTAGACATTTTATATGTATTAGAGCTGGACTAGAGTCCACTTGATACGTAGCTGGCATGTATACGTATCATAGTCCTACTTATTTTGGGACTGGACGTTACATATTTTTGTGGTAGCCCATGCAGGTCAGAGCATATCGTCTCGGTTACGTTACTGTACCGAACGAGCCTGCAATAGGATATTGTATTAAGAATTTTGATTTTCTATGTCGCCCTTGGAACGCAAAAATTGTATTCGGTCATCTTTCTTGAACTCCTTACCATAAATTCTCGCATTTCCCTATTTCGGAAGGACAAATGCTCATGCTTGACACTCTTTTGGATTATTTTATCATAGGATATAAAGTTGTTAGTAGAGCATCTTAAGTGTGATGGATTGTTTTAGGTAATAAGGGTTAAATAGACGTTATATTAGATACACTTAGTGGGTCGGATTGGCAATATAGAATTAATATAGCCTATCTAATCCTAACGAGAGACTCTAGGAGCAATGGACTGCCATAATTCTACTATTTACCTATGTTAGATATAGATGGGATAGAAGTATAACAAGGTTTAATTTGGTTTAGTAAGGAAAATATGATAGGATTCACAATCGAAATGATGGGAGTGATTTGAAAGACTGAGTAGTAGAATTTTAGAGGTTGATACAGCTTCCAAATTATAATGTGATCACGCACAGGAAAAACTACATTTGAAAGGATTCGAAAGTCTTGTTATGAATTGGATAAATCTATAAGCACTGTACTTAAGATAGATAAAAATTCTTATAAAAATTCTATGGTTGCATTGAGGCAGAGGAAGTTTCGCTTGAATAATGTAGAAATCATGATGGTAGGCATAGGTCAGGAAATGAAGTTGCTACTGGACAGTGGCTACTAGGGAGATTTCTATCAAAGGTATAAGTGATGTTTGGCTGTACCATAGCATGATCTTCGGATAGAATGTAGAATGGATATGACTGTGTTAGACTAGACATACCTCTAAGTAGAAGAAAAATACTTTGAAAGGACCTATCAACAACTATGATTAGAAGATTGGTCAATAGGTAAGTGGTTGCCAAGGTATCACACATAAGCATTGTATAGCATTAACATACCCCATTACCTAGTATACAAGCATAGAAGGGTTAGGCGTATTTTTGATTATTAAATAGCTTCCTATAGACTAGAATGGGCGAGTTGTTAATCATACTAATAAGGAATTTTAAATGACATAGTGTTTATGAATTAAATTTTGGTAGTCCTAAATTCTGTAGATAGACCTAACTAAGGACTTGAGAGAAAAATTTGGAATCTTAGTTTGAATAGACTAGAAAATCGTGGAGATGTTGAACCCTTTTTCCACAACACAGTTCGGATAGGAATTCCAAAAGACTTGTAGTTACAACAATTGTGTTGGAATAAAATGCACATAGGGAATAAAGAGGAAAGAATCGTAGGTGCAGCCAAGGATGACAAAGATCTAGCAGACCACATTTTTAGTATGTAACACCTATTAGCCCAATAATTACATCGTATTTTTGAATATGGCTAATCAATTAAGTTTAACATAATGATGTCACTAATATTCATATACTCACTATCATGTTGCTACTTAAACTTAGCATTGTCTTAATTATTCTATATCATATTGCTATGATTGTATCTTACTGCAACATATTGTTTTGCTCGTCTAACATGTATTTGTAGACATGCAGTAAGCATGATCAAACATGATCAAACCAGGACATATGAAATGGAGAATTAATTATGGGCCAAAAAAAGTGTCATACAAAAAGATTTCTCTAAATCGCCTAGCAACCTATCTGGGACCTCGTATCGGGGAAGACTGTTGTCAAGAAAAATGACGTCTCTGGGTCTGTTCAAATATCAGAAGAAAGGTGTCATCAAAGGGCTCTTGGTTTTCCTATTTGTTCCAAGTCTATAATTTTTAATTTATTGAGTCTAGGAGAATGTGTACGCTGAGTCGCATTGTGTCATCTCAACCCCTAGACATATCTCTCCAAGCTCTACCATACAAATAGACCAATTCCTAACCAAACCAAACCAATGCTAGTCATATAGAGCTTCTGGCCCAGGGAACACAGAGTTCAGGCAGAACTCTGTCTAAGGCAGAGTTTGGGCTGAACTCTGTCCCTTGATTTTTAGCACCCTAATTTTTAGGGCCTACTTGATATAAGCTGTCCAACGTTCAAAAATTTGAATTCTTGGGACAGAATTCGGGCTGAACTCTGCTTCCCCAGAGTAGTATAAATAGAGCTTGAATTCTCTCATTTCAAATCATCTCTTACCTTTAAATATTCAAGCCTTCTAAGCTCTACTACTCCAAGCCTCATTCTTCCATATCTCCTAAGCCACAACTCTCTTTAGCTAAAGGTGCTCAGTGCGATATCAGCTAGAAGTTGTGTGCAAGAGTGAAAGAAAATTTTAAGTTTCACTTTTCGCAAAGTTGAAGTGTTTGAGCGCTTCGATCTAAAAGCTCGTGTTTTGTAAAGAAGTTTGCGTGCTCTTCGGACTAAAGGCACGTGGTGTACGCTATTTCACAAATAGTGGATTTCAATCCTGAGCAAGAGTTCTCAGGCTGGACTAGTCCCCCACGAGGGAAACCAGGTTAAATCGCTGTGTTTGCGTATGCTCTTCTGATCTCTCTTAAATTTTTACATTACTACTCTGATTATATATTATATTCGTAGTTGCTTCTGGACTAGGTATAGAGTTAAATTTTAATTGGTTATTATCAACACAACCTCTATTCACCCCCATCTAGAGTTGCCTACACGTTCTTCAATACCATGAAACAATAAGCGACGATTAGAGGAAACTCAGTTTGCGTAAGTGAGTAAGTTTGTTGGAATCGAGATAGAGGACCTTTATTGTAGCATAAGTTAGATCAAGAAGTTTAGCTAGTCACATCCTTAGAAAATCTTGATAGATAGCCTACACTTTAACATAAGTCAGTATTCATCATTCAGACATATTGATCATTTGAAGTCCAAGACCGTTTAAGTAACCAGAAGTATAGTCCACCACAGGCCTGTTTAACCAGCTGACATGAGCAAAATTTTTTTCTAAGGTTGACTTGAGATCGGGATACCATCAGGAGAAGGCACAGAGAGAAGATATTCCAAGGACATATTCGGGATATGTTACGACCACTACAAGTTTTGGTGATGCCTTTGACGAAAGAATGCACGTGCTATATTTATGAATTCGTTGAACATGGTGTTCCTTAGTAGCTAGAATAGTTGTGGTAGTTTTATTTATATTTTGTTGTATGATAAAAGCTATATTGGTAGCATATTTCACATGAGGGTGATTATCTAAGGATATATGAGTAGGATAGAATGTATCTACTAGAAAGAACGACTAGAACAGAGGATTGCACTTTTATAGGAGTTTTAGTTTTATAGAAAATCTCACTTAATTAATGGATAGATATTCCTAAAAACAGATATGGTAAATTAGAAGTGTTACATATCCAGAGAGATTTATTAGGAGAATAAGAATAAAATTTTTTGATGACTAGAAATAAGATTTAAGAGAATATACAGTTGAACCCTATTTATAGTTTCCTAAGCTTAAATAGGACCACCCTTGTGGTAAACTTTAGAAAGTATGACTTACGACTTTTGTTATGGGTAGAATAGTTTGCTAAGCCTTGTATTTAAGACTGGACCTAATTCTGGGTAGAACCATTGTCATATGAATTTTGCTTGGGGGATATAGAAATTCATGCTTTACAGACTAGATAAACAGCTATGGTGGGTAGAATTCTATAGGTCCACTCCCAAGGTATAAGTTAGAACATAGTACCGTATAAGGACAAACCTAACAAGCAACCCTGGAAGTATTAGACTAAACTGTCACCACCCGCACCCACTGTTAGGGTACGAGAACGTAACAACATCCAGCCTACGCCGCAGTGTCGGCGGTAGAACGCTGTCCTAGGTCAATCATCTATCAATACCAAGTACCTGTACAGTTTATACTCTCCGAATGGAGGTGACATAACAATATACATCTCAATCACATCTAGGGTAGAAGAGCGAAAGACAGATAGATAGATAGTAACTCAAGAGAACAGTATCATAGATGAATAAGTCTAAGTGTCTAGTACAACATAATATCCAGAACTGTCAACTCATAATACAAAAGTCTAAGAGTCTATACATCTCCACATCTCAAAATACAACTCAGAAAGTGAGACAAAAGTAAATATAGAAAAGACTGTCTAGACTAAACTGGTCTAGACTACTGGAACAACATCCTCAGCTGCAGGTGGATCCTGCTGGGGGTCCACAACATAAGTATCATCTAGTCCTGCTCCAAAATAGGTAGACACCAGGGCCTCATCCTCATCCTCTGTAATATTTTCAACAGGTCCAATCAGGACGGGAACGAGCACAATACATCTCACGCAGTGCATATCATGTTAGGAAATACGATACAGGCAATAGAGTAAGATACATGAACTGCTGAAAGGAAATATACGCTGTAAAAGAGATAGCTGTAATGAAATATCTACTGTATATAGAGAACTGTAGTGACTAGTGATGTAGAGCACAAGATAGGCATGTGAATGGCTAGAATTTATACATGATTACACTACTGAGTTTGCACATGATTACACTACTTTAGAATTATTCACATGACCACTTCTACTCCCCCGTTTCCTCAATCAATACACAAGGATCTATACAAGTTACGTTATTGTACATGATATCACATGGGGCCCATGAAAGGGTGCACATGATAGTATACATGAGAGCTCAGTAAACATGAGAGTACATGATCACATGAGTGCACATGAATAATAGAAGCATGGGAGTACATGATGATAGTGAAACACACATAACATGAAGTACCCGATGCTCCCGAGGGGGATAACATCTCATGTAAAGATCCATATAGTACCAATCCGTGTTACCAACGTGACAGCAACAAGTAAAGTAATCTAGAGCAAGAAGTAAAGCCTGAACAAGTATGAAACGGTCAGAGAATGTACTCGCCTGATAACTGAATGTCTGAAGAAGATATACTGCCTGAGGAGAGGTGTGTGGCTCCTAGTCAGAGTAATACAGGTCACAATGTATCCACAATGATAAAAATAAAGTATACAATGCATACTACATGATTCTAGGTCAAACTGGTCAAAAGTCAACTCTTGGTCAACTCTAATAGTCAAACTAAGTCACAGGAAGTCATACTAAGCCAAATAAGGTCAACAAGATCAAACAAGGTCAAACAAGTTTAACCTAGGTTTAAGTCAACTCCTGATCTACACTCTAATCAAACTAGTCAAATACTAGTCAACATGATCAATCTGGATCAAGTCTAGATCAAACTAAGGTATTGGTCAAACAAAGACTAGTCAGTTAGGGTAATTAGGTCAAACATGGTCTGACTAGTTGAACTAGTCATTTATTAGGTCAATTAGGTCATGGTTTGACCAATAGTGGACTTTAGTCAACCATGGTCAACAATGGTCAACTCTAAGTCAAAGCTAGGTCAATACTAGTTAAACTAGTTAGGGTTTTAGTCAAACTAGTCAAACTAGTTATTTTAGGTCATTCCTAGTCATTTCTAGGTTAACTAAGGTTGACTTTGGTCAACCTTTAGTCAACAAGGGTTTCTAGTAGGGTTTTGGCCTTTAGGGTTAACCCCAACCATAGGCCAATAACCTTGGCCATAGGCCATAGCCTAGGTTTCCACATAAACCTATAACTAAAAGTCTCATATATATATATCTATACATATAGTCATACACTATTTAACCTACGAGTTTTAGTTTTATAGAAAATCTCACTTAATTAATGGATAGATATTCCTAAAAACAGATATGGTAAATTAGAAGTGTTACATATCCAGAGAGATTTATTAGGAGAATAAGAATAAAATTTTCTGATGACTAGAAATAAGATTTAAGAGAATATACAGTTGAACCCTATTTATAGTTTCCTAAGCTTAAATAGGACCACCCTTGTGGTAAACTTTAGAAAGTATGACTTACGACTTTTGTTATGGGTAGAACAGTTTGCTAAGCCTTGTATTTAAGACTGGACCTAATTCTGGGTAGAACCATTGTCATATGAATTTTGCTTGGGGGATATAGAAATTCATGCTTTACAGACTAGATAAACAGCTATGGTGGGTAGAATTCTATAGGTCCACTCCCAAGGTATAAGTTAGAACATAGTACCGTATAAGGACAAACCTAACAAGCAACCCTGGAAGTATTAGACTAAACCCTGCTACTTTAATGCCTAAGATAGAATCTGGAATAAAAGTACTGGGAATATTATCGCAAGATAATGGTAGGAAGATTTGTGACCTAAGAATGTTAATATATATATATATGGTAAAAGTAGCATTGAAACGACCTATAGAAGGCCAGGACCAGAAGATTGACCAATAGGCTTATGTATCTGACTAGATAAGCCTCGACCTTTACCCAATTGGTAGGTGAAAAATGGTTATGGCATTTGTAAGGAAGGCAGAGATTGCTTCTAGTTAGAAGGGGTAGACTATTAACGGTACTACTAAAAAGGTTTCGTATATAACCAAAAGGAGTATATTATAGAGGTTAAGGATTGACAGAGCTTGCGGATTAATTATAATTTTTGTTTGTCATAGATAAAGACTCAAGAGCCAAGTTAGAAGCATCACCTCTAGATTAGTAAACCATTGACATTATAGGTAGTGTTGGAGAAGTGGCATACCATCCTACATTGTTCCATCTCTAGAGGGAGTGCACGATGTGTTCCATTCCTCTCAACTGAGGAAGTATGCGACTGATCCCAGACATGTGATTGACCATTCCAAAATCACAGTGAAACTGAGTCTATCATATGAGGAGCAACCCTTTATGGGATAGGAATGTGTGCTATATTATCTACTACTAATTGTTGTTATATTATGATATTTATTCGAGGATTTCGGTAAGATTTTAAACTCTTTTTAGTGCCATAACTTTATAGAGTTCTAGCTATAGTTATAGTCTTAATTTCGAGGAAGAAATTTTCTAGAGGGTAGATTGTACGCACTTTGAATTTTGAGATTATTTTAATTTATTTTTAATTGATAATTTTAATAATTTATACTTATATTTTAAATTCTCGACTAAAAATATTTTTTGTCATAGCTTTCATCTTTGAAGCAACATTGACCAATTTCCCGAAACAAATTCCATATTCATGTTCTAGACGAGTTCACCTTCATTTTGGTATCATGTCCCACTCAAACACATCTCCTTGTGCACTACTTTTAATTGCGCAACATTCGTACATAATTTCTAACTCAAACCTAAGCTTTGCACCTATGCCTGTTACAATCGAAAATTTGAGACACAACTTCTACCTTTTCCTTGCAATCGTTATATGACCATGACATTATATTAAGCTTACAACATCCATGACATTTGTGTCACACCTAGTTAGAATTTTATATACTTTGTATTTATTGCAAATCTAACGACATAACTCTAGTCCTAATAAGCTACCGGTTTGACTTAGCCCAAATCTAGTCTAGACTCAACCCAGACACTTACACACCCTCACATGGTTCATGCCAAACACCATACACCATTGTCCTTTCCACAAATACAAAAATTCCAAGGTTCACCACTCAAAACCTTACATCTAAATTTTTAGAAAATAATTTCAACTTTGCACCCTTTAGAATAGACCCAACTCTAGAACTCACCACTTAAAATCTCATGGATGACTTAAGTGTGGTCAAACACACTTAGTGGGCAGCCATAACCTCCTTATTTTTCATTTTCTTTCACTCCATAACCCCCTACCTCTTCACTTCTTCACTCATGCATAACCCCCATCCTTTATGACAATTCAACTCAACTTTTCACCTCCCCCTTAGTAAACGGCTACCCCATGACCTCCTCTTCACTTATTACCTCAAACCACCTGAACAAAACTTCTTCCTAACCCTCTTCCAAACAACTTCTCTTCACAAAATATTTCCCAAAACCTTCTCCATCATCCTCTACACCTCCATATATCTAGCTCTACCTAGGCTGAATCCACTCAGCTAGTCTCTACCAATTCGGACATATCTCCCTCCACACTAAGTATTTTTGTCTCAAATTCAGTACACTTCTTTCTCTTCCTGTCCTCAACACTTTCTCTTCACAAACTTTCCATCAAAACTCATTCTAACTTTCTCAAAACATTCCCTCCATTAGAGGTGTCCAAACTGAATCCGAATTCAACTTATTCCCTTATCAGGCCACTCCAAACCTCCTTCCACCCTTCCACCACCTCACACGCAGCCCTAATACCTTCCCCTAACACCACAGCAAGCCCTCAGGCTACCACAACCTTGGTTTGGTCGGCACCAAGCCGAGAAGGCAACCCGAAGTCGATCGAAGTGGACTAAAACCTCACAGCTGGTACGCTATTTTTCTGAGTGAGTTTCATCAACTTTTTCTTGTCCGGTTAATGCAAAACAAAAACTAATGTGAAGATTTATGTTTTCTCTATCATCTCTCAAAATTTCAGCACCTAGTTCACAACGGTTGGCCTGTGGCTTCCGTTTTATGACATGGTGTCCAGATTCCACTCTATCCGGAATAGTTGTTGTTCACAAGCCTTTGCGGAGCTGTTCGACAGTTCCAAGACCATTGGTAAGCACCCAAAAACTCTCCTTTGATCTCTCTCCATGTACATAATCTTGTGGCAAAGTTTCGTGTCGTTTTGATATCAAACTTTGTTATGGTTGTCGCCGTAATCGGCCGATTGCTAGGAAATCAATGTTCTTGATTGTGTGTCACCTTGCTATTAAACTTCTCGGTGTTAGAAACCCAAGAAACCCTTAGAGTAATTTCTGGAAATTGAAAGTTGAAACCATTTATTTTAAAATATACAACCTATCTTTGTTATGATCGAGTCGACCCATTTTGTCGAAAAATTGACAAGTTGTGTGAACCAATCAAACTAATAACTAGTTCATGAGTTTTTTTTTTATAAATAGCCTATACAAATTATATTTAAAGTATTTTCAATTGTTTTTCCAGAATTTATATTAGATATTTAGTAATTATAGATATTATATTTTATTAGAATAATTTGGTACATAATGGGTGCATAGCTATGATGACTTCTAGGATAGGTTATGTGAGATAGTTAGACCATAGAAGTTGTTTCCATTGATACCAATAGTTGATTGTGGTTGTTGATGTGACATAGGGGTTCATGGCGAGGAGATCGAAGGGACAATAATATCTTTTTTGTAAAACCAGCTGTATGATACAGGCAAGTGTACCTTGCCAAGTTTTCAGTACATGTTTCTTCTTTATTTTCTCTTATTTTTATCTTCATATATCATAACGTAGGAATAGTTGGTACTTAGCGTCCCATTGGTATTTGGGTGTCGATGTCTATTTATAGATATCGGGTATCAATACTAGGCATAACGATATGTTAAATTCGTATCCAGTGACACGATGGACCACAGGACACGGACACGATGGATGATGATGATGACATGATACGGAGTCTGACATGCGACATTCGTGGCTATGGACTCTATGATAGCATGTAGTACTAGCTTGCGCTACTTTTTACTTGTTCATGAGTTCTACTTGACTTGATGTGGCATGACTGGTTAGTTTAGAGCATGGGGTGGGGAGGACTATACCGAAGTACCCGACAATCGTGACTCGTGACTATGTCTCCTTATTTGGGGTTTGGTTATTTTCGTGTGCCAATGTCTCTGTTGTAGAGCTTTGGAGTTGTTTCGTGTTTAACTCATTAGTATCACGATACGGTGCCATGAGTGATTCCTGGTTTGGTTGTGCTTGGTATTAGGATTGTCCTCAACTGCTTATGTGCAATTAGATGTCTATGGTAGTTACCTTTCATATTACAAATTCTTTTTACTGTTACTTGGCATGTAGATTATGTACCTTGCTATGTCCCCTGAGAACCTGGTAATCTTTCAAAGTAGTTGCTTGGACGGAGAAAGTTCGTTGATCCAGGTGGTGTTGCTGTGTTCGACTCAGGTATATATTTGGTTGATATCTTCATTATATTCCTCCAGTATTATACTTATTTTTTTGTCATTTTATTCTGCTAACATGGCCTAGTTGTGCAAGCTTTATTCTTTATTTTAAGCTTGTTTAGACAATTATAATA
The DNA here is from genome assembly GCA_029216955.1 of Iris pallida. NCBI lineage: Eukaryota > Viridiplantae > Streptophyta > Magnoliopsida > Asparagales > Iridaceae > Iris > Iris pallida. The sequence continues at coordinate 7,061,307 of JANAVB010040620.1, forward strand.
GAGTTTGGTCCACTTTATTATATATTGTTTATTCTTATTTGTCTGTGGGATCCAGTGTGTTAATGCCTGACCAACATTAGTACACTTGGTCTTATGAAGGATTTACTTTCAGTGGATTGTGATATAGAATTATCTTAGTGATATATATATAGAGAAATAACTACCTAACTTAGACAGCTTATACGTATTCGAGATGGGCTGTAGTCTACTTGATATGTAGCTAGCATGTATACGTATCCTAGTCCTACTTATTTTAGGACTGGGGCATTATAGTAACGTTTCTCGAACGTCAGAGGGCATCAGTAACAATAGGGGGCATCTCACACCGTATCTCTAGCAGAACTTTCGGGTTACAAAAGGGAAGTGCATACTTGGCCCATACGCTAAGGAACTGTCCTCCCCACCCCATGCCTATTTATGTTGTATCCACAACACATCTAACCTCTATTAACTGCTAAGTCATACTAATCATACAAGTTCTATTAGCAGTTAATCCTATCACACGACCTATACATACCGATGTACAGTCGGTATGCAAGTTCGAAATCTATATGCGACTCGCGACTCCGTGGCACACAAGTGTCAAGTCCAATGAATGCAACACAAACAAGAATGGTCTCTTAAATCTTGGTTTAATGTGCATAAAAATAAACAAATAATGAAAAATAGAACTAAACAGTAATTTACATCTAACCTGATTTGAATGAACAAATTTATATTACAAAAAATAATAATAAATAATTGCATACAATATGGTGAGGTAAGTAAATAAACAGTAATGACAAGGTATCTTGCCTGGAGTTTGTGCGATGATTTGACGATATCCTGTAGGCAAACTCGTCAAGACAATAAAAGTAGCGAAGGTAGAACTTCAGCAAACGTATCCGAATGTTAACAAACATATCACCAACATTTTTAAAATAAAATATATATCTAAAATTGCCTACCCATGAGTCCAATTCTAAACAGGAAAAATCATAATTTTGGATCAAATCGGCATCCGCCATTAGACCTGCTTTGCACCAAAAAATGTGCCAAAATATACGGTCTCAAAAGCCATTAAGTTATATGTGTACGAGTTCGGTTTGACGATATGAACTCAATCATATGTCCAAATTTGGATTCTGGTGAGTCGTACACAATTTTGCCCATTGGATCAGGTCATGGGCCCGCCAAAATAGCGTTCCGGTCGACCTTCTCAGAATCAGACCAAATTGGCTCTCAAAACTAGAAAACCGATAAAAGTCCAGTGGCACAAGTTTCGTCTTGATGTGACGAACATGCACAAAGTTATAGACTAATTTGGAAAAGAACCAATATTGGATACCTCGACCAATACGGTCGATTTTGTCACGCACACGCAACGAAATCGAGTTCTATCGAATCCCACACATTGACGAAGTCGATACTTACCTTTCGATGCTTTTGGCTCACGGTCCCGTCATCCGGTTTGTCGGGGCGAACGCCGTATCGAGATTCATGAATTTTGGAGAACGAATTTCTCAAACAAAAATCAGAAGTAAAAATAGCATTTTACTGCTGTTTAGGTTAGATACAAAACTATTTAAACAAATTTTGAAAATCCTTAGTGACTTGTCCAGAATCTCCCTTCCAAGACGGGGTCTGGGTTGGGTTATTGTCCTGTTTTGGGTTCTCTTAAAATAGGTTTTTTTTAGGGAAAATTTAGACTCGATTTACAATTGAAATTAGTACGTTTCAATCTAATCTAATTGACAGGGATGAAGAGGGTTAGATGGTGTTAAAAACCGTGTAATTGGTTCGAAATAAACTCGAACGATGGTGATGAAAACTCGTTGCAAAGTGGCCTAGTCGGGGTTGTTGTACACTCGCGCCTATGCTCTATTGGCAGCGGTTCTCGACAATCTGTGGCGAGTCTTTGGCGAGTGTAGCTGGCGCAGGGGCTCGTCCAAGGCCTGCAGTCGTCAGTGCGCTCTAGGTTTTAGGTCTCAAGTAGATTTTCGTTGGTTTATCAAAGACTTTCGAAACCGACGATACTTGACAAGCGGGGTTTTAATCCAATTTTTAGTTGGATTTTGATAGGATTTGATTTGGATTTTGGGGCTGGTTTAGTCTAATCTTGTAGAGAATCGGTTAGGGAATATACAAGATTTTTTTTCCTTTCAATAAGTTGATTTGAATTCAAATCAATGCGTTCTCCTCTACGTGGAACTCGGGACAAGACGAGAACAGTAATATAGTTGGTTTTTTTAACAACACTTATATATATATATATATATATTATATATATATATATATATATATATATATATATATATATATATTCAACTCCGCAATTCCACCTTTATTTACCACACCCCTCCACCCAACTACCATCCTAAAACCTATTGTTTGAATCCAACTCACCCATAACCCAATCACCACAACCCCAGAACCGACACATATTTCACCTCCACATCAGGATATAATTACTCAATCCAAAAATTATATTCACAAACCAATCCAAAAACTCAATCTCAATGCTCAACTTTCCACCAAATCTGACCTAGAACCCTCTACAGTAACTCATGCCATCAAAGATCCCAAATTGCATCAAGCAATGTCTAAGGAGTTTGTTTCTCTTCTTCGGAATAGGTCATGGACCCTTGTTCCCTCTCAATTGGTCCAAAATATCGTTGGTTACAAGTAAATTTTTTGGACTAAACATCTATTTGATAATTGATAGTTCTATTGACAGGTCACTACAACAAAAAAATCCTTTTAATGACGGCTAAAAAGCGTCATTAATGACAAACCATGACGCTTTTTTTTTTCACAGCAACCGTTATGAAAACGGGTGTTATAAATATTTTTTAAAAGCGTCATAAAATAACCGTCATGAATAGTTTCTATAAAAGCGTTATGAATAGTTAATATATGGTGCACAATTCAGAACAATTTTAAAACGTCATGAATAGATAATATGTATAGGCTCAATGCAACACATTTATAACACTTTATACTATTCAAATTAGCATATTTATAATGCTCTATACTGCACGGTATATATTACATTCCAAAAACTTAACATTATATATCACCATCTTTATTACATTTCTCAAAATAGAGTACATATCAACATCTTCATTACATTGAATATCCAAATACAGAATGTACCCAAAAAATAGGAATAAATCTCTCTTTTGCTAACCAAATTATTAGAAATATTTACTTAAGTAGATTCTGACCATGGATCTTCTCTCTGCCATCTCTTGAAGATATCGGGAGTCCCAAAGAGAAGTAGTGTCGCAGCTGAGCGACGACTTGGTGCTGCTACAGCCGGCACCGTCATGGGAGAGCCTCATCCTCTGATCCCTTACTCTCGCCTGAACCCTCACCAGCACCTGCATGCACCTCAGCATCACGTTCGCTTGCCTCCTTACGTTGTCCCCTCGCACCAGTGCCTGCAGCTTCACCAGCCCCTTCAGAGCTCTCAGCGCCCTCCTCGCTTTTTCAAGTTAGATGTTATCAAGTTAGATGTTATCAAATCCTCACCCCACCTATATCCACAATTTAGATGTTATCAAGTCAGAACCAGGTATAAATGACACATTATATTTGAAAGACCGGAAACTGGAAAGAAAAAAAAACTTCAAGTCACTACAAAATTCAAGAGAAAAAAACACAGGTTCAAGTGAATTTCAGAAAACCCTGAAGCCAAAACTTTCATAAATGGAAAAAAGTTTATAGAACTCTAAGTGCTCATGTCAAGAATTCCTCTGCTACGTGAAGTCCTCAGACAACTTTCAGAATGAAGCATGCATTAACATTTTCTAATTTGTACTTCTTTTGCAGCAGTAAGTAGAACCTTCTTTCTTTGCACTCCAACAAAAAACCTAACTGTACAATACATTTTTATTTATCTCCTTCAGAATGTTGATGAACTACTATATTAGTAATTTTGCATCATACAAAAAAATGCTAAATATTAACGTATGTAAAAATTAACAAAAGAAGAAGAAGTAGACATACAGCCTCAATCCAGTGCTGGAAAGCTAGCGTCAGCGCTTTAGAATCCTTGGACAAACCTTGGCCAACCTGTAAAACTTACAAAGATAAGCTTTTTTTTGAAGAGAACGGGTTGTAAATTCCAAAAGATATCATGTGCAAAAGTAATTGTGAGTGCACATTCGTCTTACCCTTGGCTTCACCACAATTCTTTGCTGGTGGTATATTATGAGGGTGCACTGTGCAAATCTTGTGGATCTGCTCTCTAGCCTTATTGAACTTTAAACCTTGAATCTAAGTACCTAGCTATTTCAGTCAAATGCATATGCCAGAAGTGCTTGATTACTAGTATAAAAATAAAGCTAGTTCAGGTCTAATTTTTTAACCACTCAAAAGCACTTGAAAAATGGAAAGGATACTTCTTTTTCAAAGTCAGAAAAATCATCACTATTGTCATCAACACTACATGTTCGTGCCAAATTCCTCGCAAAGTTAGTTACAGGAATGAGAGGGACATGCCTGCCTTAAAGCCTAGCTAGTCTAGTTGAATCAGAATATAACTACCTGAAACTAGTGAACAAAACCCTCCAAAGTGGATCAGTTTGGCCTGCATGTCATCTTAACAGTACTAAAAATGTTAATTTGTTCACCTTTTTCCGAAAGTTATGTGACAAAAAGGAAGAAATCAATATAATTAAGGGTCGACCTGAGCAGATTTGTATGCCACTATGTATGAAAAGATTCAAACCAACAACCTCACATGCTGATCTTATTACTTCAGAAGCTAAACCAAAATTTCCATATTTTCTGACATTGCCAACACATGTATATATATAAGACATAACACTGCTAGTGTCACAAAAATTAAAATATATAATATAAAAATGCCTCTCAGAATGATTTTTTTTGCAAAATAGGCACTTCTGTATGGCATTTTTTGTGATCGCAATTTCTTGGCTGTCAGTAACTATTTGCTGATATTGACAAATAAAATCATTGACAAGATACCTCACTGAAATCCACTATTTGCTGACATTGACAAGATAATGATAACACTGAGAAAATATTTAAAATCAAACATCATTAGCCATAAACACATTATTATTAGTATTAGTACTAGCACTAGTATTATTATTATTATCATTACTCTTCTGGATAGAAAACTACACATTTTAGTTGCAGTAAGAAAAAAGGATAAGGTTTGGACAACGGGACAGAAACAAAGTAAACAAGCATTTGAAAGCCAATTTATACTATGGTGCTACTGAGCTGAGAATGTTAGTTTTCTAGCACATTAAGAATACATTAAGTTCAGGGTCAACTAGAAATACTTGGTTACATTTCTTTATTCATGGACAAATGACCATTTTTAAAATCTTCACCGAGCATAAATAAGTTCTTGAGGATTGTATACAGCAACAGGAAAGAATTTAAGCATTTTCATAGCAAAACACAGGAAGTAAAGAACATTAGTGATCCATGTTAATAAATCGAATCCTACATTAATGATCCGTGTTAAGCTATATTTTGAGAACTATGGTTACACTTCCCAGTCACATGGAGTAATTTATCAGGTACTGTTTCATCTTGAGGACGTTAAACACACAGAACAAAACCCAAATATTCTCACATGGAGCAAAATTGTGTACTCCGTCTGTATGACAATCTCCATATTAGTAGTTTCATATTCATGTCCGTAAGACATAGATCAACATAAGTACACCAAAATTAACAAGATTTCTAGATTCGATTTATAAAACATATATAAAATCTTCAAATTGGATTAATAAAACAGGAAAAAGGCAGAATCTTTACCTACGAACCGCGAGTCCTCCAAGAAGTTTGTACCGGAGCGACTCAGCCTGAGCAATGTTGGAGTGGGTGGGGTTCCCAACCTATGTGGAGAAGACCCCGGAGTGCGACGAGCGCCATTCGAGTGTCGAAGAAGCTCGAAAAGTAGGCGATGCGGAGTCGCTACTGCTGCTGCTGCTCCTGAAGGAGATTCTGGCCTGGGCCTGCCGAGTTCGGCCCGAACTCGGTCCCAGGCCGAGTTCTGGCCGAACTCGGTCTGGCCGTTCCAGAATGTTGGCGTTAGGTGCTGTTTGCTCGACACAGAGTTCTGGCCGAACTCTGTGTCGTCGGGGCTGAAGCGGGATTTTGGATGATTTTTCATCACTAGATCTAATCCAACGGTTCAGGTTTGCTGCGGGATTAGGAAGTTATATTAGGATTTTCCAACCCTAATTCATTGTGCAACATTATCGCAAAGTAGCACAACTTTGAGAGAGGAAGGAGGCAAGAGTGCCATTACAACTTCGGAGAAGAAGACGGAGGATTGAAGGTCGCTATTCGAAGGAGATCGTGTTCGGGTAATCTCTACTCGTCGTTCTCGCTCTTCGTAGCCTTGTAATCATTGTTCTTATCTCTGAGTGTTGTGGGGATCCAATTTGGATCGGAAGGAGTTTGTAGAGGGTGTAATTCTTCTATTCCATTAGTGGAGGCTTCTCAGGGTTGGACTCCGATCGTCCCGTGGTTTTTCCTGCAAGGGTTTTCCACGTCAAAAATTCTCTGTGTCTGCGTGGATTATTTTATGTGGTTGTTTTTGGGTTCGTACATTGTATTGCTCGGTCCTCTCGCAGGTACTCTCTGGTTTGGGGAAAGGTTTCCGCATTTCTTTCCCAACAGAGTGGTATCAGAGCCAGGTTCTGGAATTCAGAAGGAGTGTCAGTAGTTGACAGAGAAAACCAGAGAGGAGAGATGGACGCGAAGCCGGTGCGCATGGTGAATCTTAATGGCACAAACTATCATTATTGGCGGAGCAAGATGAAGGATTTGCTATTCGTCAAGAAGCTGCATCTACCCGTGTTTGCATCCGAGAAGCCCAGTGATAAATCCGAGGAGGACTGGACATTCGAGCACATACAAGTGTGTGGGTACATACGACAGTTTGTGGACGAGAACGTGTACAACCACGTTGCCAATATTGAGCACGCGAAGACGTTGTGGGATAAGCTGGAATCCTTGTATGCGAAGAAGACCGGGGTAAACAAATTATTTCTGATCCGAACGATGATGGGTCTGCGATACAAGGATGGGGCGTCTATTTCGGATCACTTGAGTGAGTTCCAGGGCGTGGTTGACCAGCTATCTTCTATGGGAGTCAAGTTCGACGACGAATTTCAGGGACTGTGGCTGCTGTGTACTTTGCCAGACTCGTAGGAGACCGTACGAGTATCTATGATCGCTTCTGCTCCAGAGGGCATGGTCAGTCTGGAGTTTGCCAAGAGCGGGGTGTCGAATGAAGAGATGCGGAGACGTTCTCAGGGCACTTCATCCACATCCCACCACTCAGAGGCACTTGTTTCAGAGAGCCGCGGAAGGGGCAAAAGCAGGGGTCCAGGTGGTGGCAGAGACAAGAGCAGAAGGAAGTCCAAGGGTCGTTACGAGGACTCAGAGTGTTACCATTGTGGTAAGAAGGGCCACATCAAGCGGAATTGTTTCGCTTAGAAGAGAGAGAAGAAGGGCGACAAGGGGAAGCAAGAAGAGAACACTACAGCGACGGCCTCGATGCATGGAGGCGATATGATCATCGTAGGTGATGAGGTCATTACTAACCTCACCTGCGATGACAATTCTTGGCTGGTGGACTCAGGGGCTTCAGCACACGTATCTCACAACAGGGCATTGTTTGCCACTTACACTACAGGCGACTGTGGAGTATTGAAGATGGGCAACGGAGATGTGTCGAAGGTGGTTGCCGTTGGAGATGTGCATTTGAGAACGAAGACGGGTGCGGTTCTTGTTCTCAAGGATGTTCGTCATGTCCCTGATATCCGTTTCAACCTGGTGTCGATTGGAAGGTTGGATGACGAGGGATTCTTCAGTCTCTTCGGGAACAGTCAGTGGAAGCTTTCTAGAGGTTCGTTGGTGATTGCCAGAGGAAGCAAGAAGTCCGGTCTCTACTATATGGAGGGGAGCGCACAGGGGGCACAGGAGGTGAACGCAGTCAGTGATGCGTCTACCGAGTTGTGGCACAGGCGGCTCGGCCATATCAGCGAGAAGGGGATGAGCTACTTGGTGAACAGGAAGGTGATTCCAGGGCTCAAGTCTACAAAGTTGGAGAAATGCACGCACTGTTTAGCTGGGAAGCAAAATAGGGTGTCTTTCCAAAGTCACCCAAGTTCAAGGAAGCCGGCGTTGCTCGAGTTGATTCACTCAGATGTCTGCGATCCTATGAAGGTAAAATCTCTTGGTGGTGCTTCTTACTTTGTAACCTTTATTGATGACTATTCCATGAAGGTTTGGGTCTATGCCTTAAAGACCAAGGATCAGGTGCTGCCTACTTTGAAGGAGTTTCAGGCCTCTGTTGAAAGAGAGACGGGCAAGAAGTTGTTGTGTGTTCGGTCCGATAATGGCGGCGAATACATCGGTCCCTTTGATGCGTATTGTAAAGAGCAAGGGATACGACACCAGAAGACTCCGCCCAAGACACCTCAGCTCAATGGTGTAGCGGAGCGCATGAACAGGACACTGATGGAGAGGGTGCGGTGTTTGCTGTCAGAAGCAAACTTGCCGGGCAGTTACTGGGGTGAGGCTCTTCTCACAGCTGCTTATGTTATTAATTTGTCTCCTAGTGCTCCTTTACAGGGTGATGTGCCTGATAAAGTTTGGTACGACAAAGAGCCGTCATACAATCACCTGCGGGCGTTTGGTTATAAGGCCTTTGTGCATGTATCGAAGGACGAGAGGACCAAACTTGAGCCGAAGACGAGACGATGTGTCTTTGTCGGCTACGGTCGGGATGAGTTTGGCTATAGACTCTACGACCCAGTGGAAGAAAAGCTCTACAGAAGCAGGGACGTGGTGTTCGTCGAGGATCAGACCATGACCAACACTCAGGATTCTGAGATGCCTTCTGAGGCTGAGGAATTGCCTGAGTTAGAGTCATTTTGCTTCGAGCAGTTTCCAGAGGACATCGCAGAGGATCCAGTTATGGGGGAGCTGGTACATGGAGTTGCTTCCAACCTTGATCATCAGCCTGCTGATGGTGGTCAGGGTGTCCCTCAGGAGGATGAGCATGCCGGAGAGGCAGTTCCTGAAGGGGAGGAGGCTGTTGGTATACAGCCAGCACTAGTGGCTCCACTGAGAAGGAGTAACAGGGATCGTCGACCATCTACGAGATACTTACCAGATGAGTATGTGCTATTGACTGACGGAGGAGAGCCTGAAAGTTTTGCAGAGGCTATGGAAGACGAACACAGGCAGGAGTGGATGGAGGCTATGCAGGAGGAGATGAGTTCCTTGCACACCAATTCCACTTATGATCTGGTGCAGTTGCCAAAGGGCAAGAAGGCTTTGAAGAATCGATGGGTGTTTAGAGTAAAGCAGACGGATGATGCTACTCGCCCTCGATACAAAGCGAGGCTGGTAGTTAAAGGCTACGGTCAACAGAAAGGTATGGATTATGATAAGATCTTTTCGCCTGTCGTCAAGCATTCGTCTATTCGGGTGGTGCTAGCATTAGCAGCCAGTCTCGACTTGGAGGTCGAGCAGATGGACGTGAAGACGGCATTCCTCCACGGTGATCTTGAGGAGGAGTTGTACATGGAGCAGCCGGAGGGATTCTATGAGAAGGGCAAGTCACATTTGGTCTGCCGGTTGAGGAAGAGCTTGTATGGTCTGAAGCAGGCTCCGAGGCAGTGGTACAGAAAGTTCGAGTCGTTTATGGGGGAGCATGGTTATGCACGGACGACGTCGGACCATTGTACATTTGTGAGGTATTTTGTCGAGGATGATTTCATCATTTTACTGCTCTATGTTGATGATATGCTATTAGTGGGACAGAATACCACTAGGATAGCAGAGCTGAGGCGCCAACTGGGCACGACCTTCATTATGAAGGATTTGGGCACAGCGAAGACTATTCTTGGGATGGAGATCAGCCGAGAGAGAGAGAGTCCAAGCTGCTACACTTGTCCCAAATGAAGTACATTCACCGGGTACTTCAGTATTTCGGGATGGACGGGTCGAAGAAAGTGAGTTCCCCCCTCGCAGCTCACTTTAAGCTCACTGAGGAACAGTGTCCATCTACCGAGGACGAAAAGGAAGATATAGAGCGGGTTCCATATGCCTCAGCTGTGGGAAGCCTTATGTATGCCATGGTGTGTACAAGGCCAGATATTGCTCATGTAGTTGGTACGGTTAGCAGGTATCTTTCAAATCCTGGAAGGGTACATTGGAGTGCGGTCAAGTGGATTCTACGATATCTTCAGGACACTGCTGGTTGGAGACTTTCCTTTGGTGGTGACGAGCCGAAGCTGGTTGGGTATACCGACGCTGATATGGCTGGAGATGTAGACACGAGGCAATCGACTTCGGGCTACGTGATGATGTTTGCGGGAGGAGCAGTGTCGTGGCAGTCACGGTTGCAGAAGTGTATTGCCTTGTCGACGACAGAGGCAGAGTATATTGCGGCGACGGAGGCTTGCAAGGAGCTGTTATGGATGAAGAAGCTGTTACAGGAAATAGGACTGAAGCAAGAGCAGTATACTTTGCTTTGCGACAGTCAGAGTGCTATCCACCTTGTGAAGAATCAGACGTTTCATAGCCGATCCAAGCACATCGAGACTCGGTATCATTGGATACGGGATGTGGTTGAGAAGAAGGATGCGGAGCTTGAGAAGGTTCATACAGATGACAACGGAGCTGATATGTTCACGAAGATTCTACCAAGAGGGAAGTTTGAGTACTGCAGGCAGGTCGTCGGGATGACGACATCCTCCCCATAGTTGTGAAAAGGGAGATTTGTTGGAGTGGGTGGGGTTCCCAACCTATGTGGAGAAGACCCCGGAGTGCGACGAGCGCCATTCGTGTGCCGAAGAAGCTCGGGATGTAGGCGACGCAGAGTCGCTACTGCTGCTGCTGCTCCTGAAGGAGATTTTGGCCTGGGCCTGCCGAGTTCGGCCCGAACTCGGTCCCAGGCCGAGTTCTAGCCGAACTCGGTCTGGCCGTTCCAGAATGTTGGCGTTAGGTGCTGTTTGCTCGACACAGAGTTCTGGCCGAACTCTGTGTCGTCGGGGCTGAAGCAGGATTTTGGATGAGTTTTCATCACTGGATCTAATCCAACGGTTCAGGTTTGCTGCGGGATTAGGGAGTTATATTGGGATTTCCCAACCCTAATTCATTGTGCAACATTATCGCAAAGTAGCACAACTTTGAGAGAGGAAGGAGGCAAGAGTGCCATTACAACTTCGGAGAAGAAGACGGAGGATTGAAGGTCACTATTCGAAGAAGATCGTGTTCGGGTAATCTCTACTCGTCGTTCTCGCTCTTCGTAGCCTTGTAATCATTGTTCTTATCTCTGAGTGTTGTGGGGATCTGATTTGGATCGGGAGGAGTTTGTAGAGGGTGTAATTCTTCTATTCCATTAGTGGAGGCTTCTCAGGGTTGGACTCCGATCGTCCCGTGGTTTTTCCCGCAAGGGTTTTCCACGTCAAAAATTCTCTGTGTCTGTGTGGATTGTTTTGTGTGGTTGTTTTTGGGTTCGTGCGTTGTATTGCTCGGTCCTCTCGTAGGTACTCTCCGGTTTGGGGAAAGGTTTCCGCGTTTCTTTCCCAACAAGCAATAGCACAGAGACCCCTGTTGTGTGGGCTCCTCCGCTCCTCCCCTCAGCGTCAAGTCGTGCCTTGAAGAGATCTGTCGGCGCCGCCTCTAGAGCATCCCGCCGCGTCGACTCCCCCTTGTGAGCGCTGGTCAACGAACACCGGAATCCCTCCTTCGGGTGGAGCGAGGCACTCGATGAAGAAGAAATCCATCAGAAACCCTAGAAATCGACGAAGTATAAGCAAAATATAAGCCCTAACCGAAGAAAAATTGGAAGAAAAATCGAACCTTTGCGTAGATCTGGAGTTTGGGAGAGAAATTGGAGTCGAACCGAAAAGGAGGGAAAATAAAAAGTAAAAAATTGGAGGAGAAGAGGTTTGAGGCGGAGAGATGATGCAGATGAGAAATGAATTTTCTCTCTCACACCGAGCTTTTATACAGTGAAGGAATTACAAGTTTGCCACCGCTCTAAAATATTAATGACGTTTTGTTTTATAAACGTTATAAAAAGCCCAGAATTAGTCCAAACCGTCATAGAAAAAAGGTATTTCTCAACTTGATAACGCTTATGTATCAGCCGTCATTAAACTCCTTGTCGAGCGTCATTAATAGGTCTTTTTGTTGTAGTGGGTACAAAGCAAATTTAGTGCCAAGGGGTTCCACCAATAACCAGTTATTGACTACCATGATACATTTAGTGTTGTGGTCAAACTAACAACAGTACGACTTATTATCTCTATTATCGTATATGTAGTTGGTCAGTGGGCCAACTTGATGTCAATAATACATTTCTCTAAGTCTCTCTCTCTCTCTCTCTCTCTCTCTCTCTCTCTCTCTCTCTGAGTATGTTTTTATGGCACAACCACAACAATTTATTGACAAAGATCATCTGCATCATGTCTGTAAACTGCACAAAGCAATATAAGGTCTCAAACAAACCCCTCGTGCGTGGTATCATAAGCTACGTCAGTTCCTCATTAATTCTGGCTTCACTAACTCTCACGCCCACATATCACTATTGGTCTGTAATGCTTCCGGCATCATGATATATCTCTTTGTCTACATTGATGACATTATTATTACCGGAAACAGTAATGCAGAAATATAAAAATTGATTCATCTTCTCTCCAACAGATTATCCCTCAAGGATCTTGACCCCTTTCATATTTTCTTGGAGTCGAAGTTATTCCACATCCGCAAGGCATCTTTCTTTCTCAGTAGCAACGATATATCCATGATCTCTTTACTCACACTCATATGATTGACGCCAACCTCGTGTCTACGCCACTTGCCACTACTCCAACACTCACTCTTTACTCTGGATTATCCCTCTCTATTACAACTGAATACAAAGCCAGTTGGCAGTCTCTAATACTTATTACTCATGCGTCCGAACATTGCTGACAATGTCAACAAGTTATCACAATTCATGCACTGCCCCAAAACAGATCATTTGAATGCAGTAAAGCATCTACTACGGTATCTTTGTGGTACTGTTGCTCATGGTGTTGTCCTCTATCGCAACTCACTACTGTCACTACATACATTTTTGGATGTCGATTGGGCTGGAAACAAAGATGATTTTACCTCAACAAGTGCCTAGCTCATCTATATTGGTCGCAATCCAATATCATAAACTTTCAAAGAAACAAAGGAACGTGGCTCGCTCTTCTACCGAGGACGAGTACTGAGCTATGGCTACCGTAGCTGCAGAAATTCCTTGGATTTGTTTACTACTCACCGAGCATCATGTTTTTATATCTCAACAACCAGTTATCTACTGTGACAACATTAATGCAATAAATTTGTGCTCAAATTTGGTATTTCATTATTGAATGAAAGATGTTGCTCTTGACTATCACTTAATCCAGAAACAAGTTCAAGGAGGTTCTCTTCGAGTTTCCTATGTTTCTTCTACTAATCAGCTAGGTGAAGCGCTCATTGGGAGAAGAAATGAGAGATCTACGACATTTTCGAAGAGAGAATTGTTTCGAGTAATTATATTTCTTGTCATCTTCGTTCTTCGTGTGTCCGTGATTATTTTTTTTATTCCAAAGGGTAGTGGTGATCCGTGTTGAATCGGTGAGGAGCTCGTGGAGAGTGTAATATTCTATTTCAATAATGGAGGCTTTTTAGGGTTGGACTCCGATCGTCCCATGGTTTTTCTCGCAAGGATTTTTCACGTCAAAAAATTCTTTGTGTCTGCGGTTTGGTTCTTTGTGATTTTGGGGTTTGGTTTCGTGTGTTATTATTGCTCGGTTATCTCGCAGGCTTCTTGGTTTGGGTGAACAGTTTTCGTGTTTCGTTCCCAACACAAGCACCCTGAATCTCCCACCTTGTGCTCTCTTTGTGTCTCCACCCTCAACACATATAAATAGGTTGGGAAACCTAATTCAGGGTTTAGGAAGTCCCAAAATAGCTAGCCCACAATCAGATCTAGCCCCCCACCAGCATCCAACAGTGCAGATTAGACCAAGAATCGATTCAGCCCCGACCGAACTAAACTCGGACTGAGTTATGAACTCGGACCGAGTTCTGTTTGATCCCTGCCAAAGGTTCTGTCACAAAATGTCGTGAATTCGGACCGAACTCGGCCAAGACCGAATTCTGACGGAGTTAGGTCCTGCCTTCTCCAAACTGGACACAACAGTTTGAATAATGATAAAGCTCTTGAACAAGTCCATGTTATCATATCTTTAATAATCTTCTCGCCTAATATATATATTGGATCATCATACGTGGATGTTCTACACGTACATAGCTAACATTCAATCTGAATCTGGTTCTCCCCTGGGAATCTTATGTTGGGAATCTGTCTCGATAGCGCAGGCAAACGTCGCTGTGTCCTCGTTTCTGACGCAAGGCGTGTGAAGATTCTTGAGGTTACAGACAACTGATCAGCAAAGGAATGAATTTCAATAATTGGTGCAAATTAAATATCGTGAAGCCATGCAAGTCGACACGTAACACATAGTACCAGCTTTGTTTATTGTTGCAAAAGCTTAGTTTTCTTTGTTTGGATCACCTATTAAGAGCGAAACATGAATTAATGTTAAGATGGCCTGCCTGGTTTGTCTTACAAAATGAAGTGGAGAAGTTGTAAAAGTAAAGACTTGTACTAGCTTATCCAACACTAGTTTTGCCTGATTGCTATTGCTGTACAACGACATAGGGGCCGAATAATTAGATCCGTTAATTGTATACTGAGAAAGTGTGAATTCAGCGGCACCAGCGGGTACATGACTCGATAATCTGGAATGTTGTGGATGTGAGTTCAGTGGTACCAGCGGGTATATGACTCGATGATCTGGAGAGGATGTCGTTTAGACATAATATTTCATCAGGAACTTGCCGTTGACGGGCAACATGAGCAAGTCTCCGTTTTGTTTTGCGAGGCGGTAAGCACCGTTGGAGAATACTGCCTCAATGATATATGGGCCTTCCCACTTTGGCTGGAATATGTCGGCGGTCTTGTGAGTCATGACCATCAGCCTCCGGACTGCCAGAACGAGATCGTCCACTTGGAATGTTCTGATTTTGACCTTCTTGTTGAAGGCTCCAGAGATGCGTGCTTGGTATAGCTCAATTCGTTGATGAGCCAAGAGGCGCTTTTCATCTAGTGCCTCCAATTCCTGTAGCCGGCGATGGTGGTTTTTGTCTATCGTCAATTGATGTGTGAGGGCGACGCGTAGTGAGGGGATCTGAGTCTCCAATGGGAGGACTGCCTCACTCCCGTACACCAGGGAGAATAGTGTATTCCCGGTGGCTGTTCGAACTGTGGTGCGATAAGCCCATAAGCATTCGCCGAGCTTCTCGTTCCAGTCGCGTTTGTTGGAGGAGACAAACTTCTTGAGGAGTTTGATGATTGTTTTGTTGAATGCCTCTGCCAACCCGTTCGCTGCCGAGTTGTACGGTGTCGAAGCGATATTCTGAATACGGTGCTTATCGCAAAATCGATAGAATGCATGGCTTGCAAACTGCGGACCATTATCATGGATGATCCTTTGGGGCAGTCCAAAGCGGTAGATGACGTGATGCTTAAGGAAGCTGATCACGTTTGAAGTCTTGACTTCTGCGAGTGGGACAGCTTCTGCCCAGTTGGAGAAGTAATCAGTGATCGTAAGTATGAAACGATGTCCTCGGAAGGAAGGTGGGGTGATTGGACCAATGATATCCATTCCCCATGCTTCGAATGGCCAGGACGCCACTGTCGGATGTAGAAATTCGGATGGTTGGTGAATGAAGTTCGCGTGGACTTGAAAGGCTTTGCATTTTCTAGCATAATCTATCGCATCTGCCACCATCGTGGGCCAATAGTAGCCCATTCGTCGAAGACGGTCTTGCAATTTAGGACCGGGCTGGTGGGCCCCGCAGACACCGTTATGAGCTTCTCGTACGGCTTCTTTGGCTTCTGCGTTTGACAAGCACCGAAGCAACAACCCGTCCTAGGATCGTCGATACAGCATTTTCGTCTCTATATCGTAGAAGAATCTGAGAGAACGCCGTCTGATGGAGGTGGCTTCCTTTGGATTCTCTGAGAGGATGTCGTAGACGATGAAGTCGATGAATGGCTGTCTCCAGTCTGGTGCTTCGTCGACCGCCTGGGCAGAATAGCTTGCCACGATTGAACATTGTTCTTAGGGCAGACCAATTTGTGGCCTATCACGTCAACCGAATGATGAGTGTGGTTTGGTACTGCTAAGGAAGCGGCAAGGCCCGCTAAGGCGTCGGCTTCGATATTTTGGAGTCTGGGGACGTGCTCGATAAAGAATCCCTCAAATGATGAGATGATGTTGATGGCTATTTGGTGGTAGGGAATCATGTCTTCATGGCGGATTTCGCATGTCCCCCGAATCTGATTGACGATTAACTGTGAGTCACCGTATGCTTCAAGATATTCTACCCCCAGCTCTCTTACAAGTTGGAGTCCGATGACTGAAGCGTTGTACTCGGCCATATTGTTAGAGCAGGGTTCCGTGAGAGACTAGGCGTGATTGATTACCTGCCCGGTAGGAGAAATCAACACCACTCTGACTCCCACAACGATGTTTCCCTTGGGTCCAGTTCTTGAAGCGCCGTCGAAGAACATCCGCCATATGTTATCGTGAGTGGTTGTATTCGAGTCGGCGACCTCATCTGGGATCTCTTCATATATTCTGCCAAGGCTTGACCTTTGACAGCCTTCTGCGGGACAAAGATCATATGATAGGAGGACAGCAGTATTGCCCATGTAGCAAGACGAGAGCTGAGTGCCCCTGGTTTAGTCATGAGGACTCTGAGAGGGTTGACTCGTGAGATCACATGTATGGTTTGTCCTGTGACATAGTGCCGCATCTTCTGAATAGCGAACACCAAGGCGAGGCATTCCTTCTCTATCGCGGTGTATCGGTGCTCTGGCCCAATCATCATTCGGCTGAGGTAGTATATGTCTTGTTCATGGCCTGCCTCGTTATTTTGTGCCAACAGAGCACCAATGGAGTGTTCTATTGCTCGTACGTAGAGCAGGAATGGTTTTTCGGCAACCGGGGCCACCAGGACTGGAGGGTTGGACAAATATTCTTTGATGCTGTCAAAGGCGCGCTGGCATTCTTCATCCCATACGAATGAGATGCCTTTCTTTATGAGATCGGTGAATGGTCGACATCGCCCGGAGAGGTTGGAAATGAACCTCCTGATGTAAGCTAGCCTCCCTTGAAGGCCTCTGAGTTCGCGAAGATTTTTCGGGGGACCCATCTCCATGATTGCTTTCGTCTTCTCAGGTCTACATGGATACCTTGTGCAGTGATGATGAAGCCCAAGAACTTCCCGCTGGATACGCCCAGAAAGGACTTTGTAGGGTTCATTTTCAAATTGTGCGCTCGTATTAGGTCGAATACCGTCCTTAGATCCTGCAGATGGTCTCCCTTGCAGCGACTCTTAACGGCTATATCGTCAACATAGCACTCCACTGTCTTGCATAGGTGGTCTCTGAAGATGACGCTCGTGGCTCTTTGATATGTGGTGTCGACATTCTTCAAACCGAAAGGCATGACTGTGTAGCAGTACGTGCCAATTGGTGTTCGAAATGATGTATGCTTTTCGTCGTTAGGAGACATTTTGATTTGGTTGTACCCCGAGAAGCCATCAATGAATGACATACGTTCGAAGCCACAGGTATTGTCGATCATGATGTCTGTGATAGGAAAGGGGAATTCATCTTTGGGGCACGCCTCGTTCAGGTTGCGAAAGTCGATGCAGATTCGAATCTTTCCATTCTTCTTGAGGATGGGTACTATATTGGCGACCCAATCGGGATGTTGCTCCTCACGAATGAAGCTGCTGGCTATCAGTTTGTTGACTTCGGCTTCGATCGCGTCCATGATGCCTGGGCGGAAGCGTCGCTGTTGTTGTTTGACTGGCTTCGCATTCGGCCAAATGTTGAGTTTGTGAAGAGCAATGTCGGGATTTAACCCTGGCATGTCTTCATAGCTCTAGGCGAACACATCAATGTATTCTCTAACAAGTTCTAGCAGCGACTCCTGCTCTTCGTCTGCTAGGCTTTTACTGACGAAAATTGGTTTTGGAGAAGATTCGCTGCCGAGGTCAACCTGTATGACTTCATCTTCAGTAGGAGGTTCTCTCAGTTCGAACCATTTTTCCCATTGTGCATCCAATTGCTGGGCCCACGGCTCTAGCTCAAGGATCTCGGGGATGTTTTCGTCTTCTTCGTAAGCGTCGACGAATGCAATGTTGACTGACAAGACTTATCTGAACACGTCTCCGATGCTAGTATCCGAGTCAGAAGTTGGTGACCCGGTTGAATGTGACTGCCAGTTGCATTCTTTATCTGAACTCTCAGGGGTTGTAGTAGGCGTTACATACCCTAACCCGCATCGAGTTTTGCTATAGTAGTCCCGTGGTTTGCCCGTCGGGACTGGGGGCTTCAAAGGTAATCGTTGCCCAGTGCCGTAGTTCAAACCTGGCGTCGTCTCCAGATCATACCCCTCTTTCTGTATGAGATATTTGGATTGGGGGCTATAAAGATATAGAGGTAGTCTTCCGGCATCTGACCCGAGGTCGGCTTCCTCTATGGTGAAGGGATGCAGGTCGTCCTTCCGGCCGAAGATGATTGGATGGTCCCCTCCCTCGATTATTCGGTAAGTGTCTTCTACTGGAGTAAGCTGGATCGCGGTGTACACATTTGTCACCTGTGTGTGTAGGTGAGTGCCTATACCGTGTTCCATAGCATACATTGTACATAGCTTATTGAGCTCGGTGTAGTTCAAAGATAACCCTTTATTGATGAAGTAAGGTATCTTTTCTAGGGGATTACATCATCAGCGGAGGGAACATCAGTATGGGCAGCCACATACTTGGCTAGCTCCGGTTCCTCTTCGGCTACCCCTTGTATAAATAAAGACTGAGAGGACGACCTGGGTAGCTTGATCGTCAGAGGTTCAGCCGATGGAGCAGAGCGTAGAGTTGTTGGCAGACTAGCGACCCCCAGTTTGGCATTTGATGTGGAGTGAGGAGTGGCTGGTTCGCTAGAAGTGTCAGACCTTGCATCGGGATGTCGATCCTTCTTGGGAAGGCGTATCGTCAGTGGCCTATCGGAAGGATTGAGCTTCTCCGTTTGGGGTTGACCGACTCTCGGTAGTCTGATTGTCAGTGGTCCCGTTGTGGGTCTCGGCACTTGGCCGGACCTTGGCAGCCGGATTATCATCTGCTCCTCCTGCGCCGAGAGGCTGATTGCGTCCTTCTGCAGAGTGGTAGTAAGGGGTGCGGACCTGCCCGGTTTGCGAGCTTGGAGGTGGATCGTCAGAGGTTCTTCTGATCCCGAAGCTATCTCAGTATGAGCTTGTACATCTCCTTCATCAAGGTGCCTCTTTGACTATTCGTATAGGCAGGAGTCTGGGTAGTAGGATTCGACCCCTTTGAAGGGATCGATATCAGCAAATTCTGTCCTCCCGAAGCCGTGTTTGTCGATATATTTGAAGCACTGGTGTAGCGTGGAAGGCACGATCATGTAATCGTGTATCCATGGGCGCCCCAAGAGGATGTTGTAAGAAGTGTCTGCATCTATGACGTAGCAGGTGACTTCGGATTGGAGATCGCCAATCTGACACTTCAGACAAATCTTCCCGATTGGGTAGCTCCTGCCCGAATTGAAACCACTGATGGCGGTGCTTGTAGGCGTCAGGCGATGCATCGGGATACGAAAATGATGTAGCAGACCCTTCAGGATGATGCTTATGGAAGAGCCAGGATCAATGTGCATCCGATCCACCTTTACGTCGCCGATGTATCCCGTATAGTATAGCGGGCGATCGTGCAGGTTGGTTTTGATGAGCATGTCCTGCGGAGTGAAGACGATATTGGGCATTGCTCCCGTACAGGCACTGTCTTGGAGATCCACGGGTGAGTCCTCCCCGGTGAGGTTGGATTGAGCTAGATAGACATCGGCATTTTGGAGTGCTTCGCTTAATGCAATACGAACGTCCTTGGAGAGCCTTAGGAGTTCGTACAGTGACAACTTGGCCGGTGTGTTAGCCAATTGCGCTAAGATGTCAAAGTTGTAGGGCCTCTCTAGCCCTTGGGCTGCCTCTTTTCGGAGGGATTTGTCGAAACGAGTCTCCCTCGGCCTAGGCTTGTCGGTCGTCGAAGGCTGAGCCGGTCCCGGAGCATCAGTTGTAGTGGGTTGATGATTTTTAGCTGGATTGTCAACCACAGGTTGGGATTGCGCTCCGGACCGCGTGACGACGGCTGTAGCTTCCTCGTTGTCTGCCGAGATTGTGTGGCAGATCCTGACTTTTCCACTTTTTTTCTTGTCGGTGGAAGATGGTGTGGGCCGAGTCACTTCTGATACCAAGTCTGGATGGATCCACATGACCTCCCCTCGTGATGTGGTGAGGGGTACTAGATCGGCAGCCTGATCTCGGGGAGGTGGAAGATTGGTAATCTCCATTGTCGCTAGAGGGATGGGGATCATCCCGTCTTGAGTCTCCGTCGGAGGGAAGCTGCCAAATTGTACGGACACCATATTGGCCGCCACGGTTACCTCTTCAAAATCGATGGCCAGAGCGTTCGAATCGATGAGGTTTTGGATGTACCGTTTCAACTGGTAGCAATCGTGTGTAGCATGATGGACATAGCGATGATAATGGCAGTACTTTGGATTCTCCATCTCTGCCGACCGCGGTTCCCGTCTTGGTGGAGAAAGCTGAATTCTGTCCCCTTGTATGAGCATGTCCAAGATGGGCTTGACGTGACCGTCTTCGAAGGAGTAAGTGATTTGCGGCCATTATTTGTCTGCTGGCTTTGGCTCAGGTTTTTGTGCTGTATCGGCCACCATAGCCTGCTTTCCTTTGCTATCCCAATTGTTGGAGGGGCTACCCCCATTATCGTTGTTGGGACGCTTGCCCTTGTTTTCTCCTTCCGAGATGTGCAATCCCAGTTGGCGAGACTTCTTCAATTATTCTTCGGCGCTTGTGGCGCTGATGATGAACGTCTTCCAATCCTTGAATTGACTTTCGCCCATCCAGAGACTGATCGTTGGAAGCAGTCTCTTTTGGCAAATTTCAATTAAGGAAGAATCTGGATTTCCGGAGGGCAACTTTATGGCGGTTTGGCAGAACCGCTCAATGTAGTTCCTTGTCAGCTCCTTCTCCCCTCGGACGACGTCCATGAGGGTGGACATGGTGACATCCTGCCCTACTTCGTAGAATCTCTCCAAGAACAGGCGCTTGAAGCCGGCGAAGAAGTGGATGCAGTTGTCCGGTAGATTGCGATACCAGTCGAAAGCGACTCTTTCCAATGCCCCGACGAATAATTGGGTGAGAATAGCATCGTCGTAGGGCAGATGGTCCGTGGTGACCTCGAAGTAAGTGATGTACCGACTCGCTGAGGTCTTGCCATCATAGGGATTGATGTTGAACGGCTTATATCTTGGTGGGAAGGGAACATCTCTCCATGCAGCCGGGTATGGTTGCCGTATTCTGAGGTCTTGAGAGTTTTCTCGGGCGTGAAACAGGGCTCAGAGCTCCTGGACCTCCCTTCTTGCTTGCCTGGCATCATCTGTAGCGGTGGGAGCCGTTATTTCGGGAAGATTGTTGCACGGGTTCGGTGCCGCTGAGTTCGAGTCTGTATTGACCGTGGGACCCGTGCTTGTTTGGCCAGGTGTTCCTCCTTACAGAGTTAGAAGAGCCGCCTTGATTTCATCTACAGGCTTGACCAAGGCCTGTAGTATGGCCTCCAGAGTGTCGATGCGCTGGCGATCACTGGAACCACTTTGATTGCTGTCCGTCATGAACACCGTTCTTATATGATGAGAAACGGGACGGACGGTGGAGGACGTATCCTCCGAGTCATACCCATGTACCGAGAAGTCATCAGGATATGTAGGAATATTCTCTTCTGGTTCGGACTCGGAGGGAATAGTACCCCGGCTTCAGAGCTTGCTTCATCTTGAGAGTCGTGGACGTCCTCGGGGACGTCGGCCTCGGCTGTATCTGATGGGAGAGTTGTCTCCCCTGGCTCGTCTTCTTGGAATATCGGATTGTTGTGGAGGCTCGGAGGAGTGCTACCCCCAGCCCCAGCAACCTCCTGCGTTACGGACGACGAGCCTCCCACTGTAGCAGATTTTGTTTTAGAGCGAGTACCTTGGAAAACTCCGGTGGTGGGCACCCGCTTAGACGACAGTTTTTTATTTGCAGCGGTTAAGGTCTTCGGGCTGGAAACATTTGTCTTCTTCCCCCTTCCATCAGCGGGGACTTTCCGAGCAGAGTTGCAGGAGACGACGGGTAGTGCCTCGTCTTCTGAAGATGGCTGTTGCAGTCTTTGAAAGACAGACTGCCTGCTCTCTCGCATTGTCGTGTCATTGCAGCAGCAGTTGACGATGATTTGGGTGCAGTGACGTCCGTGGGAGGACTCTTTGCATCCCGATGCATCTTTTCTTTCCTTGCGTTTGTGGAGGATGGCCTCACGCAAGTCAGACGGGTCTGGACCGACCCTGTTTGCTCCCGGGATTTTGGGAGACTTTTGTGAACCTCTCTGTCCGTCTGCCGCCGGGGGCTGGACTCGAGTGGTTCTGTACAACTTCCCGTCCGAGGCCTGCATAATAATTAGCGGGACACCCTGATAGTCAGAGATTGGGGCAGCTGACTGGGCTTGGTGGGCCCGTGCTGCCCTAGACTTCTTCCTTTTAGCACTCACGGGTGCGTAATAGGAAGAGTCTAAGTTGAATATCACAGAGTCTGGCTTATCATCCAGAGAATCATCAGGGTCAGGACCGCATGAGAGACGGTCGAAGACTGATTGAGAGAAGCGTGGAACAGCCGCTATGCGGCTAGGATTGGGAACCGTACAGGCTGTCTGCATGCGGCTGTCTTTAGCTGCCGGATGAGTTGCTTTGGTGCGATTAGTAGGAGTCGTGATCGTGCAGGCTGGCCGCATACGGTTGGCGATTGTGGCCGCATGGGTTTTCTGCAAGCGATTGACTTCAGTAACCGCATAAGCTTCATCCATGTGGTTGGCAACTGTAGCCGCATAAGCTATGCGGCTGACAGATGTGACCGCATGAGTTTTCTTCATGCGGCTAGCGGATGTGGCCGCATGAGCTTTTTCCATGCGGCTAGCACCCTTATGCGGCTCGTATCGCATAGAGTTCCTCTTTGCCCCTGCAAGTCCAGCATCATAGTATTTTTTTCTGCCGAACTTGGGGACAGCAGAGTTGTCTACGGTCTGAAGTAGGGCCGCAGGAGAGTCCTGCTCGCCGTCTTGAACAACAGAGGGTATCTCTGCAAGAGCTTCAGTAGGAACGAAGGATCGGGGTCTCCACTCCTTGCGGGCCTTCTTCGTGCGGGCTCGCTTCTGGACCGGGCCAGCGCTCTTGTCGGAGAGCATTTCTTCGAACGCCTGTTGGTCGAACCGGGCAACCATCTTCTGTTGCGTGGAGCCAAGCTTGGCTGCATCCGATTGCGTCACCAACTCCTCAGCCGTGGAGAAGTTTTTCCCCAGCAGAGTCGCCATCGTGTTTGCCATGAAATATAAAAGAACAGAACAGTTTTATCAAAGGACCGGACTTTTACTTCACGTTACAAACTCGCTTGTACAAAGAAAGCCTAGGGACGAAAAGTTAGGTACAGCAGTCTAAGTACAATTGTTTATTTTTGATTCTAGGGGGTGACGATAGAGGCTCGGAAAGGCGACGACAGCCCTGCCTTACTCCTTGGACGATCGGTATGCAGCCTTGGCTCCTGTGACGAGATGGTTGGCGTTGATGAAGAAATGCTCTTCTTGCTCTCCCTCTATTACTCATCTGGCTTCTCTCTCTCTGGATTGATCTCTCAGTATTTTCTCTCTGATTATCGGGGGAGCCTCTCTGTCTATCTTTTTTTCTCGTAAGGGAATGGCACCTTGCTTATTTATAGGGGTGGGGGCATCATTAGGGTTTGGATGATTGCCCATTCTCAAAGTGGCGACGGCCTGATGTTTATTCAATCTGGACCATTAGTCTTAAGCGTGAAGGATCTGGGCCATAAATGGGGATAGTATTGAATCCTGTGAGTGATTAATGCTGATTGCTTTAAATCTTCATGATTGGTTGTGTCATGCTTGGATCTCTCACCAAGTGTCCCATTGGCTTGATCATGAATGATATGACATGATCTCATTAATTATGAGGATAGCGTTAAATATGGTTATTAGGATCTGGTAAATCTCTGATTGATTTAATACCACGCGTCCCATAATCACCCTGCTACCAGCTGTCAAGTCATGGAGGTAATTGAATCTCTGCCATGTGTCTTAATGGTGGGCCCTGCCAGAGCCGCATGATATCCATGAACCGCATGAGACAACGTCTCAGTGAGCCGCATAGGTATAGTACTTGCGAGCCGCATGGGATGGTTTCTTGGTGAGCTGCAGGAAGATGATTCCTGCCAGCCGCATGAAGCTGTTCTTCAATTGAGCCGCATGGGAGTAGCCACGTGGCAACCTCGGATCGTGTCAGAGATTTTCTCCTGTTCCCGAAGAGTCTGTCATTATGTCAGGACCATCATGGCACTTTATGTCAAAGCCGTCAGCTGTCAAATCATGGCAGAGCATTAAATAAGGCTATTATTTGATGGCCAGCTGTGTGAAGGGATCCCACGGGGACACGTGGTGTTGATCGAGCCACATATTTCTGTTGGTCGTTAGTAAGCCGCATGCACTTCCGAGCCGCATGAGGCTGGGAGACTCTTTGAACCGCATGGGACTGCCCCTATGGAGCCGCATGGATTCTCCTGCCCCGAGGCGCATGAAACTGAGAGTCTCTCTGAACCGCATGAGACTGCCCCTGTTATGAGCCGCATGGGGTTCTCCTGCTCCGAGTCGCATAGACCATCATTCTGATATTTTCCATGCTTCTACAGCCGTGCAAGCCTAAGTTATGCTTGCACAAGGCCAGTATGTCACGACCCACACCCAGTGAAAGGACACGAGAAGTGGGTACGTCTAGCCTACGCCACAGTAGTGTCAGCGGTAGAACGCTATCCTAGGTCACAACATCTAACAATATAACCCAATGATATACGCTCCAAAAGGAGGACAATATAAAGTTACAACTCAATCATAGAATCTAAGATAGAATAAAGAGAGTAAATGGATGGATAAGATAAAGGAGTAATCTCCAATAAGAGTCACAAAAGAGAGTAACATCTGAGTTTCAAACAACACAAAATATTCAATAACTGAAAGTATATCTCAAGACAAAACAATCTATGCAAGAAACTAGTCTAGAAGTCCAACTAGACAATGGGCAAGTCCTCAGCGACTGCTGGATCCTCCTGAGGGTCCAAGTCGTCGGTGTCATCTAAGCCTATGCCATAATATGTAGGGTAGAACTCCTCCTCATCACCTGTAATATTTTTAACAGTCCAATCAGGACGGGAACGAGCACAATACATTTCACGGAGTTTATATCTTGACAGAAATTATAAAGCATGTGATAGGTTAAGATACATGAAACGCTATAAGAAATAAGCATGAAAAGAAAGGAAGAAACTGATAAATGAAGCTTCTATATATGATAATAGAGAACTGTAAGTGACTATGTGATTTAGAGTACAAGATAGACATGTGAACGGCTTGATTTACACATGATTACACTAAAGAGTTTGTACATGATTACACTACTTTGGAATTGTTCACATGACTATTTCTACTCCCCCATGCCCCAATCAATACACAAGGATCTAGACAGGTTGTGTTATTGTACATGATATTTTATACATGAAGCTCATGAGATCATGAGAGTACATGAGAGCACATGAGTATACATGAATAATAAGAGTACATAAAATACATGATGTTCGTGAAAAGCACATGACATGATGTATTCGATGCACCCAAAGGGAATAATATCTCATGTAAAGATCCATATAGTACTAATCCGTGATAATATCGTGTCAGCATCAAATAAATTAAACTATGACAATAATATAATTTCTAACAAGTATGAAACGGTCAGAGAATGTACTCGCCTGGTATCTCGACTGTCTGATGAGAATAAGAGTTCGAACTGGAGTATCCGAGTCCTATTTAGAACAACCATAGGTTACAAAGTGTCTAATATGAAATAAGAATAGCCTACAATCCATTCTAAATGATTCTAGATCCTTCTAGGTCAAAGTCAACCCTTGGTCAACCCTGGTCAAACCTGGTCAACTCTGGTCAAACCTGGTCAACTATAAGTCAACTAGTCCATCTACCAAATTTTAGGTCAAACACAAGATATCAAGTCATTCTAAGTCTATTTTAGTCGATTTGGATCAAGTTTGACTCCAAGTTGACTTTTGTCAACTTGGTCAACTTGCTAGTCAACTTGGCTATATCTATTAACAATCACAACATATACATATATATTCCATTCATTCACTACATAATATATATATATATATATATATATATATATATATATTTTATATATATATATATATATGTAAAAAAATATATATATATATATATATATATATATATATATATATATATATATATATGTAAAAATATATATATATATATATATATATATATATATATATATATATATATATATATATATATATATATATGTATGTATATCCATACATTACAAACAATACGTATATGCATATATACATATACACACATAAACATAGGCTTGAAAGGGAAAGGAAAGAGAGTGTGTGTGTGTGTGTGTGTTGTATGAAGGAGTCGCCGTTTTAGGTTCAAAATCTGAGAATGAAACACAAATTTAATACGTGTGCGTATTGATCGATAGAAAGTTAAACAGATTTAATACGTGTGCGTATTGATTGATAGAAAGTTAAACATATTTAATACGTGTTCTAACCCTTCATAGGCGGAAACTAGGGTTCACAAATTATACCTGCGGCGGGAAGAAGACAATTCATAAAAAACATGATAGCAGAATATTTCATAACCAACTTACCCATCGCCGACATTCATCCCTGCATAAAACATGTTAGCACAATTTGCATATATATAAAGCATTCTTATTTTTCATCCCTACATGATAGGCTTGCAATAAATATCTGCCTATGTGCATGAACCTAGCTACTGTGGTCCATGGGTATTCCCATTACTAGCAATTAGAACGTTCTAGCCCAACTACTAATAGACTGACACCCCCTCTTACTGTAGGGACTTCTAGCCCCAGGTGTCAGGTTCTCTCCTAGGCCGATCGATTCCAGGTGCCCCCAAAATCGATCGAAAGTTTACCATCTTGTGCACAAGTTGTCTAGACCAATACTAATGCAGCTATCAAATAATACTACTATGCACGAGTCTAGCAACATGTAAACATTTCCATCTTCTTCTTCTTCTTGCATGGTCAAGCCGTAATTTCCATTCCGAGCTCTCTTTTCGGCAATTCATAAGAGCATACAGTTCATATTGAAGAAAGTAAGCGACAGTTCCAATTTACATATGATTCATTCATTTATCTTCTCTTGTCTTTTGTTATTTTCGGTATCGTTGATCAGAGGGACGCAACAAAAGAGTGGACTAGAGATCCTTTTCTTAGGGCGTACAAATAAATGCAAGCCCGGTTAAAGCAACTCACTAAGATGAATCTTAGTTGAGAGAAGGAGGGACTTCATGCACTGTTTATGCTCTGTATATGTCTATGCGTCCTCTTACATTGGCACCAATATTCGATTAGCATACTTCTGTCTCTTTCTCTCAAGATTTGGAATGAATGCAAAATACGATAAAAGCGATCAACAAAAATCAATCATTGAAAACCAACACGAAAACGCATTCATCAAAACAAAGCAGCGAAAGAAAGCATCTAACAAAACTCTTGGATTTATTTCAATAGAAGCCAATCCATTAGTTGGAAAGGTTCATTGCATTTCATCTGTGCTTAATCGATACCGGTAATAGTTTCCCCAATACTCAGTTCAAGGCTGAGTCAGCAAGTCGTAGGCATTACATAGTGGACCGCGAGAAGCAGGACACTACATTTATTAGGGCGGAGAAATACTCGAGTAAATATGTAAACATTCTCAATCATACAAGAACCACCCACCCTTACAAGAAAAATAGCCGTCGCCGCTAGACCAAGCGTGCGACGTGCCGTATTCAACAAGAACCGCCCTACAAGAAAGATAGCCGCCGCCGCTAGGCCAAGCATGCGACGTGTCATATTCACTACTCATCTAATCGTTACAGATAGATGTCGCACACTTGCTAAGCATGCGATGTGCCGTATTTACCCACTAGCAGTTTACATATCGAAAGCAGTAGTTCAAAACACACTGGATTAGTGTCTTGTACTAGATTCACATTGTCTCATGTTATTCTGATTAGACTCACCTCACATTGCTCTAGTTTAGTTATTCTATTTACTGTTTTCATTGCCATGCTCTCCTGTTTCACTGTATTTACTTTCTTTGTTCTGAACTGTTGTTCTATTTCAATTCCTGTCTCAAACCTTCCATGATTCATCAAGTATCACTTGCTATAATTACTTTATAGTCATTGTCATTTATTTGGAACTGCTAGAGGATATGTTCTCATTTCATCCCGACTGGATATATTTTTCAGATGGTTGCTCAGAGGATACGTGTCCTACCTACTACGGATCTGAGAAGGGGATAGCTACCTTGGGTCCAGACTCTCAAGAGTGATCGAGAGACCTAGTTTTGGTTGACTTGTTTTAAATTCACTGTTTTGAACTTGACTTGTAATAAGTGGAGATTTTGACATTGTATTTAAGATTTGATTTGAATATTATTTAGTAGTTGTTGTTGGTGTTTAGTCTTTATAGTTACTTAGACTTCTGTGATATCTTATCGTGCTTTAGACTATGATTGAGTATTACCATATCTTTATACTTGTCCTCCATTCAGAGTTGAGATCCATGACAGGTCCAATATATATCATTGTGTGATCTTGATAGTTAGCGACCTAAAACAACATTCTATCGTCGATTTTGCGACGTAGGCTGGGCGCTGTTATGCACTTGTGCCCCTATACCGGGTGCAGGTCGTGACACGTTTTTAGTGGTGGCCCATACAGGTCGAGATTCGTATTAGTGCGATGTCATGGTAGTACGACGATTTAGTTTTACTGCTACGAGCCTGCGATAGAAAATAAGGAATAGGCTTTATATGAGAGGATACTCAATCACAATTAGGAAATTCCACGGATTTGAATCTACTTACACTTGTTCAAATCAAAATGATCTATTTCATACATGTGCTTCTTTGATGATATCATCTTTGCTTCGTTATTGACCTCTCGTTTGATCTGTCTTTAAGATGCCGTCGAAGATTCGATCACACCATTCCATCCCGGAGACTGCTACTCAGAGGTCTGCCACCACTTGTCCGGTTCAGTATACAGTCGGGACTACTCTATTCCTTACGTCTGCTCACGTGGGAGTGTCTGTTGCTTTCGGGGGTCCTCCTCCACCTATTCTGAGGATTTTTCCAGTTATTCTCGATATTATTCAGCCTTCACCACCACCTCCTGCTCCGGTGGATGCCACACAACGGTTTGCGCTCTTCAGGGAGATGATGGACGCTCAGCACCTCTATACAGCTGATATGAGGTAGGGTATTGAGAATGCCGACCAGGTGGCTATGGCAGCAGTTGAGAGAGTGGCTGCTAGAAACTTAGTGAGATTAATTGGTGAAACCTTAGAACTACATTGATTGGTGAAACCTTAGAACTACATTGATTGGTGAAACCTTAGAACTACATTGATTATTTTAATTTTATTTAATTAACAATTTGTGTTAGTGTCATTAATTGGTGAAACCTTAGAACTATATTGATTAGATGTTAGTCATGGCCATAGAAACTTAGTGAGATTTAATAACTTAAGTTAGACTCTAATCTAGCTAGAGTATCATTTAGAATCTATTAATTAACTTAAACCATAACTCATAATGGGCCTTTTCTTAAAGGAGGTTTACATGACAACTTAGGAAGGCTTTTAGACATTTCACCTAAACAAACCCTAGCCCAATCCCCCTTGGCCGACCACACTAGGTCCCTTTCCTTTCTATTAATAGCTAACTTTCCTTCTTCTTCCCCTTTCATTACAAACCCTAACCCTAATTTGTGTTATTCCCCAAATTACCTCTATTTTCCAAATTGAGTTCAAATTCTCTCAAACCAATTGCAAACACTCCCCTTGAAGAGAGGAAGCCTCTATTGGCTAACTTGGGAGCATTTGGAACAATTTGAAGCCTTGAAGCTTGGAGGAGATCTAATCTAGGGATTGTTCAATGGGATTCCAACTCCTAGTTGTTAAGAGCCCTCTAAACCCTCTAATTTCCTATTCATTAGTGTATATGCATTCATTTAGGGTCCTCCATTGCATTAGGAATGATTTGGGTCAAGTTTGGATCCATTTGGAGTGCGTATCACGAGTGTACTGGATACGCACACCAAGTGTTTGATGAAATGACTCTTAGGACTTTTGATACTTAAATTTCAATTTTAACTTATGTTTTATATTAGTTATATTATGTGCTAGGAATATTGCGTGTTGTCTTGTGATTTTAGATTATATTGTTGGAGTATTTGGTTTGGGGACTTGGGACATAATGTTAGTCTGGTTCAGTGTTGTCATGTGGGGGATTTGTGTTGTAGTTCATAATCCACTGCATTCTTCATGATTCTTTCATTGTGCAAACCCTCCTCTTGCTCTAAATATTTACTGCCTCTACTCTAGTTCACTGCATATGTTAGATCTGTACTGCATTCCTCATACAGGTCAATGTTCTGCATTCTATTTGCCCACTGCCTGCATTCTTACTACACTGCATTTAGTGTCTTGCATTACCTTCATATTCAGTCAAATGCCCTGTCCACATGCCATGCTCAGATCTGGATAATTTTCTAGTCGAGCCCATTAGGTTCATACCTTGGATTAGTCACTACATCCCTCTTGCTGACCACAACTATTAGATGTTCAGGTTTGAACATCTTATTGTTTTGCCTGTAGTTGTTCCTGCTCTTTCTGTTTAGTCCACATTCCTTATTGTTCTACCCATGTTTCAATTTTTAGACCTATATCACTTAGTATCAACCACTGCATCCTATTGTTCATATCCTCATATAATTATTTTTGTTCAGTCACTCACTAATTTCAGTCTCTTATATGTTTGTCCTGCATATAGGATATGAATTGTTGTCCATCTAATGCTCAGAATTCTTGCATCTATTGTTCATTGCCTTTGAATTACTCAACCTTGCTTCTGTACATATATGGAAGTATAACTACCTACTGCTTGCATTTTGTATTCAGTCTACACTTTTGATCAGTCCAGTTAATGTGTACTGTCAGTTGAGCACATTGGTTTAGACCATGGGTTACTGTTCTACACATCCAACTGTTCAGATGAGAACCTATGATCCACATCTTCTTCCAATGTCTTGCCTATCCTTAGATTTTCAGACCATGTGAATGAAGGGCAGCGGGTTCCTGTACAAGTAAGGTTCAATCTTCATTTGAGTGCCCTGCTCTGAGTAGCAGACCCATGTTATGTTCAGATGATATTTGATCACTCCCTTAGCCTATAGATTAGTTTCCCAGCCTCACATGTCATGTCCAGTCCCAATGGGATTCACATCGGCCCTTACTTTCAATTGTGTTAGTCACCTTTACATTGGTCTGTATGTTGCAGACCCTTGTACTATATAGTAACTAATTTCTTTTTGATATGTCCTTGTCTCTTTGTTTCAGTATTGATGGCCGCCTGGGATTAGAATGTGTCAGACCCTAAAATTGGTATCAATTATCTTAAGTGTCGGTTCCACTTTGCCTTTGTTCAATTCTACCTCTAAGTATCAGACCCCATCTCCCATATGGTTTGTCCGGCATCTGGATACTTAATAGTCCCTTCCCTTTTTAAATATCATCTATTTAGGATACCTTTTAGCCTTGTCCTGCATGTTTATATCAAATTATGGTTAATTCATATATCAATTGAATGATAGGTTGTACCAGTATTTGTGTATAGCTATCCTTGGTTCAGATGGATAGATGATTCAGTCCATTATCTTTGAAGTATCAATCTTGTTTAACTTGCAGCAGTAAATAGGAAACCTCCTGTATAGTCCATGCTAACTTGTGTCATACAATATAAATAGGACAAGGGGCTGTCAAAAAGGGTATCTATCTATTGGTTCAGTCCTTGAGATAGTGTGGGGGTCATATGGCAGATTGGTTGGATGGTAGGAGGAATTTTCTGTAGCTCATTTGGGTTCTGTTTTAGTGTTTCATACTACCTTTTTACATGTCCCATTTCATATAGTGCATCAATATCTTGAGAGAAGGAAGTTGGCCCCCACCACCTGTGCACATGTGTGCACAGGTCTTTACCAACTGATACTACTAATCTGGGTAGCAGCAACTATAGGAAGGAATAGCTCGAGCCATTGAGTATCATTAAACAGTGAATCATGAGTGATGAGTGTCTTGGATGTATACACATAGATATGAGTGGTGTCAGTTGGTATCAAGAGAAATTTAAGGGATTCATATATGTGTCAGTATTAGGAGTGGGATTGAATTGTGGCATTTGCAGCAGAGCATGGGCAGTGGAGTGGTGGCAGGATACATGTGAAGGAATGGGTCTGTGCAGAGGGTTAGACGAATATCAGGTATAGGTGAGTATTAGAGTGAAGTTATAGAAATAGTAGCAGTGCCTAACTGCTATAGGAGAGCAACAATGGTATCAGTCAAAGAGAGAGTAGAAGGATGGGGTTTAGTGAGTGCAAGTGATGGTTGTGGTATTGGCCTTGAGATATATATCAGCATTTAGTAAAGGTTTGTTTTGCAGCACAGTTGATGTCCTGTATTTGAGGGGTC
The DNA here is from genome assembly GCA_029216955.1 of Iris pallida. Classification (NCBI taxonomy): domain Eukaryota; kingdom Viridiplantae; phylum Streptophyta; class Magnoliopsida; order Asparagales; family Iridaceae; genus Iris; species Iris pallida. The sequence continues at coordinate 7,094,224 of JANAVB010040620.1, forward strand.
ATGGGTATATATGTAAGATATGTTAGAGGATTTGATGGCTTAGATTGGATTGAGTATGTTTGTATTCAAACCATTTACCTATATTTATGCCATAAGGTAAATAGTAATAGAGGTTTAAGTGGTATTATACATTGGGCATAATGTAGAAGTGATATATATATATATATATATATATATATATATATATATATATATATATATATATATATATATATATATATATATATATATATATATATATATATAATATATATATATATATTATATATATATATATATATATATATATATATATATATAGGAGCGGATCAAAAGCCCCCCTTAGAAAGCCCCCCAAAACCCCCCTCACTCTAATTCGTAATATTAATGTTAATATTATTGTTAATATTAATATTAATGTTAATATTAATGTTAATGTTAATATTATTTTTTTTTAATTTTTTTATATTAATGTTAATGTTAATGTTAATATTAGTGTTAATGTTAATATTAATTTTAATGTTAAGTTTAATGTTAATTTTAGTATTTAATGTTAATATTAACATTAATATTAACATTAATATTAACATTAATATTAACATTAAATTACGGATTAGAGTGAGGGGGGTTTTTGGAGGGCTTTCTAAGGGGGGCTTTTGATCCGCTTCCATATATATATATATATATATATATAAAATATATATATATATATATATATATATATATATATATATATATATATATATATATATATATATATATATATATATATATATATATATATATATATATATATTTTTTTTTTTTTTTTATTTTTTTTTTTCTTTTTTTTTTTTTTTTTAGGGACAGTTAGCATGCAATGTAGGTGTATATATGATAGAAGTATTGTAGATATGTGATACATATATGTATATATATGAATGACAAATAGACATGCTCACATGTGTATATTCATATATTATATGTATATGTTTGTATCTAGAGTATAGTAGTAGTCTTGATGCAATCACACCCTACCTAAATCTTTGACCTAGAACTTAGTGAATAGTCTACATAGACAATACCCTAGATATTGACCAATGCTTAACCAATTGAGACCAAGTAGACCAAGGTTCACCAAAATAGCTATAGTTGACCTAGTTTGACCAATAGTTGACTTTCTGGCCTAGAATCGGCCTAGAAACATGTAGTAATGCATTTTGCAAACAATGTATACTTTAGAACACAAAATAACTTTATATATCTCAAATATAGGTTTGTGTGACACCACATTGGGCATCGATCCTTATTCGCTGCTCTGGACGACAGGCGAGTACATTATCTGATAGTTTTCATTTACTTGATGATTATTATGATTCAGTTTCTAGTATAGTTATATTTGATTCTCTTTCATAACACGGATTGGTATTCTTAATTCATTCATTTGTGACACATGTATTTAACTCGTCTAGCCCCTACTACCAGAACCCCCCATTGGAACCACCTACTCGAAACACCTACAAGCACCATTTACTTCTGGCTAGACTCGTACTCTATTTTTGTGTCGGGATATGGATTCACTAGTACTTATTAGGGTAGTAAAATATTCGAGTAAACATGTAAACATTCCCAATCATAGAAGAACTACCCCTACAAGCAAGATAGTCATCGCCGCTAGGTCAAGCTTGCGACGTGCCGTATTCAACAAGAACTACACTACAAAAAGATAGCTGTCGCTGCTAGGCCAAGCGTGTGACATGCCGTATTCACTACTCGTCTAATCGTGACAGATAGCCTTCGCACGCTTGCCAAGCGTACGATGTGCCGTATTTACCCACTAGTAGTTTACATGTCGAAAGCAGTATTTCAAAACACACTAGATTAGTGTCTTATACTAGATTCACATTGTCTCATGTTATACTGATTGGACTCACCTCACATTGCTCTAGTTTAGTTATTTTTATGTCTTCAATGCCATGCTCTCATGTTTCACTGTATTTACTTTCTTTGTTCTAAACTGTTGTTCTATTTCAATTCATGTCTCAAACCTTCCATGATTCATCAAGTATCACTTGCTATAACTGCTTTATAGTCTTTATCATTTATTTGGAACTGTTAGAGGAGATGTGCTCATTCCATCCTGACTGGATATATTTTTCAGATGGTTGCTCAGAGGATACGTGTCCTACCTACTACGGATCCGAGGAGGGGATAGCTACCTTGGGTACAGACTCTCAAGAGTGACCGAGAGACCTAGTTTTAATTGACTTGTTTTGAATTCTTTGTTTTGAACTTGACTTGTAATAAGTGGAGATTTTGACATTGTATTTGAGATTTGATTTGAATATTATTTAGTAGTTGTTTTTGGTGTTTAGTTTTTATAGTTATTTAGAATTCTATGATATCTTATCGTGCTTTAGACTGTGATTGAGTATTACCATATCTTTATACTTGTCCTCCATTCGGGGTTGAGATCCATGACATGTACAATATATATTATTGTGTGAGTTTGATAGTTAGCGACCTAGACCCGCGTTCTATTGTCGATTCTGTGGCGTAGGGTGTGCGGTATTACGCACTCGTGCTCCTATACCGGTTGCGGTTCGTGACAGGGTGCCCATAGATGATTCGTCGAGCACCAAAACTGAAGAAGATGCATCGGTGCAGCCACTTCCTGTTGACGTCATCAGCAAACCAAACATTTCTGTTGGGGCATCGCATCTGTCAGGGAAGAACGGTACAGACTGCAACTCCCAACCTACCCCTTTGCAGTCGAAGAGGATGCTCCTAAAGAACAAAGGCATAACCACTCTCCAGTACATGGGCTCTGTTGTGCAGGGAAAATTGTCTGTCTTCGTCAAGGCAAGGAAAAGTTGGATTCTGAGTACTACGAGCCTTTGCGGACTAGTACAAAAAAATCTAAGACGGCACATGCCATGCGCCCTCAAAGTGTTATGCCAGTAGCAAGCCAGAAACGTGTGCTAAAATTCATGCCCGTGGTTGATGGCAAGCTGTACAGAGTTGACTCAAATACTTATGCATCCAGAATGGGTCAACTCTCAAAGCCCCTTTCCACTTGGGCGCATCTCATGCGCTGGAACCAAGCCAGGGGCAAATCTTATGGTGTCGAACCTATGCGCCCACATGGGCTATGTACATTAACGACTCATAATATGTGATGTTCTTCCACCAATGATCTTGGTGTATTTCATGTGCTGGAGCTGGATGAGGGGGCGCATCACTCACACACACACCTTGATGCTTGGCTTTGCCATACACCTGAAGATGGTGTAAATGTGAAACTCTCCTTACATGATTTATATACTGTGATCACCCACAAACGTAGATTGGAAGAGACGACTACTACGCACAATGCACCCCTCATGGGGCACACTTGTGCTATAATCACCATTAACTTCTATTATTGCAAGACAGTGGCTCCAACACCAAGGCTGTCCATGTTCCAGCAACTGTAATCTGCTATACCTATCCGATATTGCCTCGAAAAATGGGTACCGATTGAAGACGAGAAGGAACTATTGGTCGCCTCGTGCCACATCATTTGCAGTTCTTCTGCTAACAGGAGAAATATAAACCCTCCGACCTCGGCTAGTTCCTCAAAAAGCCTACCAAAAGGGAGTAAAACAATAATCCCTACTACCGGGGTATTCTAGAATACCAGATCAAAAGTAAAGATTGCATCGACAGTACATGCTGGGGGTATCCAGACCCCGATTATTCACAATAATCCCTTATCTGAAGATGAGGACATCTGTCAGGAAATTGACACCGATGCAGCTGGGGGTAACCAACTCAGGGTTCGTAGGAGGAAGCCCTGATGCCGACTTTTCCACAGAAAAGCAAGGCTGAAAGTGAAGGATCGACCATTCCATCCACTTCAGCCCACATGATGCCTGTTTACATGACAGGGGTGAAAATGAAGAGGAGGGATACACTTCGGCTCCGGATCTCGTACATTGCATGGATACCTTGGAGACGGGACTTAAAATCCTTACCACCTCCATGCAGGCCATGACTCAGGTCTTGTTCGACATCCAAAACACCTTGGCTGCCCAACTTTCGACAAGGGATCCTACATCTGCTAGTCCTGATCCGGGAGACAATGGGGAATCGAATGTACCTCCTCAACTGGTACATTCGGGGACGAATCATCACACTCTGCCCTGGTCATCTGCTACCGGAGCTGATCATCATTCCTTGCCTCAGTCACCTGCTCTTGGCTCTACTAAGGAACTATTCGAGCTTGTGAGAGAGCTGCGCGCTCATGTGGAGGAGAAGGATAAACAATAGGAGCGTCGGAAGCTCGGGATCCGGTTGTCCTACCCCCTGAGTGGAATAATATGGTTTATCCCCATAAATATAAACCATAATCACTGATACCATTCAACGGGAAGGAGTCTCCCCATTGATATCTAACCTATTTCCAGTCCATGATGGGGCATCTGCCAAAAGACGACGTCGTGCTCACAGTTCTATTTATTAGAGCATTTAAGGGGGTAGCCTATGAATGGTTTTGCAGTCTCCCTGATAACTATATATCCTCCTTCGATGACCTGAAGCATATCTTCCTTTCCCGATTCATGATAGAGGAAAGGACATGACCATGTCTTTCCTTATGGAAATCACCCAGAAGGACAAGGAGACTATTCGTGCCTGCATCGAGCGCTTTCGTCAAGCGTGCCTAAGGCTACCTTCTGCTATCCTAAAATCTGTGCTAATAGATTATTGTCGGAAGAACATGACGCTGGCAGTTAAGCTTTGGATCGACTCCACCCAATACATGGACTGGACCGTGCACATCATTGGTACTGAGAGCACCGAAATGAAAGCTCGTGATACTCGTCTCCTGGGAGTCAGCTTTCCTGCATTTGATGAAAAAGAGAAACGCCCTACCAACTGTAGCAACAGTGGGCGCAAGCCCAAAGAAAAGTGAGGCATTGACTGTAAATACCTCAAAGAGTGTGCCGGCTCCCGTTCAGAAGCCACCAGCCGTACCACGGCAAAAAGAGGTCTACTCCTCTAATGATGAAGACAAGTTGTAGATGTTTGAGGTGCTGGTGTAAGGCGACAAAATCAAGTTGCCTGACCCCAAGCGACCCGATAAGGTTGACAGGGTTGGCGATCCGAGGTATAGTTACTAACATCGGTTCATCGGGCACCCGATACGAGACTGTTATATACTGAATAACTACATACAATGCATGATGAATGCAATTGTCCTCTCTCTCGACTATGAGGACAAAATAGTCTCTGCAAACATGGTGTCCCTTCAGTTTGGCACCGTGCCGCCAACTGAGGCTCAAGATAGCATCGTCCCCATCCCAAAGGCGACAATATAAGTAACCAACCTTCCACCGACTTATGACAACGTGAGTGGACTGGCGCCACTCACCACATCCCGGGGTGAGATCATGTAGGTTCACCTAGTTCTAGCTCCGGAGCTGATGCAATAGGTGGTACGACCTACCGCCAAAACCAGAAGAAAAAAATCCAAGTCTTGTCGAATGGTCACTTTCTCTCTGGAAGAAGCCTTTCCAGTGGTGACAAGGTCAAACTAGAACAATCAACAGGAGGAGGCTAGGAGGCACCTCTTGTCTCCACTACTGCTGCCCAGGGGAGGGTCTGTCACGACCTGCACCCTGTATAGGGGCACGAGTGCGTAACAACGCCAAGCCTACGCCGCCGAATAGGTGGTAGAATGCTGTTCTAGGTCGCTAACTAAACAACTCACACAAACATATATAATGTACCTGTCATAATCTCAACTTCGAATGGAGGACAAGTATAAGATATGATAATACTCAATCACAATCTAAGCACGATAAGATAATACAGATGTCTAACAACTATATTAAACTCAAAACAACAACAACTTAAATAAACTTCTAAAATAACAACATCTCAATAATCTCAAATACAACTCAAACTCCACTTATTACAAAACATGTTCTAAAGGAGAAACTAAACCATAAACTAGCAATCTACTCCAAGCTCTACTGGTCCTCTAGGCTAGCTGTGAATCTCCATATTACCTGTAATATTTTCAACAGGTCTAATCAGTACAGGAACGAGCACAATACATCTCACGCAGTTCATAAAATGGCAGGAAAGTATAAAGCATGCAAAAGAGTAATATACATGAACTGTAATGAAAGTTGTACATAAAAACAGAAAGATATTTGATAACTAAAAATATATACATGATAGGTAATAACTGTTAGTGACTAGTGATTTAGAGCAAAATATGGTTATGGAAACAGGTTAGGTTGCACATGAATATGCTATGGAGTTCACATGAATAATCTACTGGGTATATGATCCACATAACCAATTCTACTCAACCATGCCCCAATCAATACACAAGGATCCATTAAAGTTATGTTACGTACATGATTTCGTGTGGGCTCATTAAATGAGTGCACACGAATAATTTGCACATGAGGGGCTCAGTGATCATGAGAGTACATGAATCACATGAGTACACATACATGAATAGTGAAAGCACAGGAATATATGATATACGTAAAAAGTACATGACATGATGTATCCGATGCTCCCGAGGGTGATAACATCTCATAAAAAGATCCATATAGTACCAATCCATGATAACATCATGACAACATCAAGTAAAGTGATATAGAGCAAGAATATAAATCCTAATAAGTATGAAACGATCAGAGAATGTACTCGCCTGATACCCCGAACAATTGATATAAAAAGATGGCCAAACTGGAGTCACAGAGTCCTATTTAATGAGACACAGGTTACAATGTGATCTATAATGAATAATTGAATTAAACGATAAATTCTACATGCACTAGGTCTTTCTAGGTCAAAAGTTAACCCTTGGTCCAACATCTAGTCAACTCAGTCAAACTTGGACTAGGTTTAGCCAACAACAAATCTAACCAACTCCTATACTTATATACCATATTATACTAAGCTAGCTAGTATATAGGACAAGGCCTATATAGTATACCTATAACCAAAAATATATAAATTTATCTATATAACCCTTCCACAATCTAGCATCACCTACTCAAACACTAGGATACCATATCAACCTTGGTCATATTGGCATCCCGATACCAATACCTTGGTTGGAATCCAATATCTTAACTTGGGTAAACCTATACCTTACCTTGGTCTTAAGGTAAACTAATTATTTACCTTGAAGGTAAAGTTAATTCTATTTACCTTAAGATACTAACTTCGTATCATAAGATACCAAGATATCCCTCAATTATCTAATAAACTAACTATCTAATGTACTAATCACAACATCTTAACTAATATCTAATATATAATCTATAGAGACTAACTTGCTAACATACCAATATCTAGAACTAACATAATCTACTAACATATCAATATCTAACGTACTAGATGTCTAACATCAAACTATCTAACAACATATCAAATATCTAACAAAATACTAACCTCTATTATCTAACTAACACTCATACTGACAAATATAACTTACACCAACATATAACAAACTCTAATATATCTGACCCTCTACTAACCAATATCTAACAAATATACTAACATATATAACTTACACTAACATATAACAACTCTAACATATCTAACCCTCTACTAACCAACTTTAACAAACATACTGACATATATTACCTAACAATAATATATATATATATATATATATATATAATATATATATATATATATATATATATATATATAATATCATACATATACTCGACAACCTATGATACCTACATTCATTTAATATCCATACTACATAGGCTTATAGGTTACACAAAATGCCTATATCGTATAGTCACTCTTTTACTTAAAATTAATACTATACAATTGGGCCTTCACTAAATTCTAGGATTAAAGTATGTTGTAGCCCTTCGTATTAGATTTCCGAAACTTCAAACGGATCGTATTTTCGTGTCTGAAAGCTTCCAGAATCGCGAAAACACCGAAACACGTTCGTCTTTCATACAACTGACGCTCAAATAGTTCTACAGAAAGTTCTAGAATGCATTTGACCTATTAATATATATCTATTTGGAAAGCTAACTTCGATATGGTTCTTTTAAAAAAAACGAAAGATTAATCGGAGTTCAAAGCTAAAAGTTATGATATTTCTAAGTTGCTCTGGCTACTAAAAATGTGGATGAATATTATGACGAATTTGGGTTGTTTGGACGAAAGAAACACATCTCACTCTCCACATCACTCAAGACACACATCAAACCACACTCCCCTCTCCTCTAACACAAGCACACCACTAACAACATATCCATACACATCTAAATATATGAAATATATCTAACATACCTATTATATATATACAAAATAATCCATTACATAAAGAGACTAAAATGACAAGTTGAGACTAAAATTTGACATGTAGACTAAACCACTTAGATCTAACCATGGGTATCCAAATGAAACTCATTCTAACCATCCTAACTAACATCAATCCATCCTCTAACATGTCTAAAACTAAAATTAAAACATAATTAAACCTATTAGACATTAAACCAAAGACATGAGGTGTTTTAATTTGAGATCAAATAAGTAGGACACAAGACACAATTCTAACTTTCTCTAGAGAGCTCCAAATGGCCTCAAACTTAAATCTAAAGTGGATACATGCATGGGGGTGTATCCTTTGGATTCAAGACTAACTAATATGCATAGAAAATCAATTTAGAGGGTTGGTTTTACCTATTGGGAGTGGAATCCCAGTGATACTCCCAAGGACACGGTTTCGACATGAAGATCTTCCAAAAAGGACACTCTTTCTTGGACTTTGCTCTAAATCATTGCTAGCACCCTCCCTTGGTAGTATGAGAAGGTTGGATGGAAGTTTTGGTGGAGGGATGTAAGGATTTGGAGATCAAATCGAAGAGGGAAGCTCTCAATTTGGGGAAGAACACTTGTGAAGGAAAATGGAGGCTTGATGGAATGAAATGAAAGGAAGGGAGGCTAACCTACCTATAGTGGCTGCCATTAAATCTATTTGGGCCTTGAGAGAAAGCCCAATATGGCCTCAACTAGTCCTTTTGGTTAATCTTAAGTTAGGTTCAAGTTTGGGTTCAAAAGGATTAAATTTAAGCCTCTAACTTAACCAATCTAACAAGTGGGATTACTCTAAACTTACTAACTTAATTAGTAGGGTTTGTGGACCATGACTAACTAATCTTGGGGTCCTGTCTAGAGTCTAAGCTGCCCGGGTCACTAACAGAAGTCGGAACGAAACGAAACTCAAACCCGACTAAACAAATCCCGTAAAATCAATATTAAAATATAAAAATTCCCAAAATATTAAAATATAAAAAATAACCAAAATCATAATACATCAATTAAATATTATTTAAATAATCTAAAATTCACCAATTAATTAAATCCTAAATAATTCAAAAGTCACAAAATGACCAAAATATCCTTAGACTAAAAAGTTGTAATTAGTCATTCTAATCACATGGTTAGGTCCCCATGGTCATGGTTAGTCTCTAGGCTATCAGTTTTAGGGTTCACTAGCTAACACATCAAAATTATAATTCACCAATTTTAAATAGTATTAACTTAATTAAAAATCTCCATAAATCATAAATACTATTATTAAATAATAAACTTTTACAAAATTCGAAATTACCCTCATCTCAGAAAATTGGGTGGTTACAAATCTACCCTCTATAGAAAAATTTTGTCCTCGAAATTAAGATGGTCGTACTCCTTCTAGAGTCTCGTCCCCAACAATTATGGTCTTAGAAGCTCATCTAAATTATACAATTTGAAAGAGTAACATACAGGGTCATGGCAGGCAATATCAGTCTGAGGTCTCATCTAGCTGTACTAGCCATACTATAGCACAAGGCAATCATAAGGTATCAAAACATACAACCAAGGGGTGTAATAAAATATCACAAAAGACATGCTAAAGCCTAGGTCGAAAACTCACCTCAAATTAGGTCTGGTGACTAAAACTCCCTCCTAGAAGCAGGGCCTAAATTCCTAAGGCATTTCTCATGAATCTTGCTCTTGTTAAAACTCTTATTCCTTCTTTCTGATCTTAATCTCCCTTATCTACTTAATCGTCCCAAAAATTTAAATTCCTACATCTTGTCTTAATTTGGATCTAAGATCTCTAGATAAAAGTTTATGAAATCCTCGAACTTATTCAAATAACTGTCCTCGAATTTATTCGAAGCTAATACTACTATGTCATATAGGAACTTATTCTTTATTATAAAATCGACCCTCATATTTCCTTCACGTACACTTTCAAATATTATTCTTCTTAAATTTTAACACCTCCACTAAATCTTTAAATTTCCCCATAACCCAAAATCCTTGTGTTCACTCTGTCCTCTTACGAACATCTTATTCAATTTGGTATCATCATCGCATCATAGTTACATTCTCTTCTCCATTTCTAAATTCTTAAATTTAGCATCATAATCTTAAGTAAAATATCTCGAGAATCAATAACCTATTATTCAAGTCCACAAAAACAAACCGACCTCGAATATCGTTGTTGTTTCTAAAGTACACCTACGAAATATCACTGTTCTAACCATCAATATATCTTACTATCCTTCTGGTCAGCTGGAGGGGTCACTACCTCCTGAGCAGACTAACATCCTATATGAAACTGATTGTCAAAATCAACAGAGATTTAAATATAAAGGGTTACTAGTCTAATGCCAGGGCTATACTATCATCTCTAAGAAAAAAGCCTAATCACAAGTCATCAAATCATTATACTAAGAAAGGGTTATAACTAATAAAGTTCTACAAGAATTAGACTATTTATCTGAAGTCATCCCTACTCCTAAGTTAATTTGTGATGAAAAATATTTTTTTTTGAAAAAGACTAAAATAAAGCAAAGATGATATGTTCAAAACCTTTCCAAGATACCGTCTAATAATCATATGGTCAGTCCAATCATGATACTCTTTCTAGGTCAAACCCCCAACAATCAAGGTCGAGAAAATTCTATCTAAAGCATGCAAAACATGATCCTAGTGGTCGTGATTTCATAGTCTCAAACAGGGTCACTATAATATCTATCATAGTACAAAATATTCTGACAGGTACTAATGGAATCACACAATATGTAACACCCAATTTTCCAGATGAGGGTAATTTTGAAATTTTGTAATTATAATTATTATTTATTGATAATTATTTCATATTATGATTTTTAGTGATTTTTAAATTATTTTAAACTATTTAAATTCATGACTTGTGGTTTTGACGTTTTGCTAGTGAAACCCTAGAGACTGTTTGACCTAGAGCCTAACCATATGATTATGATATTTTAATGTCATTTTTGGCCTAAGAATATTTTTGCATTTGACCTCTTTGAATTATTTTGATATCATTTTATTATTTATGATATTGTTTTGGGGTTATTTGAGTCGGGTTCGAATTTCAACTCAATCCGACTTGAAACGGGGACCCGGGGGTAGTTTGACTCTAGTGGGACCCACACACTAGTTAGGGGTTAGAGGTTAGACTAATTATTATGGATAAGGTTAGTGTGATTAGAGACTTTAGAATGACTAATTTAGCCCCAACTAATTAGCCCTTTCCTAATACTCATAGAATATGTTAGTGGGGGCATTTTGGACCTTACCATAATAGGACAAATAGCCCCATATGGCCAGCCACTTTGGGAGAGGATAGGCTCAAGTTCATTTCATTATTCTCATCCACACTCTCTCTCTCTTGTTCTTCCCCAAATTCCTAGAGAGCAATCCCTAGCAATTTCTCCACCAAATCCTTCCATTTTGCCACCAAATCTTCTTCTTTCCATCTCCATTCTAGCCAAGGAGGAAGCTACCCAAGTTTGGGAGGATTCGGAGCTCGTTCGTGTCCTTTTGGAATCTCTACGTGTCGGTGTCGCTTCGGGAAGGCTTCTCTTCGATTCGATCTACCGGAAGGTATAAATACCTTCTCCTTTTCATTTCCTCATGCATATAGGTCTATTTTGAACCCATAGGAATGACCCCCATGGTTGTATCTCCATTTGTGTCCATTTCATGTCAATTTGGAGGTCATAGGAGTGTCCTTTGTGTTGTGGTTGTGTCCATGTGGGAAAATCCCAAATTTGGACACATTATGTGTTGTTGTTATGTATGAATGAATTATTACATATTTAATCTCATATTTTTGTATTGGAGATGTGTTCTATTGTGTCTCATATATATATATTAGTGTAGAGAGTGAGTTCTTGATATATTATGTTATATACTTGTGTTCTTTTGTCTCAAACTACCCAAATCCGTCATGATTTTTATCCACGTTTTTAATTTCAGCCCTAACTTAGAAATGTCATAACTTCTAGCTCAAAGCTCGGTTTAATCTCCCATTTTTTTTAAAAGAAGCATATTGAAGTTAGCTTTCTAAAAACATGTATTAGTAGGCCTAATTCTTTCTGTAACTTTCTGGAGAATTATTTGAGTGTCAGTTGTACGAAAGACAAACGCGTTCTCGGTGTTTTCGCGATTCCGGGAGTTTCCGGAAACGAAAACGCGATCCGTTTGAAGTTTCAGAAAGCTAACACATAGATCTATAATATACTTTAATTCTAGATTTTAATTCATGCTGAGATGGTACAGTATTGATTATTAGTAGGAGTTACTATTCGGCATATGCATTTTGTGCACCCTTGTGTGTAATATAATGTTCTATTTGATTTTAACCCATGTTAATGTATATACATTATGTAATTAAATAGAGAATGCAAGCATGAGTAAATGTTTAAATAAATGATGTATGAGGTGTAAGTATCCTATCTAATGTAAGCATGTATAAGTATGGCTTGTAATGAATATGTAGGTTCTATAGTATGTAATATATGGTGCATATAGTGGTGCAAGAGAATAAACGAATGATGAATGAATGCAAGCATGAATGTAATGTAATAATAGATATAATATTTGTAGCCTTGTTAGGAATAAAACTGGAATTTAGTTTTGTTTCACTAAATAAGAGATACATGAGAACTCATATATGTGAATGTTAACTTCCTATTGACACTTTGCTACACAACTGTCATGCCTCACTATCACTCCACACACAATGCACACTACACTATATAACCCTCACACCCTCACTCATTGACACTCTCACTCACACATTGCCTAACACTCATTCCATGATAACACACACATGTTCTTGTGCACTTTCATGACACACACACACCTATGAACACATACACATGCTCTTCTCTCTCTCTATATATATATATATATATATATACTATACATGGCTAAATGTGTTAATGTGGTAAATAGAGTTTTTCTATAGTTATATATACATATATATGATATAGGGCCTAGTGTTGAATTCTCTTTTCATGTACACCTCCATGTTCACACACACACATAGCTTTACATGTTAGCTTCCTTTCTCTTATGTATAATATTGAATCTGATGGCTTGTGTTTGGCTTGTATAGCCTTGTGATTGGTGTGTGATTGCTAGACTAGGCTTGGTTAGGTCAAGTGAGACTTATTAGACTTGTTGGGCTAGGATTTGACCTAGTTTGACTAGTCTAGTTGACTGGAGTTGACCAAGTGTTGACTTTAGTCTAGTTTGACCTAGATAGCATGCAGATGCATTGTAGATTATATTTATCATTCTCTGTGTACATCTTGACTTGTGTTGCTCTAACTAGGAGTCAGGTACCTCATCTCGGACAGTATATTTACTTCAGACATTCAGATACGAGGCGAGTACATTCTCTGACCGTTTCATACTTGTCTGGTTTTACATTCTTGCTCTAGATTACTGTACTTGATGCTGACACGTTGTTATCACGGATTGGTACTATACGGATCTTCTTCTGAGATATTATCTCCTTGTATTCACTAAATACATATTGTGATGTGCGTTTTACTTACATATTGTATTTATTGAATACCCTTATCATTGTACACTCATTGTGCATATTGTACTCTCATTATCACATTGAGCCATTGTACAAGCCATTGTACAAGCCATTGTACAAGCCATTGTATAAGATAACATAACTGAATTGGATCCTTGTGTATTGATTGGGGAGGGAGAGTAGAAGTGGTTATGTGATCAATCCTATTGTATAAGAAATTATATATGTCCATTGTACACTCACGTATAAAGGAGTCCCATTTTATTGTATAACCTAACCCGTTTACATAACCATATTGTGCTCTAAATCACATGTTGCTTACAGTTCTTACTTATCATATATAGATATTTTCTATTATCAAATCTCTGTTGTTTTCATATACATTCTTCTTTCAGCGTTTCATGTACCTTACTCTATTGCATGCTTTATATTTCCTAACATGATATGAACTGCGTGAGATGTTTTGTGCTCGCTCCCGTCCTGACTGGACCTGTTGAAAATTTTACAGAGGATGATGAGGCACCCTGCACCCTTACTTGGAGTTTGCCTAGTTGACACTCGCGACCTGGACCCCTGGAGAGGTTCAGGCAGCTGCTCAGGATAATACCTTGTATAGTGTAGATAGCTTAGAATGTCCTTTCTTTTCATGTTTAGCTGTTGTCTTATTTTCAGAGTTGTATATTTTAGAGATGTTGAGACTTTGTTATTTCTTTCTGCTGTACCTCAGTTGAGGATTTCTTATCCATTTCCATCGTGCTACATTCTGCCTTAGATTGTGATTGAGTTGTACCTCTGTATTGGCCTCCTTTTGGAGAGTATATTCATGTTATGTAGTTATAGTTCATGACCTAGAACAGTGTTCTACCGTCGACACTACGGCGTAGGCTGGGCGCTGTTACGTACTCGTACCCTCCCGGTGGGTGCGGGTCGTGACACAATAAGATTGAAAAGAAGGATAGACCTGCTAACTTGTCACCCGCAGCGTCGGTCTCCACGACCGTCAGTGCAAAAGCCCTACCCCTCTGGGGTATATCCCTCTGATAGTGCGGGCATGGTGCTACGCTACAGGTGACCTAACTCCCTCTATCTAATCCATGATACTCAAGTAACATCCACACTAATACTCTACTTCATCATACTAGGGCACCATCTATATGGTATCTATTCTACAATCTGATAATCATATCCGTCTATTCAGAACCATGTTACCAAAATCCCTATTACCCCAGTAAGTACAACAATGATAATCCATAGAGTTTGCAACTAAGGTACATACTTCTAGAATCATGGTACTTAAAAATTTTATATTGTCGCTAGCTTGGCTGTGAAAACTTTAAATTCCCATACCCGAGAAATACATCCAAAATCAGACTCTATCTCATCGCCAAACCAGCTAATATGGCTATAGAAGACTCTAGATTCCATGACAGAGGCAACCTAGCCCATAAAGTTCATCTTGGTAGAAAATCAAGTCAATAATGAATACTAAGAATCAAATTCAACAACGAATAAGGAAAATACACAGATACTGTCAGAATCGAATTTTGAAATAGTTTATAATAAGATTCTCAAGGGTCATCAAAGGAATCTTCTCAAGTAGTCCTAACTGTGATTGAGTACTCTCTCAACTAAAGCCTATTCCTTATCTCTTACTGCATGCGTGCAGCAGTACAAATAATCGTCGTACTACCACGACTTCGCACTAATATGAATCTCGACCTGCATGGGCCACAACTAAAAATGTGTCACGACCTGCACCCGGTATAGGGGCACGAGTGCGTAACAGCACCCAGCCTACGCCGCTGAATCGGCGGTAGAACGTTGTTCTAGGTCGCTAACTAAACAACTCACACAAACATATATAATGTACCTATCACAATCTCAACTTCGAATGGAGGACAAGTATAAGATATGATAATACTCAATCACAAACTAAGCATGATAAGATAACACATAAGTCTAATAACTATATTAAACTCAAAACAACATCAACTTAAATAAACTTCTAAAATAACAACATCTCAACAATCTCAAATACAACTCAAACTCCACTTATTACAAAACAAGTTCTAAAGGAGAAACTAAACCATAAACTAGCAATCTACTCCAAGCTCTACTGGTCCTCTATGCTAGCTGTGAATCTCTATATTACCTGTAATATTTTCAACAGGTTCAATTAGTACAGGAATGGGCACAATACATCTCACGCAGTTCATAACATGGCAGGAAAGTATAAAGCATGCAAAAGAGTAAGATACATGAACTGTATAGAAAGATATACATAAAAACAGGAAGATATTTGATAACTGAAAATATATACGTGATAGGTAAGAACTGTAAGTGACTAGTGATTTATAGCACAATATGATTATGGAAACAGGTTAGGTTGCACATGAATAAGATATGGAGTTCACATGAATAATCTATTGGGGATATTATCCACATAACTAATTCTACTCACCCATGCCCCAATCAATACACAAGGATCCATTCAAGTTATGTTACGTACATGATTTCACATGGGCTCAATAAATGAGTGCACATGAATAATTTGCACATGAGGGGCTCAGTGATCATGAGAGTACATGAATCACATGAGTGCACATACATGAATAGTAAAATCATAGGAATACATGATATACGTGAAAAGTACATGACATGATGTATCTGATGCTCCCGAGAGGGATAATATCTCATGAAAAGATCCATATAGTACCAATCTGTGATAACATCGTGACACCATCAAGTAAAGTGATCTAGAGCAAGAATATAAATCCTAACAAGTATGAAACGATCAGAGAATGTACTCGCCTGATACCCCGAATAACTGATATAAAAAGATGGCTAAACTGGGGTCACAGAGTCCTATTTAATGAGATACAGGTTACAATGTGTTCTATAATGAATAATTGAATTAAACATTGAATTCTACATGCACTAGGCCTCTCTAGGTCAAAACCTAACCCTTGTTCAAACATCTAGTCAACTCAGTCAAACTTGGACTAGGTTTAGCCAACAACAAATCTAACCAACTCCTATACTTATATACCATATTATACTAAGCTAGCCAGTATATAGGACAAGGCCTATATAGGATACTTATAACCCAAAAATATATATATACCTATCTATATAATCCTTCCATAATCTTGCATCACCTACTCAAACTCAAATACTTAGACACTAACCCACTAACACTAGGATACCATATCAACCTTGGTCATATTGGCATCCCAATACCAATACCTTGGTTGGAATTCAATAACTTAACTTGGGTAAACCTATACCTTACCTTGGTCATAAGGTAAGCTAATCATTTACCTTAAAGGTAAAGGTAATTCATATTTACCTTAAGATACTAACTTGGTATCATGAGATACCAAGATACCGCTCAATTATCTAATTAACTAACTATCTAATGTACTAATCATAACATCATAACTAATATCTAACATATAATCTATAGAGACTAACTTGCTAACATACCAATATCTAGAACTAACATAACCTACTAACATATTAATATCTAACGTACTAGATATCTAACATCAAACTATCTAACAACATATCAAATATCTAACAAATTACTAACCTCTATTATCTAACTAACACTCATACTAACAAAAATAACTTACACTAACATATAACAAACTCTAATATATCTAACCCTCAACTAACCAACACTAACAAACATACTGACATATATAACTTACACTAACATATAACAACTCTAACATATCTAACTCTCTACTAACCAACATCTAACAAACATACTAACATACATTACCTAACAATAATATATATATGTACTATATCATACAAAAACTCGACAACCTACGATACCTACATTCACTTAATATCTATACTACATAGGCTTATAGGTTACACAATGTCTATATTGTATAGTCACTCTTCTACTTAAAATCAATACTGTACCAGTTAGACCTTCACTAAATTCTAAGATTAAAGTATGTTGTAGCCACTACAACACAAAACCCTTTTAATGACGGCTAAAAAGCGTCATTAATGACAAACCATGACGCTTTTTTTCAAAGCAAACCGTTATAAAAATGGGTGTTATAAATGTTTTTTAAAAGCGTTATAAAAAATCTGTCATGAATAGTTTCTATAAAAGCATTATGAATAGTTAATATATAGTGCACAATTCAGAACAATTTTAAAACGTTATGAATAGATAATATGTATAGGCTCAATACAGCACATTTATAACACTTTATACTATTCAAATTAGCATATTTATAATGCTCTATACTGCACAATATATATTATATTCCAAAAAATTAACATTATATATCACCATCTTTATTACATTTCTCAAAATAGAGTATATATCAACATCTTTATTACATTGATTATCCAAATACATATATATATTTACAACTACCAAAATTGTCCACATCAAAACTTGGCTACATCAAAACTGTCCACAGAACATGTAGCAAAATTATGAAAAAGATAAAAACAAAGTTCAATATACTTTATTTATTTGGGTAAAATCTATTGTAAGTTTAACTTATTCGTATCCGTATTCGTATCCTGAGTCCGTATCGTGGCCTTATGGATGTTGATTGATAACGACAAATTTATAGAAACAAAGGAGAAAATCTCATCTGGATTGTGTTTTCCAAATAGAACCTGGGCAATTGCCAATCTGCCCGCCTCTCCAGGATACCCAGCCCACAAGGTCGTCCCGATGGTCCGATTATCCTTCGCGAAGCTGACATCTACCGGACATAGGTGCCACAGTTCACGTCCATTCCTGAAGAGAAAAAAAATCCAAGGTTCTTGAAGCTCGACTAGAATTTAAATCAATCAGAGGATTTTGAAACTCTCGATCAAATGACAGTCATATTTATTGTGCATTTGATAGACTCGAGTCGAGCCGACTCAGCAATTTGTGTCAAGACTAACACTAACAATAGAGATGAAACGAAAATGACTTTGAGTCAGAATGAATCTGAAAGAAGAGTCACAACCAAAATCTATGGAATATGCGAGTCTGAACACGATCTTATCGGGAGTGCCTGTGGAGGGGGGACGAGCTCATTTGGGGCCGCCGGAGGATGGCATTGGTCGGGGTCGAGTAGTAGAAGGGGCGGGCCGTATCGATCTCGAGAGTCTTGATGGGGTCCATGTGGTACTCCGTGGAGGCTCTCGCTCCGTCGCAGCTGGTGTTGCTACTGGCACTGCGGTGGTGGTTGTCGAATGAGGCTCTGGAGGCAATCCAGCGGTCGAGTCACCGCGGCGGCTCGACCTCCTCTCCCTCTTCCTCCTCTTCGTCTTCGTGGACTGATCGAGAGAGTTTCCTATCGGACCTCCATATCTGTCACATTCGTAGTTCGTTAGTGTTTACTAGAACAGAGGAAATTAAATATGAGAACAAAAAGTAAACCGAGCTTAAAAAAATCCTGATGTGAGAAAGCATAGGAGAGAGACCTCTCTCGTTTCAGTGCAGCTTCTTTTCTTGTGTGTACCATTGCTTGGATCTCTTCGATCGCAAGCGAGCGATCGTCCCAATCATCGGCGAAGTTACTCCCCTCTCTCGACTGCAGAATATACCCAAAAAATAGAAATAAATCTCTCATTTGCTAACCAAATTATTAGAATTATTTACTAAAGTAGATTCTGACCATGGATCTTCTCTCTGCCATCTCTTAGAGATATCGGGAGTCCAAAGAGAAGTAGTGTCGCAGCTGAGCGACGACTTGGTGCTACTACAGCCGGCGCCGTCGTGGGAGAGCCTCATCCTCTGATCCCTCACTCTCGCCTGAACCCTCACCAGCGCCTGCATGCACCTCAGCGTCACGTTCGCCTGCCTCCTCATGTTGTCCTATCGCACCAGCGCCTTCAGCTTTACCAGCCCCTTCAGAGCTCTCAGCGCCCTCTTTGCCTTTTTGCAGACACAAAATTAATTCATCATCAAACACCAATCAAACTCCAAAGAGAAAATAGTTACGTACCAAGTAGCCTCTGAAGGACGTTTGGATGGCAATGGCGGCGCGATGCTCTCTAACGAATCCAGGATTAGGCCTGGTCAGCCTCACCACCTTCGCGGCCGCTTGCGCTGTGGCCACTACCGCCTCTGCCATGGCAGCGGTCGCGATGGCTAGCGCTATAGCGTGCCTCTGCTCTGCAGTCGCTGCCGGCTTCACCTATTCTTGATTTGAGGTGGTCATTCTGAATAGCCATCTTCTCTTCTCCCTCTTCTGCGAACAACAACACAGGCTCATGAGCATTACACTTACAATAGAGGGATCATAAAAAATAAGTAGATTAGTATCGAACCTTCTCTTCATCGTCGACTGGCTCGGGGTCTTCGCGTCGTCTGGAGGGCTTCTCGGCCTTATCTTTGGAAGGAGATCTAAACGCTTGTCACGACCCGCTACCCAATTTGTTAGGCCAGGCCGAGGCATGCCCAGCCTACGTTGTGATAAAACGTAGTAAGCTATTCTAATGACAACAGGATAAGACTAAATGCGCTAAACAGTTCTATAAGTGAAGAAGAATCATAAATGCTCCAAACACAAAAGTCGTCGTATATAGTAAAATATCCAAGTACAAGTAAACTGAAATGTAAAACTGGATACATGTCCAGTTACAAAATGATATAGTCTAATACATGTCTACTCTCAAAAGTCTAAGTAAACAAAAGACAACTAGGCGAGGTTCCCCGCAGGAACATCCTCGTAAAGCAGAGCCGGGTCCTCGGCAGTATCTCCATAGTATGTGTCACAGAGTAACTCCTCCTCAGTAAGGATACCTATAACGTTATCCTGTCAGGACGGGAGCAAGTACTAAATCTAACAAACATATAATACTGATCATGTGAGGAAAAAGGAAATGACATATCATGTTGGTTCAGTTTTAGGTATATTTTATCATGGCGATAGATATACATTTTAAAGTTTAAAACAGTAGTAGGTGAGTGATCAGTCAATAGGTAATCAGGATATACAGTGGTACATATCAATTTTCTGATGTGCACATACGTACACATAACGACATCGGTGTATATCCATACACAAATGCGGGACCAGACATACGACACAGATACATATAAAATGTAACAGTGCTCGGTAAATACATACGGAGAAGGGGGTCATGATCACGTATACTACTAACAGTTTCTCCATAACCCGTTATTTAAGCATGTGAGAGAGATTATGAGATACGGTATAAACATGGTAGAGACTGAAAGTAATACAACATGTAAAGTTCTAACTTGCTACCCCAAGGATCAGCATTTAACATGGTTTGGTGATTCACAATTTTATGATTTATAGCAGTATGTAAAGTTCGTAGAAAGTACTTGCCTCTAGCAAAGCAAAGCAAAACAAGCTGCGATAAAAGTGCTATGGATGTCCGGTAACTCGTCACTGTAGAAATAAATGCAATAACTTAGCTTTACACTAAGCTAAAACACTAGGACACTAATTGGTGAAACACGACTTGTGATTGGGCACCTAGCCAAAATGATGACTTTGACTTAAGAGACCAATGTGGGGTGACACACTATGTTAACTAACTTTCTAGGGTCTTTACACTAGTGAGGGATGGGGTTCAACACGACTAAAACTCCAAATAACACAAAAAGCTACAAGTCGTAATTAATCAATAAATAAATCAAAAGATCATTATGTTCTAACAATTTTTGAAGTAGACAAAAAGACTAGTTTTTCTTAAAGTAAAGTACCAAGGTGATCCTTGTTAATTATAGAAATTTATTATAATTTTTCTGAAATTTATTAACCAGTACAAATATTTTATAAAAATCAGTTTTCTTAAGTATACAGAAAATGAGTTTTGGTTTCATATGCCAAACTAGTGGCAAAACAGTAAATTAAATACTACAAAAATTATACTAAATTAGCTAACTTGACATAGTATCTAAAAACTATTTTTTCATAATTTTAGCAGTAATTTAAGTATTTTTAGAAAATCAAAGACAGCAATGCACACAATAATTAATTATCTGCATATTTTGTCCATGTATGTAATTTGAACCAAAGTTCAAATACAGGACCCAAGGCCATGAATCAAGTCCAATATGACTTGAACAGGTCTTGAATGTGTGAAAACACATTTGAGCCCAAATACCCATGCTAGGCTTGGACACCAAATGGTTGCAGTAATTTAAATACAATAAAAATACAATTTGGTAATAGTCAAACTAAATATTATTATTTTAATAAGGTAAAGTTTTACATAGTAACTATAAAAGTATGAATATTATCTTATAAAGAAAATTTATACTAAGCTAAGTAAAATACATACATAAAATAGTGTATATATATATATATATGAAAATATATATACACAAATATAGGGATGTTTACATATTGGATATATATATATATATATATATATATATATATATATATATATATATATATATATATATATATATATATATATATATATATATATATATATATATATACATATATATATATATATATATATATATATATATATATATATATATATATATATATATATATATATATATATATATATATACATATATAGATATATATATATATATATATATATATATATATATATATATATATATATATATATATATATATATATATATAAGAAAATACTTATCTATATAACATATATATATATATATATATATATATATATATAAGTATTTCTTATATATATATATATATATATATATATATATATATATATATATATATATATACAAAATTAATGTATACATATATATGTAATAGTATATATATAATAATATATATACATAAGAAAATATATATATACATAAATATATATATGTATACATAATACATATATATATATATATATATATATATATATATATATATATATATATATATATATATATATATATACATAAAATAATGAAGTACATATATATATATATATAAACAGTAAATATATATATACAAAATTATAGTATATATAGAATAATACATATATATATACAAATATATGTATATACATATATATATAAATATATATATATAATAAAAAAGAAAAAGAAAAAGGAAAAGGAAAAGAAAAGGGAAAGGAAAGGCAGCCAGGGGGCTCGAACCCGAGCGCACAGCAGGGGGGAGGAGTTCAACACTGCAGTCGCTGGCCAGTGGGTCAGTTGGCCCGCTGTGTTAGAAATAGGATCCTAGTTAATTTTATTTCTGATTAGGCTGGTTTTATATAAAAAAAAATATAAAGCTGTCCTGTGTCCAGACAGTTAAGGACACAAGATTTTCTCGTGTCCGTGCTATGCACGACACGCACGAAGGCTAGAACGCGTGTCGAGACGCTGGACTAGAGTCCCCGTGTCCTGGCGAGTCTCTCACGTGAAATTGAGACACAGCCGACACGAAAACAGACTGGTACGTACGTGTCCGACTTCTTCACGAAGTTTCGAAGGCGGAGGCGGAGGCTAGTGAAGAACAGTTTGGCAACTCTAGAGGGGGGTGAATAGAGTTTATATAGAAAAATAGCCAATTAAAAATAACTCTTTCACCAACAATAAAAAATCAGAGTAAAGTGCGGAAAATAAATGAAGAGCAGAAGAGCATACGCAAACACAACAATTTTAACCTTGTTTCCCTCGTGGAGGACTAGTCCAGGCCTGAGAACTCTAGCTCAGGATTAAATCCACTATTTGTGAAATAGTAGCTTACAACCCGTGCCTTTTCTTCAGAAGAGCACGTCAACTTCTAACAGAGGATCGCAGTGGCGATTTGCTTGGAATTGTCCAAGCGACTTTTTCACTCTTGCACAAGAATCCTAACTGAGAGATGCTGAGCACTCGAGACTTAGGAGGCTTGTGGCTAGTAGATAGGAAGGGTATGGCTTATTGAGCTTGTAGGAGAGAAGAGAAGAGAAGATTGAGTGAATTGAAATGAGAGAATTCATGCCCTATTTATAGTGTTTTTAGAGGCAGAATTCGGCCAGAATTCGGGTAGGAAAATTCAAAAATTTGGCCGTTGGACAGCTAGCAACCAGGTAACCCTAAAATTAGGGTTCCTGATTTCTAGGGGATAGAGTTCGGCCCGAACTCTGTGTGGAGGCAGAGTTCGGCCCGAACTCTGTCTCCAGAGCACAGAGTGGTCCTAAGTGGGACTTGTGGGCAATTTTTGTTTTGGTGGAGCTTGGGATTTTGGGTAGGCTTATAGACTAAGTTCCAAGAGCTCAGCATAACTCAGAGTACATACTTCTAGACTCAATAAAATGTAAAAGTACAGACTCGAAAATATACTGAGAGTCAGAAACTGAGCTGTTGTCTGTCCTGAACTGAATGCAGACGTCGTGTGTCGTATTGAATTTATACAGATATTATTTAGTCAATGTAGTCAATATTTGGTTGACTGTGACTTTGTGTCAACAATCTCCCCCATATTGATAATTGACAAAATAATAAATGTATATTTCAATATTCATACCTGGACACAGTTGGTTAAAACACAGCTCCCCCATAAACAATGCCGAGCTAGAATAAGATAGCTCCCCCGTAATCAGTGAACGGTGCCGAGCTAGAATCAATAGCTCTCCCCCGTAAATAATGCATAGAACCTGTGGCCTGATAAAAATATTTTCCCAAAAGCAAACACAAGCACACAAATATACATATTTCTCCCCCTTTTGGCAGTTAGCAATATAAAGGATCATATAGACTGCATAAAGAAAAGCATGGGAATAGCAGTATAGACAATGAAAAGTAATCCAACCACACCAAGCAGAGAAGAAACAGTAGAATACTAATAAAACAAGTCACTGACATAAAGTAGAACTAGAAAAATAGCATAAAATGTTATCCACCAACCAGCACATCATCAGGGTTTGAAGACATAAATCCAGTACATAAATCTATAACAAACTGAAATAACTAAAATCAAAAAGGTAACTAAGACCATCAGCAGTGTCAGCAGCATATCAAGCCAATCACCATCATGGAGCACGAGAAGGTCCTGGAACATCTGAAGGACCAGGGAATGAGCGACGAGGGTCCACAAAAGCATCATCAGGAACCATATACCTCATGACCCACGGATCGTCTATACGATGACCTGCGCGATCTGGATCCCGCTCAATAGGCACATGCAGATCAGGATGACGAGCAAGTGAATATAGCATATCATGCAGAGAGTTCCCAAGGGCACTGATCTGCAAGGTGGTACGGTAATCCTGCTGCGTCCAGCGATCATCCTCAATAGCAAAGCGATCGCGAAGCATAGTCTGAAGAGACTCAAGAGTGGCAGGAGGAGGAGGTGCATCCTGACCAAGAGGAGGGGCGTCAGGCTCCTCATCAGCAGAATGCTCAGATGACTCAGAAGCAGCGACAGGCTGAAGGCGTCGTGCTTTGGATAGAAAGGCAGGTGCAGGCAGGAACGGACAATCATAGATAGGAATAATGAAAGCACGAAAAACTAAAGGAAGATAGAGAGGATAAACCAAAGCTCTTGGTTTCTTCCGACAGTTGATCATCCAATCCATCATAGTCCGTGGAAAGTTGAATGGAATACGATAGTGGAGATGATATAAGGTGGAGATCTCAAGATAAGTGACTTCATCTGTTGAGCCAGCCTTGGGCAAGATAGTATTGAACACGATGCGATGAAGTTCATAAAAGTAGGGGGTGAGATGCTTGGCCTTTAGCTTGCGAGGACTTACGTTAGGAGCACATAAATCCTCCTTGAATCCTTCAAGGGAAGTATTGCCAACAAATTGAAGTTGACGTGCTTCCACAAGCTTGTCCCACACATCAAGATCCGGGAGAGCAAGAAAGTCTCCCAACTCAGAATTATTAAAGGCAATGGTAATGCCAGCAACCCGAGAATAGATGTGGGTTGCATCGTGAGTCAAATTGCAGTAAAACATTTGAATTGCACTATGGTAGATGACAGAATTTGAAGCAACAAGTTCATCCAAACAAAGATCACGGAATAAAGACTCATATTGTGAAAATATAGTGAAATTTATGGGATGGCCCCCAAACACCGGACGAGTTCTAAAATCGCTAAACCATTCATTAGAGGCTTCTAGCGATACAAATAAACGGTCGTCGTAAGTGTTAGGGTCATCGGGACGCGGCGGATTGAACAACGGATGAATAGGGTGTTGTTCAACTACTTGTTCAATCGGAGGAGGAGGAACCGAAGAGGAAGCACCCTCATGTGGAGTCCTTCTCCCTCGTTTGGACAAGCGAGATGCCATTTGAAATAAAAGAGGAGAACTTGGAAATGATAGAAAAAAGAGAGATATACCTGAAAAGAATACTAAACAGTTGAAGAGAATGTTGAAAAACTCCTTTCCCTTGATTTTAAGAAGAAATAGAGCCCTCTATATCAAGAACTAGGGTTAGGGTTTGGAAGGAAGAAGATGGAGGAGGTGGAGAAGAAGGAAATATGGGAGGAAAGAGAGGGAATCCCGAAATAAAGTAGGGCTTGGTCTTAGGTCGGGTGAAATATTGACCATTGGATTAGAATTGATCCAACGGCAGAGCCAGATCCCGACCCTGAAACCTAAGAACCGAACTCGGCCCGAACTCTGATAGGGGCAGAGTTCGGCCCGAGTTCTGGATCAATGGTCCAGAACTGAAAACAGGCAAAGAACAAGAAGAAAATGTTTAAGAGTTAAACAAAAGATAGTTGAGGACAACAAAGAGTGTAAAAAATAGATAGAGAGGTACTCAGAAAACAGAATGAACTTTAGAAAATCTCAATTAGGCAACATTAAATCGAAAACGAGCCATATAATAAATAAGGACATATACTGTGGTTCAATAGTCCAAATTTGCCATGGGTTAGCTGCAGGGGCCGGATCCCAGCTAGCGGTAGTCCTGAGGACTAGTGCACCGTGTCGCTTAGGCTTTTACGCCTTGTTGTCAGAAGGACCCTTTCGGCTTGTACCCATACCAAATTCTTCGAAAAAGAATCACAATATACTCGATATTTACGCAGGTGAGTTTCAATTTATAACTGCTTCATCTAAAATTCCAAGTTCACGACAAAGAAAATTGAAGCGCTCTTCGGATAGTGGCTTAGTAAAGAAATCTGCCAGCTGATGATCAGTGTCAATAAATTCTAAGTTAATCGTGCCATTTTGCTGATGATCACGCAAAAAGTGGTGTCTGATCTCAATGTGTTTAGTGCGTGAGTGGCAGACAGGGTTCTTAGTCAAATTGATAGCACTAGTATTGTCACAGAATATAGGAATGTGCATGAAAGATAACTTATAGTCTTCAAGGGTTTGCTTCATCCACAGAATTTGTGCACAACAACGCCCAGCTGCTATGTATTCAGCTTCTGTTGTGGATAGTGCGACAGAGTTCTGCTTCTTGCTAAACCATGAGACTAAAGCCTTTCCTAATAAATGACACGTGCCGCTCGTACTTTTACGGTCGACCTTGCATCCAGCAAAGTTAGCATCAGAGTAACCGATGAGGTCAAATGATGTTGACTTGGGATACCATAGGCCCACTATAACCGTACCCTTAAGGTATCGAAAGATACGCTTAACCGCGGTCATGTGAGATTCCTTAGGATTTGCTTGATATCTAGCACATAGGCAAACACTGAACATGATATCGGGGCGACTAGCAGTTAAATAAAGTAAGCTGCCTATCATACCTCGATACTTACGTTGATCAACGAGTTTGCCGCTCTCATCTGGTTCGAGTTTGGTTGAAGTAGCCATTGGAGTGCTGATTGGTTTGATGTTGTCAAGATCGAACTTCTTCAGCATGTCCTTGGTATACTTTGATTGACAGATGAAAGTTCCATTAGCCAGTTGTTTTACTTGCAAACCAAGAAAGTAGTTGAGCTCTCCCATCATGCTCATCTCAAATTCCGTCTGCATACACTTGGCAAATTCTTGACAAAGAGTTTCATCAGTAGACCCAAAAATAATATCATCAACATAAATCTGAATTAATAGAATGGTGTCTTTGAAAGATTTGATAAACAGTGTAGTGTCAATTTTCCCTTTTGAAAAACCTTTCTCAAGCAAGAAACTGCTTAGCCTTTCATACCAAGCTCTGGGGGCTTGTTTAAGGCCATAAAGCGCTTTCTTCAGCTTGAACACGTGGTCGGGAAATTTGTGATTTTCAAAGCCAGGGGGTTGTTTGACATAAACTTCCTCCTTAATAAAGCCATTCAAGAAAGCACTTTTAACATCCATTTGAAATAATTTAAAGTTTTGAAAATTATCAAAAGCACAAAGCATCCGAATGGATTCTAGTCTAGCAACAGGAGCATACGTCTCATCGTAGTCGATACCTTCCTCTTGGTTGTATCCTTGAGCTACTAGACGAGCTTTGTTACGTGTGACTGAACCATCTTCATTTACTTTGTTTCTAAACACCCATTTGGTACCAATTATTGAGTGATTAGCCGGTCTAGGAACTAGTTCCCATACTTGGCTCCTCTCAAATTGGTTGAGTTCTTCTTGCATAGCAGAAATCCAAAATTCATCATTAAAAGCTTCAGAAATGTTTTTAGGCTCTACTTGTGAAATGAAGGCAGTGCTAGCAACGGAGTCTCTTAGTGATGATCTAGTAGTTACTCCACGTGAAACTTCTCCTATAACTAAATTTTCTGGATGAGAAGGTTTGAAAGAGAATTTCTTAGGCAAGCCCTCCAGAGAATTAGTTTCGGTTGAAGTATTCATTGGAGTAGAAGTTGATGGCTCAACGTCATCATCAAGAGTACTTGCTGTACTGTTATCTTCATCAAAAGTCACATTTGTTGACTCTTCCACAATAAGTGAGCGTTTATTGAAAACTCTATATCCCTTACTCTTGGCGGCATAACCAAGAAAGATACCATCGTCAGCTTTGGCATCAAATTTGCCTAAGTTGTCTTTGGTGTTAAGGATAAAACATCTACAGCCAAAAACTTTAAAATAAGAAACATTGGGGGTTCTCCCAAACCAAAGCTCATAGGGTGTTTTCTTCGTAATGGGACGAATAAGCACCCTATTCAAAATGTGGCATGCTGTACTTACAGCCTCTGCCCAAAAATATTTCGGAAGAGAAAATTTATTCAACATGACTCTAGCCATATCGCCAAGAGTCCTATTCTTCCGCTCCACAATACCATTTTGTTGAGGAGTTCTAGGACAAGAAAATTCATGATCAAAACCATTTGCATTACAAAAACTTTCAAAATCATAATTTACGAATTTGCCTCCATGATCACTTCGGATTCGAGTAATCATGTAGCCTTTTTCATTTTGAACTTTCTTTACAAAAATTTTGAAAGCAGAAATAGCATCGCTCTTATTAGCGAGAAAGAAAACCCATGTAAATCTCGAAAAATCATCAACAATAACAAATGCATAAAGTTTGCCTCCAAGGCTAGCTATTCTACTAGGACCAAATAAATCCATATGAAGTAGTTGCAAGGGTCTAGTAGTACTTACAGAGTTGATAGAATGAAATGAGGATTTAGTTGCCTTGTTTAGTTCACATTCGGCACATACCGTGTCCTTTTTGAACGTGATTTCAGGCAATCCTCTCACTAGGTTCTTGGTGGAAAGCCTGGATATAGCATCCATGTTGGCATGACCAAGACGCTGTTGCCAAAGTAGTCGTTCGTCTTTGTGGGCATATAGACATCTACCTGCATTGTTAGTATTTATAGAAAGATAGAAAATGTAGATGTTGTCCTCTCTTTTCCCTTCAAAAGTAATGTCTCCTGTTGACCTATCATAGATGTAGCAACTGTTTTGTCCAAAGTTAATATCATATCCATGATCAGCAAGATGACTAATGCTGAGCAGGTTATGCTTTAACTCGGTCACTAGGCAAACATCCTTTATTACAGGAGAAGGAGGATGACCAATGATACCATTACCTATAATGTGCCCTTTGAGATTGTTACCGAAGGATACGTATCCTTCTCTCTTCATCGATAGTGATGCAAAAAGATTTGTGTCTCCCGTCATATGTCGCGAGCATCCACTATCGAGAATCCACTTACTTTCAGTTGAGGAGGGAAGGTCCACCTACATCAAGAGTAGATGTGACCTTTGGTACCCGAGTTCTTGAGGGTCCTGAAAAGTTAGTCTTTGGGAACCAAGCATATATCCTTTTATCTACAAGTCTTCTAACTCTGCACTGTGGTGAGATGTGTCCATGTAATCTACAATAAGTACAGATAGCATTCTTATTTATACTAGGAGCATGAGAATAATATTTATAAGCAACAGGATGAGGATGGACATGATGTAAAGAGTTGGCATGGTGAAGATGATTATGCATAGAATAAGTGGCATGTTGATGGTGTCTATGAGGCATAGAATGATGGTATTGTCTATGATGTGTGACATGCTGATATTGTCTAGATGGCATGGCATGATGATTTTGTCTATATGGTTTATGAGGACCTTATCTATATGGCATTGCATGATGATTTTGTCTATATGGCATGGCATGATGAATTTTATGTGTAGAGTGATGTTGATTGTGTCTTTGTGCATGATGAGTGTGTACTGAGTGAGAATTGTTCTTACGTGCACGTGGTTTGTGAAAGTTTGTGTATATAAAAGCATGGTTATGTGCTGCATGAGAATGACGTGGTTGACTAGCATGAGTGGTATTGTGCCCATGTGATTGGGTTTGAGGTTGAACAACCTGTTTACCCAATTTGGTTTCTAATCTTTTAGAAACAGCTTGCAGTTCATCAACCTTAATATTTAAGCCATAAATCTTAGTCATGGAAATCTTGTGTCTACTCTTTTCTTCAGCAAGCAACGTGTTGAGAGTAGTGATTTCTTGAGTTTGTTGCTCAATACGTGCTTCAGCATCATGTAAGCTTAATTTAAGCTTGGATGCTTCATCAGTGTCATTTGTGGGTGATGTGTTTCTAACATTATCAAGAAGGAAAGAAATTCTTTGTATCTCATCTTCTAGACTTTTGATTTTGTCCTTGGCATGTTTATATTTACCGATGACCTTTTTATGATCATTGAGTAAATCAGTGAAAGCATCGCCAAGTTCATCAAAAGAGAAGTCATCCAGAGTTTCGTTAGATACCTTGTTGGAGGTTGCCATCAGGCACACATTTGCTGTATCTTGAGGAGAGTCCTTTTCTTCCTCAGAGTCACTCGCTTCACTTTTATGCCAGATACCTGTGTTGGCATATTTCTTTGATGAGTTCTTTTTGTATGGCTTCTCATAGCGGTTGCTCTTCTTCAGGAATGGGCAGTCTTTTCGGACATGTCCAGTTTTCTTGCAACCATAACAAGTTGGTTCTTCTTCATCCGAATTATCTTCTTCGGTCTCATCATGATTAGCTCTTCGTTGATGAGCTTTGAGTGCGATCTCCCTGGTCTTCGGAGCAGGCTCTTCGAAGTCCTTGAGGTCAAGCTCGTGAGTCATAAGCTTACCCATCAAGGTCTCCATTGACATTGTTGTGAGATCGTTTCCTTCTATGATGGCTGTCACCTTAGGGTTCCAAATCTTTGGTAGCCCTCTGAGCAGCTTACGAATCTTCTCGTGGTTTGAGTACTGCTTTCCAAGCGAAGATAGAGGATTGATGATGTCGAGGAATCTTGTGATCATTTGAGTGATCGTCTCACTTGGCTTCATCTTGAAGGCTTCGTATTCTTGAGTGAGACGGCTTATTTTAGATTCCTTGACCTGTGTGGTTCCTTCATGCGTCACTTCTAGAAGTCTCCATACTTCATGAGCAGTGGTGCATGTAGAGACCCTGTTGAACTCATTATTGTCTATAGTACAGAATAAAGCATTAATAGCCCTAGCATCTAGACTTGCCTGTTTCTTCTCCTCGACAGAATATTTGTCGTGTGGTTTCTCAATGAGGTCACCATCGACAACTATCCTGGCGGGCTTTTTGTAACCGTCAGTGACGACAGTCCACAGGTCAAAGTCTAGAGACTTAAGATAGAAGCTCATCCTTGTTTTCCAATATGTGTAGTTAGTCCCATCAAATAGGGGAGGCCTATGAGTGGACTGACCTTCACCATGATTGGAAATCAAGAATTGTGTGGTTGCCATGGATCAGCTCTTAGGATGTTAGTCCTTGTAAAGAGAACAGAGCTCTGATACCAATTGAAGAACAGTTTGGCAACTCTAGAGGGGGGTGAATAGAGTTTATATAGAAAAATAGCCAATTAAAAATAACTCTTTCACCAACAATAAAAAATCAGAGTAAAGTGCAAAAAATAAATGAAGAGCAGAAGAGCATACGCAAACACAACAATTTTAACCTGGTTTCCCTCGTGGAGGACTAGTCCAGGCCTGAGAACTCTAGCTCAGGATTAAATCCACTATTTGTGAAATAGTAGCTTACAACCCATGTCTTTTCTTCAGAAGAGCACGTCAACTTCTAACAGAGGATCGCAGTGGCGATTTGCTTGGAATTGTCCAAGCGACTTCTTCACTCTTGCACAAGAATCCTAACTGAGAGATGCTGAGCACTCGAGACTTAGGAGGCTTGTGGCTAGTAGATAGGAAGGGTATGGCTTATTGAGCTTGTAGGAGAGAAGAGAAGAGAAGATTGAGTGAATTGAAATGAGAGAATTCATGCCCTATTTATAGTATTTTTAGAGGCAGAATTCGGCCAGAATTCGGGTAGGAAAATTCAAAAATTTGGCCGTTGGACAGCTAGCAACCAGCTAACCCTAAAATTAGGGTTCCTGATTTCTAGGGGATAGAGTTCGGCCCGAACTCTGTGTGGAGGCAGAGTTCGGCCCGAACTCTGTCTCCAGAGCACAGAGTGGTCCTAAGTGGGACTTGTGGGCAATTTTTGTTTTGGTGGAGCTTGGGATTTTGGGTAGGCTTATAGACTAAGTTCCAAGAGCTCAGCATAACTCAGAGTACATACTTCTAGACTCAATAAAATGTAAAAGTACAGACTTGAAAATATACTGAGAGTCGGAAACTGAGCTGTTGTCTGTCCTGAACTGAATGCAGACGTCGTGTGTCGTATTGAATTTATACAGATATTATTTAGTCAATGTAGTCAATATTTGGTTGACTGTGACTTTGTGTCAACAATCTTCCCCATATTGATAATTGACAAAATAATAAATGTATATTTCAATATTCATACCTGGACACAGTTGGTTAAAACACAGCTCCCCCATAAACAATGCCGAGCTAGAATAAGATAGCTCCCCCGTAATCAGTGAACGGTGTCGAGCTAGAATCAATAGCTCTCCCCCGTAAATAATGCATAGAACCTGTGGCCTGATAAAAATATTTTCCCAAAAGCAAACACAAGCACACAAATATACATATTTCTCCCCCTTTTGGCAGTTAGCAATATAAAGGATCATATAGACTGCATAAGGAAAAGCATGGGAATAGCAGTATAGACAATGAAAAGTAATCCAACCACACCAAGCAGAGAAGAAACAGTAGAATACTAATAAAACAAGTCACTGACATAAAGTAGAACTATGAAAAATAGCATAAAATGTTATCCACCAACCAGCACATCATCAGGGTTTGAAGACATAAATCCAGTACATAAATCTATAACAAACTGAAATAACTAAAATCAAAAAGGTAACTAAGACCATCAGCAGTGTCAGCAGCATATCAAGCCAATCTCCATCATGGAGCACGAGAAGGTCCTGGAACATCTGAAGGACCAGGGAATGAGCGACGAGGGTCCACAAAAGCATCATCAGGATCCATATACCTCATGACCCACGGATCGTCTATACGATGACCTGCGCGATCTGGATCCCGCTCAATAGGCACATGCAGATCAGGATGACGAGCAAGTAAATATCGCATATCATGCAGAGAGTTCCCAAGGGCACTGATCTGCAAGGTAGTACGGTAATCCTGCTGCGTCCAGCGATCATCCTCAATAGCAAAGCGATCGCGAAGCATAGTCTGAAAAGACTCAAGAGTGGCAGGAGGAGGAGGTGCATCCTGACCAAGAGGAGGGGCGTCAGGCTCCTCATCAGCAGAATGCTCAGATGACTCAGAAGCAGCGACAGGCTGAAGGCGTCGTGCTTTGGATAGAAAGGCAGGTGCAGGCAGGAACGGACAATCATAGATAGGAATGATGAAAGCACGAAAAACTAAAGGAAGATAGAGAGGATAAACCAAAGCTCTTGGTTTCTTCCGACAGTTGATCATCCAATCCATCATCGTCCATGGAAAGTTGAATGGAATACGATAGTGGAGATGATATAAGGTGGAGATCTCAAGATAAGTGACTTCATCTGTTGAGCCAGCCTTGGGCAAGATAGTATTGAACACGATGCGATGAAGTTCATAAAAGTAGGGGGTGAGATGCTTGGCCTTTAGCTTGCGAGGACTTACGTTAGGAGCACATAAATCCTCCTTGAATCCTTCAAGGAAAGTATTGCCAACAAATTGAAGTTGACGTGCTTCCACAAGCTTGTCCCACACATCAAGATCCGGGAGAGCAAGAAAGTCTCCCAACTCAGAATTATTAAAGGCAATGGTAATGCCAGCAACCCGAGAATAGATGTGGGTTGCATCGTGAGTCAAATTGCAGTAAAACATTTGAATTGCACTATGGTAGATGACAGAATTTGAAGCAACAAGTTCATCCAAACAAAGATCACGGAATAAAGACTCATATTGTGAAAATATAGTGAAATTTATGGGATGGCCCCCAAACACCGGACGAGTTCTAAAATCGCTAAACCATTCATTAGAGGCTTCTAGCGATACAAATAAACGGTCGTCGTAAGTGTTAGGGTCATCGGGACGCGGCGGATTGAACAACGGATGAATGGGGTGTTGTTCAACTACTTGTTCAATCGGAGGAGGAGGAACCGAAGAGGAAGCACCCTCATGTCGAGTCCTTCTCCCTCGTTTGGACAAGCGAGATGCCATTTGAAATAAAAGAGGAGAACTTGGAAATGATAGAAAAAAGAGAGATATACCTGAAAAGAATACTAAACAGTTGAAGAGAATGTTGAAAAACCCCTTTCCCTTGATTTTGAGAAGAAATAGAGCCCTCTATATCAAGAACTAGGGTTAGGGTTGGAAGGAAGAAGATGGAGGAGGTGGAGAAGAAGGAAATATGGGAGGAAAGAGAGGGAATCCCGAAATAAAGTAGGGCTTGGTCTTAGGTCGGGTGAAATATTGACCATTGGATTAGAATTGATCCAACGGCAGAGCCAGATCCCGACCCTGAAACCTAAGAACCGAACTCGGCCCGAACTCTGATAGGGGCAGAGTTCGGCCCGAGTTCTGGATCAATGGTCCAGAACTGAAAACAGGCAAAGAACAAGAAGAAAATGTTTAAGAGTTAAACAAAAGATAGTTGAGGACAACAAAGAGTGTAAAAATAGATAGAGAGGTACTCAGAAAACAGAATGAACTTTAGAAAATCTCAATTAGGCAACATTAAATCGAAAACGAGCCATATAATAAATAAGGACATATACTGTGGTTCAATAGTCCAAATTTGCCATGGGTTAGCTGCAGGGGCCGGATCCCAGCTAGCGGTAGTCCTGAGGACTAGTGCACCGTGTCGCTTAGGCTTTTACGCCTTGTTGTCAGAAGGACCCTTTCGGCTTGTACCCATACCAAATTCTTCGAAAAAGAATCACAATATACTCGATATTTATGCAGGTGAGTTTCAATTTATAACTGCTTCATCTAAAATTCCAAGTTCACGACAAAGAAAATTGAAGCGCTCTTCGGATAGTGGTTTAGTAAAGAAATCTGCCAGCTGATGATCAGTGTCAATAAATTCTAAGTTAATCGTGCCATTTTGCTGATGATCACGCAAAAAGTGGTGTCTGATCTCAATGTGTTTAGTGCGTGAGTGGCAGACAGGGTTCTTAGTCAAATTGATAGCACTAGTATTGTCACAGAATATAGGAATGTGCATGAAAGATAACTTATAGTCTTCAAGGGTTTGCTTCATCCACAGAATTTGTGCACAACAACGCCCAGCTGCTATGTATTCAGCTTCTGTTGTGGATAGTGCGACAGAGTTCTGCTTCTTGCTAAACCATGAGACTAAAGCCTTTCCTAATAAATGACACGTGCCGCTCGTACTTTTACGGTCGACCTTGCATCCAGCAAAGTCAGCATCAGAGTAACCGATGAGGTCAAATGATGTTGACTTGGGATACCATAGGCCCACTGTAACCGTATCCTTAAGGTATCGAAAGATACGCTTAACCGCGGTCATGTGAGATTCCTTAGGATTTGCTTGATATCTAGCACATAGGCAAATACTGAACATGATATCGGGGCGACTAGCAGTTAAATAAAGTAAGCTGCCTATCATACCTCGATACTTACGTTGATCAATGGGTTTGCCGCTCTCATCTGGTTCGAGTTTGGTTGAAGTAGCCATTGAAGTGCTGATTGGTTTGATGTTGTCAAGATCGAACTTCTTCAGCATGTCCTTGGTATACTTCGATTGACAGATGAAAGTTCCATTAGCCAGTTGTTTTACTTGCAAACCAAGAAAGTAGTTGAGCTCTCCCATCATGCTCATCTCAAATTCCGTCTGCATACACTTGGCAAATTCTTGACAAAGAGTTTCATCAGTAGACCCAAAAATAATATCATCAACATAAATCTGAATTAATAGAATGGTGTCTTTAAAAGATTTGATAAACAGTGTAGTGTCAATTTTCCCTTTTGAAAAACCTTTCTCAAGCAAGAAACTGCTTAGCCTTTCATACCAAGCTCTGGGGGCTTGTTTAAGGCCATAAAGCGCTTTCTTCAGCTTGAACACGTGGTCGGGAAATTTGTGATTTTCAAAGCCAGGGGGTTGTTTGACATAAACTTCCTCCTTAATAAAGCCATTCAAGAAAGCACTTTTAACATCCATTTGAAATAATTTAAAGTTTTGAAAATTAGCAAAAGCACAAAGCATCCGAATGGATTCTAGTCTAGCAACAGGAGCATACGTCTCATCGTAGTCGATACCTTCCTCTTGGTTGTATCCTTGAGCTACTAGACGAGCTTTGTTACGTGTGACTGAACCATCTTCATTTACTTTGTTTCTAAACACCCATTTGGTACCAATTATTGAGTGATTAGCCGGTCTAGGAACTAGTTCCCATACTTGGCTCCTCTCAAATTGGTTGAGTTCTTCTTGCATAGCAGAAATCCAAAATTCATCATTAAAAGCTTCAGAAATGTTTTTAGGCTCTACTTGTGAAATGAAGGCAGTGCTAGCAACGGAGTCTCTTAGTGATGATCTAGTAGTTACTCCACGTGAAACTTCTCCTATAACTAAATTTTCTGGATGAGAAGGTTTGAAAGAGAATTTCTTAGGCAAACCCTCCAGAGAATTAGTTTCGGTTGAAGTATTCATTGGAGTAGAAGTTGATGGCTCAACGTCATCATCAAGAGTACATGCTGCACTGTTATCTTCATCAAAAGTCACATTTGTTGACTCTTCCATAATAAGTGAGCGTTTATTGAAAACTCTATATCCCTTACTCTTGGCGGCATAACCAAGAAAGATACCATCGTCAGCTTTGGCATCAAATTTGCCTAAGTTGTCTTTGGTGTTAAGGATAAAACATCTACAGCCAAAAACTTTAAAATAAGAAACATTGGGGGTTCTCCCAAACCAAAGCTCATAGGGTGTTTTCTTCGTAATGGGACGAATAAGCACCCTATTCAAAATGTGGCATGCTGTACTTACAGCCTCTGTCCAAAAATATTTCGGAAGAGAAAATTTATTCAACATGACTCTAGCCATATCGCCAAGAGTCCTATTCTTCCGCTCCACAACACCATTTTGTTGAGGAGTTCTAGGACAAGAAAATTCTTGATCAAAACCATTTGCATTACAAAAACTTTCAAAATCATAATTTACGAATTCGCCTCCATGATCACTTCGGATTCGAGTAATCATGTAGCCTTTTTCGTTTTGAACTTTCTTTACAAAAATTTTGAAAGCAGAAATAGCATCGCTCTTATTAGCGAGAAAGAAAACCCATGTAAATCTCGAAAAATCATCAACAATAACAAATGCATAAAGTTTGCCTCCAAGGCTAGCTATTCTACTAGGACCAAATAAATCCATATGAAGTAGTTGCAAGGGTCTAGTAGTACTTACAGAGTTGATAGAATGAAATGAGGATTTAGTTGCCTTGTTTAGTTCACATTCGGCACATACCGTGTCCTTTTTGAACGTGATTTCAGGCAATCCTCTCACTAGGTTCTTGGTGGAAAGCCTGGATATAGCATCCATGTTGGCATGACCAAGACGCTGGTGCCAAAGTAGTCGTTCGTCTTTGTGGGCATATAGACATCTACCTGCATTGTTAGTATTTATAGAAAGATAGAAAATGTAGATGTTGTCCTCTCTTTTCCCTTCAAAAGCAATGTCTCCTGTTGACCTATCATAGATGTAGCAACTGTTTTGTCCAAAGTTAATATCATATCCATGATCAGCAAGATGACTAATGCTGAGCAGGTTATGCTTTAACTCGGTCACTAGGCAAACATCCTTTATTACAGGAGAAGGAGGATGACCAATGATACCATTACCTATAATGTGCCCTTTGAGATTGTTACCGAAGGATACGTATCCTTCTCTCTTCATCGATAGTGATGCAAAAAGATTTGTGTCTCCCGTCATATGTCGCGAGCATCCACTATCGAGAATCCACTTACTTTCAGTTGAGGAGGGAAGGTCCACCTACATCAAGAGTAGATGTGACCTTTGGTACCCGAGTTCTTGAGGGTCCTGAAAAGTTAGTCTTTGGGAACCAAGCATATATCCTTTTATCTACAAGTCTTCTAACTCTGCACTGTGGTGAGATGTGTCCATGTAGTCCACAATAAGTACAGATAGCATTCTTATTTATACTAGGAGCATGAGAATAATATTTATAAGCAACAGGATGAGGATGGACATGATGTGAAGAGTTGGCATGGTGAAGATGATTATGCATGGAATAAGTGGCATGTTGATGGTGTCTATGAGGCATAGAATGATGGTATTGTCTATGATGTGTGACATGCTGATATTGTCTAGATGGCATGGCATGATGATTTTGTCTATATGGTTTATGAGGACCTTGTCTATATGGCATTGCATGATGATTTTGTCTATATGGCATGGCATGATGAATTTTATGTGTGGAGTGATGTTGATTGTGTCTTTGTGCATGATGAGTGTGTACTGAGTGAGAATTGTTCTTACGTGCACGTGGTTTGTGAAAGTTTGTGTATATAAAAGCATGGTTATGTGCTGCATGAGAATGACGTGGTTGACTAGCATGAGTGGTATTGTGCCCATGTGATTGGGTTTGAGATTGAACAACCTGTTTACCCAATTTGGTTTCTAATCTTTTAGAAACAGCTTGCAGTTCATCAACCTTAATATTTAAGCCATAAATCTTAGTCATGGAAATCTTGTGTCTACTCTTTTCTTCAGCAAGCAACGTGTTGAGAGTAGTGATTTCTTGAGTTTGTTGCTCAATACGTGCTTCAGCATCATGTAAGCTTAATTTAAGCTTGGATGCTTCATCAGTGTCATTTGTGGGTGATGTGTTTCTAACATTATCAAGAAGCAAAGAAATTCTTTGTATCTCATCTTCTAGACTTTTGATTTTGTCCTTGGCATGTTTATATTTACCGATGACCTTTCTATGATCATCGAGTAAATCAGTGAAAGCATCGCCAAGTTCATCAAAAGAGAAGTCATCCAGAGTTTCGTTAGATACCTTGTTAGAGGTTGCCATCAGGCACACATTTGCTGTATCTTGAGGAGAGTCCTTTTCTTCCTCAGAGTCACTCGCTTCACTTTCATGCCAGATACCTGTGTTGGCATATTTCTTTGATGAGTTCTTTTTGTATGGCTTCTCATAGCGGTTGCTCTTCTTCAGGAATGGGCAGTCTTTTCGGACATGTCCAGTTTTCTTGCAACCATAACAAGTTGGTTCTTCTTCATCCGAATTATCTTCTTCGGTCTCATCATGATTAGCTCTTCGTTGATGAGCTTTGAGTGCGATCTCCCTGGTCTTCGGAGCAGGCTCTTCGAAGTCCTTGAGGTCAAGCTCGTGAGTCATAAGCTTACCCATCAAGGTCTCCATTGACATTGTTGTGAGATCGTTTCCTTCTATGATGGCTGTCACCTTAGGGTTCCAAATCTTTGGTAGCCCTCTGAGCAGCTTACGAATCTTCTCGTGGTTTGAGTACTGCTTTCCAAGCGAAGATAGAGGATTGATGATGTCGAGGAATCTTGTGATCATTTGAGTGATCGTCTCACTTGGCTTCATCTTGAAGGCTTCGTATTCTTGAGTGAGACGGCTTATTTTAGATTCCTTGACCTGTGTGGTTCCTTCATGCGTCACTTCTAGAAGTCTCCATACTTCATGAGCAGTGGTGCATGTAGAGACCCTGTTGAACTCATTCCTGTCTATAGCACAGAATAAAGCATTAATAGCCCTAGCATCTAGACTTGCCTGTTTCTTCTCCTCGACAGAATATTTGTCGTGTGGTTTCTCAATGAGGTCACCATCGACAACTATCCTGGCGGGCTTTTTGTAACCGTCAGTGACGACAGTCCACAGGTCAAAGTCTAGAGACTTAAGATAGAAGCTCATCCTTGTTTTCCAATATGTGTAGTTAGTCCCATCAAATAGGGGAGGCCTATGAGTGGACTGACCTTCACCATGATTGGAAATCAAGAATTGTGTGGTTGCCATGGATCAGCTCTTAGGATGTTAGTCCTTGTAAAGAGAACAGAGCTCTGATACCAATTGAAGAACAGTTTGGCAACTCTAGAGGGGGGTGAATAGAGTTTATATAGAAAAATAGCCAATTAAAAATAACTCTTTCACCAACAATAAAAAATCAGAGTAAAGTGCGGAAAATAAATGAAGAGCAGAAGAGCATACGCAAACACAACAATTTTAACCTGGTTTCCCTCGTGGAGGACTAGTCCAGGCCTGAGAACTCTAGCTCAGGATTAAATCCACTATTTGTGAAATAGTAGCTTACAACCCGTGCCTTTTCTTCAGAAGAGCACGTCAACTTCTAACAGAGGATCGCAGTGGCGATTTGCTTAGAATTGTCCAAGCGACTTCTTCACTCTTGCACAAGAATCCTAACTGAGAGATGCTGAGCACTCGAGACTTAGGAGGCTTGTGGCTAGTAGATAGGAAGGGTATGGCTTATTGAGCTTGTAGGAGAGAAGAGAAGAGAAGATTGAGTGAATTGAAATGAGAGAATTCATGCCCTATTTATAGTGTTTTTAGAGGCAGAATTCGGCCAGAATTCGGGTAGGAAAATTCAAAAATTTGGCCGTTGGACAGCTAGCAACCAGCTAACCCTAAAATTAGGGTTCCTGATTTCTAGGGGATAGAGTTCGGCCCGAACTCTGTGTGGAGGCAGAGTTCGGCCCGAACTCTGTCTCCAGAGCACAGAGTGGTCCTAAGTGGGACTTGTGGGCAATTTTTGTTTTGGTGGAGCTTGGGATTTTGGGTAGGCTTATAGACTAAGTTCCAAGAGCTCAGCATAACTCAGAGTACATACTTCTAGACTCAATAAAATGTAAAAGTACAGATTCGAAAATATACTGAGAGTCGGAAACTGAGCTGTTGTCTGTCCTGAACTGAATGCAGACGTCGTGTGTCGTATTGAATTTATACAGATATTATTTAGTCAATGTAGTCAATATTTGGTTGACTGTGACTTTGTGTCAACAATCTCCCCCATATTGATAATTGACAAAATAATAAATGTATATTTCAATATTCATACCTGGACACAGTTGGTTAAAACACAGCTCCCCCATAAACAATGCCGAGCTAGAATAAGATAGCTCCCCCGTAATCAGTGAACGGTGCCGAGCTAGAATCAATAGCTCTCCCCCGTAAATAATGCATAGAACCTGTGGCCTGATAAAAATATTTTTCCAAAAGCAAACACAAGCACACAAATATACATATTTTTCCCCATTTTGGCAGTTAGCAATATAAAGGATCATATAGACTGCATAAGGAAAAGCATGGGAATAGCAGTATAGACAATAAAAAGTAATCCAACCACACCAAGCAGAGAAGAAACAGTAGAATACTAATAAAACAAGTCACTGACATAAAGTAGAACTATGAAAAATAGCATAAAATGTTATCCACCAACCAGCACATCATCAGGGTTTGAAGACATAAATCCAGTACATAAATCTATAACAAACTGAAATAACTAAAATCAAAAAGGTAACTAAGACCATCAGCAGTGTCAGCAGCATATCAAGCCAATCTCCATCATGGAGCACGAGAAGGTCCTGGAACATCTGAAGGACCAGGGAATGAGCGACGAGGGTCCACAAAAGCATCATCAGGATCCATATACCTCATGACCCACGGATCGTCTATACGATGACCTGCGCGATCTGGATCCCGCTCAATAGGCACATGCAGATCAGGATGACGAGCAAGTGAATACCGCATATCATGCAGAGAGTTCCCAAGGGCACTGATCTGCAAGGTGGTACGGTAATCCTGCTGCGTCCAGCGATCATCCTCAATAGCAAAGCGATCGCGAAGCATAGTCTGAAGAGACTCAAGAGTGGCAGGAGGAGGAGGTGCATCCTGACCAAGAGGAGGGGCGTCAGGCTCCTCATCAGCAGAATGCTCAGATGACTCAGAAGAAGCGACAGGCTGAAGGCGTCGTGCTTTAGATAGAAAGGCAGGTGCAGGCAGGAACGGACAATCATAGATAGGAATGATGAAAGCACGAAAAACTAATGGAAGATAGAGAGGATAAACCAAAGCTCTTGGTTTCTTCCGACAGTTGATCATCCAATCCATCATAGTCCGTGGAAAGTTGAATGGAATACGATAGTGGAGATGATATAAGGTGGAGATCTCAAGATAAGTGACTTCATCTGTTGAGCCAGCCTTGGGCAAGATAGTATTGAACACGATGCGATGAAGTTCATAAAAGTAGGGGGTGAGATGCTTGGCCTTTAGCTTGCGAGGACTTACGTTAGGAGCACATAAATCCTCCTTGAATCCTTCAAGGAAAGTATTGCCAACAAATTGAAGTTGACGTGCTTCCACAAGCTTGTCCCACACATCAAGATCCGGGAGAGCAAGAAAGTCTCCCAACTCAGAATTATTAAAGGCAATGGTAATGCCAGCAACCCGAGAATAGATGTGGGTTGCATCGTGAGTCAAATTGCAGTAAAACATTTGAATTGCACTATGGTAGATGACAGAATTTGAAGCAACAAGTTCATCCAAACAAAGATCACGGAATAAAGACTCATATTGTGAAAATATAGTGAAATTTATGGGATGGCCCCCAAACACCGGACGAGTTCTAAAATCGCTAAACCATTCATTAGAGGCTTCTAGCGATACAAATAAACGGTCGTCGTAAGTGTTAGGGTCATCGGGACGCGGCGGATTGAACAACGGATGAATGGGGTGTTGTTCAACTACTTGTTCAATCGGAGGAGGAGGAACCGAAGAGGAAGCACCCTCATGTCGAGTCCTTCTCCCTCGTTTGGACAAGCGAGATGCCATTTGAAATAAAAGAGAAGAACTTGGAAATGATAGAAAAAAGAGAGATATACCTGAAAAGAATACTAAACAGTTGAAGAGAATGTTGAAAAACCCTTTCCCTTGATTTTGAGAAGAAATAGAGCCCTCTATATCAAGAACTAGGGTTAGGGTTTGGAAGGAAGAAGATGGAGGAGGTGGAGAAGAAGGAAATATGGGAGAAAAGAGAGGGAATCCCGAAATAAAGTAGGGCTTGGTCTTAGGTCGGGTGAAATATTGACCATTGGATTAGAATTGATCCAACGGCAGAGCCAGATCCCGACCCTGAAACCTAAGAACCGAACTCGGCCCGAACTCTGATAGGGGCAGAGTTCGGCCCGAGTTCTGGATCAATGGTCCAGAACTGAAAACAGGCAAAGAACAAGAAGAAAATGTTTAAGAGTTAAACAAAAGATAGTTGAGGACAACAAAGAGTGTAAAAAATAGATAGAGAGGTACTCAGAAAACAGAATGAACTTTAGAAAATCTCAATTAGGCAACATTAAATCGAAAACGAGCCATATAATAAATAAGGACATATACTGTGGTTCAATAGTCCAAATTTGCCATGGGTTAGCTGCAGGGGCCGGATCCCAGCTAGCGGTAGTCCTGAGGACTAGTACACCGTGTCGCTTAGGCTTTTACGCCTTGTTGTCAGAAGGACCCTTTCGGCTTGTACCCATACCAAATTCTTCGAAAAAGAATCACAAT
The DNA here is from genome assembly GCA_029216955.1 of Iris pallida. Classification (NCBI taxonomy): domain Eukaryota; kingdom Viridiplantae; phylum Streptophyta; class Magnoliopsida; order Asparagales; family Iridaceae; genus Iris; species Iris pallida. Next base: position 7,138,310 of record JANAVB010040620.1, read on the forward strand.
ATACTCAATATTTATGCAGGTGAGTTTCAATTTATAACTGCTTCATCTAAAATTCCAAGTTCACGACAAAGAAAATTGAAGCGCTCTTCGGATAGTGGCTTAGTAAAGAAATCTGCCAGCTGATGATCAGTGTCAATAAATTCTAAGTTAATCGTGCCATTTTGCTGATGATCACGCAAAAAGTGGTGTCTGATCTCAATGTGTTTAGTGCGTGAGTGGCAGACAGGGTTCTTAGTCAAATTGATAGCACTAGTATTGTCACAGAATATAGGAATGTGCATGAAAGATAACTTATAGTCTTCAAGGGTTTGCTTCATCCACAGAATTTGTGCACAACAACGCCCAGCTGCTATGTATTCAGCTTCTGTTGTGGATAGTGCGACAGAGTTCTGCTTCTTGCTAAACCATGAGACTAAAGCCTTTCCTAATAAATGACACGTGCCGCTCGTACTTTTACGGTCGACCTTGCATCCAGCAAAGTCAGCATCAGAGTAACCGATGAGGTCAAATGATGTTGACTTGGGATACCATAGGCCCACTGTAACCGTACCCTTAAGGTATCGAAAGATACGCTTAACCGCGGTCATGTGAGATTCCTTAGGATTTGCTTGATATCTAGCACATAGGCAAACACTGAACATGAAATCGGGGCGACTAGCAGTTAAATAAAGTAAGCTGCCTATCATACCTCGATACTTACGTTGATCAACGGGTTTGCCGCTCTCATCTGGTTCGAGTTTGGTTGAAGTAGCCATTGGAGTGCTGATTGGTTTGATGTTGTCAAGATCGAACTTCTTCAGCACGTCCTTGGTATACTTCGATTGACAGATGAAAGTTCCATTAGCCAGTTGTTTTACTTGCAAACCAAGAAAGTAGTTGAGCTCTCCCATCATGCTTATCTCAAATTCCGTCTGCATACACTTGGCAAATTCTTGACAAAGAGTTTCATCAGTAGACCCAAAAATAATATTATCAACATAAATCTGAATTAATAGAATGGTGTCTTTGAAAGATTTGATAAACAGTGTAGTGTCAATTTTCCCTTTTGAAAAACCTTTCTCAAGCAAGAAACTGCTTAGCCTTTCATACCAAGCTCTGGGGGCTTGTTTAAGGCCATAAAGCGCTTTCTTCAGCTTGAACACGTGGTCGGGAAATTTGTGATTTTCAAAGCCAGGGGGTTGTTTGACATAAACTTCCTCCTTAATAAAGCCATTCAAGAAAGCACTTTTAACATCCATTTGAAATAATTTAAAGTTTTGAAAATTAGCAAAAGCACAAAGCATCCGAATGGATTCTAGTCTAGCAACAGGAGCATACGTCTCATCGTAGTCGATACCTTCCTCTTGGTTGTATCCTTGAGCTACTAGACGAGCTTTGTTACGTGTGACTGAACCATCTTCATTTACTTTGTTTCTAAACACCCATTTGGTACCAATTATTGAGTGATTAGCCGGTCTAGGAACTAGTTCTCATACTTGGCTCCTCTCAAATTGGTTGAGTTCTTCTTGCATAGCAGAAATCCAAAATTCATCATTAAAAGCTTCAGAAACGTTTTTAGGCTCTACTTGTGAAATGAAGGCAGTGCTAGCAACGGAGTCTCTTAGTGATGATCTAGTAGTTACTCCACGTGAAACTTCTCCTATAACTAAATTTTCTGGATGAGAAGGTTTGAAAGAGAATTTCTTAGGCAAACCCTCCAGAGAATTAGTTTCGGTTGAAGTATTCATTGGAGTAGAAGTTGATGGCTCAACGTCATCATCAAGAGTACTTGCTGCACTGTTATCTTCATCAAAAGTCACATTTGTTGACTCTTCCACAATAAGTGAGCGTTTATTGAAAACTCTATATCCCTTACTCTTGGCGGCATAACCAAGAAAGATACCATCGTCAGCTTTGGCATCAAATTTGCCTAAGTTGTCTTTGGTGTTAAGGATAAAACATCTACAGCCAAAAACTTTAAAATAAGAAACATTGGGGGTTCTCCCAAACCAAAGCTCATAGGGTGTTTTCTTCGTAATGGGACGAATAAGCACCCTATTCAAAATGTGGCATGCTGTACTTACAGCCTCTGCCCAAAAATATTTCGGAAGAGAAAATTTATTCAACATGACTCTAGCCATATCGTCAAGAGTCCTATTCTTCCGCTCCACAACACCATTTTGTTGAGGAGTTCTAGGACAAGAAAATTCATGATCAAAACCATTTGCATTACAAAAACTTTCAAAATCATAATTTACGAATTCGCCTCCATGATCACTTCGGATTCGAGTAATCATGTAGCCTTTTTCGTTTTGAACTTTCTTTACAAAAATTTTGAAAGCAGAAATAGCATCGCTCTTATTAGCGAGAAAGAAAACCCATGTAAATCTCGAAAAATCATCAACAATAACAAATGCATAAAGTTTGCCTCCAAGGCTAGCTATTCTACTAGGACCAAATAAATCCATATGAAGTAGTTGTAAGGGTCTAGTAGTACTTACAGAGTTGATAGAATGAAATGAGGATTTAGTTGCCTTGTTTAGTTCACATTCGGCACATACCGTGTCCTTTTTGAACGTGATTTCAGGCAATCCTCTCACTAGGTTCTTGGTGGAAAGCCTGGATATAGCATCTATGTTGGCATGACCAAGACGCTGGTGCCAAAGTAGTCGTTCGTCTTTGTGGGCATATAGACATCTACCTGCATTGTTAGTATTTATAGAAAGATAGAAAATGTAGATGTTGTCCTCTCTTTTCCCTTCAAAAGCAATGTCTCCTGTTGACCTATCATAGATGTAGCAACTGTTTTGTCCAAAGTTAATATCATATCCATGATCAGCAAGATGACTAATGCTGAGCAGGTTATGCTTTAACTCGGTCACTAGGCAGACATCCTTTATTACAGGAGAAGGAGGATGACCAATGATACCATTACCTATAATGTGCCCTTTGAGATTGTTACCGAAGGATACGTATCCTTCTCTCTTCATCGATAGTGATGCAAAAAGATTTGTGTCTCCCGTCATATGTCGCGAGCATCCACTATCGAGAATCCACTTACTTTCAGTTGAGGAGAGAAGGTCCACCTACATCAAGAGTAGATGTGACCTTTGGTACCCGAGTTCTTGAGGGTCCTGAAAAGTTAGTCTTTGGGAACCAAGCATATATCCTTTTATCTACAAGTCTTCTAACTCTGCACTGTGGTGAGATGTGTCCATGTAATCCACAATAAGTACAGATAGCATTCTTATTTATACTAGGAGCATGAGAATAATATTTATAAGCAACAGGATGAGGATGGACATGATGTGAAGAGTTGGCATGGTGAAGATGATTATGCGTGGAATAAGTGGCATGTTGATGGTGTCTATGAGGCATAGAATGATGGTATTGTCTATGATGTGTGACATGCTGATATTGTCTAGATGGCATGGCATGATGATTTTGTCTATATGGTTTATGAGGACCTTGTCTATATGGCATTGCATGATGATTTTGTCTATATGGCGTGGCATGATGAATTTTATGTGTGGAGTGATGTTGATTGTGTCTTTGTGCATGATGAGTGTGTACTGAGTGAGAATTGTTCTTACGTGCACGTGGTTTGTGAAAGTTTGTGTATATAAAAGCATGGTTATGTGCTGCATGAGAATGACGTGGTTGACTAGCATGAGTGGTATTGTGCCCATGTGATTGGGTTTGAGGTTGAACAACCTGTTTACCCAATTTGGTTTCTAATCTTTTAGAAACAGCTTGCAGTTCATCAACCTTAATATTTAAGCCATAAATCTTAGTCATGGAAATCTTGTGTCTACTCTTTTCTTCAGCAAGCAACGTGTTGAGAGTAGTAATTTCTTGAGTTTGTTGCTCAATACGTGCTTCAGCATCATGTAAGCTTAATTTAAGCTTGGATGCTTCATCAGTGTCATTTGTTGGTGATGTGTTTCTAACATTATCAAGAAACAAAGAAATTCTTTGTATCTCATCTTCTAGACTTTTGATTTTGTCCTTGGCATGTTTATATTTACCGATGACCTTTTTATGATCATCGAGTAAATCAGTGAAAGCATCGCCAAGTTCATCAAAAGAGAAGTCATCCAGAGTTTCGTTAGATACCTTGTTGGAGGTTGCCATCAGGCACACATTTGCTGTATCTTGAGGAGAGTCATTTTCTTCCTCAGAGTCACTCGCTTCACTTTCATGCCAGATACCTGTGTTGGCATATTTCTTTGATGAGTTCTTTTTGTATGGCTTCTCATAGCGGTTGCTCTTCTTCAGAAATGGGCAGTCTTTTCGGACATGTCCAGTTTTCTTGCAACCATAACAAGTTGGTTCTTCTTCATCCGAATTATCTTCTTCGGTCTCATCATGATTAGCTCTTCGTTGATGAGCTTTGAGTGCGATCTCCCTGGTCTTCGGAGCAGGCTCTTCGAAGTCCTTGAGGTCAAGCTCGTGAGTCATAAGCTTACCCATCAAGGTCTCCATTGACATTGTTGTGAGATCGTTTCCTTCTATGATGGCTGTCACCTTAGGGTTCCAAATCTTTGGTAGCCCTCTGAGCAGCTTACGAATCTTCTCGTGGTTTGAGTACTGCTTTCCAAGCGAAGATAGAGGATTGATGATGTCGTGGAATCTTGTGATCATTTGAGTGATCGTCTCACTTGGCTTCATCTTGAAGGCTTCGTATTCTTGAGTGAGACGGCTTATTTTAGATTCCTTGACCTGTGTGGTTCCTTCATGCGTCACTTCTAGAAGTCTCCATACTTCATGAGCAGTGGTGCATGTAGAGACCCTGTTGAACTCATTCCTGTCTATAGCACAGAATAAAGCATTAATAGCCCTAGCATCTAGACTTAAGATAGAAGCTCATCCTTGTTTTCCAATATGTGTAGTTAGTCCCATCAAATAGGGGAGGCCTATGAGTGGACTGACCTTCACCATGATTGGAAATCAAGAATTGTGTGGTTGCCATGGATCAGCTCTTAGGATGTTAGTCCTTGTAAAGAGAACAGAGCTCTGATACCAATTGAAGAACAGTTTGGCAACTCTAGAGGGGGGTGAATAGAGTTTATATAGAAAAATAGCCAATTAAAAATAACTCTTTCACCAACAATAAAAAATCAGAGTAAAGTGCGAAAAATAAATGAAGAGCAGAAGAGCATACGCAAACACAACAATTTTAACCTGGTTTCCCTCGTGGAGGACTAGTCCAGGCCTGAGAACTCTAGCTCAGGATTAAATCCACTATTTGTGAAATAGTAGCTTACAACCCGTGCCTTTTCTTCAGAAGAGCACGTCAACTTCTAACAGAGGATCGCAGTGGCGATTTGCTTGGAATTGTCCAAGCGACTTCTTCACTCTTGCACAAGAATCCTAACTGAGAGATGCTGAGCACTCGAGACTTAGGAGGCTTGTGGCTAGTAGATAGGAAGGGTATGGCTTATTGAGCTTGTAGGAGAGAAGAGAAGAGAAGATTGAGTGAATTGAAATGGGAGAATTCATGCCCTATTTATAGTATTTTTAGAGGCAGAATTCGGCCAGAATTCGGGTAGGAAAATTCAAAAATTTGGCCGTTGGACAGCTAGCAACCAGCTAACCCTAAAATTAGGGTTCCTGATTTCTAGGGGACAGAGTTCGGCCCGAACTCTGTGTAGAGGCAGAGTTCGGCCCGAACTCTGTCTCCAGAGCACAGAGTGGTCCTAAGTGGGACTTGTGGGCAATTTTTGTTTTGGTGGAGCTTGGGATTTTGGGTAGGCTTATAGACTAAGTTCCAAGAGCTCAGCATAACTCAGAGTACATACTTCTAGACTCAATAAAATGTAAAAGTACAGACTCGAAAATACACTGAGAGTCGGAAACTGAGCTGTTGTCTGTCCTGAACTGAATGCAGACGTCGTGTGTCGTATTGAATTTATACAGATATTATTTAGTCAATGTAGTCAATATTTGGTTGACTGTGACTTTGTGTCAACAGCTAGGGGCGTCGGGACGGCAGTGGAGCAGTGGCGATCGACGCGTCTCGTCGGGACGCGTCGAATGGTGGTGGTGGTTGGCGGTGAAGGTCGTCGGTTGGGGCGGAGCAGTGTTCGCCGGAGTTAGGGTTTTGGTGTAGGAAAGTGGGGAAGAAGGAGGGCGGCGGTTGGTCGTGGGGGAAATCTAGGGTTAGGGTTGAGGTCAGGGGAGAGAGGGGGAGTTTATAGGGGGTTTGTGGCGGTGGGGGCAGCCGGAAAAGGCGGGGGCAGGGCGGTGAGTCGGTCGGGGCAGGGGAGTAGGTAGGCAGAGGAGAGAGAGAGAGAGAGCTGTCGTGTGAGAGAGGGGGGGGGTTTGGTAGATTTGTAATAGGGCCCTTAGGAAATAGGATTTTGCATAATAGAATTATTAGTGAGAAAATGCAAAATAGAATTTGCATTTCCTAATTAAAAACATTTCCTTAATTACAAACTGATATAAAACATATCTAAAAATTGCAAAACCTATTTAATTAATTCCAAATAATTTGCAAAGTGATATTTTTATATTTAAAACTCATTTTAAAAATATAGAAAAATTCCTAAAAATCCTAATAATTACTTTAAGGCTAAAAATTAACATTAAAAATTAATTAGCACTAATAAAACTAAAATTGAAAAACAGGGGCTTACAAGTCTTCCCTCCTTAAAAAATTTCGTCCTCGAAATTCACAAGGATTGAAGACCTAACAATATTCTAACATAGCAAGCAATACAACAAAATGACTAAGGCTGCGATCGAAACTAACCTCTAAGGTATCAAACGGGAACGGGTGGTTCCCTCGCAACGGTTGGATCGAACAAGTAAGGGTATCTCTCCCTCATGTCCGACTCCCTCTCCCAAGTAGATTCACCTGGGGAGTGACGGCTCCAAGCTACTCGTACTAGGGGTATAACTTTGTTCCTCAGCCTCTTCTCTCCCCTGTCTAATATCTCCACTGGCTGCTCAGAAACTGTAAGGCTCGGTCCGACCTCCAACTCTGAATGATCTAGCACATGACTGGGGTCTGGAACATATCTCCTCAGCTGAGATACGTGAAAGACATCGTGAACTCCTGCTAGGTTGGGTGGAAGTGCAACCCTGTAAGCTACCTCTCCGATCCTGCCAAGTACCTCGAACGGTCCGATGTATCTGGGCTCAGCTTCCCTCCTCGTCCGAACCGGATCGTCCCTCTAGTAGGTGATATCTTCACTAGCACCATATCACCGTCTGCGAACTCCATCGGTCTGCGACTAGCATCAGCCCAGTGTTTCTGCCTATCCTGAGCTACTCTGAGCCTGTCTCTGATCATCCCGACTTTCTCTGCTGCATCCGTGATCATCTCTGGCCCAAGCATAACTCTGTCTCCGACATCATCCTAAAAGAGCGGTGTGCGGCATCGTCGTCCATATAGCGCCTCGAAAGGAGACATACCAATACTGGCCTGGTAGCTATTGTTGTATGAAAACTCTACCAAGTGCAGATGGCTCTCCCATGATCCTCCGAAGTCCAGCACGCAGGTCCTCAGCATATCCTCCAGTGTCTGTATCGTCCTCTCGGACTTCCCATCTATCTGCGGGTGGTACGTCGTACTGAACTTGAGCCTACTGCCCAACTCCTCCTGCAAGCTCCTCTAGTAGTGGGATGTGAATCTGCTGTCTCTGTCTGACACGATGCTCACCGGCACTCCGTGTAGGCGAACTATCTGCTGCATGTTTAGCTCCGCCAACTTCTCGGTGGAAAGCCCTACCTTGAAGGGTATGAAGTGCGCACACTTCGTCAGCCTGTCTACGATGACCCAGATGGCATCCTTCCCTCCTTGGGAACGAGGAAGCCCTGAAACGAAGTCCATCGTAATATGTTTCCACTTCCACTCGGGAATGGGTAATGGCTGCAACAAACCAGCTGGCCTCTGGCGCTCCGCCTTGACCTGCTGGCAAACTAGACATCTCAAAATAAAATGTGATACATCCCTCTTCATCCCGTGCCACCAAAGATGTTCCCGCAAGTCACGGTACATCTTGTTAGCACCAGGGTGAATAGAATATCTCGATCGGTGCGCCTCCTGCAAGACTGCCTCTACCAGCTCTCCCTTCGGCACGCACAATCGGCTGCCATGCCTTAGGGATCCATCCTCTGCTATAGTGAAGTCATCCAGCAATCCAGCTAATGCCTGGGGTCGAAGTCTGCGAAGGCTCTCATCTGTAGACTGTGACTCCCGGATCTGCTCCATCAAACCTGACTGAATGTCAAGCACCATCATCTGTATCACTGATCCTGACCGAACTAGCTCGATACCGAGCTTCTCTAGATCCTTCCGCAAATGTCGATCAATCATCAGGTACCATGCCATCGGATGCCTGCTCAGCGCATCCGCCACCACATTTGCCTTCCCGGGGTGATACTGTAAATCGATGTCGAAGTCCTTCATCAACTCCAACCATCGTCTTTGCCTCATGTTCAGCTCTTTCTGCGTGAACACATACTTCAAGCTTTTGTGGTCAGTAAAGATTTCCACACGCTCTTCGTATAAGTAATGTTTCTATAACTTGAGTACAAAGATCACCGCAGCTAACTCTAGGTCATGGGTAGGATAATTCCTCTCATGAGTCCGCAACTGCCTAGATGCATAAGTAATCACTTTTCCATGCTGCTGTAGGACACATCCTAGCCCCTTCCCAGAAGCATCACTGTATATGGTGAAACCTCCAGAACCTGAAGGTAAAGTCAGAACTGGAGCGGTCGTCAGCCTCCTCTTCAGCTCCTCAAATGCCGCCTGGCAGTCCTCTGACCAGATGTACTCTGCGTCATTCCGCGTCAGCTTCGTCATGGGTTCCGCTATCCTAGCAAAGTCCTGGACGAACTTTCTATAATAGCCTGCTAAACCCAGAAAACTCCTGATCTCTGAAACTGACGTCGGAGCCTTCCACGTCTCAACTGCAGCAATCTTCTTGGGATCCACCAAGATTCCATCTCCAGGGACTACATGGCCGAGAAACTCCACTCGGTCTAAAAAGAACTCGCACTTCGGCAATTTGGCAAACAATCTCTCCTGCCTCAGAATTCCCAAAACTATCCGCAAGTGCTCTGCATGCTCCTCTGGCATCTTCGAGTATATCAGGATGTCGTCGATAAACACCACGACGAACTTATCTAGATACTGGTGAAATGTCTTATTCATCAAGTTCATAAAGACAGTTGGCGCATTTGTGAGACCAAATGGCATCACCAGAAACTCGTACTGCCCGTACTTCGTGTTGAACGCCGTCTTCTGGATGTCTGCTGGCCTAACCTTCACCTGGTGGTACCCGAATCTCAAGTCTATCCTGGAAAATACCTTCGCCCCGCTCAACTGGTCGAACAAATCATCTATCCTGGGCAGAGGATATTTGTTCTTAATGGTGATGGCATTCCGGGCCTGGTAACCAATACACAACCGGACTGTACCATCCTTCTTAGGCACAAAGAGCACTGGCGCTCCCCATGGAGAAGCACCGGATCGAATGAAACCCTTTTTCAATAGGTCATCAATCTGCTCTTTCATCTCTATGGCCTCCTTGGGATTCACTCTATAGCAAGCCCGGGATACTGGTGATGAACCCGGCACTAAATCTATAGTAAACTCCACATCTCTGTCAGGCGGAAGTCCTGGAAGATCCTCTGGGAATACATCCATAAACTCCCTAATGATAGGGTGTGGCGGTGCTGCGTCCCCGACTGTCGCACAACAGTTCGGCTCTAGGCTGATCTCCGGCCCTGTCCTCCTGACACTGAATGGTGTTGTGCCTGGGGGACTGAACAAAATACTACCCTCATGGCAATCTATAGATGCATGGGCATAGCTAAGCCAGTCCATCCCCAATATGATATCATAACCGGGGAGTGGCATCACAAAGAATCGCCCCCTGAACTCTCTCCCGGCTATAAAAATAGAACATCTATAGATAGATCTAATAGGCACTGGTCCTCCTCCCGTCATTACTCTACTAATCTCCGCAGTAGGTGTAGATACTAAATGATGTTCTTGTATAAACTCTAATGATAGGAAGCTATGAGATGCACCAGAATCAAACAAGCATAGAGCTAGAAAAGTATGCAAATAAACATGACCTGTAATAACGTCAGCTAAGTAATTCGGCTCCGAAACCTGCTCCGGCTCCGGCTCAATGGCTAGACTATAAACCCTCCCCTGAGGTCCCTTCTGCTGTTGCAGATGCTGCCCGAACCTCTGCTGCTGAGTCGGGAGCGGTCCTCTAGTCTTCGCTACTGGGCACTCTCGAAACTGATGGGTGGCAGACCCACAAGCCAAACACTGCCCCAACTTCTTCCTGCAGATGAAAGCGTCGTGGCCTACCCTCTTACAGAATGCACAAATACCTCCCTTCGGCTGCTGTCGGGGTCCCGAGGCTCTAACTGGCGGGGTCTGATGATGTGATATAGGGGGACGGTAAGTCTGCTGGGGTGGCGTCGGTGCTCTCTGCTGGAAAGCCTGACGCTTGGACGGTCCCTCATAATGTACAGAAGCCGGCCTCTTGCAGACAGAAGATGCTCCTCGATGCTCCGAGCTAACTCTAGGCTCTGGTAGTAGTCAGTCGTACCGTTCGCCACTATAAGAATGCCAATGTCTGGAACTAGACCATGGCAAAACCTACGGGTCATCTCCTCTGGATCAGCAACCAGACTAGGAGCAAAACGGCTCAGGCGACTAAACTCTGCCGCATACTCGTCAACAGAACGGTTCCCCTGCTGGATGTTCTGGAATCGTAGCCCCATGGCTACTCTAGCAGTGGTCGAGAAGAATTTCTTCTTGAACTGGGTCTTGAACTGGTCCCAGGTGGCTCTACCTCTCGCGAACAACGGCTCATTCCGGAACCAGACTCCTGCTAAGTCTATCAGCAGAAATCCCGCTGCCTCGACCTGGAGGTCATCCGGCATCCTAACTCCCAGAAGCTTCCTCTCTACAGAATCTAGCCAGTCATCAGCTACTACTATGCCCTCAGTCCCTGAGAACTCCTTGGGATTCAGACCCATGAAGTCCTTGATCGTCCCCGTTCTCTGCCGTGGCTCTACATGTGGTGGGACCACGGGACGTCCCTCAGAACGCTCTATGCTCTGGCGGAGTAGGGTAGTCTACTCCAGATGGGTTGTTAGGAACCCCTGGATCAGTGTGAGCAGCTGGGTTCCGTCGAGTGTGACGGAAGCCTGGGTGGGTATAGTGATAGGGGGTGGTGGAAGTATCGGGTCCTGCCAGGCCTGGGATGTGGAAGGTGGTATCTGGGTCTGTGGATCTGTGGAGGGGGGGAATGTGGTAGGTGGAGGTGTATCAGTCAACTGGTCAGCTGACTGGATATGGAGGGCCCCATTCTCGGGGGTAACATACTGGGATGAACAAGTAAGCACCATCTAAATTACACATAAAAAGATTTATAAGGACTTATTTTAAAGTAAGCAATCATATGCAAGGAAATCTAATTATAATAGCAAACATGTGACATATTTCCTATGTTGCAATCCTAGCATTCCTCTAGGTGTTCTAAGCGTCTTTCCTAATGTTGTCTAATTACCTTAAGTTCCTAATTACAGGTATGCTTGGTACAATAACGTAACCAAACAGTTTAGTCGGGACCTGCGTGGGCCACCACTAAAAACATGTCACGACCCGCTACCCAATTTGTTGGGCCAGGCCGAGGCATGCCCAGCCTACGTTGAGATAAAACGTAGTAAGCTGTTCTAAAGACAACAGGATAAGACTAAATGTGCTAAACAGTTCTATAAGTGAAGAAGAATCATAAATGCTCCAAACACAAAAGTCGTCGTATATAGTAAAATATCCAAGTACAAGTAAACTGAAATGTAAAACTGGATACATGTCCAGTTACAAAATGATATAGTCTAATACATGTCTACTCTCAAAAGTCTAAGTAAACAAAAGACAACTAGGCGAGGTTCCCCGCAGGAATATCCTCGTAAAGCAGAGCCGGGTCCTCGGCAGTATCTCCATAGTATGTGTCACAGAGTAACTCCTCCTCAGTAAGGATACCTACAACGTTATCCTGTCAGGACGGGAGCAAGTACTAAATCTAACAAACATATAATACTGATCATGTGAGGAAAAAGGAAATGACATATCATGTTGGTTCAGTTTTAGGTATATTTTATCTTGGCGATAGATATACATTTTAAAGTTTAAAACTGTAGTAGGTGAGTGATCAGTCAATAGGTAATCAGGATGTACAACGGTACATATCAATTTTTTGATGTGCACATACGTACACATAACGGCATCGGTGTATATCCATACACAAACGCGGGACCAGACATACGACACAGATACATATAGAATGTAACGGTGCTCGGTAAATACATACGGAGAAGGGGGTCATGATCACGTACACTACTAACAGTTTCCCCTTAACCCGTTATTTAAGCATGTGAGAGAGATTATGAGATACGGTATAAACATGGTAGAGACTGAAAGTAATACAACATGTAAAGTTCTAACTTGCTACCCCAAGGATCAGCATTTAACATGGTTTGGTGATTCACAGTTTTATGATTTATCTCAGTATGTAAAGTTCGTAGAAAGTACATGCCTCTAGCAAAGCAAAGCAAAACAAGCTGCGATAAAAGTGCTATGGATGTCCGGTAACTCGTCACTGTAGAAATAAATGCAATAACTTAGCTTTACACTAAGCTAAAACACTAGGACACTAATTGGTGAAACACGACTTGTGATTGGGCACCTAGCCAAAATGATGACTTTGGCTTAGGAGACCAATGTGGGGTGACACACTATGTTAACTAACTTTCTAGGGTCTTTACACTAGTGAGGGATGGGGTTCAACACGACTAAAACTCCAAATAACACAAAAAGCTACAAGTCGTAATTAATCAATAAATAAATCAAAAGATCATTATGTTCTAACAATTTTTGAAGTAGACAAAAAGCCTAGTTTTTCTTAAAGTAAAGTACCAAGGTGATCCTTGTTAATTATAGAAATTTATTATAATTTTTCTGGAATTTATTAACCAGTACAAATATTTTATAAAAATTAGTTTTCCTAAGTATACAGAAAATGAGTTTTGGTTTCATATGCCAAACTAGTGGCAAAACAGTAAATTAAATACTACAAAAATTATACTAAATTAGCTAACTTAACATAGTATCTAAAAACTATTTTTCCATAATTTTAGCAGTACTTTAAGTATTTTTAGAAAATCAAAGACAGCAATGCACACAATAATTAATTATCTGCGTATTTTGTCCATGTATGTAATTTGAACCAAAGTTCAAATACAGGACCCAAGGCCATGAATCAAGTCCAATATGACTTGAACAGGTCTTGAATGTGTGAAAACACATTTGAGCCCAAATACCCATGCTAGGCTTGGACACCAAATGGTTGCAGTAATTTAAATACAATAAAAATACAATTTGGTAATAGTCAAACTAAATATTATTATTTTAATAAGGTAAAGTTTTACATAGTAACTATAAAAGTATGAATATTATCTTATAAAGAAAATTTATACTAAGCTAAGTAAAATACATACATAAAATAGTGTATATATATATATATATATATGAAAATATATATACACAAATATAGGGATGTTTACATATTGGATATATATATATATATATAAAAATTACATATATGTATTTATATATATATTTTTTATGTATATAAAAATTACATATTGGATATATATATATATATATATATATATATATATATATATATATATATATATATATATATATATATATATATATATATATATATTTTTATATATATATATATATATATATATATATATATATATATATATATATATATATATATAAATTTACATATATGTACATATATGTATATATATATATATATATATATATATATATATATATATATATATATATATATATATATATATATATATATATATATATTTTATATAGATATATAAGAAAATACTTATCTATATAACATATATATATTTATATATACAAAATTAATGTATACATATATATAATAGTATATATATAATAATGTATATACATAAGGAAATATATATACATAAATATATATATGTATACATAATACATATATATATATATATATATATATATATATATATATATATGTATACATAATACATAAAAAAAAAAAAAAAAAAAAAAAAAAAAAATATATATATATATATATATATATATATATATATATATATATATGCATACATAAAATAATGAAGTATACATATATATATATAAAAACAGTAAATATATATATACAAAATTATAGTATATATAGAATAATACATATATATATACAAATATATGTATATACAAATATATATAAATATATATATAATAAAAAAGAAAAAGAAAAAGGAAAAGGAAAAGAAAAGGGAAAGGAAAGGCAGCCAAGGGGCTCGAACCCGAGCGCACAACAGGGGGGGAGGAGTTCAACACTGCAGCCGCTGGCCAGTGGGTCAGTTGGCCCGCTGTGTTAGAAATAGGATCCTAGTTAATTTTATTTCTGATTAGGCTGGTTTTATATATAAAAAAATATAAAGCTGTCCTGTGTCCAGACAGTTAAGGACAGAGGATTTTCTCGTGTCCGTGCTATGCACGACACGCACGAAGGCTAGAACGCGTGTCGAGACGCTGTACTAGAGTCCCCGTTTCCTGGCGAGTCTCTCACATGAAATCGAGACACAGCCGACACGAAAACAGACTGGTACGTACGTGTCCGACTTCTCCACAAAGTTTCGAAGGCGGAGGCGGAGGCTAGGGGCGTCGGGACGGCGGCGGAGCAGTGGCGATCGATGCGTCTCATCGGGGCGCGTCGAATGGTGGTGGTGGTTGGCGGTGAAGGTCGTCGGTTGGGGCGGAGCAGTGTTCGCCGGAGTTAGGGTTTTGGTGTAGGGAAGTGGGGAAGAAGGAGGGCGGCGGTTGGTCGTGGGGGAAATCTAGGGTTAGGGTTGAGGTCAGGGGAGAGAGGGGAAGTTTATAGGGGGTTTGTGGCGGTGGGGGCAGCCGGGAAAGGCTGGGGCAGGGCGGTGAGTCGGTCGGGGCAGGGGAGTAGGTAGGCAGAGGAGAGAGAGAGAGAGCTGTCGTGTGAGAGGGGGGGGTTTGGTAGATTTGCAATAGGGCCCTTAGGAAATAGGATTTTGCATAATAGAATTATTAGTGAGAAAATGCAAAATAGAATTTGCATTTCCTAATTAAAAACATTTTCTTAATTACAAACTGATATAAAAACATATCTAAAAATTGCAAATCCTATTTAATTAATTCTAAATAATTTGCAAAGTGATATTTTTATATTTAAAACTCATTTTAAAAATATAAAAAAATTCCTAAAAATCCTAATAATTACTTTAAGGCTAAAAATTAACATTAAAAATTAATTAGCGCTAATAAAACTAAAATTGAAAAATAGGGGCTTACAATGCTCTCTTGACAGCATTAAGCAAAAATAAACTTCATAAGTCCTTAAAATAGGGAATGTAAGAGAAACTTTATAAGGAAGAAGAACCCGATCCCTATTTTTTATCGGGAGGAAGAAGAACCCTTCTGCCTGTCCGGCATTGTAGATCGCTACTACTGCTGTGTTGCCCATCATCACGTGCGACACCACGCTGGAGAGAAACGTCACGAACCCGCTCCCTATTTTTTGTCGGGAGGAAGAAGAAATTAAAAACCTTAACCCTAATTTTGAAGAGAACGGGCTCTAGGATTAGGGTTTTGGAGTTGGGGAAAAGAAAGAAGAAAAAGAGGAGAAGAGGAGGGTGTTGCTGAACTAGAGTTAGGGTTTTGGATCTATCCTTAGGATTTTGGAGTAGGAGGAGAGGAGGGAGGAGAAAGGAGGAGAATGAGAAGACCGACCAGAATTGGGGGAGAGAAAAATTTTTGTTGAAGCGCGCACGGGGTGTAGAAGGATTTTGCCAAAATTAAACTTAAAAAATATTACAAGTTTGCCACCGCTCTAAAATATTAATGGTGTTTTGTTTTATAAACGTTATAAAAAGTCCAAAATTAGCCCAAACCGTCATAGAAAAAAGGTATTTCGAATTTTGATAACGCTTAGGTATCAGGCGTCATCAATATGTCTTATCGAGCGTTATTAATAGGCCTTTTTGTTGTAATGAGCCCTTCGTATTAGCTTTCCGAAACTTCAAACGGATTGCATTTTCATGTTCGGAAGCTTCCGGAATCACGAAAAAAATCGAAACGCGTTCGTCTTTCATATAGCTGACACAAACAGTTCTACAGAAAGTTCTAGAATGTATTTACCTATTAATATATATATTTGGAAAGCTAACTTTGATATGGTTCTTTTAAAAAATGGAAGATTATTGGATTTCTAAGTTAAAAGTTATGACATTTCTAAGTTGCTATGGCTACTAAAAATGTGGTTGAATATTATGACGAATTTGGGTTGTTTGGACAAAAGAAACACATCTCACTCTCCACACCACTCAAGACACACATCAAAACACACTCCCCTCTCCTCTAACACAAGCACACCACTAACAACATATCCACACACATCTAAATATATAAAATATATCTAACATTCCTATTATATATATACAAAATAGTCCATGATATAAAGAGACACTAAAATGACAAGTTGAGACTAAAATATGATATGTAGACTAAACCACTTAGATCTTACCATGGGTATCCAAATGAAACTCATTCTAACCATCCTAACTAACATCAATCCATCCTCCAACATGTCTAAAACTGAAATTAAAACACAATTAAATCTATTAGACGTTAAACCAAACACATGAGGTGTCCAAATTTGAGATCTAATAAGTAGGACACAAAACATAATTCTAACTTGCCCTAGAGAGCTCCAAATGGCCTCAAACTTGAATCTAAAGTGGGTACATGCATGGGGGTGGATCCTATGGATTCAAAACTAACTAATATGCATAGAAAATCAATTTAGAGGGTAGGTTTTGTTAGTCCAATAATTACATCGTATTTTTGAATATGGCTAATCAATTAAGTTTAACATAATGATGTCACTAATATTTATATACTCACTATCATGTTGCTACTTAAACTTAGCATTGTCCTAATTGTCCTATATCATATTTTTATGCTTGTATCGTACTGCAACATATTTTGTTCGTCTAACATGTATTTGCAGACATGTAGTAAGTATGATTAAACATGATCAAACCAGGGCATAGACAATGAAGAATTAATGATGGACCAAAGACGGCATCATACAAAAAGATTTCTCTGAACCACCTAGCGTCCTATCTGGGGCCTCGCATAGGTATTCAGATTTTTAGATATGCTTATCTTTGGATGACTACTATCAAGAAAAAAGACGTCTTCAGGTCTGCTCAAATATCAGAAGAAATGCGTCATCAAAGGGCTCTTAATTTTTCTATTTGTTCCAAGTCTGTAATCTTCAATTTATTGAGTCTAGAAAAATATGTACGTTGAGTCGTACTGTGTCATCTCAACCCCTAGACATATCTCTCCAAGCTCTACCATACAAACAGACAAATTCCTGAATCAAGCCAAACAAAGCCCAAAGGCCATTCTGCCACCTAGGAGGCAGAGTTTGGGCTGAACTCTGCCCCCACACAGAGTTCGGGCCGAACTCGGCCCCCACACAGAGTTCGGGCCGTATCTGTCCCTTGATTTCCAGGAACTGATTTATAGGGTTACCAATTGCTAGCTGGTATAACGGCCATATTTTTGAATTTTGAGGACATAATTCTGCCCGAATTGTGCCTTTCAGACTAGTATATATAGGGCAAGATTTCAACCATTTTCATTCATCCCTTTATCTCATCTTCTCTTCTCCTATAGCCTCATACAAGCCAAAACCTTCCCATCTACTAGCCAAGCTTCCTAAGCCTAAAAGTGCTCAGTGCTATTCAGTTAGAAGTTTGTGCAAGAGTCAGATAAAGTTGCTTGGAAAATTCTAAGTGACGTCCAGCAATCTTTGTAAGAAGTTGACCTTCTCTTCTGAGTAAAGGCACGTGGTGTACGCTATTTCACAAATAGTGGATTTCAATCCTGAGCCAGAGTTCTCAGGCCTGGACTAGTCCTCCATGAGGGAAACCAGGTTAAAACTGCTGTGTCTGCGAATGCTCTTCTGATCTTTATTTACTTCCGCATTTCTCTCTGATTTATTTACTATATTGATAGTTGTTTTATGGAGGTGATATAGAGTTATTTTTTATTTGGTGATTATCGACACAAACTCTATTCACCTCCCATGGAGTTGCCTACATGTTATTTCAAGTTTTACCTATTGGGAGTGAAATCCCAATGATACTCCCAAGGACACGGCTCTGACACGAAGATCTTCCAAAAAGGACACTCCTCCTTGCACTTTGCTCCAAATCTTTGCTAGCACCCTCCCTTGGTAGTATGAGAAGGTTGGATGGATGTTTTGGTGGAGGAATGTAAGGATTTGGAGATCAAATCAAAGAGGGAAGCTCTCAATTTGGAAAAGAACACTTGTGAAGGAAAATGGAGGCTTGATAGAATGAAATAAAAGGAAGGGAGGCTAACCTACCTATAGTGGCTGCCATTAAACCCTATTTGGGCCTTGCGAGAAAGCCCAGTAAGGCCTTAACTAGTCCTTTTGGTTAATTTTAAGTTAGATTCAAGTTTGGGATCAAAAGGATTAAATTTAAGCCTCTAACTTAACCAATCTAACAAGTGAGATTAGTCTAAACTTACTAACTAAATTAGTAGGGTTTGTGGGCCATGACTAACTAACCTTGGGGTTCCGTCTAGAGCCTAAGCTACCCGGGTCACTAACACAAGTCGGAACGAAACGAAACTCAAACCCAACTAAACGAATCCCGTAAAATCAATATTAAAATATAAAAATTTCCAAAATATTAAAATATGAAAAATAACCAAAATTACAATACATCAATTTAAATATTATTAAAATAATCTAAAATTCACCAATTAATTAAATTCTAAATAATTCGAAAGTCATAAAATGACCAAAATATCCTTAGCCTAAAAAGTTGTAATAGTCATTCTAATCACATGGTTAGGTCCCCAAGGTCATGGTTAGTCTCTAGGCTCAACAGTTCTAGGGTTCACTGACTAACACATCAAAATTATAATTCACCAATTTTAAATAGTATTAAATTAATTAAAAAAATCTCCATAAATCATAAATCCTATTATTAAATAATAAACTTTACAAAAATTCAAAATTACCCTCAGTTCAGAAAAGTGGGTGGTTACAGTGTCCATCCCAACCTCCAGTAGCAGGCAAACAAAAGTAGAAGGAGGATCGTTTAGAAAAGCCCTTAAGGAAAGATGGTGCTTCGAGGTTGACTAAACCCACAACTTCTACATATTGGTGCAGCTTGCTAATACTCCGGCTCGGCTGTCCCTATTTGAGCTTTTTCGACTCCCTAAAGACACTTGAGAAGCTTTATGTGGGGCACTAAAGGATGTCGAGTCTTTCATAATCCAAGTCCCACAGCATCCTAATGAGAACCCAGCTGCATATCCACACTACTATAGTGTAGGGGAAATAATTTCCAATATTACGTTTACTCAGCAAAACATGCTGCTAAAAAATAACATGCATAACAGACCTTTGTACTATAAGGATACGTTAGTGCCATCAAGGTGGACCAGATACAAATCGATCTAGGGTCTTCCCTCAGTATCATCCTTCGGAATACTGATGCATCGGTTGACTGCATCCAATACCACCATCAACGGCTTCAATGCCGGAAAGAGTGATCCTTTGGGCAAGATCCGTCTGAAGTGCCATATTGGAGATCTCTAGACAGAAGTGACCTTCTATGTCATCGATGTCTATATCTTTTACAATGTCTTGCTGGAACGTCCGTGGATACAAGAGTACATGGTCGTGCCATCTATCCTCCCCCAGTACATAAAATATGTAGCTGGCAACAGCATTATCAGAATAGAGTTTGCTGACATTGATCCCTTTAGAGGAATCAAGGCGCTCTTCGCTGACTCCGATCTGTATGAATCAATCCACCTGGATGACGAAGCCAACGATGCTGATGATGAAACAGAGGTCGAGGCAGAAATCGAGATGGTGACTGAAGCGCCTTTGAATGTACGGCTCAAGGGGAAACCTCCTCTCGCGGCCAAGCTGCATGGGAAGGCTCCGGCTCCTTTGGTCGTCAAACTCCCAGGATGGCCGGCTTAGAAACCTATCAAGGTCAGACTCCCAAGAAGGTCCCAGAAACTCCTCCTGCCAAGACGTCAGCTCCAATGATGGCAAAGATATGTCGAAAGGCCCCTGCACCTCCTCCAAAGTTTGTCCCGGTTCTGACAAATGAAGAGCTAGAAGATTACATATCTGCCAATGTTGAGCCACCCTATCTTGCTGATGTAATTTCTCAGGACAAGACCCTTATTTTGTCAATAAAATGCTGTCTTTGAGCTACTCTAATCTTCCACATTGGAATGCAATATATGCTTTATATCATGCCTTAGGATCGTTACAAACACAAGTAACGACTATTAACAATGTAAATAAGGTCATCCCATACCGGAGAGTCTGTTATATAGTTCCACCCTAGAACAAGGACGAAAAACATATCATCTTTGGCAAGGTCGAGCGTCATCAGGACCTCCCTTCAGCCGAACTAGAGCCTGATATCAGTAGAACGCAAATATACCATTACACTAATCAAGCAAAGTATCTCACCCAAAAAATGGGATACGACTGGCATAGTGGTAAAGGCTTGAACTACGGAAAAGGTCGATACCTTCGCTTGCGACTCCCTATCCTAAAAGGAAAGCACTAGGACTACTACCACCGTACTCGACGGGTGGATGGGTTATGTTACGCCTCCAACAACCTCAAAAAGTTTGAAGACTGAGGTAGTAGTGCATTCCCACTCATTTGAAGCTTCAACTTGGGATTCCGATACCAACATCGGCCCAATCTTCAAGAAGGTATTGTCAGTCAACATGACATCTGCACATCCTCTCGAAGAAGATGATGACCAAATATTGGAATTCTTCAAAGAAGAACCCTGGGGTCAACGCCTAGGATCTCAATGGAAATCTTGCTTCGAACAACGAAAACCAACCACCGAAGATGAAGCCGAACAAATCGACTTAGGGGATGAATCCCTACCTAAAGTTATCTTCATCAACGCATGTCCTTCATGGATGGATATTCAGGTTACAATCAAATCAAGATATTCCCAGACGACGAGAAGCACATGTCGTTCAGAACTCCAAAGGGGGTTTACTGTTACACAGTGATGCCCTTTGGGTAAAAAAATGGGGATGCAACATACCAACGAGCTATGAGCACCATCTTCTGTAAACACCTTCGTAAGACAGTCGAATTTTATGTTGATAACATTGCTATTAAAATTCGCTCTCGGAGTGACTGCCTGCAGGATCTTAGGATAGTCTTTGATCTCAAGCGGGTACATCAACTCAAGATGAAACCCGTTAAATCCTTTATCGGGGTTTCTAGCGGCAAATTCTTGGGTTTCATTATCACTGCAAAGGGTATCCACATCGACCCAGACAAAACCAAGGCTATCCTTGACATGAGTCCTCTGAAGAACCTGAGAGAACTTCGAGCCCTAGAAGGACGCCTTGCATATATTAGAAGATTTGTAGCAAATCTGTTTGGATGACGCCAACCCTTCACCAAGCTTATGAGGAAGGGAGTTTCCTACATTTAGACTGACGAGTTATAAAAGGCGTTCGACGACATCAAAGATTACCTTACAAATCCTCCAATTCTGGTAGCACCGGTTGTGGGTAAACCTTTCATGCTTTATGTTCGCACCATGGACCATTCTATCGGTGCTTTGCTGTCTCATAATAGCGATGTAGGATACGAGCAGGCCATTTACTACCTAAGCAGGACAATGATTGGGGCCGAACACCGGTACAACCCCGTCGAGAAAGAGTGACTAGCTTTGGTATTTGCTATACAAAAGACTTTTCACTAAGTAGCATGTCGGACGATCCATATCATCTCCTGAGTCAGTCCTCTCAGGGTCCTCATGACGAAGCCAGGAGCACTAAACTTTTGAGTAGCTACATGGGCAATATTATTATCACCATACCATATGGTATTTGTTCAACAAAGAGCTGTCAAAGGACAAGGGCTGCCTGACTTCTTGGCCGTACTCCCGATACCAGAATCATCCAAACTTTTTGAGGACATTTCGGATGAGGTGCTGGAATCCAATGTCGTCGAAGAGAACTTTGTCTGGTGGATGTTCTTTGACGGTGCTTCAAGAATAGGCCCTAAGGGTCCGATCATTACGGCAATGGAGGTGGTCTTCATTTCTTTGGAAAACTTAATCATCCAATGTGTCTATTCCCTTACACAGCCACGTTCGAATAACATGGCAGAGTACAATGCTTTTATTATCGAGCTCCAGTTAACAAGATAAGTGGGGGTTGAATACCTCGAGTCCTATGACAATTTGAAACTCATCATCAACCAGGTTCGAGGACAGTATGAGGTTCGTCAGGAAGACCTGCTTGCCTACCATAAAGCAGCCTTGGACATCATTCCTACTTTTACCAAATTCTTCATAGAACATATACATCGGAAATAAAATCTAGAGGATGATGCTCTAACTGGCCTTGCTGGCTCCTTGGTAGCATCTCTAGGGACCCAACACTTCATCACAAAGATTGGCCGGGAATTGGTGTACCACAAAAAATAATTTATACATGTGTCTAAACCTTACTATGCCAAGAAATGCAATTGTCAACGTTAGGGATTGGCAATTTTTATTCATGGACTTTTGTAGTCTACGTAATCCTACCGGATGACCTGTAGGAAGCTGTATCTATCAAAAGGCGCTCTCTGCAATTTTACTATGATATAGCTACTAAAATGTTGTATCATCGTTCATACGACGGGCTTCTCCAACGATGTTTATTAAACGAAGAGGCGATCGAAGTACTTCAGGAGGCCTATGACGGTACCTGCAGAGCTTATCAACCCAACCGTAAGTTATAGGACTGAATTTGACGCATGGACTACTACTGGCCTACCATGATGGAAGACGATTTCGAGTACGCCAAGAAATGTTGAGCGTTCCAGCTACACACCAACTTTATCCATCGACCTTCGAAGTTCCTACACCCTACGGTCGCCTGTTGGCTATTACAAGCCTGGGGTATGCAAATAATTGGACCGATTACCCCTCCGTCATCCGAAGGACATTGCTTCATCTTGGAAATCACCGACTAGTTCGCTAAGTAGGTGAAAGAAGACCTCTGTTAGAGGTAAAGAGCTCAAAGGTGATTAACTTTATCAAGCATTACATTATTTACTATTTTAGGGTACCCCAGAGAATCATCTATGACAACTTTCCATAAATCATAAGTCACGCGTTTAGAAGGTTCTGTGATAAGAATCGCATCCAAAACGTGGCGTCGACTGCTTACAATCCAGCGGCAAACGGATTGGCCGAAGCCTTCAATAAAATATTCGTCAAACTCTTCAAGAAAGTCGTGTCGTCTAAAAAGAGTGACTGGGACGAGAAGTTAGGCGAATGCCTCTGGGCCTACCGTATGACGATCCGAACTCCAACGGGTAACACACCATTTTTAATAGTATATAGGACCGAGGTGGTCTTTTCCTTCAAAATTTAGATTCTCTCTCTGCGAGTGGCCATTATAACCCATTTAACAGACGAGGACAATCAATGTAGCCGACTTCAGGTGCTATAAGCGCTTGATGAAAAATGTCTCTTGGCTCAATAGCACATCGAACTCTATCAGGCTCGTATTTCTGAACCCTTCAACAAGAAAGTCAAATAGAGAACTTTCCAAGTGGGTGACCTTGTCCTATCAGTCAGAAGACCAATGGTTATGACTCACAAAACTAACAGGAAAGTTCAAACCCAAATGGGAAGGCCCCTTCATCGTAGAGACGGTGTACTCTAATGGTGCCTACCGACTGGCAAAAACTAATGAGAATTGCTCATGATGCCAATCAATGGCAAGTTTTTATATAAATACTATCTTTGAAGTTTATCAACATGTATTTTCTACATTCCCAGCATGTATTCAGGAATCCGACAACCGAGTTCACCCCTCTCTTGGTCATCGTATGTCTTTCAAGCCAAACTACTCTAAGACATTCCCTCACCATTTCTCCAGTAGAAAACATCCAAGTCCATATCACCTCTGAGTTATTTTTTATATCCCTACAGTGTCCTATCCTACCTCTGGGTAAGATAACTCTAGAAAGAAAGTTTACCATATCCATATTACCTCTGAGTAAACATTATCATTTAGCAACCTCTGTGTTGTTACACTCCACCCATAGAACATCCACGTCCACATAAGCTCTGAGTTATTTTCTATACCCCTACAGAGCCTACTCTTAGTATGTTCGTATGACCTCTGAGTAAGAAAATTTTACCACAAATTCCATGTTTAACATGTCCACATTACCTCTGAGTAAACTTGTTGGTTAACCGAATTTCCATTATCATCTCAACTTACCAGCTGTACCTAAAACCAAGTTGCATTAAAGATGTTAAGTCCATAAAATTTCACACAATTTCATGACAAATAAACAAACAAAGGTTCTTTATTTTTTCTTCTTTCATAAAAGGAAAAAAGGACTACATCTCAAAATAAGTAGTAAAAAGAAAAAGCACAAAGAAGAACAAAAACTAAGGGTCGACACACAGCTTATCGATACGACTCTTTAAATCTTCTACCCTGGGTTGGACATTCGCTAAAACTCAGCATTTTAGCCTCGTGGCACACCGCTTCCTCGTCTTTGAAGGTGACGTCGCCCGCACATTTGGCATCCAGCTCCTTCTTCCTCTTGAACAGATTGGCCAAGTGTCGAGTAAGTTATGTCGCTTCATTTTTAAGCACCACATGTTCGGGTATCACCCATTCAGAATCTGCCAGAAGTTAAGATCGTTGTACCTAGAGCATGTAGATCTTATCATCAATCTCTGCCACGCGGTCACCTAAGACCTCTTACGGACTGACCTGGGTCTCGATAGCCGATGCAAGTTCAGGCTCTTTGGTTTCGACATCGACCAAACCCTGACTCAGCCTCAGCAATTTTAGCCGCCAGCTTATTCTTCTCTGCCTCTGTTAGGATGGAGAGATTATTCCGCTGGATGCTTTGGAGTTTAGTCAAACGATGTTCAAGCTCTATAACCGACGCCTCCAATGTTTCAGCCATAGCATCGTGACCCTGATGAGACCGTGTTAAGGCAATCTGTACTAGTACTATTGTCTTAGACACTACAAAAGTATGTCCTTGCTCAAGAGTAGCAAATACCCCTCCTTAAAATCTTTTAAATTACCTCGATGAAAATTTTTACATATTCATCCGCATCAGCTAACGCCTGAGGTGTCAT
This sequence comes from Iris pallida, assembly GCA_029216955.1. Lineage (NCBI taxonomy): Eukaryota > Viridiplantae > Streptophyta > Magnoliopsida > Asparagales > Iridaceae > Iris > Iris pallida. Next base: position 7,163,663 of record JANAVB010040620.1, read on the forward strand.
GGAAGAAATTGTCAATATGTCTATAAGAGTTGGATAGATGGTAGAACTTAGCAGTGATGTGACCTGCTGGCTCGACAGAACAACTGCCATCTCGCCAGTCAAAACTCCAGCCACCAAATCATCGAGATTAGATTTCCTTGGAGGATATGTAGGCAGAAGTGGACTCTTCCATAATAGGGTTCATGGTAGCTAATGTCTTAAAAGGGGCCATCACGGTTCCCCAAGAGATATAGGCAGAAGTGGACTCTTCCATAACAGAGCCTTTATCCTGATCAAGACTTGCTCCGGAAGACTCACCAACGTCAAGACCCGCCATGGCTGGTACAGAGATTGGATCTGACGGCAGGGTCGGCTCTTCCACTTTGCCTTCCACAGATGGGGCAGACATAAGACTCGGAGGCGGGGCCGGTTCCTCTATCTCCACTTCGCCTTCCGTAGATGGGACAGGTACAGGGGCCGAAGGTAGGGTCGATTCTCCATCTCTACTTTGCCTTCTACAGATGGGGCAGGCGTAGGACTTGGTAGCTGAGTTGGCCTCTCCATCTTATTTTCTGTGACTGGGGCAGGCATTGGACTCGACAGCGAAGTAGGTTTCTGTTTGTCATGTCCGGGGGATGATTTGGTAACGACCTCCCCTTTAGCTACCCCGTGCTAGTTGTTACCACCCGTCGTCAGTTCCTCCTCAACAACCCTAGAAGTGTCATCTGGGACATCAGTTGGAGGAGGTATGTCCTAATCCTTCTCTTAATCAACCTCGGAAGGCGCTTTTGTTACTTCTTTTTCCTGAGGCTGGACAATAGTTGCTTCACCGGTACCTGTAACCGGCTCCTCCACTATCTATGAGGGCCCCTCCTGATATGTATCTGCAAACAAAACAAGGTCATTTCCACTATCAAAGTACACAAATAATATATAAATAAGATTACCTAAGACGCTCGTCAAAGGTTGTTCAGCATTCAATGACGCCAGTAGATCGCTAAAGTCATCTTCCATATAATTGAAAGAGGAATGAGTATGGACCCGGACATCGATGTCTTGGTCCTCCTCTTCGACCGAAGACTCCACAATCGGAGGGATACGCTCTTCGGGAGAGCTGACAACTTCCTTCTCGAAGGACTCATCCAGGCCTTGCCTTGAAGACATAGATCTCTTCTTTTTTGTACCCTGTAAACAAAAAGAAATACGATGAGGGAAGAAAGACCACTTTTAATTTCTTCAAAACTGATAATAAACTTGTTTACCTTGGCAGAAGATGACTCATTCATTCTCTCCACGGGAAGAGCGAGTGTGGCCCCTGACTTGGATGCCAAGACCTTCCTAGGCTTCTTGGACGCCAAAGGACCCGCTTTTGTTAAGGCACGCCTCTTTAGCTGGCTATCCGTGGGCTCTTCTGACGGTTCCTCCGTCATGGCCACTAGGGCATTTTGGTACTGGAGCACCCGGCAGACGGTACGCCCGGCTCTCATGAGCATAGCTTTGAAAGCCTCTAGCTGGGTCCCGACGATAAAACTCGACTCCCTATGATAGCTGGGATATAGGATGTTCTCCGAGCAATAGAGCTTGACGACGGAGTATAGGATATGAGGCCTGGGATTCAGGAGTGGAGCTATGAATCGCACCTTCATGCACCCAACATTGTAGTACTTCCAAGCTCGGGCTCCATCTAACAGGCTCCCAATGTATCCCAAGCTGGTGCTTCGTTGTCTAACATTAGCTGAATATAACAGAATTAACGGGCAAAACGACTCTGTAGTTACGACTCCAGGAAGCAGTGGTTTCTGTTCTGGTATACCAAATGGGAGGGCCGGATGCATTGCAGCCAACGCAGCTCCTAATTCGAAAGAGTGGAGGCATCTATGCCTGTATCCTCCAACTCCTCATCAGCCTCAAAGCTCAGAAAAATGGCCCAACCTTAGAAACATCCCACCCTTGAATATGGGACTACACCTTCCGACAAACGGGGACACCAGTATGCAGCTACTTCATTCTACGATAGAGGCGTATAAGTGCATCACCCGTGACATGCCCCTCTTCCGTTCTATGGCTCATTATTTGGTGGTGTAGTATCAACCACCCTATTAAATAGTGGTAGGGTAGCTCCACTCGGGGAAAATTCCTACTTCTACTCTTCATGTCCAGGACTTTCTCAACAAACTCTCGTAGACCCTGTTGTAAGTTGCACACCATTGTAGGAAGTAGGGCCAAACGATGACCGAATACCAGCTTCACAGCAGGCAGGATAAGGTTTCGGTCACCCTTTCCATAGAGCCTGACCTGCCAGAGAATACATAGTCCCGGAGCCATATCATTAGATAGGCAGCTAACACCGCCTTCGAGGATATTCTGTGCGTGCAATGCCAAAAATAAATGTAGATTTTATCCGTCGGCTCCTTGTTCTCATCTTCTCGCAGATTTCTCTCACCCAATTCCTTTATTTGTGCGATAATTTCCTCATGCGTAAAACCTTATGGGGTAGTAAAACGAACCTTCTTCGGGTCATCTTCATCCTGGATAAAGACATAATCCCTACAAACAGTCATATGGGGGGACGCCTTGGTCTTATCTTTCCGCTGATTTATGAGATGGTGGCACAACAATTCCTTGTATACCGCCATCATCTATAAATTCTTTGCTTCCAAAGCTAAGAGCTACTTATTTATAGGAAAATATTCTTCAAAGGACACAATCCCCCAAGGGAGTTTTGAGACTTCGAACATCTCGTGAAGCGCCAGTCCCAGCTCCCCTGCGAGTGTATAAAAGTTCCAGTGTGAGGGTTGTACATCTCCAGGAGAGCCAGGAACATAGGTAGGTTCAGCTCCACACCAACCTGGGTAGCCCGTTGTTTTAACACAAAAAGAGTCCAGAAAATATAGGATCTTTTATATTATTGTAAAAACAAGAATCTTAAATAAGAATTTCAAGTATAATAAAAATCTGGGGATTGGGGTGATGGAGATTAAGTCTACTTTGACTTCTTTACTCCATTAACGATCTGATGTAGTTGTTGCTGAAGCTTGGTTGTTGATGAACACTCTGAACCAAAGGAAACTTTATCACTGAAAGCTCTCTTTCTCTTTGAAATTACTTAGCAAAGAAGCTGTATTCTTTCCTTATGCCTACTTTGTGTGTGTGTATGTGTGTGTTGCCCTTCGTGAGGAAGAAACTATCCTCTATTTATAGCTTTTCTTCACTGGAATAGTCATGCACGTATGTGTAGAAAATAAACTATCTTCTGCCTAAGAGACACATGAAATTAAATATACGCATGAGCCTTGGAGGATATTGGAGAGTGAACGTGCTTGAAAATCATGTATAGCTCCCACGTGTTTTGAGACATGCTGCACGAAATACTGTCATGTCAGCACACGATTTGTTTGATAAAGATCAACTATACATCAAATATTGTTAGATGCATAACAATTAGTTGCTTACTGCAAATAACAACTTTTTTGAGTCACTATGAATCAGTCAACACTTGAACGCATAGCTTCTCCAATTGCTTATTATAAAACACTGATCTAGAAGTAGACGCATACAACGACTTCCTTTATACCTGGCCAAGTATAATGATGAGGATGATGAAATCACTGACATCTTTCTCGTAGCCTGAATACTGCACACAGCTCGAGATTCGTCTCTTTATACAAGAGACAAAAATATATCATGTGTTCGAAACATTTTTACTTTACAGAAAAAAGTTTAAAAAAAGAAAAAAATTCATGGAGGCATAAGCGGAGAGGTGAGGAGAAAGAGACCCTCACCAGCAAGGGTTCCTGGCAGAAGGTGCGATGGGTTACGGAGGTGCCCGCAGCTGGCACGGGAGCCGAGGTGGCCAAGAAAGACGTAGTCAAACGGGTCCGATCATATGGGCGCTGGTGGTGCGGCCATGGCCTCGAGACGGAGGGAGAACATCCCGTCGACGGAGCTTGTCGCTGCAGTGGTCGTCGAACGTGGCCGTGATCAGGTGAATAGTTATGGTTAGGGTTTTTCCTTTTTTTCTCTGGTGTAGGGTTTTTGGGAGTCATCAGTTTGGCCACGGTGGGGTATGGTCGAATAATGACCGCGGTGGTGGTCGATTTGTGGACGGAAGAGGAGATGGGGGTGGCGATGAGGCTACGGCTGGCCGGTGGTTCTCTTGCTAGCGTAGGGCATGGTGGCGACGATGTGGTGGCTGCGGTGGTAGTTTTAATCGGTGATCAGATGTTGGTGACAGAGAGGGCAGACGAAGGATGGATGCCACGGCCTGGTCGATGCAGCAGTGCAGGACAGGTCCCTTACCTCGATGAGAAGCTCTCTCCGCTGCCAGCTAGTCGCCGTGCTCCACTGGCGCTAGTAAGACCATCCGCGTCCTGCACCATGGCTACTGAACCCTCTGCGACCCCTATCCAATTTCTACGACAACATATTAGGTCCGCGTCAGCCTCCGCCACTCCGCCATAGACCTCCCAGAGCACCGCTCTCTGTGCCTCGTCGAGCCGCCTGCGGAGATCATCCCGCCGAACCCACTTGACTTCGCCGACCTCCGCCCCATGTTTCCACTGATCTGGCCAGCGCTGGAACCACTATCTGCCGCCAGGGTCAGCCACCTCGCCACCGGCCGGTGAGTCTTCCGTTCCTACCACCTCTCTCTCTCTCTCCTACGACTGTTCTCTCTCCGATCTTCCTTTCTCCAGTTCCCCACTCTCCCTCTATCTCTTTTAAATTTTTTTTTCTCTCTCTCTCTACTTTACTGCATCTCTTGTATGGGGGATGAGTTGGTTTAATTATAGGGTAAAGAGAGCAGCAGTCAGCTATGACTGCTGTATGGTTATTGTGTTGTTTTTTTAGTTTAATTTTTCGGTTCCTTTTTCTAATTATTAGTACTAAATTGCAAACAATTTAGTATATTAGTATTATACTGTTAAAAATAGTAGTACTACTATTTCAATTTTATTGACTTTATCATTATTGCTATTCCTGGTATTAGTTATTTATATAAAATTTCAAACTATACTTATAAAATGTAGTATTTGGCTTGGGCCATTTATAATTTCAAACGTTGGGTTAGAAATCCTAAATATGTTATTACGTTATTTATACTTTTTTTTTTACTTAAAAAAAGTATTTGACAAAAGTAGGTTACCCTAAATATGGTTTCTAGAATATTTATCTAAAGTATTTTAACTAATATCTTCCTATCAAAAATCTTATATTTACATACGTAGAGTTTTGCACACAACCAATTTTATATTTTTCAAATATTTATCTACAAACTATTTTAACTAATAGAATTATTTTTCGACTATTATAGATATTTTTTCTAAAATAGTATACATTACTTAAATCCAATAACTTCTATTCTCACCCTATCTGTGACTAATCCTATTTTCCTATTCTCTTACCAATACTGTATATCCCCCTATCGACCCTAGCCAATTGTATTAATTTGGACCCAATGGAACAGTTTATGCCATCATCGGAGGTTGTCTTGCGTAGTTGTAATACTGAAGCCACATTTTGTGCCAACATGATCATCGTATTACACCAGGCGTAACTACCAGGCAAGATACCTTGCCATTTGCTGTCTATTTACTTTAGCTCATATTATGCATGCATTTCTTATTTATTTATTTTCTACAAAATAAACAGTACTATATTGTCATAATTAGATACAATTATACTGTTTAGTTCTATTATCTGTTACTTATATTTTTTTATACACATTAAATCTAGATTTAAGAGACCACCCTCGATTGTTTTGCGCTCATAACCCTCGATTGTTTTGCGTTCATTGGCCTTGACACGTTTGTACCACGAAGTCACGAGTCACATATAGAACTCGGACATACGTAGCTGGCTGGCCACCGATACGTATAAGCCGTGCGATAGGTTTAACCGCTAATAGTATTGCATGGCTAGTTTGACTTAGCGGTTAATAGAGGTTATGTGTTATGAAAATAACATATAGGCATAGGGCGGGAAGGACATTTCCTTAGCGTATGGGCTATTATGCACTTTACCTTTGTGACCGTACGCTCCGTCGGAGATGCGGGTTGATGACCCCTTTATTTTATTGCTGGCCACTGATGTTAGATGGACGGTTATGCTTGAGGCCACTAGTGCCCGAAGGGAGGACCATGCCGATCTTATTTCAGCCAGAGAGCCCATGCGTTGGAGGTTTATTCTTAAACTGCATTCACTTATAATGGTTAGGCTACCTTATCCGTTAGGTATAGGTACTTTTGGTTTGGGTACTTATATCAGATTGCTGCTTGGAACAGTAACTTTTTGCGAACTAGTTTGCCACACATTGTCCTTGTTTGGTTGTAGTTGTGGTTCACTACTTCGGTGAGAAGGTACTGAACCTTGTTGTGGTCCGAATACTATATTGGATTCATGGCATGGAAAGATACTTCATCATGGATTAGGGTGCCATCTCCTGTCCTTGTTTGGTTGGGGGGATGGTACGCTAATTCAAGGATGGAGTGTTGGACCATGTTATGATCCGATTTGACTTATTATTGAACAGTTTATATTCAGCTATATAGCATGTTCTTCCTGTATCTTGTTACGTCCCTCTGAGGACCTGGTGATTTCTTTAGGTGTGTGTTTTCGTATTTTTCTGCAGGTGTTCTAGCCAAGGCCATGATCTTCTCCATTCTTCGAAGTTGACTTGATCTTGGATCGCCTTTTGCTACTTTTATAAATTCTTTCATTTTTATTTATTTTTTTCCAATTAAATTATTGGTAGTGGATATGTCTCTGCCCAACGACTTGTACAAATGACGACTCAAAAGTTGATTTTATGATATCTTTATTCTTTTATTTTGTGGATGAGATTAGTTGTCATGGTTATACTGCATTTTACGGCTTATGTATATTTATTATATGGTTGGCATCTCTACGTACCTAGTCCTATGTATTTTGGGACTAGGGTGTTACATCTCCATTCCTTCGAAGATGATTGCTCTTGGGTCATCTTTCTACTTTTTACAAATCCTTTTATTGTATTTTTTTTATTTAAAATAGTTGGTAGTGGATTTATCTTTGCCCAATGTTTTGTACAAAATAACAAATTCAAAGTTGATTTATGATATATTTATTCTCTTATTTGTGGATGAGATTAGTTGTCATGGTTTACTGCATTTTACAGCTTACGTATATTTAAACTTCTGGCATGTCTATGTTCTAGTCCTACGTATTTTGGGACTGGGGCATTGCAATAAGTTATTTGATATTTGTGAGAGCTTTTGGAATTTATATTATGCATTTCTGGAAAGGATATTATGCGTGGATCTGGTAATGTAAATGGGAACCGACAACGTCAATGGGAATCGACAATGTAAATGGGAATCGATAAACATTCTCTAAGACGGCTGAAAATGTCAACAAAAATAACCTATGTTGATGGTCATTAACCGTCAGCTAGGCCATAGTCAGGAAAAGCATGCACCTATATTGACGGTCGAAAAACTGGGTATAGTTGATGGCTAAAACCCGTCAACTAAAGTCACTCCAGCAACCGTCAACAAAAGTGGAGACTTTTGCTGACATTGGCCTAGCTGACAGAAGGGAAACCGTCAACTATACACTTTGGTGACGGGGAAAAACCGTCAATATAAGTCATTTTTTTGCAGTGGTTCCCAAGCACCCGTGGAAAAATCCCATAGAGATGTGATTCGGTTGTCAATCCCCAGTCCTAAAATCAATAAGGACTAGAACACGTGGCATGCCAGCAGACACACTCCATAGGTATACACAACTTAATAAACTAATAGAAAGTATCTTAAGTTGTAAAATAATATATATATATATATGGCAGTCACAAGAACTAAACTCATCCACAGATACAAAGAACCACAGAATAGTAACAAGACATATCGTGCTGAATAAAAGAAACTGAATAAAGTCAAATAGAAATAAAATAGTCACATGGGAAAAACCGAAGGATACAAGTCTCAGCAAAATGTAAATGAGTGATACAAGTCTCAAATGAATTAAGAAGTAATCACTGCAAGTCCACAGCTCAGACAAGATATAAAATAAAAATAATAATAAATGAAGAACTACTCCGGTGTAACCTTGTCTTCCTCAGCTGGTGCAAAAGACGAATATACTCCCAACCCGTACTCCTCAGTAAAAATCTCATCACCTATATCTGGGAAATAACAAGGTCTTCGGGAACATAGCAAGGTACATAATATACAAGCTAAAGTAGAGTAAATAAAATATCTCAGGATGACTAAACTAAACGGATGTGACACTTTAAGGACAACTTTCGCTAGCGCAGATATCTTCAAAGTAAAAGACATTCGGATCTGGTATACATACAATCATAGCTCTGGTACTAGAGTCTCAACGGTATCTAATAGAGAAACATGGATCACAGGAAATCGATAATCTCTCCGAATAAATATAGGTACATAATATAAATGTGTATTATATAGCATGGCCCGCACAAGTTATAGTTATTCCCAACTCTCAAGAATCAATAAGTTACATCCACAACTTACCGTTCCGACATCTATCTAGACGACAAATCCTGTGACAGATACCTATACAGGAAAATAAAATAACAATACCAACCCTATCCTACAGTCACCAGGATAGATGTCGCTATTTACTTTGCACTACCATAAATGATGTCGCTATTTACAACCTAGTTTTGCAAGCTTATTCTTTATCGAGCTTTTTCAGGACATATGTATACTGGGGACGCCCAAAGCATACTGTCTAGTTAGAATCAATGTATTATGGTCTGCTCAACCATAGCGCACTTAGTTCACTCTTTATATGGTTATCCCACGTGGATTGAGATATAGAGGTATATAGGATCTCATCCGCGACTGCATTGACAATTCCTTTTGAATTATATATTCGCCTTTGAATCGCAAAATTGTATTCGATGACATCTTTCTTGAACTCTTTATTGCTTTTATCTTTCACTGATTGGAAAGACGAACGCTTGTATTTGGTAGATAGGTATAGAGTATCCCCCATGACCATGATAGTTGGATGCACAAGTGTAGCTACCATCGACCGGCCATGTGACTACAACCTTGCCTTGAGTTACTCATTCTCCTTCGACCCTAAAACTACTATCCTGACCTTCTAGTCATTCAAGTTTAAAAATGAGTAGGATCTTACCCTTGGTTAAAACACCACCGAGGAGACTATCTAATCTATAGAAATCAATTATTGTGAGCCTCCAGTTATTCATCTTGATTCTTGGCTTAACTAGCAACCCATATGCCTTAACTCAACCCTTACTTGACTAGGCCCCCACAGTTTAGACAAGAAAGGAATAGGCCAAAATAAGGACAAGCATTGCAAGGACTGTGGTAGACACCCATTCCAAGATTAGAGATTTAGCAGATGTTACTCTAGGTACAAAATTCTATTATCAAAGAAGTGACTTAGCATTAGAACAACACCTTCACCAGCTTAGCCAATATCTGTAGCATGATGCCCCGTCATTATGTTTTACTAGTTATCAACTGTGATGCATGAGCACTACGTGCAACACCATTAGAAACCTTATGACTATAGACTGACCGACTTAACACAAATAGAAATTTATGACCTAGTTGACAAGACCTTTTTGTTACCCCATTGATAACTCTCGTATACTATAGACGAGTGGATCATTCTATTTTATCGACTCGTATATCGTTGTACGCAATCATTTTACCATTTATTAGAAATTGTGGTATAATCCTCAAATTTGATTCATATCTACCGTATCATATTATCCATTACATCGTGCCTTTTTTTAATCAAAAGTCAAGGTATAATATCATCACTTTGAAATTTTCTAACCTCATTTATCCTAAACCGTGCCTTAGTTTTAATTCAGAGAAAGAAATTTTGGAGTGAATAGATTCTAAGCCTTCTAAATTTTAGGATTACTGTGATTACCAATTCATTAAGTTGGTTCCATTAAGATGATAAATTAGCACCCCATGAACTCCCACTTTCCATTTAGATCATTTGGTGTCCTCGTCCGTGACATTAACATTCGGAGCACGAGACCAGCTGTTACCTTCCAACAATCTTCACATACAAGACATAGACGACTCCACCTTTACGTAGACATATCATGTCCCACTAAAACACGTCCCCTTGTACTCTATTTTCATGATACAACTTTTAGGACAAAAATGCTAGCTATAACCCCTACCATAGTACTATTGTCCTTTCTGACTTCAGTTAGAGATCCAACCTCGACTCAAATCATTTGACCCAATATATGGTTGTGATCTACTCGAAGTCCACCCCTGAATTGAGCCTTCTTGTGCTACTTAAACACAAAAGTCACAGAAGGTGCATTTTTCGGGCCTTAGGAACCTGGTTAACCAACACGGCTGTAAAATTTGCCCGACCACTTGACTTAAAACCTATCTAAGATTACCCTAACCTACTAGAAATGGCATAGATTGATTTCATAGCATTTTGTCTAGTTAATATAGATTAAATATATGATTCATTCAATCAAAGATTCGATGTCCAATTAGAGAATCCATTAAGACCCAGTTAAACCTATCCTTGCATATAGCCATATTTGGATCATAAAACCAAACTTGATGACGTAGGCCCTCACCCCTATCATGTAGGCCCCACCTATTGGCTCACTAATGATCCTTCCATAGTTTTCGTAACTATTTTTCCATATGTTGGGAATTGCGATACAACTTTATATTACCCTTTATATCCCTTTGCTCGAGTGTTAGACAACCGCGATAAAAGATCACAGCCTTAGATTCTTTAAATACTTTCTAACCTAGAGTCGTGTCTTTGTTCAAGTCAAGAATAAGATTTTCGAAGTGTATAGATTCCAAGCCCCCTAGAACGTAGGGATTCTTGAACTAGCACATGATTGGGATGGGTTGGCTATAGTTAAAATAATAAACAGTGGTTCATAAAAGTCCACTCCTATGTGTATCGGCTGATGACCTCTACCGTGACTTTGATATTTGAAGCACAACACTAGTCTTTTCCTTCCAACAAAGTTCGCCCTCATTAACTAGACTAGTCAAACTACACGCATGACATATATGTCCCTCACAAATGTGCCTTCTTGTGCTCCATTCCAATTAAACCACAAGAAGGACAAGTTCTCCCTTAGAGTAAACCATAGATACCCATTTTTGTCCCATTTTGATTTAACCCTACAATATTGACTCATTTCTTCGAACAAATTGAATAACCGTGATCCATGTAAGATGTATCATACCTATGACATATACCTTTCACGTAAGCAAGCACATACCTCCTACAGAACACCAAATACCGGCCTATACATATTAGTCGTTATGACCTAGAGTTTTTAAACACTTACATAATCAAATTCTATAGAGATGTTTCCTGTACTTACTGAGAACCCTCATCTATTGGCCTATGAACTCTTTCTCCCGTAAATTTCTTCAATCCCATCTCTTAGTAACCCATGATAGATGAAGTCTGAAATTTAGTTGAACCAACACGTTTTAGTTATATTCAAATAAGAGGTCCCTACCATCTTGACGGAAGCATGACTCCTAGAGTGACTATGTTTAATTGCAATAACCTTCTTATAGTAGTTAATGATCATGAACGCCATGACAACATCTAGGCTCACTTAGAATCCGAGAATGCGGTTAGAAATGCCAAATATACTTGTGCATTTTTAGAAATTGTCCTCTTCATAAGCCTTGTAACTGCAATTTTTGCGGTTAGCCAACTTCTATAAGTTGGGTAGCGCCTTCCAACCAAGAATACCCTATTTTGTAGAGTATGGCGCCAATTTGGATTCATGTGATAACCATCTACTGCACCATTTCGAAAACCGAAGTTACGATTGACGTACCTGCCCTCCCATGTACCAAATCTCGTCATTTTATATTTTATTATATATTAAGATTATTTTTAATTTTGATGATAAAATTTTTATAAGTTGGGTAGGATGTAAACCCCCTAAATTATGCTAAATATTTTGGGTTTATTTTTGTCCTTCTTCTTTCTTTCTTTTTTTTTCTCTCCATATATATATATATATATATATATATATATATATATATATATATATATATATATATATATATATTTTTAATATATATATATATATATATATATATATATATATATATATATATATATTATATATATATATAATACTGACTACTGTGGATTTAATTTTTTACATAAATATTTGATGTATATATAATTGGTGAATAAGCATATGGAGTTAAAAGCATATTCAAATGTAAATTTTTATAAGTAATTTGATATATGGGTAAAAATACATTTTATAAGTATATTCGGTTATATATTTAGTATATGGTTAATGTAGTAATTCGTTAAAAAGTTTTTTTTGTTTATAAAGGGATATATGTTCATACTGTTTATATGACAAAACGTATTACTTCTAGATTTTTTAAAAAAAATTATAATTTAGATTTTATTTGAAATGTTTAGTAGTTTATTTATATAGTATTCTTACTGTATTCAAAATAATTAATAGATGTTTATATTTATTCAGATGTTGTTTAAAAATATTTAGTAATAAAGATAGCAATAGTGATAGTAATTTTATAAGTGAATTCAATATTTTAATTGAAAAGTATTTTATTTAGTGCTAATTCAAATATAAGGATATAAGTAAATAAGAAAAAAATAAGAAAGAGAAATAAATAAAGAAAAAAAAACCATGCACTATTTCCTTGCGGGAACAGTGTCTTTTTAAGCCCGATGGCAAACCCCCCCAACAAACAGAAGTCGATGTGTGTGTGCGTATATATATGTCTATATATATGAAGATGAGGAGAACGAGTACTTGCGCCAAAACCCCAACCAACCCTAGCACCAGGCAAACCCTCACCCCTTGGCACGCCACCCAGGCGACTGTGTGCCGCCACAGCAACCACCTACCGGCCAACAGTTCACACGCGGAAGGCACGGAATAAAGGCAGTCGCAGCAGTAGTAGCCCCAAGCGAAGCAACTTTGCGGTACGTTTCCTCCTCAACCATTCAACGAAATTAGTTTTCGTAAATTTTTACACGGAGCCTAGATGACCCTCTCCACATATCAAAAATTAGTTCGGGGTATATTTGTGCCATCGACCCAGAAAACTGATCCAAAATCCTATGAAAAGCTGCTTCGAAAAACAGTTAGAATCAGTTTTAGTGACCCTGTTCAAGGATCATTTTCGATCAACTCGTAAAGAAAATTTTGAGACTAGTTGATCACAACCCGAGACAGCCTAAAGGGCTCCAGATCCTTTTTCTCAGAATTGATTTACGTCAAACGTGCGTAAAGAAATCTGATTCCAAAGTTTGCCCAAAAACAGTTTTTCAAAAATTAAAATTTTAGAAAAATTCTCCGATACGACGTACGTCCCCCCAAATCGGGTGACATAGTCACGAACTGAAAGCATCGAAAGGTGTGTATCAACTTCGCGGACGTGTGGGCTTTGAAGGAATTCAAATTGGTTGCGTGTGCGCGGCGAATTTGATACGTATCCGTCAAAATTTACCGTATCGGCCTCTTTGCAAATTTCTCAATTACTTTGTGCACATTCATCAAATCGAGATGAAACTGGTGCCAGCAGGACCGAATCATTTTTTTGGTCATGTATGCCAAGTTTGGTTCAATTCTGAGAAGGTCGACTGGAACGCCTCTTTGGCGGGCCCGCGACCCGCTCCAACAGGCAAATTTATGCACGGCCTGCCAAAATCTAACTTTGGACATACGGTTGGTTCATCTCCTCAAACCGGATCCGTAGACATATACTTTGATAACTTTAGAGACCGTAAGTTCTGGCACACGTTTCGGTGCAAAACGGATCCAACGGCGGACATCGTTTTGACCCAAAGTTACGATTTTGCCTATGTTCCAGAATTGGACTTTTGGACAGGTATTTTATAGAAATATCTTTTATTCCAAACACGTTCCTGGTGTTTATTTTAACATCCGAAGAAGTATACGGGATTTGGCTTTCATCGCTTCACTACTCTGACGGTTCGAGCTATTGGACGTCGCTCTTTTGCGCACAACCTAAGGCAAGATACCTTGCCATATTTACTGCTTATATTTAGTTTACATTTTTGTTATTGCATATCAGTGTTTACTTATTTTTAGTTCTTATAGTTGTACCACTATTACAGTTCCTGATTTATTGTCTGCTCAGTGATATTAGCTTTAATTTACTTATTATCTTTTGATTACATATGGACCTAGAGTTAAGGGACCACCATTTTTAGTGTATAACATAAACCTTGACACAGTTGCACCACGAGGTATGTGTAAGATGAGTAGCATATAGAGGTGCTTGCGTGATGGCTGATTACCTGTGCGCATACGTTAGGGCTAGCTGCTAATAGAGGCATGTTAGGAGACTTGGCAGTTAGTAGAGGTATAAGAGTCATGGATGTGACTCTACTAGGCATTGGGTAGGAAGAACAGTTCTTTAACGTATGGTCCATGTATGCAACTTCCTATTATTGCCGGTTATCTCCGATGGAGATACGGTCCTGGATCCTGATACCCGATTTCCTGCTGGCCTCTGACATTCGATGAATATTATGCTTTGAGGTCCCTGGTACCCTGTGGGACCATACCTGATTTTCCTGCAGCCAGAGTGCCCTTGTGTTGTGTCACGACCCGCACCCGCTTTTCGGATACGAGACGTGTCCAAGCCAGCCTACACCGCAGAGTCGGCGGTAGAACGCTGTCACGGCCAAGATGCTCAAATCACATAAAGAGTAACTTCATTGCTCATTCATATTTCTAAAATTTATTATAACTTTTACAACATTTATATTTAAAGAAATACAAGATTCTTACAATTAATAAAAATGATACAACTGTTATCTATTTCTAGGTTTCTGTCCGCAAGTACACACGTATCTCCCAAAGCTAAGTGAAGCCACAGCTAACCTGAAAAATGTTGGTTTCCAGTCATGAATGGAACAAGAACACAATCTGACGGCAATACCAAAATACAATAGAATTAACAAAACATGAAAAAAACATATGAGAGATGAAAACTAGAAAGTAACTGATGACATGGCAAGCGGTGAAGAAAATTAGGGAACAAATAAAAGACAACTATCTATGTAGTTTGAAATATCTTGTTCGACATGTGAACGGCTAAGGGGTAAATACGGCACCCTGCACGTGTCGTGTGCAGCTGCTATCAGTCAAGATTAGACATATTGGGATGGGTAAGGGGTAGTTCACACATCTACTAAGATATTTCCTCGCCCAGCTAGTACTCATGGAATCAGGTCGCAAGCATGGTAATCATGAAAATGGTAGTCAAGAATGTATAATAAATCCATGATACTAATCTCTGTGTGACGAGTGTGTCAACAAGCAGCAAGACATATGTATAAACATGAAATGAAAAACCTACTATGAATCGAAAGCAATCAGAAAGTGCACTTGCCTGAGGTCCTTTGCTAGTGAAACCGATAATACAACCACATCAGATGAGTCACTAAAGTCAATACATGCGAAAAGTCCACGGATGCTGAAATATACATTACAAACGTTCTCAGAATAGTTAAATTAGCTAGAATTGCTTGTCCTTAAGTCCAATTTCGGACACAGCGGCAAAACGGTAATTTCGGGTCAAAACAGTATCTACCGTTGGACTCGCTTCGTACCGAAAAGTGTGCCAGAGTCGACGGTCTTTAAAGTCGTCAAACTACATGTCTACAAATTTGTTTTGATGGTACGAACCCAACTGTATATCCAAAGTTGGATTCCGGCAAGACGTACACAAAATCGCCCGTTGAATCGGATCATGGGGCCCGTAAAACGGCGATCAGGTCAACTATCACAGAATCGAATCAAACTTGGCATACAGGACCAGAAAAATGATACAGTCCTGTTGGCACATGTTTTGTCTCGATCTGACGAACGTGCACAAAATAATTAGAAAATTTGCACAGAGGCCGATACGGTGAATTTTGACGGATATGCATCAAATTCGTCGCGCACACGCAACCAATTTGAATTCCGTCAAAGCCCACACGTCCATAGAGCCGATACGCACCTTTCAATGCTTTCGGTTCGTGACCACGTCGCCCGGATTGGCGGGATGCACGTCACATCAAAGGATTTTATTATTTTTAAAACAGGTTTTTGGTAAATTTTGGGATCCGAATTCTCGGTGCGTAGTCGATGAAATCGACTTCTGCAAAATAGGTTGTGGAGCCCTATATGTTGCCTATAATCATGTTTATGTAGAATTTCTAATCTAGTACTAGATCGATCGGAATCGATCTTTAAACGTGGGTGAATGGACTGTTATTTGCTCTATTTTCGAACAATTTTTTACCGAATTTTGGTTCAATTTTTCGGACAACTTAGCGCATGAAAATTAAATCCATTTGAAGGGATCCTAAAAACTATAGGTTAGCGACGTACCGTATCAAGTAGATCGAAAAAACGATGGAGCGGGGTGGCAGGAAAATTGCTACGAAGTCGGCCCCGCAGCTGGGCTGCTGCTGTGCGCACGTGCTGGTGCATCCGCGCGTTCGATCGGCCTGGCGGCACTCTGGCCGGCCGACAGCCCCCATAGCGGCATTGGAGGTCGCCAGGGCTGGGCGCAGTTACGGTTAGGGTTGTCTCGATTTTTTCCTCTGTTTCGATATGTATATATGTATGTAAACAGAGTCGGGGGTTTAGCGTCTGCTGGGTTTGGGGAATGATTGGGCCGGGCTTTGTTGCTGCTTGGTTGGGCTGGGATTTGCCTCTCCAAGTATAAACATATATATATATATTTTAATATTTATATATACATACACATACACATACACACATATATAATATATATTTATATATACATACACATACACACGTATACAATATATTTTATATACATACACATACACACATATATATATATATACACATTTATATGTATATACTTATATATATATATATATTTACTTTATTTTATAATTAATAATGATAGTATATATTTACAGTTATTTAATAGGCACCCATATATATATAATATATATTATATATATATATATATATTATATATATATATATATATTATATATAATATATAGGCCTAGCTCTTGTGGTTAGGAGGGTTAGCTCCCCTAGCGGTGGGCTAGGTTCGAGCCCTCCCTTCCCCACCCGAGGTGGCTGGGCGCTTTGGCCGCGGCCCTCGGGTTGGGGGCCCCCTTGCCGGACACCCCACCCCCCTGGCCCCCCCTCCCCCCGGGTTACCCCCCACCCCCGGACCCCCCCCCCCCCTCCGGGCCCCCCCAAAAAAAAAAAAAAAAAAAAATATATATAATATATATATATATTATATATTTTTATTTTTTTTTAATAGGCACCCATATATATTTACAGTTATTTAATAGGCACCCTATATATATATATAGATATATATATATATATATATATATATATATAATATATATAAAATATATATATATATTAATATATATATATTTTATATATATATATATATATATATTATATATAGTAAATATATATTATATAGTAATATATATATATATATATATATATATATATAATATATATATATATATATATATATATATATATATTGTAATCTCCATAAAAAATCTAAATAAAACCTCAATATTATCTATTTCTAGTGTAGGGCCTATTCATGTAAATATGAATATATATATATTATAATGTTTATTGACAAAAATAATACCAATAATATTATTATTATTATTATTATAATAATCACCTCAATAACATTGATAATAATAATATATATAATAATAATATAATATAATAATAATAATAATAATAACGAAATTCAATAAACCAATAATGGTATATATACCATTATGTACAGTCTAATATCACAAAAATGTACGAGGACCTATTTTATACAAATATCATTGAATATCGACTAATAATGATATTTATCATATTAAGTAAGAATACTTAGATTATATTCATTAGATCATTAAAACGGAATATACACCATCCTACCAAAATACATCAACACGACTGTCATTGGACGTCCCGCATGACTACATGGGCTTGGCTTGGTTCGGGTCCAGTCCAGGCTAGTTTGGTACAACCGGGTCACTTAAACGTCAATAATATTAATAATGAATAATTAAACTATTTATAATGGTAATGTCACAACTTAGCTTGGTTTTTCTAGTTAGGACATCACTATGGCTCGGCCTTCCCTGGCATACACTAGTCAAGACACGTCACTGCACTATCCGTGCCACGATTTCTAGTCACCATGCACTCGAAATTAATCACGATTAAAGCCCTCTTTCGTAATAATTAACTAATTAATTATTTATAACATTCTAAAAATCTTCATTTAAATCAATTAAATAATAATAATAAATATTTCAAAATTTTCGGGAAGGGGAGCTACAAATCTACCCACCTTAAAAATAATTTCGTTCTCGAAATTCTAATTCAAAACTATTCCTAAAAAAATTTAAAAAGGAAGTCTGCCTTAACCTTAATCTCCTTAAATTTTAATTCCTCAAAATGGTTTATATTCTTCTCCTAGCTATTTTGTAACTACATAACCTCTAGGACTTCTACCCACCTTAGTCACACTACTCCTCACAACTAAAATCTTATAATCTTCTAACTAGTTGCTAACTGTTACGCCCTACGAAGCAGAATACTGGAGAGAGGGGGCGGACACAGCCAGCTACGTATATTGAAGTGCAACCCACCTCGCTATACGGTCACGGCTGTCTAGATACATGAGGCTTTAACTACAAGCCATCAGTCTCTTATGGTCATGAACAAGCCTATTGTCTCATTCTCAAGCAAATAATAGCAGCTACAAGATGCCAGAGCACCAAATATACAATAGCAAGGCATCCCATACATTACATATTTGTATGATCATGAAGCTAGTCATACAAAATACGAAGACTAGCAAGAGTTTCAGTCATACATGACCAACCCTTGGATTTGTTAATCATGTTACATCCCGTAGGCAGACAGTAAGTAAAGTGCAATCGAGCTAACACGTGCTCGTCGGCTAAACGCCTCAAAAGATTAATTTACAATAGAGTGGAAGAGCAAAAATAAAATCCACTCGTTGCCAGGGTTACGCCTGGTAGTCACCATCTGGCTAGAAGATAGGAAGATCCTCTGGAGCTGCTCCGGTATCTGGACACGCAAACCCAGCTGGGTCAGATCCCAGAAAGAGCAAGTGCCACAAAGGAGGCTTCACTTAAGAACTCAAACCAGCAATTAGCACAAGAACATAATTATATAATAAAGGACTGAAAATATAGAAAATCATGATAATATATGATAGGATAACCATGGGACTATTCAGATAACCAAGTTACAACACGTAAACCAAACAAGGACCGGGGTTGTAACCCTTCATCTGAACGGAACTTGGTTTTCCACCATTTATCGATAAGGTAACACAAGAAATCGGGTCATGTAAAAATCTTGTACATGACGAGGACAAGACTAGACTGGTTAGACTCCACCAACATTCACGGCCAAGCAATAATTACGGCTTGATACTTTAACTAACTAGGGTTATCACAGGCCTAGTTACTAGCAAGATGCAATAAGATTATTCCAACAGCCACAAGTCCTGCAGACCATCCAGGTTACCCTGACACAATTAGGGTTGAGCTCATGTGGGTACATTATCCAGGAAACACATGTACCCTTAAGTAGCTTGAAGGGGTGCAACACATGACAGTGTGTTGGAAATGTGCCCTACTCGACGGCAGGCTACAAATCCCATGATGGGGCATCCAGAAAACGGGATTACCTGTAGCTGGGAATCTCTTGACGACTACTAGATTATTTTAGTTATTAGCCTTAGTCAGCTTCAGTATCTACCCCTGACCGTGGTACTCAGGGGTCCATGCCCTAGACATGATGCAAGACAATACTGGTTCATTTGTATAAACACAATCGCCCACGGTGTCCAGGCCATTCATTCTTGTCATGTCATGTTAGCCGTCGCAACAGCATATCAAGGTTATCATGTAGGTTACTTATCAAGAGTGCGCCACGATGGACCACTATCATGTCAAGTTACTTGTCAATAGTGCACCACGACGGGTCACTATCGTGTTCTATCCCTACATTATCATGTCGTGTTCATATAAAAGTCATACCAATATTGAAATCATGCCACATCCAAAATATAACCCTGCCATGAGGGTTGCCGCAAAAGACTAGCCGCAAGAGGGTTGCCGCAAAAAGCTGGCCGTATGGGGGTTACCGCAAAAGGCTGGCCACATGAGGTTGCCGCATAAGGCTGGCCGCGTGAAGTTGCCGCATAAGGCTGGCCGCATGAAGTTGCCGCATAAAGCTGACCGCATGAAGTTGCCTCATAAGGCTGGCCGCATGAGGTTGCCGCATAAGGCTGGCCGCATGAAGTTGCCGCATAAGGCTGGCCGCATAAGGTTGCTGCATAAGGCTGGCCGCATAAAGTTGTCGCATAAGACTGGCCGCATAAAGTTGCCGCATAAGGCTGGCTGCATGAAGTTGCCGTATAAAGCTGGCTGCATGAAGTTGCCGCATAAAGCTGTCCTTCTTCTCCAAAGATCCGAGAAGAAGAACCATGGAAACCATGGCTTCAAAGCTCCATTAATCCTTCATTTAAAGTCAAATCAGGACTTCCATTGGTCAAAATGGGGTAGAACAAAATTCTCTACAACATGGAACAATCAAAACATAAAATAACAAGGTTTGATAGATCAAAATCCATGAAATCCAAAAATACAACAAACTTAGATCTACATGAAATAAACCATGGAATTTAAAATGCTAAGTACTAAAGTGTCTTAGAATTCCGTGAGAAAGACAATGGAACAACAAAAATTGAGTTCCTCCTTGAAGGAAGTTGCACTTGCCTAAGCTCTTGGTAGGTGGAGAGAGTTAATGGAGGAAGAAGAAGAAATAAATGAATAAGTGAATGAGGAAAGAGAAAGGGGTTAGTAGCTTATAAAGATGGGTTAGCATGTTGGACCAACCCAACCAAGCCAAACCCAAAACCAAGCCATGCCAATATTAAACTAATGTAAGATTAAACCAAGATCAAGCTAAGCATGACAAGTCTAACTATGGGTCGGGATTCCGTACACGTATACTGGAAATACGTATAACAGAAAATAGAGGTGACACTAACAATCCTACCAACAGATATCTACTGCATATGGCATCTATAATCTTCTCATATCTATCAAGTAACCCAAAATTTAACAAGCAACAAATTTACCCAAGTAGCTAATAAATATTGATAAATTCTAATAAGCAAGACCATTCGTCGCTCTGAAATAGGAAGGACGGGAAGATTAGGAAGAATAATCGAGAGCAAATATGAAGTTTCAAGAGTGGTAGAGAGTATCCAATGATGCAGATAGAAAGAAAGTTTATGAACCATTGACTTATTTGCTATATTGGGCTAGTCTAGTTCAGTCACTTGCTACATCGAAGAACCCTTCATTTTTTTAGAGAAGCTTGCAATCCGTGCAATACAAAAATTCCGTTCTCTAAGTTAATCTAAACAAGGTTCCATATTAGAACGAAATTTGAGAAATTAAGATTGTGATCTTGTCCGTGGTTATTTAAACACATGAGCAAGGAATATAAATGCAATACACGATCGTATCACGACTTCTAGGTAGATGGAATAAGGGTTACGAATGACTTCACATTCTAAGAGGTGGAGACTACATAATAGGTATAGGGACCTATTTCAACTAGTTCGATTTTATAGTCCAAATATGGAGGTATGTATGGATGGGTTTTACTGGGTCTTAATGGGTTCCCTGATTGGACATCTATCATTGGTTGGATGAACCTTGGATTTCAATCTATATGGACTGGACAAGATCCCAAAGATAAAACTATTTCTACTAGGTTAGGGTGACCTGGAATAGGTTTCAACCCAAGTGGTTGAGCTAATTGCCAGTCAGGTTGGTTAGCTAGGTCCCTAAAGCCCAAAAATGCACCTTCAGTGGCTTTTTTTTAAGTAGCACATGAGGCCTCAATTGGGTGGCACACTAGGGGCATGTGCGTAGTGGGCTTCGAGTAGATCACAACCATATATTGGGTCGGATGAATTGAGTCGAGGTTGAGGCTCTAATAGAAGTCGGAAAGTATACCGGTATTATGGTAAGGGTTATAGCTAGTCCTTTTGACCTAAAAGTTGTACCATAAAATAGAGTACAAAGGGATGTGTTTGAGTGGGACATGATATATCTAGATGAAGGTGGACTCGTCTAGATCTTGCATATGAAATTTGTTGGAAGGTAACAGCTGGTCTCGTGCTCCGAACATAAATGACACGGCCGGGGACACAAAATGATCTAAATGGAAAGTGGGAGTCCATAGGGCACTAATTATCATCCTAATGGAAATTATTCTAATTAATCGGAAATTCTCGTATATCCCAAAATTTTAGAAGACTTATAGTCTAATCACCTTAGAAGCTAGGACATGGTTTTAGGAATAATAAGGTTAGAAGAATTCCAAAGTCCGGATATTGTACCTCGACTCTTGTTAATAAGGAATAAGGCACGGCATAACAGAATACGGTAGATATAAGTTAAGTCAAGGATCATTCCTCAATAAATGGAAAATAAGGGTGTACAATGACACATGGTCGATAAATAGAATGATCTATTCGTCCATAGTATACAAGAGTTATCGACGGGGTAACCAACTCTAAGGTACATCATATAAAAGATTTCTAACAACTGAGTCGTGAATTTCTATTTGTATCAAGCCTGTCAGACTATTGTCACAAGGGTTCTAGTGGTATGGGCTGTAGTGATCATGTATTGCTGTTGATAACTGGTAGATCATAATATGACAGGGTATTTAAGCTATGGTATTGGTTAAACTAGTGACTGTGGTGTTCCAATACTAGTTAGGTCTTAATAATAAAATTTACATAACTAGGGTAATATTTGTTGGAAACCAATCTCGGGATGGGTATCTACCATAGTCATGGTAAATAATTGCCCTTACCTTTGTCTATTCATCCCGTGTCTAAACTGTGGGCTTAGGTCAAGGAAAGGTTGGGTTAAGGCTTAGGGGTTGCTAGTTAAAGCAAGCTTCAAGCAAATAATTAGATACTCATAACAATTGGTTTCTTGTGAATAGATAGTCTCCTATGTTGGCATTTGACTAAGGGTAAAACCCTAATCATTCTCAAATTCAGATGGCTAGAAGGTCCCAATAGTAGTTTGAGGGTTGAAAGGAGAAAGAGTAACTCAAGGCAAGGTTCTAGTCACATGGCTGGCCGATGGTAGCTACACTTGTGTATACAACTATCATAGCCATGGGGATACTCTGTTTCTATCTACCAATTACGAGCTTTCGTCTTTCCAAATCAGTGAAAGACAGAAACAGTAAAGAGTTCAAGAAAGATATCACTGAATACAATTACGTGATTCAAAGGCGAATGTATAATTCAAGAGGAATTGTCAATGCAGTCGCGGATAAGACCCTAGAGACATCTATATCTCAATCCACGTAGGTTAATCAGAGGAAGAGCGAACCGAGTGCACTAAGGTTGATCAGACTTTAATACATCAATTCGGATTTAGACAATGTGTTAATAGGCGTCCCCAATAAATATATGTCTTGAATCAAGCTCGGTAAAAGAGTAAGCTTACAAAACTAGGCTGTAATAGCAGCATTGATCAAGATAGTCAAAATACAAGTACACGAGATTTTTGAAAGGAGGCACAAGTATTTCGAATTTTGTGAGAATCAAAACCTTACCTGGTGTTATTGCTTATACAGTCATCCTACTATCTTCTTATCCATAAGGCCTTGGTCGACTAATGGGTTATGGACCTCTAAATTCTATATCCTAGGTAAACCTATTAGTGTCAGTCAATTACCTCGTTAATAGATCACAAGGATTGCAGAATGCTAGGTTGGGAGATATGCTACCCAACTTACAGAACTTCCACTAATATTGGCTTTAGATCTTATGGGACATAAAGGGCATTTTCCTATCCTCTATAGTATCCTAAACTTGTAATCACGTCTGAAGTCATTTTACCGAGGATTATGCCTCGTCCGTATACTCTGCCTGTGGTAAACCCTTGGTTCCGTGATTCAGATGTGATATGCTATCAGATACTCTACCTTATATTGACACAAGGTCTTAAAAGGTCAACGAAGATATAGTTTTAGCAATGTTCTATAACTTATGATTCTTTGAAATAATTTCAACTCTATGGGTCGTGCCTCGCCAGTGTGCTGCTGTCTAGCCATCGCAGTCGTTAAAATTACTCCAACTATATTCCTAAGAACTTCAATGAGCTGCTAGAGATTCAAACTAGTTGACTATGATAGAAACCGTAAACATCTGCTAGAAGTCTCAATCCTTAAGGTAAAAGATTGATCGGAGAGGAAATAACTGAAGACAAGGGAAGTAAGAACATCCTAACCTTCATTTCATATGTATTTCAAATGGTTGAGGGAAAACTTTTGAATCAAATCTGCCTCGAGGTTTGTACACGAATAACATAATCAGAAATTATAAACCAATTCCTTACAGCAAAATAGAATTTGAAATAGGCATTTCTAGCTTATGCTATAATATTTATATCTAATAGAGCAAAAGAAATTTGAACAGTTTACCAAGATTAGAGCCTTAATTCTAGGAAAGCTAACTTACCAAGTGAATAGTATATTCGTATTGGATCTTATCGTCATATGAAAAGTAATAGTGTATCTATAGAGATCTGACAAGCTATCCAAATTTAACAATTCTGTATCTAAATTGCATGGCCTATCAGACAATCTTAACTACCCATTTAGTCAAATTAATAAGGGACCCTTATCCCAGTTATCCTCCTAAATCATTTCAATCCTAATTGTGAATGAGCATTTCCTAGGCGCAGGCTCGCAACAGTACGACTAACTTAAGTACTATCACGAGTTCGCAATCTTTTGTGAAAACTGACCGATATGGGCCACCACAACGAGACGTGTCCAAGCCAGCCTACGCCGCAGAGTCGGCGGTAGAACGTGTCACGGCCAAGATACTCAAATCACATAAAGAGTAACTTCATTGCCCATTCACATTTCTAAAATTTATTACAACTTTTACAACATTTATATTTAAAGAAAATACAAGATTCTTACAATTAATGAAAATGATACAACTACTATCTATTTCTAGGTATCTGTCCGTAAGTACACCCGTATCTCCCAAAGCTAAGTGAAGCCACAGCTAACCTAAAAATGTTGGTTTTCAGTCAGGAATGGAACAAGCACACAAACCGACGGCAATGCAAAAATACAATAGAATTAACAAGACATAAAAATAACATATGAGAGATGAAAACTAGAAAGTAACTGATGACATAGCAAGCGGTAAAGAAAATCAGGGAACAAATAAAAGTCAACTATCTATGTGCTTTGAAATATCTTGTTCGACATATGAACGACTAAGGGATAAATACGGCACTCTGCATGTGTCGTGTGCAGCTGCTATCAGTCAAGATTAGACATATTGGGATAGGTAAGAGGTAGTTCACATGTCTACTATGATATTTTCCCGCCCAGCTAGTACTCATGCAATAAGGTTGCAAGCATGATAATCATGAAAATGACAGTCAAGAATGTATAATAAATCCATGATACTAATTTTTGTGTGACGAGTGTGTCAACAAGCAGCAAGACATATGTATAAATATGAAATTAAAAGACTACTATGAATCGAAAGCAATCAGAAAGTGCACTTGCCTGAGGTCCTTTGCTGGTGAAACCGATAATACAACCACATCAGATGAGTCACTAAAGTCAATACATGCAAAAAAAGTCCCCGGATGCTGAAATAGACATTACCAACGTTCTCAGAATAGTCAAATTAGCTAGAATTTCTTGTCCTTAAGTCTAATTCTGGACACAGGAGCAAAACGGTAATTTCGGGTCACAACGGTGTCTGCCGTTGGACTCGCTTTGCACCGAAAAGTATGCCAGAGTTAATGGTCTCTAAAGTCATCAAAGTACTTATTTACAGATTCGTTTTGATGATACAACCGTATGTCCAAAGTTGGATTCCGGCAGGCCGTGCACAAAATCCCCCGTTGAATCGGATCGTGGGGCCTGCAAAACGGCGATCCGGTCAACTGTCACAGAATCGGACCAAACTTGGCATACAGGACCAAAAAAATGATACGGTCCTGTTGGCATAAGTTTTGTCTCGATCTGACGAACGTGCACAATGTAATTGAAAAATTTGTACAGAGGCCGATACGGTGAATTTCGACGGATACGCATCAAATTCGTCGCGCACACGTAACCAATTTAAATTCCGTCAAAACCCACACTTCCACGAAGCCGATACGCACCTTTTGATGCTTTTAGTTCGCGACCACCTCGCCCGGATTGGCGGGACGCACGTCGTATCGAAGGATTTTATTGTTTTTAAAATAGGTTTTTTGTAAACTTTGGAATCTGATTTCTCGGCACATAGTCGATGAAATTGACTTCTGCGAAATGGGTTGTGAAGCTCTATATGTTGTCTATAACTATATTCAAGTAGAATTTCTAATCTGGTACTAGATCAATCAGAATCGACCTTCAAACGTGGATGAGTGGACTGTTATTTGCTCTATTTTCGAACAGGTTTTTACCGAACTTTGGTTAAATTTTTTGGACAACTTAGCGCATGAAAGTTAAATCCGTTTGAAGGGATCCTAAGAGCTAAGGTTAGCGACGTACCGGATCAAGTGGATCGGGAAACGGTGGAGAGGGGTGGCGGGAAAACTGCTATAAGTAGGCCCCGCGGCTGGGCTGGTGTTGTGCGAGCACGCTGCTGCATCCGTGCGCTCGGTCGGCCTGGCGGCACTCTGGCTGGCTGACAGCCCCCTATGGCGGCGTGGGGAGGTCGCCAGGGCTAGGCGCGGTTACGGCTAGGGTTTTCTCAATTTTCCCCTTTGTTTTGATATGTATATATGTATGTAAACAGAGTCAGGGGTTTAAACGCTTGGCTGTGTTTGGGGAATGATTGGGCCGGGCTTTGCTGCTGCTGCTTCGTTGGGACGGAATTTGCCCCTCCAAGTATAAACATATATATATATATATATATATATATATATATATATTTTTTATATATATATATATATATATATATATATTTTTCGGTTATATATATATATATATTTATATATAAATATATATATATATATATACATATATATATATATATATATATATATATATATATATATATTTTATATATATATATATTTTTATATATATATATTTTTATATATATATATATATATATATATATATTATATATATATAATATTATATTATATATATATATATATATATATAGATATATATTATATAATATATATTTATATATACATACACATACACACATATATCATATATATTATATATACATACACATACACACGTATACTATATATTTATATATACATACCACATATATATTATAATACACATTTATATGTACATACTTATAACTCTATATATATATATATTTTATATATATATATATATATACATACACACATATATATTATATACACATTTATATGTACATACTTATATAACTATCTCTCTCTCTCTCTCTCTCTCTATATATTATATATATATATATATATTATATATATATATATATAGATATATATATATATATTATAATATATATTTATATATATTATATATAAATATCTATATATATATATATATATATATTATATATAATTTTCTCTTTTTTTCAAACATTATACTAATATATATATATATATATATATATATATATCTATATAGATTATATATATATATATATATATATAATATATATATATATACACACACTTTATTGTATAATTAAAAATGAGATATATCTTATAGTTATTTAATAGTACCCATATATCTAAATAAAACCTCAATATTATCTATTTCTAGTGTAGGACCTATTCATGTAAATATGAATATATATATTATAATATTTATTTGACAAAAATAATATAACCAATAATAATTATTATATAATAATTACCTCAATAACATTGATAAAAATAATATAATAATAACGAATTCAATAAACTAATATGGTGTATATACCATTATGTACAGTCTAATAATCCTAAAATGTACAAGGACCTATTTTATGCAAATATCATTGAATATCAACTAATAATGATATTTATAATATTAATTAAGAATACTTAGATAATATTCATTAGATCATTAAACGGAATACAACACCATCATACCAAAATACATCAACACGAATGTCATTGGACGTCCCTCATGATTACATGGGCTTGGCTTGGTTCGGGTCCAGTCCAGGCTAGTTTGGTACAACCGGGTCACTTAAATGTCAAATAATATTAATAATGAATAATTAAACTATTTATAATGGTCATGTCACAACTTAGCCTGGTTTTCCTAGTTAGGACATTTCTTTGGCTCGGCCTTCCTTGGCATGGCTAATAAACTAGTCAAGGCAAGCCACTGCACTATCCGTGCCACGATTTCTAGTCACCATGTACTCCAAATTTAATCATGATTAAAGCTCTCTATCATAATAATTAACTAATTAATTATTTATAACATTCTAAAAATCTTCATTTAAATTAATTAAATTATAAATAAAAATATTTCAAAATTTTTGGGAATGGGAGCTACACGTTCAAGGTTTGTTCTTAACTGCATAAACACATTAGAATGGTTAGGTAACCCTTGTCAATGTTATATCACCCCCGTTCCATTATGTCACGACCCGCACCCTAGAGTAAGAGCACGAGACGTAGGTACGTCCAGCCTACGCCGTAGTATCGACGGTAGAATGTTGTCCTAGGTCAATATTTAACAATATAAAGGTACTTGTACAGTATATACACTCCGAATGGAGGTGACATAACAAATACAGTCTCAATCACATCTAAGGTAGAGCATGATAAAGATAGATAGATAGATAAGAAAAGAATGGAAATCACAGACAATACAATCCGGATAAGTCTAAGTGTCTAAATAAGTACATATCCCAATACAACTCAGAATCATAGTACAGTAATCCAGAAAGATAATGAAAGACATCCTAATCTAGGGGAGTGTCATCCACTGCTAGTGGGTCCTGCTGCTGGTCCAGGTCACAGTAATCATCTAGGGTCGTACCGTAATAAGTAGGACAGAACGCCTCAGCCTCGTCCTCTGTAATATTTTCAACAGGTCCAGTCAGGACAGGAGCGAGTACAGTACATCTCAACAAATCATAACCGGTTAGGAAGTATAAACATGCTAGAGAGTAAGATACAGGAAACTGATAGAATAACATGTTATAAAAAGAGAGAGACTGTAAGTAAATAGCTACAGTATATAGAGAACTAACAGTGACTAGTGATTCAGAGCACAAGATGGTTATGTAAACGGCACAATGTTGCACACGAATAATCTAAAGAGGTTGCACACGAGTAATCTACTAGATTGAATATATAACCACTTCTACTACCCCGCCCCAATCAATACACAAGGATCTAGCCAAGTTATGTTATTGCACACGAAGTATAGTCGTACATGAAGATCATGTAAGCACATGAGTATACACGATTTCACACGATTTGTACACGAAAAGCAAGAACACAAGGAGTACACGATGCTCATGATAAAGTACACGAACATGAAATACCCGATGTATCCGCTAAGGGGATAACATCGCACGACAAGATCCATATAGTACTAATCCGTGTTTTTAACGTGTCAGCATTATGTAAAGTAATCTAAAGCAGGAAATATAATCCTAAACAGGATATAAAATGATCAGAGAATGTACTCGCCTGTATCCTGAGTATCTGAAGAGTATCTACTGTCCAAGGAGTGGTGTCTGTCTCCTAGAGAACAGTACAAGTCACTATAAGTCTAAAATGATATAACAGACTGCTACAATGCATCTACATGAAGTTTGGGGTCAAACTGGACTAAAGTCAACTCTCGGTCAACTCTAGTCAACTAGACTAGTCAAACTTGATCAACTAGGCCAAGCCTAAGCCAAACAAGTCTCACTAAGCCTAACCAGCCTATTCTAGCAAGCACACACCATTTCTAGGCTATACAAGTCAACTACACACTTAACTGGCATTCAAGCCATACCCATAGGCAATGAGCCATAGGCTATAGGCCCATAGGCTATATTACCTATAGTCCAAACCACATATTCATACATATACATATGTTAATATATATCTAAAATAATATAATAACCACATATAGACATATATATATATATATATATATATATATATATATATATATATATATATATATATATATATATATATATATGTATATACATAGAGAGATAGGAGAGGAAATCATGTGAGGGTGTTTGTGTACATGTGTGTGTGTGTGATACAAAGGGTGTGTGTGTATCATGTAGAAAAACAGTGTGTGTGTGAGAGTGGAATAAAGTGGCATGTGGCATGGTAGGGTGAAACATAGAGTGTATGACAGTGCCATATGAGAGTGAAATATAGTGTGTTCCTGTGTGTGTGGGGAGACATGACAGTTTAGTGATAACAAAGTGAACCATTGCAATGACAGTAAAGGAAAATATGGTATTTGAATCAACAGCTAGTGATTTCTCAGAAAAAGGAGATGACAGTTATAACAAAACCCAATTTCGAATTCAACATCCCATTGAAAACCATTTGCCAACCACATTCAAAGTTTGTTTTAAGAAGGAAATCAACTCAGTTTCAAGAAGGAATGA
Organism: Iris pallida; assembly: GCA_029216955.1. Taxonomy (NCBI): domain Eukaryota; kingdom Viridiplantae; phylum Streptophyta; class Magnoliopsida; order Asparagales; family Iridaceae; genus Iris; species Iris pallida. Next base: position 7,194,379 of record JANAVB010040620.1, read on the forward strand.
AAGTTAGAACCTAATGACAGGTCAAATAAACCAATCCCAAATTCGAATTTCATTCACCAAAGGAATTTTAAACTAACAGTGAACTGGCAACATGTATTTCGATTGATATTGAATTCTAAGATTCATAAGAAATCAGTTTAAAAATAGGGAATGAAACATTGACAGTAAACTTCTGTCCAAACCAATTCGAATCCTATTTCCCTTTGAAAACCATGTATCCCATTTGAATCCCAATCTCCTAACATCATCACATTCCTCATTAGCAGTAACTAATACTTATTCACTTGAATTTAAATATGGAAATAACATTCAAAAATCAGTTTGAAAGGAACCCAATATCAGTTTTCAGAAACTGAAAGTATGTATCAGTCGATCCATTTTACAGCTCAACCCAAAATCGAAAATCCAAAACAAGGTGCAAAAACCTAAGCTATCATGAGAATCTAATCTAGCAGATATTAATACACATGTTCAAGTGATCAAACATGAAATTAATTATTACAATCGATTTTAGACAGGAATTGAATCTCAGGATTTGAAAACTAAAGCAAGTATCAGTCAACAGTCCAATTCAATGTTCGAAATCCCATTCTTGAACATAAAACCTAGTCTAATATGTAAAACCAATCTAACATGAACTAATACACATTTACAATCAATTAATATGACAAAAATAATTAATTAAACATGTTGAAACTGGAAATGAACTCAGTGTATTAACAAAACGGAAGCATGTATCAGTCCTTATGGAAACTTCAAATTCGAATAACAAATCTTGTTAATATGGTGAATTAAGAGTTGGTGATTAACAAGCAATACGTGCACGTGATGTACACCCCATATCGTGTCCAAAACCTAACACGAACGTGTCCAAAACCCCACACGAACTCAGTACTGCACTGTACACGTACAGTGGTGAACCCGTGCACGTGTCCTAGCTCACACGACACGAGACCATTGGACATGAGACTTTGGGAGTGTCTTGTCAGACACTGCCCCTAGCTCCGTGTCCAATCTCACGTGTCTACGAGCCCTAGAACGGCCGTACGGATACGCGGGTAGCAGGACAGCTAACCGCTTGCGCGCGGGACGTGTCCACGGGTCCAATGCGACTCCGACACGACACGAAACGTGCTCAGACACTTAGAAACCTATAAACGACACTAAAACCTAATTTTCTATTCAAACAAAATTAGAAAATAGGATCGAAATGCCCACTGTGGCATTTCGTCGAACACCTACGGATCTATACTGATACGTGTCCGATACGGATACGTAAAGGACACGAAACCTTGTAAAACCTATTCCTATAGTTAGAGGACACCTAGGGCTTTCTATCCATGCCTAGAAATCAAAATTTCATGGAGGGAATAAGAAGTTACCTATTGGTGTTCTTCCTCAAAGAAAGCTTCAAAATAGGGGATCCTTCTAGCTAGCCCCAAGCTCCAAATTGTCCCAAATCTGAGAATAGCCTCCATGAACAGTACGGGAATGTAAATTAGGTCACCATGGAAGAAGTTTGAATGAAAAAGGATTTATATTGATTAAAATAGGAAAGGGTTTCTATAGGGACAAACCTTGTTCTTGTAAAATGGAGAGAATGAACAAAAGAGGCAAGTGTTTTGAGAGAGACTTTATAGGGGATTGTGGCCTAGTGGCCGGCAATGATTGTTAGGGCTAGGGTTTTGAGATTTGATCAATGGCTATCAATCCATCTAGTTAATCAATGGTCCTCAAGCCTAGGTTTCACACTTGGCCTAAAGGCAACCTAGTTAGCTCTAACTAACATGACTTAAGCAAGACTAATAAATACTAACTAACACTAACCATGGTTAGCTAAGTCTAGCTATAACTAATCTAGGTTAGGTCAAATCTAGGTTAGGGCTAAACACAATACAAGGCAATTAATTAAATCATATTTAAATCACACCATTCCAATAATCATATTAAATTCCAATTAAATATATATTAATTCAAATAAATTCAAAATGACAAGAATACCCTCAAACTAGAATGATAATTAAATTATCCTAATGACATGGTTAGGCTCTAGGTCATGCAGTCTCTAGGGTTTCACTAGCAGCACATCAAAATCACAAGTCATGACTTAGAGCAGTTTTTAAATAGTTTAAAAAAATGATTAAAAATTACCAAAAATCATAATGTGAAATAAATAACAATAATAATAATTATAATTACAAAATTTTAAAATTATCCTCATCTGGAAAACTGGGTGTTACAATCTTACCTCCCTTAGAAAAATTTCGTCTTCGAAATTAAGATGATCGCACCCCTTTTAGGTCAAACATAGTCAAGGGTCAATCACTAGTCAATTTCTCAACTTCCTAGTACTTGGTCATCAGCTGGTCAACTTATTTGGATTTTACCTATGCTAGCTACCTAAGTGTTGGCAACTAGAATTTAGCAAAAAGAGAAACTCTATAATAGGCTGGCTCTTAACTTTTCAATCCTATCAAGTCACCCATAACTAAATACCTACAAGCTAAGCACACCAATCCCAAATACCACATATATATATATATGCTCAAAAATAATAACCCATCACATATGTCCTAAGTATATCATCTATATATATATATATGACTGATCAACCAAGGGTTAAAGTAGACTAAACTTATAAGTGACTGAACAAATGCTTAGAATTTAGGCTAAGGATGAATGGTCTGAATCATCAGTGTAGGCAAAAGGAAATGATGCTAAGGAGACTGAAATTTTGAGCTAAAGGACAAGACATTTGGGTCCACTTGTATAGTCAAAGTGAAAGGAAACCTACATGGTGACTGAAACATGCCTCTAGATCAACCTGGCCTCTCCTCTATATCCGGCTGAACTAACTACATGCAGGACAGTGGTCTAAAGAAGTGAACCAAATTGGTGTACAGGAAATGCAATAGGCAGTATACTACAAATGGGTGCAGGCTACATACCAAATCAAAATACATTACATATATATACAAACTATATATATATTAACCTTCATCACCTCAACTCTACTCAAGGTCTAATAACACACACTCCCTACCACATGCCTATCACTCCAATGAAGGGGTCAGATACTGTAAGGTGTACTGGGATAGAACAGTAAAATGTCCCAAGTGGTGAGTGCAGGCCTCTAGTATGCATGATACTAACTCTCCAGATATACAGAATATGGTAAGGGATTGATGGTTATATTGGTGAGTCAATAATTGGGGTCTGAACTATGGTCCAGTGAAACCTATGATGCAACATGGTAGGTAATAAAATTTGAGTGCAGTGAACAACTTGTACAAGTCTGAACCAAGGGGACAGGGTATCTTGTGAAGGGTCTGCACACTGCCTATAAAGGTTGATCAAACATGACTGAACTCCACTCAAAGAGAAATTAACTATAATAGAAAACTTAACCAAATATAGGCTAAATAACATGTCAATACCCTATACAACAATGGCCTATAGATACCAACCAACCCATCACATATGCCAATATCATCTGCAATCTATATGTATATATAGACCTCTCAGTCTTAGGTGAACTGCAACTATACTCAAGGATAGGCTCTGGTCATGGGTACCTCACTGGAAAAAGGTAAGGAAAGTAATAACAATCATCAAGGTTGTAAGGCATACTAACATCCTATATATAAACTGGTTGGTATTATAAATAACAGAAAAATCATCTACAATGGGTTACTATTCTAATACCAATACTAACTATCATCTCTAAGGTACAGATACTCTACAAGTCATCACATCATTACACTATGAAAGAACTACATATGAATAAGCTATACAACTAAATATCCCTACTCCTAAGTTATTTGATGATGGAATACAATTTTTATAACAACAGAAGGGTATGATAATCATATGCGTCTGTCCAAAATCATGTTGTTCAGAGTCTTCGTCAAGCTAGTGAGCAAGGCTACGATAATCACAGAGTCCTTGACTAAGGTACATACCTCTAGGTTCATGGTATTTAAAATGTTTGCATTGCCGCATACGACGACGAAAACCTTAAATTCCCACACCCGAGAAATACGTCCAAAATCTGACTATATGTCCTTACTATGCCAGCTAACACGACTATCGAAGATTCTAGATCCCATAACTGAGGTGACCTAGCCCATATGATTTTTTTCAGAAGAAAACAAACATAACACAAGAACAACAGAACAAAATTAATCAGTCAACAAGGAGCAGATGGAATCAAATTTCACGATAGTTATTAGAGGCAAATGTGGAAATAGAATCGAGAAGATCGGAACCTGCAGCAAGATCTCCAATAGCCTGTGCATCTTCGACAGTCCTAGCAAAAGCTCGCCCTTGCTGGTTTCCTCTAGCCTGCTGCTGATGCTGTATGTACCTCTGCTGCTGAGAGAATTGGAAATGACGGAGAAGGTCTCTGTACAGGCGGATGTGCACCTCCAATATAGCAAAAACGCCAACCTGAGTCAGCACAACAGGAGCTGCGGTCTCGAGGCCCTGATGAACAGGACGAGAGGTGGCCAGCCTTTCGATAGTATCCCCCAGACCGGAGCGATGAGATCGTGTCTCCATAACCATCATGAAGACAGATCAAAACAAGAAGCAATTACTGAGAATGAAGCAAAAAATCAAAGGAGGACAGTTTATATTCAAGGGAAGACGATAAGAAGCAAATTTAGATAAAAGGAATCTGATAAGGAGTTTTTCCTAGTGTGATTGAGTACCTTCAAAATATCCTAATCCTACTGCAGGCTGTAGTGATACTCTAGTTCGAATACCGCTACATTCTAATCTAGACCTGTATGGGCCACCACTAAAAACGTGTCACGACCCGTACCTTAGAGTAAGGACACGAGACGTGGGTACGTCCAGCCTACGTCGCAGTGTCGACGGTAGAACGCTGTCCTAAGTCAACATCTAACACTATAAAGGTACCTGTACAGTATATACACTCCGAATGGAGGTGACATAGCAAATACAGTCTCAATCACATCTAAGGTAGAGCATGATAAAAGATAGATAGATAAGAACAGAATAGAAATCACAGAGAATACAATCTAGATAAGTCTAAGTGTCTAAATAAGTACATATCCCAAAATAACTCAGAATCTCAGTACAGTAATCCAGAAAGATAATGAAAGACATGATAATCTAGGAGAGTGTCGTCCACTGCTAGTGGGTCCTGCTGCTGGTCCAGGTTACAGCAATCATCTAGGGTCACACCGTAATAAGTAGGGTAGAACACCTCAGCCTCGTCCTCTGTAATATTTTCAACAGGTCCAGTCAGGACAGAAACGAGTACAGTACATCTCAACAAATCATAACAGGTTAGGAAATATAAACATGCTAGAGAGTAAGATATAGGAAATTGAAAAAATAACATGATGTAAAAAGATAGAGACTGTAAGTAAATAGCTACAGTATATAGAGAACTAACAGTGACTAGTGATTCAGAGCACAAGATGGTTATGCAAACGGCACGATATTGCACACGAGTAATCTAAAGAGGTTGCACACGAGTAATCTACTAGATATAATACATAACCACTTCTACTCCCCCGCCCCAATCAATACACAAGGATCTAACCAAGTTATGTTATTGCACATGAAGTATAGTCGTACACGAAGATCATGTGAGTACATGAGTATACACGATTTCATACGATTTGCACACGAAAAGCACGAACACAAGGAGTACACGATGCTCATGATAAAGTACACGAACATAAAATACCCGATGTATCCGCTAAGGGGATAACATCGCACGACAAGATCCATATAGTACTAATCCGTGTTTTCAACGTGTCAGCATCATGTAAAGTAATCTAAAGCAGGAAATATAATCCTAAACAGGATATAAAATGATCAGAGAATGTACTCGCCTGTATCCTGAGTATCTGAAGAGTATTTACTGTCCGAGGAGTGGTGTCTGTCTCCTATAGAACAGTACAAGTCACTATAAGTATAAAATGATATAACAGACTACTACAATGCATTTACATGAAGTTTAGGATCAAACTGGATTAAAGTCAACTCTCGGCCAACCCTAGTCAACTAGACTAGTCAAACTTAGTCAACTAGGTCAAGCCTAAGCCAAACAAGTCTCACTAAGCCTAACTAGCCTATTCTAGCAAGCACACACCATTTCTAGGCTATACAAGTCAACTACATACTTAACTGGCATTCAAGCCATGCCCATAGGCAATGAGCCATTGGCTATAGGCCCATAGGCTATATTACCTATAGTCCAAACCACATATTCACACATATACATATATTAATATATATCTAAAATAATATAACAACCACATATACACATATATATGTATATACATAGAGAGATAGGAGAGGAAATCATGTGAGGGTGTTTGCGTACATGTGTGTGTGATACAAAGGGTGTGTGTATCATGTAGAAAAACAGTGTGTGTGTGAGTGGAATAAAATGGCATGTGGCATGGTGGGGTGAAACATAGAGTGTATGACAGTGCCATATGAGAGTGAAATATGGTGTGTTCCTGTGTGTGTGGGGAGACATGACAGTTTAGTGATAACAAAGTGAACCATTGCAATGACAGTAAAGGAATACATGACATTTGAATCAACAACTAGTGATTTCTCAGGAAAAGGAGATGACAGTTATAACAAAACCCAATTTCGAATTCAACATCCCATTGAAAACAATTTGCCAACCACATTCAAAGTTTGAAGGAAATCAACTCAGTTTCAAGAAGGAATAAAAGTTAGAACCCAATGACAGATCAAATAAACCAATCCCAAATTCGAATTTCATTCACCAAAGGAATTTTAAACTAACAGTGAACTGGCAACATGTATTTGGATTGATATTGAATTCTAAGATTCATAAGAAATTAGTTTAAAAATAGGGAATGAAACATTGACAATAAACTTCTATCCAAACCAATTCGAATCCTATTTCCCTTTGAAAACCATGTATCCATTTGAATCCCAATCTCCTAACACCATCACATTCCTCATTAGCAGTAACTAATACTTATTTACTTGAATTTAAACATGGAAATAACATTCAAAAATTAGTTTGAAAGGAACCCAATCTCAGTTTTTAGAAACTGAAGGTATGTATCAGTCGATCCATTTTACAGCTCAACCCAAAATCAAAAATCCAAAACAAGGTGCAAAAACCTAAGCTATTATGAGAATCTAATCTAGCAGATATTAATACACATGTTCAAGTGATCAAACATGAAATTAATCATTACAATCGGTTTTAGACAGGAATTGAATCTCAGGATTTGAAAACTAAAGCAAGTATCAGTCAACAATCCAATTCAATGTTCAAAATCCCATTCTTGAATATAAAACCTAGTATAATATGTAAAACCAATCTAATATGAACTAATACACATGTACAATCAATTAATATGACAAAAATCATTAATTAAACAGGTTGAAACTGGAAATGAACTCAGTGTATTAACAAAATAGAAGCATGTATCAGTCCTCATGGAAACTTTAAATTCGAATAACAAAATCATGTTAATATGGTGAATTAAAAGTTGGTGATTAACAAGCAATACGTGCACGTGATGTACACCCCATATCGTGTCCAAAACCTAACACGAACGTGTCCAAAACCCCACATGAACTCAGCACTGCACTGTACACACACAGTGGTGAACCCGTGCACGTGTCCTAGCTCATACGACACGTGACCATTGGACACGAGACTTTGGGAGTGTCGTGTCAGACACTGCCCCTAGTCCCGTGTCCAATCTCACGTGTCTACGAGCCCTAGAACGGCCGTACGGACACGCGGGTAGTAGGACAGCTAACCGCGTGCGCACGGGACGTGTCCACGGGTCCAATGCGACTCCGACACGACACAAAACGTGCTCAGACACTTAGAAACCTATAAGCGACACTAAAACCTAATTTTCTATTCAAACAAAATCAGAAAATAGGATCGAAATGCCCACTGTGGCATTTCGTCGAACACCTACCTATCTACACTGATACGTGTCCGATACGAACACGTAAAGGACACAAAATCTTACAAAACCTATTCCTACAGTTAGAGGACACCTAGGGCTTTCTATCCATGCCTAGAAATCAAAATTTCATGGAGGGAATAAGAAGTTACCTATGGATGTTCTTCCTCAAAGAAAGCTTCAAAATGGGAGATCCTTCTAGCTAGCCCCAAGCTCCAATTGTCCCAAATATGAGAATAGCCTCCATGAACAGTAGAAGAATGTAAATTAGGTCACCATGGAAGAAGTTTGAATGAAAAAGGATTTATATTGATTAAAATAGGAAAGGGTTTCTATAGGGACAAACCTTGTTCTTGCAAAATGGAGAGAATGAACAAAAGAGACAAGTGTTTTGTGAGAGACTTTATAGGAGATTGTGCCCTAGTGGCCAGCCATGATTGTTAGGGCTAGGGTTTTGGGATTTGATCAATGGCTATCAATCCATCTAGTTAACAAATAGTCCTCAAGCCTAGGTTTCACACTTGACCTAAAGGCAACCTAGTTAGCTCTAACTAACATGACTTAACCAAGACTAATAAATACTAACTATCACTAACTATGGTTAGTTAAGTCTAGCTATGACTAATCTAGGTTAGGTCAAATCTAGGTTTGGGCTAAACACAATACAAGACAATTAATTAAATCATATTTAAATCACACCATTTTAATAATCATATTAAATTCCAATTAAATATATATTAATTCAAATAAATTCAAAATGATAAGAATACCCTCAAACTAGAATGATAATTAAATTATCCTAATGACATGGTTAGGCTCTAGGTCATGCAGTCTCTAGGGTTTTACTAGAAGCACATCAAAATCACAAGTCATGACTTAAAGCAGTTTTTAAATAGTTAAAAAATGATTAAAAATTACCAAAAATCATAATGTGAAATAAATAACAACAATAATAATTATAATTACAAAATTTCAAAATTACCCTCATCTAGAAAACTGGGTGTTACACATTAGTAGCTTGGGACAATGTCGCATCGCGGTATAGTGTACTACCCCTCGTCCTTGTTTGGTTGCAGGGGTAGTCCACTGTTTCGATGATGAGATATTTGTTCTTGTTACAATTAGGACTATTTTATTTACTTGTGATTGGTGATATATTATATATATTCAGTGATGTGGCATGTTCTTTATGTATCTTGTTACGTCCCTCTAAGGACCTGGTTATCTCTCCAGGTGTGTGCTTTGTGACTTTTTGCAGGTGTTCTAGCCATGGCCGTGATCTTCTCCATTCCTTTGAAGATGATTGCTCTTGGTTCGTCTTGCCATTTTATCGATCATTTCCTTGTATATTTTTTTCATTTCAATTAGTTGGTAGTGGATTTGTCTTCGCCCAACTACATGTATAAATAACAAATTTTATAGTTGATTCATATTAATATTCTCTTATTTGGTGGATGAGATTTAGTTGTCTTAGTTTACTGCATTTTACAGCTTATGGATACATACGAGATTTCCATAAATTAGAGTATTCTTCGTATGTATGCAGCTGGCATGTCTACGTATCTAGTCCTAAGTATTTTGGGACTGGTGCGTTACAAAGAGGGTTAGATGGTGTTAAAAACTGTGCAATTGGTTCGAAATAAACTCGAACGATGGTGATGAAAATCCGTTGCAAAGTGGCCTAGTCAGGGTTGTTATACACTCGTGACTATGCTCTATTGGCAATGGTTCTCGACAATCCATGGCGAGTGCAGCCGGCGCAGGGGCTCGTCCAAGGTTTAGAGTCGTCAGTGTGCTCTAGGTTTTAGGTCTCGAGTAGATTTTCGTTGGTTTTATCAATGACTTTTGAAACCAACGATACTTTACAAGCAGGGTTTTAATCCAATTTTTAGTTGGATTTTGATAGGATTTGTGTAAAACCCCAGAATTTTTTTGGATTATTTTATTTATTTATTTATTTGGCTTAAATAGGATTTTATGAAATTTGTGAATATCTTTAAATTAAATAGTTATTATTATATATGACCTTAGCCATGGTTGAGTTTGAATATGCAAGACGACTAGAAAGTATAGCATGCCTAGCATTGTTGGGTGCTTTAACTAGCATGCTAGCCATGTTAGGAGTGTCATGGTCATATAGTAGTCCCTTGCATGTTAACCATTCAAATCATGGAACAAGTCGTAATTTTTATTTATATAATTAGTAAGAAAGCCTTTATGACTTTTTAGGAGACCCGGTTGCACCAAACCTTCCCAAACCTCTTCCAAGCCGAACCCAACCCTATGTAGGCATGTTAGACATTAATAAATATTAATAATTATATTTATTTGTATTTAATTCAGATTTTATAGTGTAATTATATAGATAGAATTAAATAGTTCTATATTAGGAAACCCCTTTTTAAATCCTCAATCCAATCAACTAACCAACTCACCAAATAACCAAATCATCCCTTCATTATACATCTTCCCCTCCTTCACAACAACTCATCTCCTCCACCATACATCCATCCAACCCCTCAAAACAAACCCTAAAAAAACTCCATCCTCCCATCCAACCCTCTATAGCCATTATCAACTCTCTTATACTCATCAATAGAGGTTTAGCAAGCAAGGATAGCGAGTAAGATTGGAGCTGTGGTGAAGAGAAGTCATCACCACCCTTTCTAGCAAGGATCTTTGGTAAGAACCCTAATCTTTTCTTCTAAAAACCTTTGGTAAAATTCTGTAGAATATATGTTATTAAATCTATAGAAATTATATTTTGATAAATTTTGTTATATTTAATCATCCATAAAAGTTTCATGTATTATAGGCATAATATCCATGTTCCGGTAGGGTCAAAATTAACACCATTGTGAAGGAACTACTAGTTATTGATGCCTATTCTTGAAAATGAATTTTATGTGTATTCATATACATAAATTAGGATTTTTAAGTAATTTCCACGAATTTAGCAACTCAATTCTGGTTGAGAAAATTATAGGTCAAAACTAGCTAATTTCGGGCAACCTGCTGACCTAGAATGCCCCAAACTTGTAGTATAATCTTACCCTTGTATCTCTAATGTTATTCTGGAAAATAAAGTATTTTACTTCTGTTTAAATTTTATTTTTGAATTATTTTATCAATTATGAGTAATTAACTATGTTCCGGACAAGTTTCGGGTTAACTAGCTAACTTAGTAATCAACTAGTCATAAATGCCTTTAGAAACATTAATTCTGTAATTTTAGAGTTAATTCTATATAAAATTAGTTTAAATAATATTTTAATGATTTTTATATGATTTCTAAGTATAGTATTGAAGTAGGGGCATAACTGACTAATTGGGAGTTGGAAACCCAAAAAAAACTGTGTTCGGTGTCTCATAGAGCCTGTATGTGATTGTATAGGTCTAAAGGATCCCACAAGAAATTGAATATAATCTTAAAATATTATTTTGACTAATTAAGTCATATTGTAAGTTTATGAGTAGTGGCTTAATTTAGTTAATTAATTATCTAGGACCGTCGGGTTCCAGAAGCGTGGACACGGGAACGAAACATCATCCTCACATCGCAGAACCAGGCAAGTATACCTTGCCAACTTGTACAGTATAATTTATATGCATGTTCATCATCTCGCTGCCATTCTTTTCCTGACATTCGTGATTGCTTTATTCCATGTCTTGTACACTCGTCCTGTATATAGTTTTACTTTACATGTTTTTAGTCGCCTACATATTCTTGTTCCTTCCTGTTATGATAGTTCTATATGTTACACTGTGTTAGTTTCATATGTATTTCTTGATAGATTCGTCTAGTCCTACACTACGATTCCCTCGACTTGATTATAACTTGACTTGACATGATTTGAGTAGGACTTGACTTTGATATTCTATAGATTGTGAGTACTTACCTTGACTACGGTCTGTAGGATTTTATACTAGGACTGGCTACTGTCTTGGTCGTGAGTACTTGCCTTGACTGCGATTGAGAAACTATAGTTTGTGAGTACTTGTCTTGACTGCAGTCTATAGCTTTGACCTATTAGCCATTTCTAGTATGGCATGCCAGTGTCTTAGGATCATTGTGTTTAGATCTTGTGTCTTAGTTCATCTTGTCTCGTTGGATACCCTAGATTGTTCTTTACTTCTATGTATATTTGTACTGTTACCTGTTGGCTTGTATATTATGTATCTTGCTAGTCCTCTGAGGACCTGATGATCTCTTCAGGTTTAGCGACTGCGTAGAGTTAGTTAGTAGAGCGGGATGGTAGAGGATTGCGATGCATGATACAGGTATTTGCTTGTGATATTTCTTTATTATCCTCTCGTGCTTTATATTCCATGCCATGTTATACTCTGCTTATTTTATAGACTCATATCATTCTTAGAGTCTAATCGGATAATATACTAATGGGCTGCAGACCATGACCCATACTTGTTCATTCTTGTTTATATGATTCCTGTGGATTGAGATACAGTTTTACCCATGAACTTGACAGCTTATACATACTCGAGTCGGGCTGGAGTCCGCTCGATACGTAGCTGGCTTGCTCACGAGCTCGCGTCCGAAAACCGGGTGCGGGTCGTGACATATTTTTGTGGTGGCCCTTGCAGGTCAGAGCATATCGTATCGGTTACGTAACTGTACTGATACGAGCCTGCGAATATGACTAAACCTTAGAATCTCACTCTACTCTGCCTTACAAATTCCCTTAGAAATTTCTCTACTGTCTTTGAAACCTCGTATTTGTTCTCGATTATTCTTTCTTGCTTTTCCGTACCATTGATTCTCGTCTCTTTCTATTTCGGAGCGACGAATAATCGTGCTATATAGGATTTATCAAAAAGAATTCTTAAGTTATAGTGTAAGTTTGCTTATTGTATTGTGATTGCTTGATAGATAAGGGAAATTATAGATGCCATATGCCATGGGGCATCATGTGTTTGATGAGGTAGTTTGACCAAAGGTGGGTAGACATTCTAGAAATGGCTAAATGATCATACTAGGCTACGCCCTTTATGGTAGTCGCTTGATCAAGAATAGAGTAGTAGTTTTAGAGTAGAGACTGACCTTTTACTAGAAGAACCTAAATATAGGCTAACCCAGCCCATTTAGAATTATGCCGTACAAGTTGTAAAGTTAGGATTAGACAGATTGGTATGTATCACTTAGATTGATTAGGTGACATGAGGCTTATATAGTTGTGACAATAATATGGTTAGAAGGGCAAACCTTCATTGTCATTATTTTAAGACCGTTGGTACCATGAATAGCGACTAGAGATAACCATCAATAGTTTATGATAAAGATGTAGTAAAACAAATTATTTGGGATTGATTATTACTTGAGTTATTAGGAGACACCGAAGTGACATAGCATATTCTTTGAACTATTCCTAGTTACACTAGCGCGGTTCTTTGTTAGTGAGCCTAATTTTAATTTCGAGGACGAAATTCTTTAAGGTGGGTAGGATGTAAAATCCCAGAATTTTTTTGGATTATTTTATTTATTTATTTATTTGGCTTAAATAGGATTTTATGAAATTTGTGAATATCTTTAAATTAAATAGTTATTATTATAGATGACCTTAGCCATGGTTGAGTTTGAATATGCAAGACGACTAGAAAATATAGCATGCCTAGCATTGTTGGGTGCTTTAACTAGCATGCTAGCTAGTTAGGAGGGTCATGGTCATATAGTAGTCCCTTGCATGTTAACCATTCAAATCATGGAACAAGTCGTAATTTTTATTTATATAATTAGTAAGAAAGCCTTTATGACTTTTTAGGAGACCCGGTTGCACCAAACCTTCCCAAACCTCTTCCAAGCCGAACCCAAACCTATGTAGGCATGTTAGACATTAATAAATATTAATAATTATATTTATTTGTATTTAATTCAGATTTTGTAGTGTAATTATATAGATAGAATTAAATAGTTCTATATTAGGAAACCCCTTTTTAAATCCTCAATCCAATCAACTAACCAACTCACCAAACAACCAAATCATGCCAAGTGGACCCCCACCATGTTAATTTCGGCCAAGCAAACCCCCCATGGCTAAATGCATCAAATTAAATAGTATTTAAATCCTAGATTGCTTAAAATTCATTTAAGGATATGTTAAATATACCAACTTATCCCAAACCTTAACCAAATCCTAATCTTTTCTTTCTCCACCTTGTGGCCGACCACTTCTCCCTATCCCCTCTCTATTTTTGGCAGAAATCCCCTTCCTCATAGCCTCCACACATCATCCCTTCATTATACATCTTTCCCTCCTTCACAACAACTCATCTCCTCCACCATACATCCATCCAACCCCTCAAAACAAATCCTAAAAAAACTCCATCCCCCCATCCAACCCTCTATAGCCATTATCAACTCTCTCATACTCATCAAGAGAGGTTTTGCAAGCGAGGATAGCAGGTAAGATTGGAGCTGTGGTGAAGAGAAGTCATCACCACCCTTTCTAGCAAGGATCTTTGGTAAGAACCCTAATCTTTTCTTCTAAAAATCTTTGCTAAAATTCTGTAGAATATATGTTATTAAATCTATAGAAATTATATTTTGAGGAATTTTTTTATATTTAATCATCCATAAAAGTTTCATATATTATAGGCATAATATCCATGTTCCGGTAGGGTCAAAATTAACACCATTGTGAAGGAACTACTAGTTATTGATGCCTATTCTTGAAAATAAATTTTATGTGTATTCATATACATAAATTAGAATTTTTAAGTATTTTTCCACGAATTTAGCAACTCAATTCTGGTTGAGAAAATTATAGGTCAAAACTAGCTAATTTCGGGCGACATGCTGACCTAGAATGCCCCAAACTTGTAGTATAATCTTACCCTTGTATCTATGATATTATTCTGGAAAATAATGTATTTTACTTCTGTTAAAATTTTATTTTTGGGTTATTTTATCAATTATGAGTAATTAACTATGTTCCGGACAAGTTTCGGGTTAACTAGCTAACTTAGTAAACAACTAGTCATAAATGCCTTTAGAAATATTAATTCTATAATTTTAGAGTTAATTCTATATAAAATTAGTTTAAATAATAGTTTAATGATTTTTATATGATTTCTAAGTATAGTATTGAAGTAGGGGAATAACTGACTAATTGGGAGTTGGAAACCTAAAAAAATTGTGTTCGGTGTCTCATGGAGCCTGTATGTGATTGTATAGGTCTAAAGGGTCCCACAAAAAATTGAATATAATCTTAAAATATTATTTTGTCTAATTAAGTCATATTGTAAGTTTATGAGTAGTGGCTTAATTTAGTTAATTAATTATCTAGGACCGTCGGGTTCCAGAAGCGTGGACAAGGGAACGAAACTTCATCCTCACATCGCAGAACCAGGCAAGTATACCTTGCCAACTTGTACAGTATAATTTATATGCATGTTCATCATCTCGCTGCCATTCTTTTCCTGACATTCGTGACTGCTTTATTCCATGTCTTGTACACTCGTCCTGTATATAGTTTAACTTTACATGTTTCTAGTCGCCTACACATTCTTGTTCCTTTCTGTTATGATAGTTCTATATGTTACAATGTGTTAGTTTCATATGTATTTCTTGATAGAGTCGTCTAGTCCTACACCGCGATTCCCTCGACTTGATTATAACTTGACCTGACTTGACATGATTTGAGTAGGACTTGACTTTGATATTCTATAGATTGTGAGTACTTACCTTGACTACGGTCTATATGATTTTATACTAGGACTGGCTACTGTCTTGTTCGTGAGTACTTGCCTTGACTGTGATTGAGAAACTATAGTTTGTGAGTACTTGCCTTGACTGCAGTCTATAGTTTTAACCTATTAGCCATTTCTAGTATGGCATGCCAGTGTCTTAGGATCATTGTGTTTAGATCTTGTGTCTTAGTTCATCTTGTCTCGTTGGATACCCTTGATTGTTCTTTACTTTTCTGTATATTTGTACTGTTACCTGTTGGCTTTATGTATCTTGCTAGTCCTCTGAGGACCTGATGATCTCTTCAGGTTTAGCGACTGTGTGGAGTTAGTTAGTAGAGCGGGATGGTAGAGGATTGCGATGCATGATACAGGTATTTGCTTGTGATATTTCTTTATTATCCTCTCGTGCTTTATATTGCATGCCATGTTATACTCTGCTTATTTTATAGACTCATATCATTCTTAGAGTCTAATCGGACAATATGCTAATAGGCTGCAGACCATAACCCATACTTGTTCATTCTTGTTTATATGATTCCTGTGGATTGAGATACAGTTTTACCCATGAACTTGACAGCTTATACGTACTCGAGTCGGGCTGGAGTCCGCTCGATACGTAGCTGGCTTGCTCACGAGCTCGCGTCCAAAAACCGGGTGCGGGTCGTGACAATTTGATTTGGATTTGGGGCGGGTTTAGTCTAATCTTGTAGAGAATTTGTTAGGAATATGCAAGATTTTTTTCAATAAGTTTATTTGAATTCAAATCAATGCTTTCTCCTCTGCATAGAACTCGGGACAAGGACAAGAACAGTAATCTAGTTCATTTTCTAACAGCACTTATATATATATATATATATATATATATATATATATATATATATATATATATTTTATTACGGAGTTCTCTTCAGCGGCGACTTGGCTCTGGATGGTAGATCCGACGGGGGGCTCCAGCCCCTCTGGCTCGACGGCGGGAGCCTCCGGCCACCCTGGTGACGTCACCCTAGGGGGTGACCTGACTGCGCGGGGGGCTGGCGTTGATCGCCATGCACAGGCGACTGGGTTTTGGCCTTCAGATCTGGCGGGGGGCTCCACCCTCCCTGGCCCGGCGGCGGAAGCCTCCGGCTACCCTGGTTACGTCGTACTAGGGGGCGACCCGACTGAGCGGGGGGCTGGCGTCGACCTCAATGATGATGCTGCTACGGCGATGGGCTCCGCCCCTAATGGCCATGGCTCGGCTGCGGGGTGTTCCGGTCCTCCTGGTCAGCGAGAGGCGGGTGAAGCCGACCTGGAAGGCGACCAGGATGAGCGCGGTGTTGTCGGAGTTCTCTTCGACGAGGTGCGATTGGCTGCTCCGGAGGGAGGCTTTGTCCTCCCCGGCAATGGATCGGCGTCGGGGGGGCCATGGCCCTTCTGGTTTTCGCGTGGCAGGCGGCATCGTTCCTGGGTGTGACTCGGCTGCGGGGGGAGGGATTCGTCCCTGTCCCTAGCGGGTGTCCTGTACGTGACGAGGGGGCGGTGCCGGTGGCCCCCCCGGCAGCGGCAGCGGCGGCGGCTCAGGCGAAGGTATCAGGTGGAGGGACGGTTGGCACGGCGCGGTCCTTCGCTGCGGTGGTGGGCGAAACCGCGTCGGCGTTGACAGGTGTTCTGTCGAGGGTGGACTTCCGTCCAGCCATTGTTGCCAATGGCCGAAAGGTGGTTGTCTTCTCACAGTCAGATATGGAGGCCCTCACGGCGCCGTATGGGCTGGACCTTATTGGCAAGTTTGTTCGGCGAAGACTTCCTGTTGAGGCTATTAGGAAGGTTTTTGCTTCGCGGGGTTTCAGGGGGTTGGTTGAAGTGAAGGCCATCGATGATCGACATGTTCTCATTAGGCCTCATGTCGAGAGTGATTTTCTTCGGCTTCGGTCTAAGGACTGTTGGTTCGTTGGTCGGGTTCCGATGATGATATTCCGGTCTTCTGTGGACTTTTCGTCGTTGAGAGATGATCCCCGAGTCCCCATCTGGGTGGCCTTTCCCGGGCTTCCCCATTGCATGTTTGATACCAATGCGGTTCTCTCCATCGCATCTGGTCTCGGCACTCTGCTCTCTACGGACAGGGCTACGGCTTCATTTTCTAGGCCGGGGGTAGCCAGGGTATTGGTTGAAGTGGACATCAGCAAACCACTTCAACAGGAGGTCTTCTTCCAACTGCCTGATGGTGTTCGCTCGCAGCCAGTTGTCTATGAGCGAAGGCCTCTCTACTGTGTCTCTTGTGGCCATCATGGTCACGTTGAGAGTGCTTGTGGGCGACCTCAGGTGGAGCCTTCTTTCGTAGGAGTAGCTGAGAGACCGCCCATCCCCGTCGGCATTGCTCCAGGCATTGTGCCTGAGGAGGACGGCCCGGTGGGTAGCCGTGGGATTAGCAGGGGTCGTCGGAGGAGACGATCAAGGCGCGAGAAAGGGAAGGGGACACGGCAGATGTAGAGGCATGTCAGGGGGCGTGATGATAGCACCGGGACCACGTAGAACGGATTGCGCGGGAGTATTGATACTCGCACGAATTCCGCTCCGCCTTCCTGGCACGTGGGGGAGTCTTCTTCGGGCCAGCTGGCTCTATGGTCGGCTGACGGGCGGCCCATGATGGAGGGACGCAGTGGCCCAGGCTCTAGCTCGGATGGGCAGTTGGGCCCAGATTGGGGCATTGGGCCTATTGATTTATCGGTCCTTCCTATTATTATTCATAGCCAGCTGGGACAGGGAGTTATAGCGGCTGATTCGGATACTGAAGATCGTAGCTTGGTGGTGTGGGAGGAGGCCGGTCACGGTCCTCTATCCGTCCGGGGTTATGATTCAGCTCTGGGTGATGATATGGTTTCTCTGCCATAGGCTAGATCTTACACCTCTATCTCCGAGGGTCGTGAAGAAGACTGGCAGATGGTTCCTTATAAGAAGGCGGCTGGTAGGCGAAGGAAGTCGATGGCTCCTCAGTCGGATCGACTTCTTCGATCACATGCTTCCCGAGTTAGGCAGGACCCCCAGAGGGTCCATGGTTAAATTCCTTATCTAGAATGTTCGGGGGACGGCGAACAGAGCTACTTTATCCCGTCTCAGGTCCTTTTGTAGGATCAACTCGATTCAGGTTCTTGCCATTATTGAACCCAAGGTGATATCCTCTAAGCTTCTCTCTTATCAACTGAGGTTGGGTTTTGATGTTAGATTTTGCAATGATAAGGGCAATATTTGGATTTTCTGTAAGTTGGGCCTTGGGATCAATTATATTGACTCGTGTGATCAGGCTATCACGGTGCAGCTTTCTTTGAGTTGTTTCTCGGTTCCGGTGCGGTTGTCGATAGTTCATGGTGCAGGGACACGACAGGGAAGGAGGACTATGTGGAGGCATCTTCTGGACGTCCAAGCCAGGGACATGGCCTTGCCCTGGGCGGTGGGCGGGGACTTCAATATCATTGCTTCTCCGGATGAGAAATTTGGAGGCCGACCTTCTGACACGAGGGCCATTGCGGATTTTCTCGACTTCCAGTTGGCTGGTGGGCTATCCGATGATGGTTTCAGAGGTAGCATCTATACTTGGGTAAACGGGCAGACGGGGATTGATCGTCAGGGATCCCGTCTTGATAGGCTTTTTGTGACGGGTAGTTGGCCGGATGGTGTCCAGGTTTCTTGCGAGGATCTTAATTGGGCAAAATCGGACCATTTTTCTCTTTTGATATCCTGCCAGCCAGCTTCTCCACTTCTGCGCAGAGGCTTCCATTTTCTTGACTTTTGGACTTCGCATCCGGATTTTCTTTTGATAGTGGCTCGGGCGTGGAATTCATGTTGGCATTATGATGCGCTTGAGCGGCTGGGCATGCGGTTGAGGACGACGGGGTATGTTCTGGCTGGATAGAGCAGATCTACTTTCGGTGACGTTTTTCAGGAGGTCCGTCAGGCCGAGGATGCTGCCTTGGCGGCGGAGCAGGATTATGAGCTTCATCCTTCGGAGAGGGGGAGAGCTTTCTGGATGGAGGCCGTTGCCAGATTGAAGCAAAAGGTCCAGGTTGAGGAGTCTTTCTGGAAACAAAAAGCCAGATTGAGATGGGACCTGGAAGGAGATAAAAATACTCAGTTTTTCCATGAGTGCACCAGGAGCAGGCAAAAAAAGGCGGGTATTCAGAAAATTATTCGGGCTGATGGATCAGAAACTGGGTCGGCTGAGAAGGTAGTGACGGAGGCATCTTTATTCTTCTCGAAGCTGTTTAGAGCTGACCCTATTTCTGATGAGGACGCCTTCCTTGATGTCATCCCTAGCATCATTTCTATGGAGGATAATTCTGATCTTGTTCGCTGTCCTGACAGAGCGGAGCTGTTGGAGATTATTCGGGGGATGGACCCGGCTAGGGGCGCCGGACCGGATGGCTTTTCTGGGAGATTCTTCTCAGTTTGTTGGGATATTATTGATGCTGACGTGGAGGAAGCCGTTGGTTCATTTTTCTTGGGTGCACGGCTTCCAGCTTCCATTGCGGACACCTTCTTATTTCTTATCCCCAAAGTCGAGCACCCGAGGAACCTTTCTGATTTCCGCCCTATTAGCCTTTGCAATTTCTGTAACAAAATTATTTCCAAGATGATTGCTTACAGGTTGCGGAAATATCTTCCCAATATTATTTCTCCGGAGTAAAGTGCTTTTGTTCAGGGGAGAGAGATTGTGGACAACATTATTATTGCTCAGGATATGGTGGCTTCTATGAGGGAACCCAACCATGGGGGAAATATTGCTATTAAGCTGGATATGCAGAAGGCCTATGACAGAGTCAACTGGCAGTTCCTCTTGAGGGTTCTTCGGAGATTTGGTTTTAATGAGGTCTTCTGTGATCTTATTTATCGTCTTCTGGCGGATACCCTGTATGTGGTTCTACTCAATGGCGCTCCTACTGCTTTTTTTTCGGCCTCTAGAGGGATCTGGCAGGGGGACCCTCTTTCCCCGGCTCTCTTCATTATTGCTGCAGAGGTACTCTCTCGGAACCTCAAGCTTCTTCAAGAATCTAATAGGAGATCTTCATTTCACACTCCGATTGGGGGACCGCGTATCTCGCACTTGGCTTATGCGGATGATGTACTTATTTTCACTTTGGGGGATATTATTGGATTACGTGCTCTCCAGCAAGTACTGCATAGGTATGAGGCTGTTTCTGGACAGAAGATCAATTATTCCAAATCTTTCTTTTATACTACGACACCATTGGGTGAGGATCGTGCTCGGACTATTTCTACTCTCTTCGGATTTAGTACCGGTACCTTGCCATTCTCTTATTTGGGTTGCCCGTTAACTTGCGGGAGAAGGAATGAGGAGATGTTTAGCTACTTGCTGGATAAAATCCGTTCGAAGCTGACGGGGTGGCAGAACAAGATACTATCTCCTGGGGGTAAGTTGGTCCTTATTAAGAATGTACTTTCATCTATCCCTATGTACACATTGGCTGCATGTTGTCCTCCCCGGGCCATTCTCAGGACGATTGAGAGGATGTTTGCGGCTTTCTTTTAGGGTAGCAAGGATGGGGTGGCCAAGAGGAGTTGGCTGGCATGGCGGTTCGTTACTCGGACTAAGTCCGAAGGAGGCCTCGGGATCAAGTGTCTGAATGATATTATGGATGCCTTTTCCATGAAGCTTTGGTGGAAGTTGAGGCATGGGAAGGGCCTTTGGGTGGAGCTTCTTAAATCAAATATTTTCGTAAGCGTCATCCATGTGATGCGTTTATGACTTCCAAGTGCTCCCATATTTGGCGACGGATTTTGTGGGGGAGGAAATTGGCGGAACCGTTTATCTCGTTTAGACTTGGGCGTAGTGAGGGTTCAGCGAGGTGTGAGGACTGGATTCCGGGGGGCCCACGGTTGGATAGTGTTGCTATTCCACCGGCTGAGGGAGTGACTTCTGGGACCAGGCGTGGAACGGAGAGACGGACTCGGGGGCCGAGCCGAATACAGGCGAGGGAGTCTGCTGATGTCGGCCGGAGGGGTCATTTTGTGGCCAGTATGGGGGACCGGGTTGCGGGGGAGGCTGCTGATTCGACGGCCTCACAACGATTGGGCACTGGGGAGCTTCGGAGGTCGGCTAGATTGGCTGGGAGAAGGGTGGTTCTTCCCCAACGTACAGTGACTGTTCGGGTTCTTTCGGATAGGGGAAGAAAGATCAGAGATTCGAGGGCAAGGAATTCTGATAATGGTGGTCCGGCTATTAGATCATTTTGGACAGCCACTGGTTGGGATCTGTCCTTGTTCTTGGGTCAGTTTAGAGTAGAGGCAGCGGGGCGGCTCAGAGAGGCGAATCTGACGTGTTCTTCGGATCCTGATTCTCTGGTTTGGGGTGAGCGGAAAGGTTCTTTCACGATGGCTGCGGCTTGGAGATGTTGTCGGACTTCTCACCCTACATCATCACTCTTCTCTAATATTTGGGGCAAGTGTATTTCGGCGAAGTGGAGCATTCTGATGTGGCGGGTTTGTCACAACCGGCTTCCTACTGATGACATTCTTCAGAAGATTGGATTCCATCTGGCTTCCAGGTGTCATTGCTGTCAGGTTGGGCATGGGAAGAACCTTCAACATATATTTTTCCATGGGGATCTTGCTATGACGGTTTGGCCTGCTTTTCGGGGTTTCTTCAAGGCACGGATGTATAGTGACTTTCTAGTTTTTCTTCAACGGTGGTGGCGGGGTCGGGACAGTCATCATCGGAGATCATTGGCTGGTGCGATCATTTGGGTGCTTTGGAAGAACAGGAACAGGCATCGATATGAAGGACGGGGTGCTGGTTCGGACTTTTTGGTCCGGGAGGTGAAGCGACAATTTCGAAAGTCGCTTTCGAGTTGTCGTCATCTTCCCTCTATCCCACATTGGGCTCTAGAGTAGTGTCTTTTCCATTTTCTTTCTTTGTAACTTGTTACCATGAGGTCGGATGTACTCATTACCCATATATATATATATATATATATATTTTTTTTTTTTTTTTAATATATATATATATATATATATATATATATATATTTATATATATATATATATATATATATATATATATATCTATATTTTTTATATATATATATATATATATCTATATATATATATATATATATATATATATATATATATATATATATATAGGAGTTGTTAAATATATATATATATATATATATATATATATATATATATATATATATATATATATATATATATATATATATATATATATATATATATATATATATATATATATATATATAGGAGTTGTTAAAAAAATGAACTAGATTACTGTTCTCGTCCCTGTCCCGAGTTCCACGCAGAGGAGAAAGCATTTTTTTAACAGCACTTATATATATATATATATATATATATATATATATATATATGAAAAAAAAATATAAAGAAAAAATATATATATATATATATAAAATATATATATATATATATATATATATATATATATATATATATATATATATATCTATATATATAATATATATATATATATATATATATATATATATATTTTATATATATATATATATATATATATATATATATATATATATATATATAAGTGAAAAAAAAAATATATATATATATAAGTGCTGTTAATATATATATATATATATATATATATATATATATATATATATATATATATATATATATAAAATATATATATATATATATATATATATATATATATATATATATATATATATATATATATATATATATATATATAAAGAAAATCGAATGCATTGATGGGAAAAACTATAACGGTTACAAAACGGCAGGTCACAAAAAAGAACAGACCTCTGCCAGGTGGGGGAAAGAAACAAAATCGAGCTCTAATAGCTGAGGACTCTAGGAGGAAAGAGAGCTGGTAATGAACGCGGGCAAGGGCCCACGTTTACTGCCCCAAACCTTTGAGAACTGAAGACCTATATATATATAACTTTATATATATATATAACTTTATATATATATAACTTTATATATATATATATATATATATATATATATATATATATATATATATATATATATATATATATATAAAACTTTATTTACCACACCCCTCCACGTAACTACCATCCTAAATCCTATTGTTTGACTCCAACTCATCCATAACCAATCACCCCAACCCCAGAACCGACACATATTCCACCTCCACATCAGGGTATAATTACTCGATCCAAAAATTATTTTCACAAACTGTGAGCACCCTGAATTTTGGGTTGTTTTTTTATTTTATTTATTCCCTGATTGAGTTTTAATTTCGATAAATAATTTATTCTGTATTTTTTTCCTTAAGTGTACTTTTTCATACCATTGATATTTGGAGTATCAGGGATGTTCAACTCTGGAAATCTTCTTCACGAGTTTTGGAGTGGACACGATTACCTTCATGACGGTATATAGTGTCCCATCCAAACTTGTTCCCTTGTGCTCTTTCTGCTTCGCTGAACTTTGGGTCGGTTTAGACCAATTGATTGTTATTTATTTTCCCACTCTTTTTCTTGATCATTTTCAGCGCGTTACCATGACATTTAAATTGAGAGCGCAAGACCAGTCAGTTTCTTGAAACCAACTCCTCATTGATGATCTACTCGAGACGCTCGTCACCCATGACCTTTGTGTCCCACTCAGACACGTCATTTTGAGCTCCATTTGATTCGCACAACTTTTCCGAGACGTGACCCGATTTTATTTCACTCCACGGCGTCACATTCATTTTCCAACTTAATTTGTGGGTCCCCTGTCGACCAAAACCTGTCCGCCCCAATTATTGACATGGCCCACATTGAGCCTACTATCCGTCCGCCACTTGTGTCCCATTTATTGGAATCCCCATGTGCTACTTATTTACACATGATCATCAACGTCTAATTTTAATTCATTTATTGCTCGATGTCCGATTTTCATCCAATCCGGCTCCATCGAGCCCAGTCCAGCTCCATGATTTTCTCCATCATGACACTCTAATATTTTGTTGCCTAAAAATATTAGATATTCATTTACCTATTTTTCCTATATTTAATAGAATTTCTATTGAATTAATCTCCTTTGGAATGATCTATTTTTGCTAAATCAATACTAGCCCTTTGATTCCCTTCAATTAAGCACAACCATTGATTTCCCCATCCATTTTTTCCTAGCAGCCAACATTGGTTGGCCGGCCCTAATTTCTAGGGGGAAAGCAACTTTTCACTCTCTTTCTTCTTCCCTCACATTTATTACTTATCCACACCTTATCTCTTCTCTCTCTCTTCCTTTATTTCAAAAAAAAAACCAACAACAGCTTCTCCATGCATCAGCCTATAACCCGACATCATGCACCTCTCCTCTCCTCTGGCCAGACCTTCCCCCGACGGCCGACCACCCCTGGCCGCCGTCGACCACCGCCCGACCATCTCCTCCCATCCTCCTCCTTCTCTCCTCCTCACACCATAGCCAGCGCCACCATCCTTCTTCCCGTACCACCTCACGACCACCACCACCATTCAAATCCTCTGCCGCCACCACCAGCCCCTGGCCTCGCCGGGCCTGGCCACGCGCGCCCCACGCAGGCCGTGCTGGCAGCAGGCCGAGCACGGCGTCCACCAGCAGGCAGCAGTAGCTGCATCACAGCAGCAGCGCGCGTACTTCGCGCGCGCGCACGCGCGGTTGAGCGCCACCGCCGGCCACGCCGACGTGGCCGTAGCCTCCCCCTAGGCTGGGCGCCCCTCCGGCGACCCCCTGGGTCCGCCCTCAAGTCCTCCAGCGCGACGTATAGGCGATTCGTGCGTTTTGCACGACGTCCCGTCGTGACGCGCGCGAAATGAAGTTCGTTTTGGCACCCCGTCGCAGCAACTTCGCGCACATTTTCCCGGAGATCCGACCGTTGGATCGGCGATTTCTTTGCTCCGTCACAATCTCGGTATATCCACCTTCGCTCATGTCAATTTTCGTCCGTTAATTTTATCGTTTGATACATGAAAACCGGCCACCAAGTTGACCGTTTAAATTGTATTAAATTTGGACAGTTTCGCGGGGCCAACTTCGTCAGCTTGTATCTCCTCCACCGCAGCTCCGTTTAGCGTGCTACCAGTTCTGGTGCGAAGCTGGTATAACCCTCTTGCTACCCCTTCAGTTTCGTTTTATTGTGAGCTTGTTTGATTGGTTGAATTCGACGCCAAAGTTGGCCGTCCGAATTCGTAATTTTCCACTTGTAAAATTCCATTTTTGAACACGGGACTCCAAATTTCATTTTTGACACCACCATTAGACTTGTGGCGTTGTTCTGGCATGTTTTTATATAAAATTTGTTAGATTTGGAGAACGTGGGCCCGGGCACGCATTTCGGTGTAAAGCGGGTCCCACATTCTGGGTCAACGGGACTTTTTGACGCCGGCTCATCCGAATCCAATTCCGGAGATACCGATGAGTTCGTATCGTCATTCTGGACTCGTTGACAGGTAGTTTGCTAAGTTTTGAGAACTTTGGCTCCGGCGTGCATTTTCGTGCAAACCGGAATTCCAAGTTCTGGTCAACGGGCCAAATTGAGATCGGGTCAACGGAATCCAATTCTGGAGATACCGTTGGGTTCGTATCGACATTCTGGTTTCGTGGACATATAATTTGTTATATTTTATAGACTTGTTTTCTTGCATATTTTTCGGTGCAAAACGGTTCCGACACGGACACCGTTTTGACCCGAAATTACCTTTTTGCCCTTGTGTCCAAATTGGACCGTTGGGTAGGCTATCCTAGCTAATTTGAGCATTCTGGACACGTTGGCGATGTTTATTTCATCGTCCGACAATGTTTGTTGATAATTTCTCTGAGTTTAACCTTTTTAAAATTAATTAATAATTAATTCATATAGTGTTCGTATTTCGGGATTAGTACAACGAAACTGAGATCAGCCAATTCCATTGATCTCACATCGCTGAAATTGACAAGTTGGACACGTGGATCACTATAATAAGATTATCAACCTTACCGATAATCTTCTTATCTCGATTTGCGTGTCGTAAGTTTCGACGTACAAATAACGAAGTACACTTTATATTAGACTAGAATTGACCCAGTTTGACCAGAGTTGACCAGTTGACCCAAAGTCAACTGTAAGTCAACACTTGACCTAGTTTGACTAGATTATTGACCGGAGTTGACCTAGAGTTAATTTGACTAGAAGAACCTAGGATAGAATAAATTGTTGTGGATTCATTTATTTTTTACTTGAACACCTTGTAACCTGTGTTGCTTTAAATAGGACTCTGTGGCTTCAGTGGGACCCTCCTATACTTATCAGCTGTTCAGGTTATCGAGGCGAGTACATTCTCTGATCATTTCATATCCTGCTTAGAATTATTTCCTGCAGTAGATTACTTTACTTGTACTGTCACAACGGTCACACGGATTGGTACTATATGGATCCTTTCTTGAGATGTTATCCTTATGGAGCATCGGGTACTACGTGTTCTGTGCGTTTCACTTACATGGCGTATCACTATGCTTCTTGGTTCACTTGATTACTTGTGACATGTACCCTCATGATCACAGAGTCTCTTGAATCTTACACAGTTGGGTAACCCCCAGACTCTCCATTTATGGGACATCCATGTATCACCCTTCGCGGGCCTTGCATGGAATCATATAACATAACCTGGCTGGATCCTTGTGTATTGATTGGGGGTACGGGAGAGTAGAAGTGGACATGTGAATAATACACCAGTAGTATCTTCATTGAATCATTCCGTAGTGTCTTCATTGAATCATCCCAGGCCATTTACATGTTCATGTTTTACTCTGACTCACTAGTCACATGCTAGCTCTTTATGTATAGTAGATATTTCTATTACAGCTCTCCTGTTTACATACTGCTTTTTCCTCAGTACCTGTATCTTACTTTACTGCATGTTATATGTTTTCTAACCTGCTATGATATGTTGAGATGTACTGTGCTCGCTCCAGTCCTGACTGGACCTGTTGATAAATTTTACAGATAGCCTGGAGGTGCCTGCTAGCCTAGAGGAGACACAGTAGGGTTTGTTTAGGTAGTTATTTCATTTTTGTCTGGAGTTGTATTTACTTTGGGGATTATTGTATCTTTATTTGAGTTTTGAGATGTACTTCTGGGTTCATGTATCTTAGACACTTAGACTTCTATCTCCTGTATTTATTTTGGATTTCATGTTTTATCTATCCTTATCATGCTCTACCCTAGATGTGATTGAGTCTGTATCTGCTATGTCACCCCCATTCGGGGAGTATAAACTGTTTAGCCTTATACTGTTAGATGCATGAGACCTAGGACAGCGTTCTACCGCCGACACTGCGGCGTAGGCTGGGCGTCGTTACGTTCTCGTGCCCTAACTCTAGGGTACGGGTCGTGACACGTTTTTAGTGGTGGCCCATGCAGGTCGAGACTAAAGTGTAGTGGTATTCAAACTAGAGTACCACTACAGCCTGCACTAGGAATAGGATATATTTTTGAAGATACTCAATCACAGTTAGGAACCCTTGAGAGATTCCTGGGACGACCCTGGAGAATCTTATTTAACTTCGATTTGAAAATTCTTTTTTTTCCTTGATTTGTTTTATCTTTATTTTCTGTTGTTGAATTTGATTTTAATGGATTATTGTTGAATTTGAGTTTGTATTTATTAATTATGATGGAAGATTGTCGAATTTTGAATTTTGATGATAGCTGCTGCATTCGAGTTTGTATTTTGATGGATTTTGTTCATTTTTGAATTTTGATGTTCGTTAACAAATTCGATTTGATTTTTGAGTATTCATTATTGATTTAATTTAATTTTTGGCAAGATGAATTTATATGGGCTAGGTCATCTATGTTATGGAATCTAGTCTTCTATAGTCACATTAGCCAGCATGGTGAGGACATATAGTCTGACTCTGGATATATTTCTCGGGTGTGGGAATTTAAGGTTTTCGCAGCCAAGCATGCGGCACCGCAAAAATGTTAAATACCATGATTTTAGAGATATGTGCATAAGTCAAGGGCTCTGTGATTATCGTAGCCTTGCTTACTAGTATAATGAGGATTTAGAGTACCATGATTTTGGATAGACGCATATGATTATCAGATTGTACCTTAAATATTTTCGAACATATTTTTGCTACTTTTGTTTCAGTCATTCAAAAGAAAGAAAAGAATTATTGTTATTTTGTTTGTTTTGTTTCTCCTTATTTACTTAGGATGTAGCTTTAGCTATTTTTGGAAACCTTGTGTAACTTCTTACCATGAAATTCTTCTTAATGAATCGATGATTTCGCTAGACTTATCTTGGGATTTATATTTTAGTTCTGGGTTTCAAAATGGTTTCCTCTTTTAAAACGGATAAGCAGCACAGATTTTATTACCATTCCTTTCCTGCCAATATTTTATTTCCATCATTCCTTGTCATATACAACTATCATGATTACATCAATTCCCTGTCTCGTATATAATTCTGTCAGCTATACCTTGAAAACTCTTGAACCTTCATACCATTTTGCCTGAGAAATGTTGAGGAAGTGACGTAAATCATCTAGTATGGAAATGACGTAATTGGTTATCATGTGATAATTTTGTAGGAATTAAAATGTTGGATGTCAAATATGAAAAATTCGAAATGGAGATGTGGTAAAGGTTTAAAATGAAATCGAGGGATAAATGTTATCAATTTAGAAACAATCACAGAAAGTTGGTTATGGATAATTCATGGATGTATTTCAAAACTAATGAGGATATCAGAGGTCAACCAAGTTTTGAGGACTTAGAAAATCTTGGTTATTGATTCTTGGGAACTATTACAAGGCTATGTAGAAATTTAGAGATGGAAATGAGAATTTGATTGTATTCTATGATTATGCGAAGTTGAACCAGATATTTTGAGAGGGTGACTAGAGACAAAGAGAACACAAGGATTTTACGTTATAGAAATTTTTTTTGATGATTAGGAGAAATTGTGGAATTTAAAAAGGATAATATTTGAAGATAAACGTGAAGGAAATTTGAAGGTTGATTTATAAATAAGAATAAATTTTGTATGACATGGTGGTATTAGGGTTGAATAAATACGAGACTTGATTTAAACAAGTTCGAGGATTTCACAAACTGGATTTAAAGGTTTCGGATCTAAATTAGGACGAGGTGAAAGAATTTGAAAATTTGATTAAATTGATGAGTGTTGATACCTAATTAATAGAGGAATGCTTCGTGGAATTTTTTTTTTTTTTTTTTGAAGTTAGAAATTTTGTCTATGATGATCATGGTAAAGGTTTAGATGACTAAAGGTTATAAAATTTCGATGATAGTCATATGAAGGTTGATTTTCATATTGGGACGAAAAAAAAATATATGATTTGGCAAATGACAGACTTGATGGTATTAGAGAGAAATGATTAACTTGACTCCTTATGAAATCTTTTCTTGTTTTCCCAAAAAGGGGTTTTTTTCAATATCATTGAATCCTAGTTTCCTTAATCACGACCAAATCGACTTCGATTATCTTTTCTTATCATAATTATATCTTGGTTTGTACTTAAATTTGATTACGACCTGAATCTCCATCCTTGTATGCTCGTCCTCAGACTTTGTTGAGCTGTCCTCCACATTGCCTAAATCTTGATTTCCCCCAATTTGATCAACTTAGATCGTATCGAGACTAAATATTTTTTTATATATTGTAATTGAATTTCAACGCAATTGACTTTCATTCCTTAACTAATGATTTGATTTTTCCTGGAATAGTATTTTTTGATAATTGGTAGTTACCTTTATTTTTATTTTGTTTGATGAGTACCAGTTTCATATAGGATGGTAGACCACCTTACAGTTTTGATGATTTGTTATTTCTGTGTCTTTTCGTTTGGCACCCTAGATTGCTTTGTGTATTTTGATACCCTATGACCGATTCAGTTAGCATGACTAGTATATCTAGATGAGACTTTCGCTACTACCGTATGCCATGACCCTGTATGCCGTTCTTTTTGATGGTATGATTTGTTTAAGTTCTGGGACTTTGATTGTGGGGGTTTGACCTAGAGGGAGTATGGACATTTTAATTTCGAGGACGAAATTTTTATAAGGTGGGTAGGATGTGAGCACCCTGAATTTTGGGTTATTTTTTTTATTTTATTTATTCCCTGATTGATTTTTAATTTCGATAAATAATTTATTCTGTATTTTTTTCCTTAAGTGTACTTTTTTATGCCATTGATATTTGGAGTATCAGGGATGTTCAACTCTGAAAATCTTCTTCACGAGTTTTGGAGTGGACACGATTACCTTCATGACGGTATATAGTGTCCCATCCAAACTTGTTCCCTTGTGCTCTTTCTGCTTCGCTGAACTTTGGGTCGGTTTAGACCAATTGATTGTTATTTATTTTCCCACTCTTTTTCTTGATCATTTTCAGCGCGTTACCATGACATTTAAATTGGGAGCGCAAGACCAGTCAGTTTCTTGAAACCAACTCCTCATTGATGATCTACTCGAGACGCTCGTCACCCATGACCTTTGTGTCCCACTCAGACATGTCATTTTGAGCTCCATTTGATTCACACAACTTTCCCGAGACGTGACCCGATTTTATTTCACTCCACGGCGTCACATTCATTTTCCAACTTAATTTGTGGGTCCCCTGTCGACCAAAGCCTGTCCGCCCCAATTATGGACATGGCCCACATTGAGCCTACTATCCGTCCGCCACTTGTGTCCCATTTATTGGAATCCCCATGTGCTACTTATTTACACATGATCATCAACGTCTAATTTTAATTCATTTATTGCTCGATGTCCAATTTTTATCCAATCCGGCTCCACCGAGCCCAGTCCAGCTCCATGATTTTCTCCATCATGACACTCTAATATTTGTTGCCTAAAAATATCAGATATTCATTTACCCATTTTTCCTATATTTAATAGAATTTCTATTGAATTAATCTCCTTTGGAATGATCTATTTTTGCTAAATCAATACTAGCCCTTTGATTCCCTTCAATTAAGCACAACCATTGATTTCCCCATCCATTTTTTCCTAGCAGCCAACATTGGTTGGCCGGCCCTAATTTCTAGGGGGAAAGCAACTTTTCACTCTCTCTCTTCTTCCCTCACATTTATTACTTATCCACACCTTATCTCTTCTCTCTCTCTTCCTTTATTTCAAAAAAAAAACCAACAACAGCTTCTCCATGCATCAGCCTATAACCCGACACCATGCACCTCTCCTCTCCTCTGGCCAGACCTTCCCCCGACGGCCGACCACCCCTGGCCGCCGTCGGCCACCGCCCGACCATCTCCTCCCATCCTCCTCCTTCTCTCCTCCTCACACCATAGCCAGCGCCACCATCCTTCTTCCCGTACCACCTCACGACCACCACCACCATTCAAATCCTCTGCCGCCACCACCAGCCCCTGGCCTCGCCGGGCCTGGCCACGTGCGCCCCACGCAGGCCGTGCTGGCAGCAGGCCGAGCACGGCGTCCACCAGCAGGCAGCAGTAGCTGCATGACAGCAGCAGCGCGCGTACTTCGCGCGCGCGCACGCACGGTTGAGCGCCACCGCCGGCCACGCCGACATGGCCGTAGCCTCCCCCTAGGCTGGGCGCCCCTCCGACGACCCCCTGGGTCCGCCCTCTCGTCCTCCAGCGCGACGTATAGGCGATTCGTGCGTTTTGCACGACGTCCCGTCGTGACGCGCGCGAAATGAAGTTCGTTTTGGCGCTCCGTCGCAGCAACTTCGTGCACGTTTTTCCGGAGATCTGACCGTTGGATCGGCGATTTCTTCGCTCCGTCACAATCTCGGTATATCCACCTTCGCTCATGTCAATTTTCGTCCGTTAATTTTATCGTTTGATACATGAAAACCGGCCACCAAGTTGACCGTTTAAATTGTATTAAATTTGGACAGTTTCGCGGGGCCAACTTCGTCAGCTTGTATCTCCTCCACCGCAGCTCCGTTTGGCGTGCTACCAGTTCCGATACAAAGCTGGTATAACCCTCTTGCTACCCCTCCAGTTTCGTTTCATTGTGAGCTTGTTTGATTGGTTGAATTCGACGCCAAAGTTGGCCGTCCGAATTCGTAATTTTCCACTTGTAAAATTCCATTTTTGAAAACGAGACTCCAGATTTCATTTCTGACACCACCATTAGACTTGTGGCGTCGTTCTGGCATATTTTCATATAAAATTTGTTAGATTTGGAGAACGTGGACCCGGGCACGCATTTCGGTGCAAAGCGGATCCCACATTCTGGGTCAACGGGACTTTTTGACGCCGGCTCATCCGAATCCAATTTCGGAGATACCGATGAGTTCGTATCGTCATTCTGGACTCGTTGACAGGTAGTTTGCTAAGTTTTGAGAACTTTGGCTCCGGCGCGCATTTTCGTGCAAACCGGAATTCCAAGTTCTGGTCAACGGGCCAAATTGAGATCGGGTCAACGGAATCCAATTCTGGAACTATCGTTGGGTTCGTATCGACATTCTGGTTTCGTGGACATATAATTTGTTATATTTTATAGACTTATTTTCTTGCACGTTTTTCGGTGCAAAACGGCTCTGACACGGACACCGTTTTGATCCGAAATTACCTTTTTGCCCTTGTGTCCAAATTGGACCGTTGGGTAGGCTATCCTAGCTAATTTGAGCATTCTGGACACGTTGGCGATGTTTATTTCATTGTCCGACATTGTTTGTTGATAATTTCTCTGAGTTTAACCTTTTTAAAATTAATTAATAATTAATTCATATAGTGTTCGTATTTCGGGATTAGTACAACGAAACTGAGATCAGCCAATTCCAGTGATCTCATATCGCTGAAATTGACAAGTTGGATACGTGGATCACTATAATAAGATTATCAACCTTACCGATAATCTTCTTATCTCGATTTGCGTGTCGTAAGTTTCGACGTACAAATAACGAAGTACACTTTATATTAGACTAGAATTGACCCAGTTTGACCAGAGTTGACCAGTTGACCCAAAGTCAACTGTAAGTCAACACTTGACCTAGTTTGAGTAGATTATTGACCGGAGTTGACCTAGAGTTAATTTGACTAGAAGAACCTAGGATAGAATAGATTGTTGTGGATTCATTTATTTTTTACTTGAACACCTTGTAACCTGTGTTGCTTTAAATAGGACTCTGTGGCTTCAGTGGGACCCTCCTATACTTATCAGCTGTTCAGGTTATCGAGGCGAGTACATTCTCTGATCATTTCATATCCTGCTTAGAATTATTTCCTGCAGTAGATTACTTTACTTGTACTGTCACGACGGTCACACGGATTGGTACTATATGGATCCTTTCTTGAGATGTTATCCTTATGGAGCATCGGGTACTACGTGTTCTGTGCGTTTCACTTACATGGCGTATCACTATGCTTCTTGGTTCACTTGATTACTTGTGACATGTACCCTCATGATCACAGAGTCTCTTGAATCTTACACAGTTGGGTAACCTCCAGACTCCCCATTTATGGGACATCCATGTATCACCCTTCGCGGGCCTTGCATGGAATCATATAACATAACCTGGCTGGATCCTTGTGTATTGATTGGGGGTACGGGAGAGTAGAAGTGGACATGTGAATAATATACCAGTAGTATCTTCATTGAATCATTCCGTAGTGTCTTCATTGAATCATCCCAGGCCATTTACATGTTCATGTTTTACTCTGACTCACTAGTCACATGCTAGCTCTTTATGTATAGTAGATATTTCTATTACAGCTCTCCTATTTACATACTGCTTTTTCCTCAGTACCTGTATCTTACTTTACTGCATGTTATATGTTTTCTAACCTGCTATGATATGTTGAGATGTACTGTGCTCGCTCCAGTCCTGACTGGACCTGTTGATAAATTTTACAGATAGCCTGGAGGTGCCTGCTAGCCTAGAGGAGACACAGTAGGGTTTGTTTAGGTAGTTATTTCATTTTTGTCTGGAGTTGTATTTACTTTGGAAATTACTGTATCTTTATTTGAGTTTTGAGATGTACTTCTGGGTTCATGTATCTTTATTTGAGTTTTGAGATTCTTGAGGTTACAGACAACTGATCAGCAAAGGAATGAATTTCAATAATTGGTGCAAATTAAATATCGTGAAGCCATGCAAGTCGACACGTAACACATAGTACCAGCTTTGTTCATTGTTGCAAAAGCTTAGTTTTCTTTGTTTGGATCACCTATTAAGAGCGGAACATGAATTAATGTTAAGATGGCCTGCCTGGTTTGTCTTACAAAATGAAGTGGAGAAGTTGTAAAAGTAAAGACTTGTACTAGCTTACCCAACACTACTTTTGCCTGATTGCTATTGCTGTACAACGACATAGGGGCCGAATAATTGGATCCGTTAATTGTAAGCATCGCCAACCATTTTAATACAATTGCCACCAAAAGAGAGTATCAACTAGTCCATTCAAGGAAGCTTCCAAGTTCCAATAGCAAAACCAATGGATTCAGAAGCAGTCCATCTACTGTTGACACTATATTAATTTCATTTTAATACCGACTTAACGTTGTACTAGAATTAACCCAGCCAGAAGCAACTGGATTTTAATCATAATTAAAACTCATTGAGCAATTCTTCAAATATTGTTAGATTTAAGTCCCATATGTTGAATTTTGATGCCTCACGGTCGATGAGGGTGATGTGCACGGTTGTATGTGTGCGTCTTGTAGTTACTTTTCCTTTATGGTATCCTATGCAAAAATGATGTCAGACCGAAAAGTTACGTACAAATTTTTGTAGGTGTTCCGTTTCAGTTAATTTTCAATTCATGAGTCAAACAGAACAACAAAGGCTGATGCTATCAAACCGATCAACAAACAATACCGAAAATTAACGTTGAATAGCATCACTTCAGTATTTTGTATCTATTCTTCAGTTTATTGATACAAACTAGAGGTCATGAATTTCATGCAAGGAATGACACATGGTTTTTTTTGAGAAAACAAATGACACATGGTCTTGATAAAACAACATATCAGCAGCATAATAATAAATAGAAGTTAGTACTGGTATTAATGTTTTTGTGGACATATTAGTATCGCAGAGTTGAGCTAATTGACTACCACAAAGTTATGTTTCAATGGAGAGATCCACAGAAAAAAGTCCAAATCCTCAAGATTACATAAGTTCATATTGAAGCACAGCCGGTCTTCAACCTCACGAAGTTCACATTATAGCCAAGGTAGGTAGCTCATTCTCACCTTCCCTAGCACTGCCAATCCCAAATAATGGAATGATGGCTTCATTACTGCTACTGCACTTCCATGGCTTCTTTAACTTGCAGGCTTAAACCTACAGTTTCAGATTTTCTCGGTAGGACAAGAAGTAGACAGCAGTCTCGGACTCGTATCAGCTCAAACTCATGCATTTTGATTAGCCAGAAGATGGTTCCCTTTTTTTTTTTTTTATATATTGATTGATTTCTGTTTGGACTTGGGTAGTATTTAGTTAATTATCATTCATAGAACAGGAAATAATTATAGCTTTTTTAGATTTTTGTCCAAAAAATAAAACCAAGATAATACCTCTGTCCATAGTTTGTAACGAATTTAGCAGTTTCATCCCCACAAGAAACACTAACGTTTGCTGCATCGATCCACTTTTGCTTGTGAGTAAGAAAGTCTCTCTTCCTACAACTATAAAAGTAACCCCTACTCCCTCCATCCCCATACTCAAAACCCAGTCTTTTATATCTCATCTAACAACATATGCCAATGGCTAAGTCCATCTTGCTGGCACTAGTACTAGCCTTAGCTTTTGTAGGAGTTGCGCGCAGCATTCCTTTCAACGAGAAGGATTTGGCCTCTGAGGAGAGCCTGTGGAGCTTGTACGAGAGGTGGAGGAGCCACCACACGGTGTCGAGGGACCTCAACGAGAAGAATAAGCGGTTCAACGTGTTCAAGGAGAATGCCAAGTTCATCCATGAGTTCAACAAGAATGATGCTCCCTACAAGCTCGGACTCAACAAGTTTGCTGACATGACTAACCAGGAGTTCCGGAGCACCTACGCCGGTTCCAAGATCCACCACCACAGGACACAGCGAGGGACCCCCAAAGCCGGTGGGTCTTTCATGTATGAAAATGTCCATAGCATCCCTGCTTCGGTCGATTGGAGGACTCAGGGTGCCGTCGCCCCGGTCAAGGACCAAGGACAGTGTGGTAAGTTCAAATTCAAATAATTCGGATCATAAAATCATCTTAACGTACGGTCAGTTTTTGGGAGCAAGAAACAGTAAGTAACATACCAATTAGTTGAAGAAGATTGTCTTGATCATATGATATATAATTCATTTCAGGGAGCTGCTGGGCATTCTCCACTATAACCTCGGTGGAGGGAATCAACAAGATCAAGACGAATCACCTTGTACCATTGTCGGAGCAACAACTTGTTGACTGCGACACGGACCAGAACCAAGGATGCAACGGTGGCCTTATGGACTATGCCTTTGAGTTCATCAAGAGTAATGGGGGAATAACATCGGAGTCTGCCTATCCCTACACTGCAGAACAAGGATATTGTGCCTCTGTAAGTAATTAATTACTTGTACTCTGTAAATTAATTTGACAACACGTAACGTTCACTTTAATTGTGACACACTAGCTTGTTGAGTTCTGCAGGAGAGTTCAGCTCCGGTAGTGACTATTGACGGATACCAAAACGTTCCTGCCAACAATGAGGCTGCGCTAATGAAAGCTGTCGCAAACCAAGTTGTATCAGTTGCAATCGAAGCAAGTGGCATGGCATTCCAGTTCTACTCAGAGGTTAGCTAGCTAGTACCAATTAATCACCTATTACTATACCATATGATGAGCCCATTATCTAATGGA
The DNA here is from genome assembly GCA_029216955.1 of Iris pallida. Lineage (NCBI taxonomy): Eukaryota > Viridiplantae > Streptophyta > Magnoliopsida > Asparagales > Iridaceae > Iris > Iris pallida. The sequence continues at coordinate 7,231,871 of JANAVB010040620.1, forward strand.
AATGGTGTAAAAACTCCACTGGCTTGGCAGGGTGTGTTCACTGGCAGTTGCGGCACCGAGCTTGACCATGGAGTTGCGGTGGTAGGATATGGAGCCACACGCGACGGAACCAAATACTGGATTGTGAGGAACTCCTGGGGAGCTGAGTGGGGAGAGAAGGGCTACATCAGGATGCAGCGTGGAATCCGAGCCAGCCATGGTCTGTGTGGTATAGCCATGGAGCCTTCTTATCCTGTCAAGACATCCCCAAATCCAAAGAACAGCATCTCCCCCAACTCCAAGGATGAACTTTAATGTGCAAGCACAGTCAACTGCCTTTGCTGATTTGTTAACGTCTCACAATATATCTAGTACAACTATACTTGCTATATCATGTTAAAGAAAAACATATACATATCAATTGATAAAGGAACGTGTAATAACTGTATAATCAGATGACCATGAATGAATAAGTTCTTTCTTCACTTAGGTCATAAACTTAATTTGGTGCCTCCGACCCAACTACGTGTTGGGAAAGAAACGCGGAAACCTTTCCCCAAACCGGAGAGTACCTGCGAGAGGACCGAGCAATACAACGCACGAACCCAAAAACAATCACACAAAAACAATCCACGCAGACACAGAGAATTTTTGACGTGGAAACCCTTGCGGAAAAAAACCACGGGACGATCGGAGTCCAACCCTGAGAAGCCTCCACTAATGGAATAGAAGAATTACACCCTCTACAAACTCCTCCCGATCCAAATCGGATCTCCACAACACTCAGAGATAAGAACAATGATTACAAGGCTACGAAGAGCGAGAACGACGAGTAGAGATTACCCGAACACGATCTCCTTCGAACAACGACCTTCAATCCTCCGTCTTCTTCTCCGAAGTTGTAATGGCACTCTTGCCTCCTTCTCTCTCTCAAACTTGTGTTTTCTTGCGGTTATGAGTTAGGGTTGAGAAAACTTAATATATCTCCCTAATCCCGCAACCAACCTGGACCGTTGGATTAGATCCAATGATGAAAACTCATCCAGAAATCCGCTTCAGCCCCCGACGACACAGAGTTCGGCCAGAACTCTGTGTGGGACAACCAGCACCTACTGGCCAAACCCTGGAACGGCCAGACCGAGTTCGGCCAGAACTCGGCCTGGGACCGAGTTCGGCCCGAACTCGGATCCCCTGCTTCCAGCAGCTCCAGCAGCAGCAGCAACTCCGTCGCCTACTTCCCGAGCTTCTCCGACATCGGACGGCGCTCGTCGCACTCCGGGGTCTTCTCCACATAGATTGGGAACCCCTCCCACTCCAACAAATCTCCCCCTTCACAACTATGGGGAGGACGTCGTCATCCCGACGATCTGCCTGCAGTACTCAAACTTTCCCCTTGGTAGAATCTTCGTGAACATATCAGCTCCGTTGTCGTCTGTATGCACCTTCTCAAGCTCCGCGTCCTTCTTCTCAACCACATCGCGTATCCAATGATACCGAGTCTCGATGTGCTTGGACCGGCTATGAAACGTCTGATTCTTTACCAGGTGAATAGCACTCTGACTGTCGCAAAGCAAAGTATACTGCTCTTGCTTCAGTCCCATTTCCTGCAACAACTTCTTCATCCACAACAGCTCCTTGCAAGCCTCCGTCGCCGCAATGTATTCCGCCTCCGTCGTCGACAAGGCAACACACTTCTGCAACCGCGACTGCCACGACACTGCTCCTCCCGCAAACATCATCACGTAGCCTGAAGTCGATCGCCTCGTGTCTACATCTCCAGCCATATCAGCGTCGGTATACCCAACCAGCTTCGGCTCGTCACCACCAAAGGAAAGTCTCCAACCGGCAGTGCCCTGAAGGTATCGTAGAATCCACTTGACCGCACTCCAATGTACCCTTCCAGGATTTGAAAGATACCTACTAACCGTACCAACTGCATGAGCAATATCTGGCCTCGTATACACCATAGCATACATCAGGCTTCCCACAGCTGAGGCATATGGAACCTGCTCCATATCTTCCTTTTCGTCCTCGGTAGATGGACACTGTTCCTCAGTGAGCTTAAAGTGAGCCGCGAGGGGGGAACTCACTTTCTTCGACCCGTCCATCCCGAAACGCTGAAGTACCCGGTGAATGTACTTCTTTTGGGACAAGTGTAGCAGCTTGGACTCTCTCTCTCGGCTGATCTCCATCCCAAGAATAGTCTTCGCTGCGCCCAAATCCTTCATAGAGAAGGCCGCGCCCAGTTGGCGCTTCAACTCCGCTATCCTAGTGGCATTCCGACCCACTAATAGCATATCATCAACATAGAGCAATAAGATGATAAAATCATCATCGGCAAAATACCTCACAAATGCACAATGATCCGACGTCGTCCGTGCATAACCATGCTCCCCCATAAACGACTCGAACTTCCTGTACCACTGTCTCGGAGCCTGCTTCAGACCATACAAGCTCTTCCTCAACCGACAGACCAAATGTGACTTGCCCTTCTCGCAGAATCCCTCTGGCTGCTCCATGTACAACTCCTCCTCAAGATCACCGTAGAGGAATGTCGTCTTCACGTCCATCTGCTCGACCTCCAAGTCGAAACTGGCTGCTAATGCTAGCACCACCCGAATAGACGAATGCTTGACGACAGGCAAAAAGATTTCATCATAATCCACGCCTTTCCGCTGACCGTAGCCCTTGACTACCAGCCTCGCTTTGTATCGAGGGCGAGTAGCATCATCCATCTGCTTCACTCTGAACACCCATCGATTCTTCAAAGCCTTCTTGTCCTTTGGCAACCGCACCAGATCATAAGTGGAATTGGTGTGCAAGGAACTCATCTCCTCCTGCATAGCCACCATCCACTCCTGCCTGTGTTCGTCTTCCATAGCCTCTGCGAAACTTTCGGGCTCCCTCCCGTCAGTCAATAGCACATACTCATCCGGTGAGTATCTCGTAGATGGTCGACGATCCCTGTCACTCCTTCTCAGTGGAGCCACTGGTGCTGGCTGTATACCGACAGCCTCCGTCCCTTCAGGAACTACCTCTCCGGCATGCTCATCCTCCTGAGGGACACCCTGACCACCATCAGCAGGCTGATGATCAAGGTTGGGAGCAACTCCATGTACCGGCTCCCCCATAACTGGATCCTCTGCGATGTCCTCTGGAAACTGCTCGAAGCGAAATGACTCTAACTCAGGCAATTCCTCAGCCTCAGAAGGCGTCTCGAAATCCTGAGTGTTGGTCTTGGTCTGATCCTCGACGAACACCACGTCCCTGCTTCTATAGAGCTTTCCTTCCACTGGGTCGTAGAGTCTATAGCCAAACTCATCCCGACCATAGCCGACAAAGACGCATCGCCTCGTCTTCGGCTCAAGTTTGGTCCTCTCGTCCTTCGGTACATGCACGAAGGCTTTACAACCAAACGCCCGCAGGTGACTGTATGACGGCTCTTTGCCGTACCATACTTTATCAGGCACATCATCCTGCAAAGGAGCACTAGGAGACAAATTAATAATATAAGCAGCTGTGAGAAGAGCCTCACCCCAATAACTGCCCGGCAAGTTTGCTTCTGACAGCAAACACCGTACCCTCTCCATCAGTGTCCTGTTCATGCGCTCCGCTACACCATTGAGCTGAGGTGTCTTTGGCGGAGTCTTCTGGTGTCGTATCCCTTGCTCTCTGTAATACGCATCAAAGGGACCAATGTATTCGCCGCCATTGTCGGACCGAACACACAACAACTTCTTGCCCGTCTCCCTTTCAACAGAGGCCTGAAACTCCTTGAAAGTAGGCAGCACCTGATCCTTGGTCTTTAAGGCATAGACCCAAACCTTCCTGGAACAGTCATCAATAAAAGTCATAAAGTAAGAAGCACCACCAAGAGATTTTACCTTCATAGGACCGTTGACATCCGAGTGAATCAACTCGAACAACGCCGGCTTCCTCGAACTTGGGTGACTTTGGAAAGACACCCTATTTTGCTTCCCAGCTAAACAGTGCGTGCATTTCTCCAACTTTGTTGACTTGAGCCCCGGAATCACTTTCCTGTTCACCAAGTAGCTCATCCCCTTCTCGCTGATATGGCCGAGCCGCCTGTGCCACAACTCGGTAGACGCGTCACTGACTGCGTTCACCTCCTGTGCCCCCTCTGCGCTCCCCTCCATATAGTAGAGACCGGACTTCTTGCTTCCTCTGGCAATCACCATCGAACCTCTGGAAAGCTTCCACTGACTGTTCCCGAAGAGACTGAAGAATCCCTCGTCATCCAACCTTCCAACCGACACCAGGTTGAAACGGATATCAGGGACATGACGAACATCCTTGAGAACAAGAACCGCACCCGTCTTCGTTCTCAAATGCACATCTCCAACGGCAACCGCCTTCGACACATCTCCGTTTTTCCCATCTTCAACACGCCACAGTCGCCTGTCGTGTAAGTGGCAAACAGTGCCCTATTGTGAGATACATGTGCTGAAGCCCCTGAGTCCACCAGCCAAGAATTGTCATCGCAGGCGAGGTTTGTAATGACCTCATCACCTACGACGATTACATCGCCTCCATGCACCGAGGCCGCCGCTGTAGTGTTCTCTTCTTGCTTCCCCTTGTCGTCCTTCTTCTCTCTCTTCCAAGCGAAACAATTCCGCTTGATATGGCCCTTCTTACCGCAATGGTAACACTCCGAGTCCTCGTAACGACCCTTGGACTTCCCCCTGCTCTTGTCTCTGCCACCACCTGGACCCCTGCTTTTGCCCCTTCCGCGGCTCTCTGAAACAAGTGCCTCTGAGTGATGGGATGTAGATGAAGTGCCCTGAGAACGTCTCCGCATCTCTTCATTCAACACCCCGCTCTTGGCAAACTCCAGACTGACCACGCCCTCTGGAGCAGAAGCGATCATAGATACTCGTACGGTCTCCCACGAGTCTGGCAATGTACACAGCAGCCACAGTCCCTGAACTTCGTCGTCGAACTTGACTCCCATAGAAGATAGCTGGTCAACCACGCCCTGGAAATCACTCAAGTGATCCGTAATAGACGCCCCATCTTTGTACCGCAGACCCATCATCGTCCGGATCAGGAACAACTTGTTTACCCCGGTCTTCTTCGCGTACAAAGATTCCAGCTTATCCCATAACGTCTTCGCGTGCTCAATATTGGCAACGTGGTTGTACACGTTCTCGTCAACGAACTGCCTGATGTATCCGCACACCTGTATATGCTCGAATTTCCAGTCCTCCTCGGATTTATCACTGGGCTTCTCGGATACAAATACGGGCAGATGCAGCTTCTTGACGAACAGCAAATCCTTCATCTTGCTCCGCCAATAATGATAGTTTGTGCCATTAAGGTTCACCATGCGCACCGGCTTCGCGTCCATCTCTCCTCTCTGGTTCCTCTGTCAACTCCTGACACCCTTTGAACCCAAAGCTCTGATACCACTCTGATGGGAAAGAAACACGGAAACCTTTCCCCAAACCGGAGAGTACCTGCGAGAGGACCGAGCAATACAACGTACGAACCCAAAAACAATCACACAAAAACAATCCACGCAGACACAGAGAATTTTTGACGTGGAAACCCTTGCGGGAAAAAACCACGGGACGATCGGAGTCCAACCCTGAGAAGCCTCCACTAATGGAATAGAAGAATTACACCCTCTACAAACTCCTCCCGATCCAAATCGGATCCCCACAACACTCAGATATAAGAATAATGATTACAAGGCTACGAAGAGCGAGAACGACGAGTAGAGATTACCCAAACACGATCTCCTTCGAACAACGACCTTCAATCCTCCGTCTTCTTCTTCGAAGTTGTAATAGCACTCTTGCCTCCTTCTCTCTCTCAAACTTGTGTTTTCTTGCGGTTATGAGTTAGGGTTGAGAAAACTCAATATATCTCCCTAATCCCGCAACCAACCTGGACCGTTGGATTAGATCCAATGATGAAAACTCATACAGAAATCCGCTTCAGCCCCCGACGACACAGAGTTCGGCCAGAACTCTGTGTGGGGAAACCAGCACCTACTGGCCAAACCCTGGAACGGCCAGACCGAGTTCGGCCAGAACTCGGCCTGGGACCGAGTTCGGTCCGAACTCGGATCCCCTGCTTCCAGCAGCTCCAGCAGCAGCAGCAACAACTCCGTCGCCTACTTCCCAAGCTTCTCCGACATCGGACGGCGCTCGTCGCACTCTGGGGTCTTCTCCACATAGGTTGGGAACCCCTCCCACTCCAACACTACGTAGGACCCCGGGGCATGAATTGGGTACCTAGTGATGTATGTAGTTGATCGTAATATATGAATCAAGCTATGAGAGGAATATCCTCGGAGACTAGAAGAGTCCGTCGACTCTTTCTAGAAGATTTCAATAAGTAGTCCGTCGATGCGAAGTAGTGTGTTTTAATGTGTGGCTTTCTTTGTCTTTGTTTGGTGGAGATATACTCCTATGCTAAGTGTCTTTCTCAGATGTAACAGAAGGAAAGTTGACTTGGAGAGAGGTTCCAGTGAATGGGATAGAAGGGAAAGGCGAAAGTACGAAGTCCTGTGTTCGATCAACGATCAACAGAAGATGGAGCGCAGCGGGCGGCAAAGAAAGGAGGTTCCCTCTAGGGAACTGGCTTTCGAACTGAAACGGAAAGAGGCCCTCGCTGTTCAATCTTCTGAGCGATAGCAGATATCAATTGCTTAAGAGTCTCTTTGGAACGTTGACGAAGGTGGATGAGAATTATTTTATGGGAATTTACATGAAACCTGAGGGTAAACTAGTTCTAATTGCATTAGGTGAATCCAGGAGTGTCACGACCCGCACCCTAGAGTTAGGGCACGAGAACGTAACAACGCCCAGCCTACGCCGTAGTGTCGGCGGTAGAACGCTGTCCTAGGTCTCAATGCATCTAACAGTATAAGACTAAACAGTTTATACTCCCCGAATGGGGGTGACATAGCAGATACAACTCAATCACATCTAAGGTAGAGCATGATAAGAATAGATAAAATATGAAATCCAAAATAAATACAGGAGATAGAAGTCTAAGTGTCTAAGATACATGAACCCAGAAGTACATCTCAAAACTCAATAAAGATACAGTAATCCACAAAGTAATACAACTCCAGACAAAATGAAATAACTACCTAACAAACCCTACTGTGTCTCCTCTAGGCTAGCAGGCACCTCCAGGCTATCTGTAAAATTTATCAACAGGTCCAGTCAGGACGGGAGCGAGCACAAAACATCTCACGCAGTTCATATCGAGTTAGGAAATATAAAGCATGCAATAGAGTAAAGTACATGAAACGCTGAAAGAAGAATGTATAGAAAACAGTAGAGATTTAATAACAGGAAATATCTAAATATGATAAATAAGAACTGTAAGGAACATGTGATTTAGAGTACAATCTGGTTATGTAAACGGGCTAGGAAAATGCAATGGTAACTCCATTGTACGTGGGTGTACAATAGACATATACAATAGTTATACAATGTTGTACAATAGGATTTGAGTACATAACCGATTCTACTCCCCCTCCCCAATCAATACACAAGGATCTACTCCAGTTACGTTATCTTGCACAATAGTGTATAATGTTATACAATGGATATACAATATTATACAATAGATGTACAATGTTATACAATAGTTGTACAATGTTATACAATAGTATACAATGGTCTATCCCTGGGACTCATGTGATACTGAGAGTACAATATGCACAAGGAGTATACAAGGATATAGGTATTCAATAAATACAATATGGAAGTGAAACGCACATCACAATATGTATTTAGTGAATACAAGGGGATAACATCCCAAAAGGAGATCCATATAGTACCAATCCGTGATAACAATCGTGTCAGCATCAAGTACAGTAATCTAGAGCAAGAATGTAAATCCAGACAAGTATGAAACGGTCAGAGAATGTACTCGCCTCGATAACCTGAACAGCTGATAAGTATAGGGAGGTCCCACTGAAGCCACAGAGTCCTATTTAAAGCAACACAGGTTACAAGGGGTTCAAGTTGTAATAAATGAATCTCTATAATCAATCTACATTATTCTAGGTTTTTCTAAGTCAAAACAACTCTAGGTCGACTCCGGTCAATAATCTAGTCAAACTAGGTCAAGTGTTGGCTTACAGTTGACTTTGGGTCAACTGGTCAACTCTGGTCAAACTGGGGCAATTCTAGTCTAATATAAAGTGTACTTCGTTATTTGTACGTCGAAACTTACGTCACGCAAATCGAGATAAGAAGATTATCGGTAAGGTTGATAATCTCATTATAGTGATCCACGTGTCCAACTTGTCAATTTTAGCGATGTGAGATCACTGGAATTGGCTGATCTCAGTTTCGTTGTACTAATCCCGAAATACGAACATTATATGAATTAATTATTAATTAATTATAAAAAAGTTAAACTCAGAGAAATTATCAACAAACATTGTCGGACGATGAAATGAACATCGCCAACGTGTCCAGAATGGTCAAATTAGCTAGGATAGCCTACCCAACGGTCCAATTTGGACACAAGGGCAAAAAGGTAATTTCGGGTCAAAACGGTGTCCGTGTCGGAGCCGTTTTGCACCGAAAAACGTGCAAGAAAACAAGTCTATAAAATATAGCAAATTATATGTCCACGCAACCAGAATGACGATACGAATCCAACGGTATCTCCAGAATTGGATTCCGTTGACCCGATCTCATTTTGGCCCGTTGACCAGAACTTGGGATTCCGATTTGCACGGAAATACGTGCCGGAGCTAAAGTTCTCAAAACTCAGCAAACTACCTGTCAACGAGTCCAGAATGACGATACGAACTCAACGGTATCTCCAAAATTGGATTCCGATGAGCCGGCGTCAAAAAGTCCAGTTGACCCAGAATGTGGGACCCACTTTGTACCGAAAAACGTGCCCGGGCCTACGTTCTCCAAATCTAACAAATTTTATATGAAAACATGCCAGAACGACGCCACGAATCTAATGGTGGTGTCAGAAATGAAATCTGGAGTCCCGTGTTCAAAAATGAAATTTTACAAGTTGGAAATTACGAATTCGAACGGCCAACTTTGGCGTCGAATTCAACCAATCAAACAAGCTCACAATGAAACGCAACTGAAGGGGTAGTAAGAGGGTTATACCAGCTTCGTACAGGAACTGGTAGCACGCCAAACGGAGCTACGGTGGAGGAGATACAAGCTGACGAAGTTGGCCCCGCGAAACTGTCCAAATTTAATACAATTTAAACTGTCAACTTGGTGGCCGGTTTTCATGTATCAAACGATAAAATTAACGGACGAAAATTGACATGAGCGAAGGTGGATATACCGAGATTGTGACGGAGCGAAGAAATCGAAGATCCAACGGTCGGATCTCCGGGAAAACGCGCACGAAGTCGCTGCGACGGAGCGCCAAAATGAACGTGATTTCGTGCGCGTCACGACGGGACGTCGTGCAAAACGCACGAATCGCCTCGACGGCGCGTCCCGGAGGACGTTGGCCGCCATGGGGCCTACCCCAGTGGTGCGCCCGAGGGAGGGGGCCACCCACGACGGGTCGCCGGAGCACGGTGGACGACGACGGCGCGTCCAAGCCCCCCGCGCTCGCGCAGATCCGTGCGCGCTGTGTGCGCGAAGTTGCTGCTGGTGGCGCCGTGCTCCGCCTCCTGCCAGCGCGGCCTGCGCGGGGCGCGCGTGGCCAGGCCCGGCGAGGCCAGAGGCTGGTGGTGGCGGCGAAGCACGGCTGGAGGTGGTGGTGAGTTGTTGTGAAGGTCGGCTGTGCATGGGATTGGTTAAGTGGTGGTGGTGACTAGATTCATGGAGGAGGAAGGAAGAGGTTGGGAAGATGGCCGGTGTGCTCGACCAAGGTGGCCGGAGCCACGGCGAGCAAGGGGGTGGTCGGACTGGAGAGAGAGAGTGGTCGGTTTCCATGGAGTTGCGATGGAGTTGCTGTTGGTGTAGTTTTTGTTGTTGTGGTTTTTGCATGGTTTGATAAGAACAATAGAAAGGACAGAGAAAGGATAAGAGGGAGAGAGGAAAGTTATCCAATCCTTGAAACTAGGGCCGACACATGGCTGCCAAGGGTTGGGGAAAAATGAATGAGGAATTTAATGGATAGGATTAGTTTGAACAATCCAAAGGCTAGGAATTAAATAGAGAAAATAGGTTGTTCCAATGGAGATTAATTCAACAAAAATTCTATTAAATATAGGAAAAATGGGTAAATGGATATCTGATATTTTTAGGCAACAAAATATTAGAGTGTCATGATAGAGAAAATCATGGAGCTGGACTGGGCTCGGTGGAGCCAGATTGGGTCAAAACTGGACATTGTACAAAAATCGAATTAAAATTAGATGTTGATGATCATGAGTAAATAAGTTGCACATGGGGATTCCAAATAATGGGACACAAGTGTCGGACGGATAGTAGGCTCAAAGTGGGCCATGTCCATAGTTGGGGCTGACAGGTTTTGGTCAACAGGGGACCCACAAATCAAGTTGGAAAATGAATGTGACGCCGTGGCGTGAAATAAAATCGGGTCACGCGTCGAAAAAGTTGTGCGAATCAAATGGAGCCCAAAATGACATGAATGAGTGGGAAACGAAGGTCATGGGTGACGAGCGTCTCGAGTAGATCATCAATGAGGAGTTGGTTTCAAGGAAATGACTGGTCTTGCGCTCCCAATTTAAATATCATGGTAACGCGCTGAAAATGATCGAGGAAAAAAGTGGGAAAATCAATTACTGAACGAACGGTCTAATTCGACCCGAAGTTCAGCGAAGAAAAAAAAGGGCACAAGGGAACAAGTTTGGGTGGGACACCATATACCGTCATGAAGGTAATCGTGTCCACTCCAAAACTCGTGAAGAGGATTTCCAGAGTTGAACATCCCTGATACTCCAAATATCAATGGCATGAAAAAGTACACTAACAGATAAATAAATAGAATGAAATATTTAATGAAACCAAACAGTCAGAAAATAAATAAAATAAAAAAAATCAACCCGAATTTCAGGGTGCTAACATCCTACCCACCTTATAAAAATTTTGTCCTCGAAATTAAAATGTCCCTACTCCCTCTAGGTCAAACCCCCATAATCAAAGTCCCAGATTAAAACAAGTCATGTGATCAAAAGGACGACATACAGGGTCATGGCATACGGTGGTAGTGAAAGTCTCATCTAGGTATACTAGTCATGCTAACCAACGGTCATAGGGTATCAAACACACAAACAAATCCAGGGTGCTAAACGAGAAAAGATGCAGAAACAACAACCATCAAAACTATAAGGTTGTCTACCACCCCGTATGAAAACTGGTACTCATAAAAAATAAAGGAAGGTAACTACCAATCATTTGAAAAAAAAAGTACTATCCCAAGAAAATTAAAATCACAAGTTAAAGAATCGAAAGTCACTTGCATTGAAATCCAATCACAATATATATACAGAGAGAGCGTTAGAGAGGGAAAACTAGCATCATGTGTATGGGGGCATGTTCATATGGTTAGAGAGTAGACATGTGTGTGTGTCCTGGTACAGGGTTATAGCTTAGTATTGAAAGGTTAAACCCAGTTTTAGTTCAGCATTTACATACAAAATCTGAAAATAAGCTAACATTTAAACAAGTGTCATATTAACATGTTGCAGTGATGTAAACATAACTAATAACATGAAATTTTCATTTAAATTACGAATCTAAACATGGAAAAGTAGAGGACCAGAAATATTAAGGTTTTGACAATCTAACATCAACGACATATTAATATGTATCTAGATATGTGGAAAAATCAAGTGTAGCATGCATACGTGTTAGGCAAAGTGTTTGCTATACATATTCATATACATATTCTCATGTCCCAATAAAATAAAAAAAATTTATTTCTACATCAGGACCAACATTTAAATTCTTACCAAAAATTACAGAGTAGGTGATTGACAAAATCAAGACAGTTTTATTATTATCTAAAACAAGAAAAATAGCAAGAAAGAATAACGATAAAATCTGTTTTGCTTATCTGTTTAAAGAAGGAACGATTTTAAAATCCAGTGCTAAAATATCAAATCCAACATGAGGCCTTTTAGCAAAATCATCGATTCATTGTATTATGAAAAAAAACTCATAGCAAAAAGTTACACAAAGGTTTATGAAAACAACTAAACATACTCTTAAGTCAAATGACAAGAAACTAGGCAAAACAACAAATAATAATTCCTTTTTTTTTGAATGACTGAGAAAAAGTAGAGAAAACATGTTCAAAATATTTTAAGTACAATCTGATAATCATATGCGTCTATCCAAAATCATGGTACTCTAAATCCTCGTCATACTAGTAAGCAAGGCTACGATAATCACAGAGCCCTTGACTTATGCACATATTTCTAGAATCATGGTATTTAACATTTTCGCGGTACCGCATGCTTGGCTGCGAAAACCTTAAATTCCCATACCCGAGAAATATATCCAGAGTCAGACTATATGTCCTCCCCATGCTGGCTAATGTGACTATAGAAGACTAGATTCCATAACATAGATGACCTAGCCCATATAATTTCATCTTGCCAAAAATTAAATTAATCAATAATGAATACTCAAAATCAAATCAAATTTATTAACGAACATCAAAATTCAAAATTCGGAAATCTTCCATCAAAATAAATACAAACTCAAATTCAACAATAATCCATAAAAATCAATTTAACAACAAAAGTAAAAAATGAATCAAATCAAGGAAAAAGAGAGTTTTTAAATCGAAGTTAAATAAGATTCTCAAGGGTCGTCCCGGAAATCTCTCAAGGGTTCCTATCTGTGATTGAGTACCTTCAAAATATATCCTATTCATACTGCAGGCTGTAGTGGTACTCTAGTTCGAATACCACTACACTTTAGTCTCGACCTGCATGGGCCACCACTAAAAACGTGTCACGACCCGCACCCTAGAGTTAGGACACGAGAACGTAACAACGCCCAGCCTACGCCGCAGTGTCGGCGGTAGAACGCTGTCCTAGGTCTCAATGCATCTAACAGTATAAGACTAAACAGTTTATACTTCCCGAATGGGGGTGACATAGCAGATACAACTCAATCACATCTAAGGTAGAGCATGATAAGAATAGATAAAATATGAAATCCAAAATAAATACAGGAGATAGAAGTCTAAGTGTCTAAGATACATGAACCCAGAAGTACATCTCAAAACTCAATAAAGATACAGTAATCCACAAAGTAATACAACTCCAGACAAAATGAAATAACTACCTAACAAACCCTACTGTGTGTCCTCTAGGCTAGCAGGCACCTCCAGGCTATCTGTAAAATTTATCAACAGGTCCAGTCAGGACGGGAGCGAGCACAAAATATCTCATGCAGTTCATATCGAGTTAGGAAATATAAAGCATGCAATAGAGTAAAGTACATGAAACGCTGAAAGAAGAATGTATAGAAAATAGTAGAGATTTAATAACAGGAAATATCTAAATATGATAAATAAGAACTGTAAGGAACATGTGATTTAGAGTACAATCTGGTTATGTAAACGGGCTAGGAAAATACAATGGTAACTCCATTGTACGTGGGTGTACAATAGACATATACAATAGTTATACAATGTTGTACAATAGGATTTGAGTACATAACCGATTCTACTCCCCCTCCCCAATCAATACACAAGGATCTACTCCAGTTACGTTATCTTGCACAATAGTGTACAATGTTATACAATGGATGTACAATATTATACAATAGATGTACAATATTATACAATAGTTGTACAATGTTATACAATAGTGTACAATGGTCTATCCCTGGGACTCATGTGATACTGAGAGTACAATATGCACAAGGAGTATACAAGGATATAGGTATTTAATAAATACAATATGGAAGTGAAACGCACATCACAATATGTATTTAGTGAATACAAGGGGATAACATCCCAAAAGGAGATCCATATAGTACCAATCCGTGATAACAATCGTGTCAGCATCAAGTACAGTAATCTAGAGCAAGAATGTAAATCCAGACAAGTATGAAACGGTCAGAGAATGTACTCGCCTCGATAACCTGAACAGCTGATAAGTATAGGGAGGTCCCACTGAAGCCACAGAGTCCTATTTAAAGCAACACAGGTTACAAGGGGTTCAAGTTGTAATAAATGAATCTCTATAATCAATCTACATTATTCTAGGTTCTTCTAAGTCAAAACAACTCTAGGTCGACTCCGGTCAATAATCTAGTCAAACTAGGTCAAGTGTTGGCTTACAGTTGACTTTGGGTCAACTGGTCAACTCTGGTCAAACTGGGGCAATTCTAGTCTAATATAAAGTGTACTTCGTTATTTGTACGTCGAAACTTACGTCACGCAAATCGAGATAAGAAGATTATCGGTAAGGTTGATAATCTCATTATAGTGATCCACGTGTCCAACTTGTCAATTTTAGCGATGTGAGATCACTGGAATTGGCTGATCTCAGTTTCGTTGTACTAATCCCGAAATACGAACATTATATGAATTAATTATTAATTAATTATAAAAAAGTTAAACTCAGAAAAATTATCAACAAACATTGTCGGACGATGAAATGAACATCGCCAACGTGTCCAGAATGGTCAAATTAGCTAGGATAGCCTACCCAACGGTCCAATTTGGATACAAGGGCAAAAAGGTAATTTCGGGTCAAAACGGTGTTCGTGTCGGAGCCATTTTGCACCGAAAAACGTGCAAGAAAACAAGTCTATAAAATATAGCAAATTATATGTCCACGCAACCAGAATGACGATACGAACCCAACGGTATCTCCAGAATTGGATTCCGTTGACCCGATCTCATTTTGGCCCGTTGACCAGAACTTGGGATTCCGGTTTGCACGGAAATGCGTGCCGGAGCCAAAGTTCTCAAAATTCAGCAAACTACCTGTCAACGAGTCCAGAATGACGATACGAACTCAACGGTATCTCCGAAATTAGATTTCGATGAGCCGGCGTCAAAAAGTCCCGTTGACCCAGAATGTGGGACCCACTTTGCACCGAAAAACGTGCCCGGGCCCACGTTCTCCAAATCTAACAAATTTTATATGAAAACATGCCAGAACGACGCCACGAATCTAATGGTGGTGTCAGAAATGAAATCTGGAGTCCCGTGTTCAAAAATGAAATTTTACAAGTTAGAAATTACGAATTCGAACGGCCAACTTTGGCGTCGAATTCAACCAATCAAACAAGCTCACAATGAAACGAAACTGAAGGGGTAGTAAGAGGGTTATACCATCTTCGCACAGGAACTGGTAGCACGCCAAACGGAGCTGCGGTGGAGGAGATACAAGCTGACGAAGTTGGCCCCGCGAAACTGTCCAAATTTAATACAATTTAAACGGTCAACTTGGTGGCCGGTTTTCATGTATCAAACGATAAAATTAACGGACGAAAATTGACATGAGCGAAGGTGGATATACCGAGATTGTGACGGAGCGAAGAAATCGACGATCCAACGGTCGGATCTCCGAGAAAACGTGCACGAAGTCGCTGCGACGGAGCGCCAAAATGAACGTGATTTCGCGCGCGTCACGACGGGACGTCGTGCAAAACGCACGAATCGCCTCGACGGCGCGTCCCGGAGGACGTTGGCCGCCATGGGGCCTACCCCAGTGGTGCGCCCGAGGGAGGGGGCCACCCACGACGGGTCGCTGGAGCACGGTGGACGACGACGGCGCGTCCAAGCCCCCCCGCGCTCGCGCAGATCCGTGCGCGCTGTGTGCGCGAAGTTGCTGCTGGTGGCGCCGTGCTCCGCCTCCTGCCAGCACGGCCTGCGCGGGGTGCGCGTGGCCAGTCCCGGCGAGGCCAGAGGCTGGTGGTGGCGGCGAAGCACGGCTGGAGGTGGTGGTGAGTTGTTGTGAAGGTCGGCTGTGCATGGGATTGGTTAAGTGGTGGTGGTGACTAGATTCATGGAGGAGGAAGGAAGAGGTTGGGAAGATGGCCGGTGTGCTCGACCAAGGTGGCCGGAGCCACGGCGAGCAAGGGGGTGGTCGGACTGGAGAGAGAGAGTGGTCGGTTTCCATGGAGTTGTGATGGAGTTGCTGTTGGTGTAGTTTTTGTTGTTGTGGTTTTTGCATGGTTTGATAAGAACAATAGAAAGGACAGAGAGAGAAAGGATAAGAGGGAGAGAGGAAAGTTATCCAATCCTTGAAACTAGGGCCGGCACATGGCTGCCAAGGGTTGGGGAAAAATGAATGAGGAATTTAATGGATAGGATTAGTTTGAACAATCCAAAGGCTAGGAATTAAATAGAGAAAATAGGTTGTTCCAATGGAGATTAATTCAACAAAAATTCTATTAAATATAGGAAAAATGGGTAAATGGATATCTGATATTTTTAGGCAACAAAATATTAGAGTGTCATGATGGAGAAAATCATGGAGCTGAACTGGGCTCGGTGGAGCCAGATTGGGTCAAAACTGGACATTGTACAAAAATCGAATTAAAATTAGATGTTGATGATCATGAGTAAATAAGTTGCACATGGGGATTCCAAATAATGGAACACAAGTGTCGGACGGATAGTAGGCTCAAAGTGGGCCATGTCCATAGTTGGGGCTGACAGGTTTTGGTCAACAGGGGACCCACAAATCTAGTTGGAAAATGAATGTGACGCCGTAGCGTGAAATAAAATCGGGTCACGCGTCGAAAAAGTTGTGCGAATCAAATGGAGCCCAAAATGACATGAATGAGTGGGAAACGAAGGTCATGGGTGACGAGCATCTCGAGTAGATCATCAATGAGGAGTTGGTTTCAAGAAAATGACTGGTCTTGCGCTCCCAATTTAAATATCATGGTAACGCGCTGAAAATGATCGAGAAAAAAAGTGGGAAAATCAATTACTGATCGAACGGTCTAATTCGACCCGAAGTTCAGCGAAGAAAAAAAAGGGCACAAGGGAACAAGTTTGGGTGGGACACCATATACCGTCATGAAGGTAATCGTGTCCACTCCAAAACTCGTGAAGAGGATTTCCAGAGTTGAACATCCCTGATACTCCAAATATCAATGGCATGAAAAAGTACACTAACAGATAAATAAATAGAATGAAATATTTAATGAAACCAAACAGTCAGAAAATAAATAAAATAAAAAAAATCAACCCAAATTTCAGGGTGCTAACAAGGAGTTTGGGCAGTCATCTCACTTCCGATCAACTCTTTTTCACTCATTACACAGAGTCCAAATAGTGTTGGATATTTCAACCACTCTTATAGTAGTTTGTTGGATATTTCAACCGTTCTAATACCACTTTATTGGAATTGTGGTAAACAAACTAGCTAGGAAAAACTAATTGGAGAGAGAGAATATGTAGATAAAAGAATTTGGTGAAAAGAGAAAAATGGTAAGGAAAAAACTTTATAACAACATTAAGCTTGTAATGTTTGTTGCGTACAAAATGGGAAGAAAAGATAGATCTTTATTTATACGACTTTTGGAAGAGTATACATATTAGAATATAATATAGGATAATTCTAAACTCTTTTTTACCTATAATATTAAGACATATATAGAAGATGAATAGTCTAAAAATTATAAAAAATATATTCTAGGTATGAAATATCCTAGAAATTGGACCAAGCATAAAACAAAAGACCTAATAACAAAACAAAACACAATGGTAATTGACTGACTAGATATGTGGGCTTAAAAACAGGAACACAATTCAAGTTTATCTTTTAACACTCCCTTTAAAGTTGATTTTGTGACTCCAAGTAGACATTTTAACTTGAACAATACATCTAGTTTGAGTGGCTTGGTGAAGATGCCGACAACTTGGTTTTGAGATTTCACATACTTAATTTGCACTTCCTTCGTTGCAATTCACTCCCTTATGTAGTATTGATACCTTGTGTCGATGTGTTTGCCTCTATCATGGAAGATTGGATTCTATCAGGTCATGTCAGATAACACTAACAATGTCAAGTAAGTAATCCTGTAACCTATCACAGAGTCAAAACCATGAATCCCTCATGTCTAGGACTCTGTCTCATGATCGTTTCACTATCCTAGGTTCATCATGTCTCAATTAACACGATAATCAATGCAATGCTATGTCTAAGGTCAATAACCAAAATCGACGTACGGACATTGACACCCAAATATGCTCGTACATAAAGTATTAACAATATCCTACGTAAACAGTAACTATAAACTAAGCTAAACATGAAGCAAGAAAAGTAACTAAAATAACGTACAACAAGAACTAACAATGGCAAGGTACACTTGCCAGGGTCCTGAGCAATGGTATGGCTATGATCAGGTAGAGTCATAGGAAATAAGTAAGCGGCTCCGGATGTTGTAAAAATATTACAAACTTTTTTAGAATAAGAAAAACAACTACAAATGGATATTCACACGTCCAAGTCTGAACACAGGACAAATTGGTAATTTTAAGTTAACATGGGGTCCAAAGGTAGCCCTCGTCGCACCGAACAACATGTCAGTGTCAAGTATCTCAAAATTTTATAAACTTGATGTCCACGCATCTAGTATGACATCACGAACCCAACTGTACTCTCAGAATTGGGTTCTATCATCCCATTGAAAAAATTGCTCGTTGAATCAGACTATGATGCCCACAAAACTGTGTTCCGGTCAACGATCTCAAATTTACACCAAACTTGGGTCACAGGACCGACGTCACATGACGAGTCCGATGGCGCAAGTTTCATGTCAATCTGATGAGTGAGCAAAAAATGGTCTTACAAATTGAAAATAGGCCGATAGAGAATTTAGAAAGGTGAAGGGCTTATATACAAATCTTTATTTATGCCATTTGTAAGGAAGGGAGGGGTAATATACAATTTAGTCTAAGTTTTTAGAGCTTATTTATATACTTACAATCTTTAAATAACATTTTCTCATGTAAAGAGTGGGTAGAATTAGAATAATCTTCTATTGTCTATGCAAATTTTGTTTTTCTAAGTCCCTATCTTTGGTAGGTGGTTATTTGTAAAAGAAATGAGAAATCGTTTCATCTTCTTGAAAGAGTGAGACAACGAGGAGGAGAGAGACATAGCATGAAAACAAATAAATTAGTAAACTATCATATCTTTTGGGTTTGCTCACACGTGAATAGTAGAAATAACTTTGGTTATATTAACTACCCTATGTGAATAGTGCAGTATCTACATAGAGAAATTACAAAGACTTCTATAATATCATATATGTTTTTCTACCTTAGAAGAACCCGTTGTAGGTGCTGTAGATAAATATTGAAGGTAAACTTACAAAAATGGTTTCTCTGATGAACGTGCGTATAGTAGCTTCGAATCTATAAGGTCTTTGGCTGGCGGAGAGTTGGTCGACCTCGAACTGCGGGTGGACAGGGTGCGACTGGTCAGACGGACAACGGACATCGTCATCGGAGTGCTGCCGAACGGCATCGTCGGCGGATAGCATCGGGTCGGTCGAACGACGTCGTCGGACGGATCGCTGGTCAACGGCTCATGGGCAGACGGGTTACAGGTCGGCGGCTCGACAGCTCGGTGGGGTTGGCTCCAGAAGGAAGATGGTAAGGACTTGAGTTTTGTCGTAATATTTAATCTTTTTATAGATAGAAATAAAAGGAGTTACAAATGGTGAATATGAAAGGGGGTCATGGGGAGTTAATTGATGGGAGGGGAAGGGTCGTACGTTTAGGAAAGAACGGGAAATGGTTTGGGAGGTTAGGAATGGGAGAAGTTTCGTTGCATGTAGCTTTTTGGTTACTTTTTCTTTCTTTTTTGTTTTCTTTTACTTGCTTTTATTAACTTATAACCTTCATTAATATCATTTGTACTCTATTTCTATTTTATTTATTAAGTAAAATAAATAAATTTATTTTAATTCTACTAACATTTACTAAATTATAAAGTTAACTAGTAATCCAATCATTGTAGAAGAATGGAAAATCATACGCCTCAGAGGACAAATTCCTATGCACCACAAACAAAATACGCCAAAACATTAGCGCATCACAGAAAAACAGTAGATAAAAGTGCTTGAAAAGAAGCATTTTATTATTCATTAAAATCTATTACATGGCTTTTTCATTTATGTGGAAAATCTACTATGGCCTAGTCTAATCTTTACGGATAGGCGCATCACTTTGACGTCTCAACATAGGCGCATCTCTTTCTCGTCGCGAGTGAATCACTTCTTCGTCTCAGCACAGGCGCATCATCTGCCGTCATGTGGTTCTTCCAGCATAACGAGGGTTAGGCGCATCAACCCCAAACCCAGTAATCAACATCATGGTACTCGATGTCGTCTTGGAGAAGAACGTAGCCAGTAAAATGCACAAGTACGAACTGCTCTATTGGCGTATCTCAGTCTTTTGAAGGAGTTCATCGTCAATATCGAGACTTTTTTGAACGAGGAAATCCACAACCTGCAGTACACCATCTCGCAAAAGACGTGGATCGGTAGAGTTCATTCCCAACAAGAGGATTGGGGTAAAACGAGAACAAGCAAATTTTCTTCACCATGAACACATCTATTTATAGGCCAAAGTGGAGCCAAGACCATGTGCCACATAACAGCTTCTCCGAAGTGAATGCGATGAAACTAGCATTTATGACAATGAATCTGCCATCTAAAATTCAGCTAAGTCAAAATCATTAATTCGAGCCTCGGAATGCTCAAACAAGGTTGACCGAAAGTGATGCGTCTCACAGATGATGCGCTCCTTAGTTTCATGTGCCCTGTCGTTCCGTAGAGTATGCGCCCCCACAATGATGCGCTTCGTAGAGTATGTGCCCACAAATAAATATGCCTACACAAAGTACGTCACCCATCAGAGAATTTAATGCTGAAGGTCCGAAGTCAGCAGCACGCAACTCGAAGACATTAGTGATGACATTTTTCACAAAAAACTAAGAGATGCCATCTTATTTTGTTCGTCGGTTACAGCTTCCGTCAGGTGGCTGACCTAAACTTTGTATGCGTCTTTAAAGCCATGCGCCCAAAACTTTGCATGCTTCTCTAAAGCCATGTGCTCAGACTTGTTTTTGATTTCTAGAAGTCACACGCCAAGTATTTTCATGCGTCTGATCTCCCAAGTGTATCAAATCTAAAATCTCTCAAATAGAGCTTGATCTTTAAGTAATGTACATGCACCACGTGTCATTGACCCAGTTCTGCTCATGAACGGGTGCCAACCATCCAAGATATTGGCAACAAATGAATTCCAACAACTGCCATATGTAAGCTCATCCATAGCCCAGTAGAACAGCTATACCAGATTTAGTTAAAGCTTCCCGGGCGCAACGTCCCTGTGCCCAACAAAGTTATGCGCCTAGCGTTCCTACGTGCAAAATTTCTATATGCACATCGCATATGCACGTATGAATGGATCATTCCACTACCAATAAATAGAAGGATCATTCCTTCTTTCACACTCTCAACCACCCAGTTTTTTCATACATTCAGAGAACCAGAGCTTACCTTAGGAGAGCCGAATCACCGTCCAGCTGAAGACTTGCATTCGTATCGTGATCATCGTCAGATCGTCAACGGAGTAGAAAATAAACTCTCCATCGCCACTGTTCCCAGATAAAAAAAATTGATCTCAAGAGATCCTACCGAGGATCCAAGATTATACTCTGTTTCGTATATTATTTATAAAAGTCTCTTCCAATACTTTTTAATGGTAAATAAGCTGACGACTCTGCTGGGGACCACTTTCTCCTCCAACGAGAAGGTAGTATCACAATTATAGGACAAAAAATTGGGCTCCTCCCAGAAGACACTGGTGGGGCGCTTCGATCAGCAAGCGTACAAGGAGTTTATCTCTGAAGGCAGTACAAGTCCTTCGAAGCGGCTGCCGAAGCCGAAGAACACTTGCCAAGTCTGGGTGTGTTACCACCATATTCTAGAATAAGGGTATTTTGATAATTTATAAAATTTTGATTATTTTAATATTATCTAATTAATAATTTGTGTAAGTGTCATTAATTGGTAAAATATTAGAACTACATTGATTAGATGTTAGTCATGACCATAGAAACTTAGTTAGTGAGATTTTAAGTTAGACTCTAATCTAGCTAGAGTGTCATTTAGAATCAATTAATTAGCTTAAACCATAAGTCATAGCGGGCCTTTTCTTAAAGGGGATTTACATGACAACTTAGGAAGGCTTTTAGACATTTCACCTAAACAAACCCTAGCCCAATCCCCCTTGGCCGGCCAAACTAGGTCCCTTTCCTTCCTATTAATAGCTAACTTTCCTTCTTCTTTCCCCTTTCATTACAAACCCTAACCCTAATTTGTTTTCTTCCCCAAATTGCCTCTATCTTCTAAATTGATCCAAGTTCCCTCAAACCAATTGCAAAATCTTCCCTTTGAAAAGAGCAAGCCTCTATTGGCTAGCTTGGGAGCATTTAGAATAATTTGAAGCCTTGAAGCTTGGAGGGGATCTAATCTAGGGATTGTTCATTGGGATTCCAACTACCAATTGGTAAGAGCCCTCTAAACTCTCTAATTTTCCATTCATTAGTGTAGATTCATTCATTTAGGGTCCCCCATTGCATTAGGAATGATTTGGGTCAAGTTCAAATCCATTTGGAGTACGTATTGCGAGAGTATCAGATACACACACACACCAAGTGTTTGATGAAATGACTATTAGGACTTTTGATACTTAAATTTTAGTTTTAACCTATATTTTATATTGGTTATATTATATGTTAGGAATATTGGGTGTTGTCTTGTGATTTTAGGTTGGATTGGTGGAGTATTTGGTTATGGGGACTTGGTACATAAGGTTAGTCTGGTTCAGTGCTGTCCCGTTGGGGCTTTGTGTTGCAGTTCATAATCTACTACATTCTTCATGATTCTTTCATTATGTAAACCCTCTTTTAGCTCTAAATGTTCACTGCCTGCACTCTAATACACTGCATATGTTAGATCTGTACTACATTCCTCATACAGGTCAATGTCCTGCATTCTATTTGCCCATTACCTGCATTATTACATCACTACATTTAGTTTCCTGTATTACCTTCATATTCAGTCAAATGCCATGTCCACATGCCATGCTCAGATAGGGATACTTGCCCAGTCGAGCCCATTAGGTTCAGACCTTGGATTAGTCACTACATCCTTCTTGATGACCACAACTATTAGATGTTCAAATTTGAACATCATATTGTTCTACCTATAGTGGTTCCTGCTCTTCCTGTTTAGTCCACATTCCTTATTGTTTTGCCCATCTTTTATTATTCAGACCCATATCCCTTAGTATCAACCACTGCATCCTATTGTTCATATCCTCATATAATTATTTGGTTCAATCACTGACTAATTTTAGTCTCTTGTATTTTTGTCCTGCATATAGGATATGAATTGTTGTCCATCTAATGCTCAGAAATGTTGCATCCATTGTTCACTACATTTGTATTACTCAACCTTGCTTTTGTACAGATATGGAAGTATATCTGCCTACTGCTTGTATTGTGTATGCAATCCACACTTTTGATCTGTCCAGTTAATGTGTACTGCCAGTTGAGCCCATTGGTTCAGACCATGGGTTACTGTTCTGCACATTCAACTGTTTATATGAGAACCTATGATCCACATCTTCTTGAAATGTCTTGCCTATTCTTAGAGTTTCAGACCATGTAAATGAAGGGCAGTGTAGTTCGTGTACAGGTAAGGTTCTGTCTTCATTTGAGTGCCCTGCTTTGAGTAGCAAACCCATGTTATGTTCAGATGCTATTTGATCATTCCCGTAGCCTATAGATTAGTCTCCATGCCTTACATGTCATGTCCAGTCCCAATGGGATTCACATCAGCCCTTACTTTCAATTGTGTTAGTCACCTTTACATTGGTCTGTATGTTGCAGACCCTTGTACTATATAGTAACTAAATCCTTTTTGATCTGTCCTTGTCTCTTTGTTTCAGTATTGATGGTGGCCTGGTATTAGGATGTGTCAGACCCTAAGATTGGTATCAATTATATTGACTGTCAATTCCACATTACCATTGTTTAATTACACCTCTTAGTATCAGACCCCATCTCCCATATGGTTTGCCCTGCATCTGGATCCTTAATAGTCACTTCCGTTTTTAAATATCAGTTATTAAGGATACCTTTTAGCTTTGTCTTGCATGTTTATATCAAATAGTGGTTAATTCATATATCAGTTGAATGATAGGTTGTACCAGTCTTTGTGTATAGCTATCCTTGGTTCAGATGGATAGATGATTCAGTGCATTATCTTTGAAGTATCAATCTTGTTTAACTTGCAACAGTAAATAGGAAACCTCCTGTACAGTCCATGCTAACTTGTGTCATACCACTATAGATGGGACATGGGGGTGTCAGTAAGTGTAGTGACCCGACCCACAAGATGCCTTATGATGGATGGTTGGTTCGATGAAGCCTTGTTGGACTTGGGATTATACGAAGGATCGCTTGGAAGGCTATGCGATCGTGGCGGGAATCGTCCAATGAATGTGAGTAGTGTTGAACCCTTCTAAGATCCTTTAGCTTCACGCTTAAAATAAGGATGAGTATGCTATATTTCTTATTGTGTTGCTCAATAACACCTTGCATGGAATTTAGAAAGATAATGAAAGATAATAATCACCTGAACGTAAACTGTTGTGGCTAAATGAATTATATGCTTGTACGTTGTTGCAATAAAATACATGACAGGTGAAGGCAAAGTCCTAATACTTGGGCGGTGAGTATATCGAGCTTTGGCTCAATGAATAGATGGCAAAACAGATATTAAGACCCAAGAATTAGGCAGTGAGTATGCTTGGATTGCATTCGAATGAACGTATGCTAAACAGATGCTAAGTCCCAGGAATTGGGCGGTGAGTACATTGAGTTGGTTGGAAAGATGTGGCAAGGCATTGGGTAACAACATTCTATTATCCCGTCGCCGATGTAGAATGTTGATTACGCTAAGACCCTGGATGGGCAGATGATAATATGAGCGTTGGCTCAAGGCAAGATGGCTAGATGGCAATATGAATGTGAATGATGGTTTTTGCTTAGTTTTCCTTATCATACATTATATGTTTTCTTCTTAGATAAGTTGCATATAGTTGCATGGTCATGGACAACTTGTCGACAAGGTTTCGTTCCTCGAACGGTATTCCTGGGCCATGGAACCCGGTTCGTCCTAGGGGAAATAAGGATGGTGTCGATGTACTGACATCGGGATTGTAGGACTTGCAGTGGGGGTTTGCTACCGCCCATTGAAAGGACGCTGAAATCCCTGAGTGCTGAAGTAGTAGCACGGTGTTTCGGAAACCTCCCATGGATTCGTACCCCATTTGGAGTTAGCCGTTCACTAGGAAGACGGTCCAGGATGGCGTGTCGCCAGTGACCTTCATATAGATAGGTCCAGTGCTAATAATGTCTTATGCAGGCAGAGTAAGTTATTACTCAAATACAGAAAATGATGTCAGCTGTTGGTAAGAATCACCTGAACGGTGATATTCATATTGAATCATGATATTGTTCCTAACAATGTCTTGTGCAGGCAGAGTAAGTATTATAAATGTACAGGGATGGCTACACGACCGTAGGTAAGAATCACCAAAGGGTGATAACTGCATGCTTTAAAGTATGTTGGCTATGAGATTTGCATGCTTTACTTCTTGTCGGCTATAACATGAAATTGACCCTAAGGCAACGAGAAAGACCACTGTTAATAATGTGCTATAACATGTTTACTTAGTACTGTCTTCTTAGGTGAGTTGGGCCAGCACCGCTCGCCAGTACATTAATGATGTACTCACCCATGTTGTGGACAATATTACATGTGTTTGCTTGGAGGAAATCCTGTGAATCAGTGCTTGGCATCGATGAATCGGATGGGTGTGCAGAAGCTCTTCTTTCAAGATGATGTCTTCTGCTATACGGGACATAATATATGGAACAGTGGAACTCAGTTGTACCAGTGAGATTGTAGCTAAATTGGCAAGTCATTGTAAAGAAGTCGGTATATTCAATTGTAGCCTAAAGGGCAAGTGTATACATTCAGTTGGCTATTTAAGAGCCTTGTAATCAGTTATAAACTCTGTATTCCGCTGCAAGTCTTGTAATCCATTTTGATTATCAATAAAGAGATACATTTCTTCATAAATTGTGTGACTTCAATTTATCTGCTTGGTTCCGCTGCGTTGTCCATGTTTTCTGAGAATTACCAGGAACTGTAATAGTTTTGCCTTGTACAAGTACAATCTAGACTTGTACGACATCACGCCCAGTAGCTAGTTTTCGATCCTCCGGGATCGGGGCGTGACATAATGGTATCAGAGCACGGCTTTACGTCCTTGGATTCCTATTTGATTTGTTTCGAATCAATGTTGCTACTAAGATGATTCTAAGCTGCTTCCGCGATTATTCAAAGATTGCTTCCGCGATTATTCAAAAGTTGCTTCCGCGGTGAATCAAAGTTGCTTATGCGAATACTCAAAGTTGCTTCTGCGATGAAATCAAAGTTGCCTCTATGATGATTCATAGTGCTTCTGCGATTGTTCTGTGTTGCTTCCAAACTATTCTATGTTGTTCCCTTGACTGAAAGTTCGTTGATCATTCTAACCTCTCACTGGGTGTTCCATACAATAAGTCTAAATATGTGGGCTGTATTATGTGTGCGTTATTGAATTTCTAAAAAGATACCAAAAAGAATAACAATGATGCGATGCGATAATAAGTTATGATGTATGCTGGATGTCTTATGTGTGGGATTCTTTGAGTCAATTGTTATGCAGCAATCGACCGTGGGTGATGGCTTGGTATGTTGGAACACAATGTGCATGAATTTCAATGAATGGGAATCGACAGAATTTTGAGTCGGTATTTGTGGTCAGCATAACCACTGCAGGATGGTTTGTCCATATTGGACGTTGGTTTGATACGAGGGAATATTGTGTCGGAATGGCTTGAGCTTTGGGTGGTATATTACATATACCCTCGTCGTGATAAGATGTCCCTTGACCCTTGACGTGTTTATGATTTTGTGATTACTTTACCTATAAGGTATTGGGTGGTATCGAATCGTAGCTGAGCTTACGATTGATACATGACGGCTAGGCGTGTCCCTTGACGATTAAGTTTGGATGACCTGTTGTGAGATTTTGATGTGTTCGGATGAACCATCGCTAGACCATGTCGGTTAGCATTATGTTGGGTAATAAGAGAATTGAGAATAGGAGATGAATGCCTTGGTTGGGAATGAAACGAATTGCAGATTCAGGCGAAGACTTGAATCAGTTGGATAAAAAGGATTGTAGGCTTGGTAACAATAGTGGGGTGTTGCTATCGAAAGATTTTACGAGAACAACTATGGATCGAATATCGAACGATGTTGGAATTGAGCAAAAGAAATTGCATGTTGGATATCGACAGAATTGATGGTAATGTTAGACGCTTATCGGGATGTACGAATAATTTAGGCGATGCAGAGAGAGTTGCATCAACGACCGAAAAGATTGAGAATGGGATTGAGGAATAGATGATCTTAGCATGTGGTGCAGTGTGCTTGTGAGAAATTGATGTGTTCCGACTTAACAAGTTATGACCCTTGATTATTTTGAGGCATAGAGCATAAGTACTTGTCCCTTAATGCATGAAAGAGTAAATGTCCCTTATGAGAGTCGAATGGCTGGAATACAAATAAATATCGAGGTGCAGCGATATGTAATAGACCATGTCGGTAGATGATGTTGTCGCATGAATAACAAGATTGGTGGAATATAGAATTGTGGGATTATGACTTAGCTAATTAAGTTATGTCATATTCAATTGGATGATCGAAGTACGAATGCTAGATGATTGGTGCCATAGAGATTGGATCGATGCATGAATAGTAAATTTTCTTATGGAATCATAAGGAGATGATGCAAAACGAATATTGATGGTTAACGTGAATTGCTAAGAGATGACCGTGTTGGTGCTAGAAAATTCATAAAGGATGCCTCGGAAGAAATACGATTTTTATAGTTGCCTAATGTTGTTGGTTAAGGAGTATAGACCGTATCGATGATATAAGAATGTGGGCAACGAATATGTTGCGAAGAGACCGTAGGAGGAGATCGTAAGTGATAAAATATTACGGTAACAATGTTGGATTACGACTCGAAATAGTTGACCCGAGTATGAGTACGGGTAGAAAGACTTGACTCTAGATTGTTGGCTGGTTGTCTAGATTGTTGGCTGGTTGCCTAGATTGTCGGTTGGTTGCCTAGAATGTTGGTTGGTTGCCTAGAGTGTTGGTTGGTTGCCTAGAATGTCGGTTGGTTGCCTAGAGTGTCGGTCAGTTGCCTAGAATGTTGTTGGTTGTTTAAGTTTCAGATTGGTTGGCTATGTTCTTCAGTTGTCCGTGTTGAGAATAAGTTCATAAGATTGGGGTGGTGTCCCATGTCCCTAAGTTGGTCAGACCATAGAGTTGTCCCTATGATAAGAATTGGTTGCCTCTAAGATAAGAGATAAGTATGTCCCTGATAGCTATCCATCTCATATGAGTTAGCTGAATATATGGTTTAGCTTAGATTAGCTGACCGTAGAGACTTGACTGTACGCTCAATTGACTGTTGGAAAACCGTAGGATGTCCCTAGTGATGTTGCGTGAGTATAGTCGGGATGAGTAAGATGTGTTGGAAGGTAGGCTTCAGAATGGAATGGATATTTAGGAAATTTGATGTTATAATATTGGATAGGATGACGGATCATATTGGTTTCGAAAATTGAGTTGCCTTTGTTGGAATGTTGGGAATTGCTAACGCTGGTTGGATTTGACTAATTAATATTGAGCTGCGTAAAATTGATGTTAGTGCTTGAGACAGTTGGAATAATTTCATTGATCGGATCGAAATCGAGGATAATTGTAACAACGGAATTGGATAATGCATGTAGCCGAGATCGGCGAGAGCGAATGTGAATAGAAATGACCCTCGGAATTAATGTTGTTGGAATATGATAGTTGCCTACGCGAGAGAATAATATGTTGGCTTGATCAATACGAAGAAATATTTGAGTACAGCAAGAAATGTTACTAGAGTAGAATGATGGTACAATTTGATGGATGAATCATGATCGAGAAATTTACAATTTGCAAACAAAGTGTATGAATGCGAACGATGATGTGTACAAAATTTAATTGATGAGAATTGGGGTATCGAAATAAAATGTGGCTATGGGATTTATCAACTTTGGTGGCATGGATGACAATGAACTTGAAAGGAATACTTGATATATCTAAGTCGGAATATTTTGGAAATGTTGGGATCGATTGTGGAAAATTTATCGAGTTGGAATTGGCAACATCTGTTGTGTTATTGGTTGGTTGGGATATTGAATAAACAAGTAGGATTGTACGAGATGCTCAAAAAGGAATTACTGATGTTCGGAAAGGAAGTTACACCGTAGCTCGTTCGTTTTCTCTATCACTGAACTTGGCTGAAGTGCATGTATTTCGGGGACGCCTAAAATATGTGTATGATTCCAACTAAGTGGTATGCTGAATTCAAACGAAGCCACGGAAAGGATTATCATGTGCTAAGGATTTGCACGAGTGTCGGAGGAAAGATCAAAGATGATAAACTATTTTGAATCATTGGGATGCTATAACGAGACGGTACAATACTTAAAAATCAATCGAGAGAGGGCGAAAAAATATTAAATGGTGTAAGTTGATCGTGGAGAAGTTTCATGAAAAGTTGGTTAAAGTTTTGGGGATGAGTTTTGTTTTAAGTTTCGAGGACGAAACTTATTCTAGGTGGTATATATTGTAGTGACCCGACCCGCAAGATGCCTTATGATGGATGGTTGGTTCGATGAAGCCTTGTTGGACTTGAGATTATACGAAGGATCGCATGGAAGGCTATGCGATCGTGGCGGGAATCGTCCAATGAATGTGAGTAGTGTTGAACCCTTCTAAGATCCTTTAGCTTCACGCTTAAAATAAGGATGAGTATGTTATGTTTCTTATTGTGTTGCTCAATGAAACCTTGCATGGAATTTGAAAAGATAATGAAAGATAATAATCACCTGAACGTAAACTGTTGTGGCTAAATGAATTGTATACTTGTAAGTTGTTGCAATGAAATACATGACAGGTGAAGGCAAAGTCCCAATACTTGGGCGGTGAGTATATCGAGCTTTGGCTCAATGAATAGATGGCAAAACAGATATTAAGACCCAAGAATTGGGCAGTGAGTATGCTTGGATTGCATTCGAATGAACGTATGCTAAACAGATGCTAAGTCCCAGGAATTGGGCGGTGAGTACATTGAGTTGGTTGGAAAGATGTGGCAAGGCATTGGGTAACAACATTCTATTATCCCGTCGCCGATGTAGAATGTTGATTACGCTAAGACCCTGGATGGGCAGATGATAATATGAGCGTTGGCCCAAGGCAGGATGGCTAGATGGCAATATGAATGAGAATGATGGTTTTTGCTTAGTTTTCCTTATCATGCATTATATGTTTTCTTCTTAGATAAGTTGCATATAGTTGTATGGTCATGGACAACTTGTCGACAAGGTTTCGTTCCTCGAACGGTATTCCTGGGCCATGGAACCCGGTTCATCCTAGGGGGAACAAGGATGGTGTCGATGTACTGACATCGGGATTGCAGGACTTGCAGTGGGGGTTTGCTACCGCCCATTGAAAGGACGCTGAAATCCCTGAGTGCTGAAGTAGTAGCACGGTGTTTTAGAAACCTCCCATGGATTCGCACCCTATTTGGAGTTAGCCGTTCACCAGGAAGACGGTCTAGGATGGCGTGTCGCCAGTGACCTTCATATAGATAGGTCCAGTGCTAATGATGTCTTATGCAGGCAGAGTAAGTTATTACTCAAATACAGGGAAGGATGTCAGTTGTTGGTAAGAATCACCTGAACGGTGATATTCATATTGAATCATGATATTGTTCCTAACAATGTCTTGTGCAGGCAGAGTAAGTATTATAAATGTACAGGGATGGCTATACGACCGTGGGTAAGAATCACCAAAGGGTGATAACTGCATGCTTTAAAGTATGTTGGCTATGAGATTTGCATGCTTTACTTCTTGTCGGCTATAACATGAAATTGACCCTAAGGCAACGAGAAAGACCACTGTTAATAATGTGCTATAACATGTTTACTTAGTGCTATCTTCTTAGGAGAGTTGGGCCAGCACCGCTCGCCAGTACATTGATAATGTACTGACCCACGTTGTGGGCAATATTACAGGTGTTTGCTTGGAGAAAATCCTGTGAATCAGTGCTTGGCATCGATGAATCGTATGGGTGTGCAGAAGCTCTTCTCTCAAGATGATGTCTTCTGCTATACGGGACATAATGTATGGAACAGTAGAACTCAGTTGTACCAGTGAGATTGTAGTCAAATTGGCAAGTCATTGTAAAGAAGTCGGTATATTCAATTGTAGCCTAAAGGGCAAGTGTATACATTCAGTTGGCTATTTAAGAGCCTTGTAATTAGTTGTAAACTCTGTATTCCGCTGTAAGTCTTGTAATCTATTTTGATTATCAATAAAGAGATACATTTCTTCATAAATTGTGTGGCTTCAATTTATCTGCTTAGTTCTGCTGCGTTGTCAAAGTTTTCTGAGAATTACCAGGAACTGTAATGGTTTTGCCTTGTACAAGTGTAATCTAGACTTGTACGACATCATGCCCAGTGGCTAGTTTTCGATCCTCCGGGATCGGGGCGTGACAGTAAGGGTATCTATCTATTGGTTCAGTCCTTGAGAAAGTGTGGGTGTCATATGGCAGATTGATTGGATGGTAGAAAGAATTTGCTGTAGCTCATTTGGGTTCAGTTTTAGTATTTTATACCACCTTTTTACATGTCCTATTTTATATAGTGTATCAATATCTAGAGAGAAGGAAGTTGGCCCCCACCACCTGTGCACATGTGTGCATAGGTCTTTAGCAACTGATACTACTAATCTGGGTAGCAGCAGCTATAGGAAGGAATGGATCGAGCCATTGAGTATCATTGAACAGTGAGTCATGAGTGATGAGTATCTTGGATGTATACACATAGATATAAGTTGGTGTCAGTTGGTATCAAGAAAAATTAAAGGAGATTCATATATGTGTTAGTATTAGGAGTGGGTTGAATTATAGCATTTGCAGGAGAGCATGGGCAGTGGAGTGGTGGCAGGATACATGAGAAGGAATGGGTCTATGTAGAGGGTTAGGCCAATGTCAGGTATAAGTGAGTATTAGAGCGAAGTTATAAAAATGGTAGCAGTGGCTAACTGCTATAGGAGAGCAGCAATGGTATCAGTCAAAGAGAGTAGAAGGATGGGGTTTAGTGAGTGCAAGTGATGGTTGTGGTATTGGCCTTGAGATATCAGCATTTAGTATAGCTTTGTTTTGCAGCACAGTTGATGTCCTGCATTTGAGGGGTCATGTGTATATATGTAAGATATGTTAGAGGGTTTGAGTTTATGGCTTAGATTGGATTGAGTATGTTTGTATTCAAACTATTTACCTATATTTATGTCATTCCCGTTTCCCGTTATACGTATTTTCATATGCGTATACGAGATTTCTGGCATTTATTAGGTGGACCGTAGTTAGGCTTGTTTTGCTTAGCCTAGTCTTGGTTTAATCTTGACTTGGTTTATTTGATCGGTTCGGTTCAATTTGACTTGGTCTGACATGGCTTGGCTTGGTTTGAGATGGAGAGGGTTAATATATAACCCAACTCCTTCTCTCTCTCTTCATTCACTTCTTCATTTATTTTCTTCATCTTCTTCATTTACTCCTCCCACCTACCAAGTCCTAGGCAAGGGCAACTTGCTTCATGATGGATCTCAAGTTTTATTGTTCCATTCTCTCCCTTACTTGATTTTAAGCCACTTTAGAACTTGACATTTTTCATTTTGGTGGATGGATTCATTTAGATCTAAGTGTGTATCATTTTTGGTTTTTTTTGTTTTGATCTATTAAACTTCATTATTTTTATGTTTTGATTGTTCCATGTTGTAGATGTTGGCCCATTGGTCATATGGTCAACCTTATTTTAATAATTGATCAAAACTCTGTCTGGATATACGAAGCTTGTTGGGACATCTCAACTCCTTGGACATTAGCAAGATTGGATATTCACTTCGTTCAACACTGAAGATCTGTTTGCCTACTTGAGTCTGTATTTCCTATGCAATGTAATTTTCTTTTTATTTGAGTCTAGGAATACATTGTACACCGAGTCGTACTGGCAAATAGGCTATTCCCAAAAATGTTTTTAAAATGACCTATCAAATTGTTTACAAAAAGGTTTTCAAAAAGGTTTTCAAAAATCACCAAAACCTATTTTAAAAACCCTAACCTAACCCTGACAGAACTCGGCCAGAGTTCGGCCAGAGTTCGGCCAGAGTTCGGTTGGTAGCCGTTTTGATTTTGAATTCTCTGGAACTTGGTCCTCCTGCAGTTGCGGATTTGACCGAGATTTGCTCATCGAGTTCTGCCCGAATTCTGCCCGAATTCTGACAGAGTTCTCCCTTTGGAAATCCTATAAATATATAAGTATTTCGATCATTTCAATTCACTCATTCACTTTCAATCTTCTCTCTATCTAAAAAGCTTTCTGCCTTCCAAAGAGTTTTCTAGAGCTTTCATTTTCAGATCCCAAGCCAGTTACAATCCTCTAGTCGATTTGCCAGTGCGGTACGGTCTAGAAGTTTCTGAGAGATTGTAATCAGAAGGCTTGATTGAAGAATACCTCTTCACATTTGAAATTGGACGAGTTCTTCGTATCAAAGCTCGCGTTGTAGAAGTTGCAAGGGCTTCGTAAGAAAACTTGCGGTTTTTCCTATAGTGGATTCAAACTGGTAGCAAGAGTTCTACCGACTGGATTAGTCCTCAACAGAGGGATACCAGTATACATCGCTGTCTTTGCGTTTGCTTTCTGAACTCTGCCTTTACTTTATTTTCATCTGTGATTATATACTGTGATTGTGTTGCTAACTTTTTTAATTAGCATTATTCCGCTGCCAACTCTATTCACCCCCCCTCTAGAGTATTACGCTTTACTATATCGTTCCTACAATTGGTATCAGAGCGGGTGTTACAGGTAAAGCAAGGTAAAAGTGCTATTATTTATTCATTATTTATTAGATCACAGCACATCACATGGCTACTATGAAATTCACAAGTGAAGGTCAGGCCACAAACAGACCTCCTCTGTTTGATGGTACTAACTACACTTATTGGAAAACACGGATGAGTTTCTTCTTAAAGTCTCTTAATTTTGACTTATGGGCTATTGTTCTTGATGGCTATCAGAAGCCAACTCGTATAAATGTCGAGGGTGTTTTAGTTGAAAAACCCCAAAACAGTTATACAGAGGAAGAAAAGAAAAAGGCCAGTCTTGACGCACGTGCCATTAATGCTCTTTTTTGTGCCTTAGACAGAACAGAATTTAACAGGGTATCTACATGCACAACGGCAAATGGTGTATGGAAGCTTCTCGAAGTTACACATGAAGGCACGACTCAAGTCAAGGAGTCAAAAGTCAGCAGACTTACTCAAGAGTACGAGACGTTCAAAATGAAGCCAAATGAAACAGTCACACAAATGTTCGAGAGGTTCTTGGATATTGTAAACCCTTTGTCCTCCTTAGGCAAAGAATACAGTAACCACAAAAAGATTCGCAAACTCCTGCGAGCTCTCACCAAGAACTGGATTCCGAAGGCTACAGCTATTATTGAAGGAAACGACCTCACCACAATGTCACTTGAAGTACTCATGGGTAAGCTACTCACTCATGAACTGGATCTACAAGATTTTGAAGAGCCTGCACCAAAGGAGAAGACTATCGCCCTCAAGGCTCAGCACAGAAAAGCTACTGAAGATGACTCAGACAGTAGTGGATCTGACGCTGAAGATCAAGCCCTCCTAGCAAGGAAGTTCAAAAGATTCATGAGACATGAGAAGAGAGTCAAAGAGAACAACAGCAACAACTGGTACCAAGAAGATGCTGTCTGCTATGGCTGCAAGAAGAAGGGACATGAAGAAGGACTGTCCCATCAACTCATCATCGAGCAAGAAGAACAACAGGTATGAAAAAGGCAACCTGAAGAGATCAACATCCCGGAAATATGCCAACACCAGCATATGGCATGAGAGTGAAGCTAGCGACTCAGAAGATGAACATTCAGAGGACGCTGCAAACATCTGCTTCATGGCAATCGATCAGGTACCTACTGAACCTGTAGAAATATATGATGACTTTACCTTTGAGCAATTAGGAGATGCCTTCAGTGACCTGATGCTTGACTACAGGAAACTGCGTAGTAAATATCAGACCGCTAAGAAGGTACTCAAAGAGTACAAAGGAGAAATAGGAAGACTTACCGACCTACTAGCTGAGGTTAGAACTAGTGTTAGTGAGTCTGGTGAGCTTTCCTCTATAAAGCTCTTATTACACGAGACTAAACAGTCATCCGAAGAGAAAGATAAGATTATAGACCAATTGAGAGAAGATCTTTCAAAAGAAAAGAAAAGTCTTCAATCTGCACAAATCAGAATGGAATCACTCACTTCTGATTATACTAAGTTATATGACACTTCCAAAAGGTTGGAAATTAGGTTAGGAAAACAGCCTGAGCCTGCTGCTTCCTATCCTAACACGTGTCACTTACCGAAAATTCGAAACATTCCCAAGCCAAACACTGTCAGACCAAACCATATAAAACCTTTACCCCAAAAGGTTAAGCCCAAACATGATCATAGGTATGCATTCTTCTATACTAGAAAACCTAAACTTACCAACCATGCACATCACTCTGCTTTCAAAACTCAACATGTACAATGTCATTATTGTGGCCTCATTGGTCATATTTCATCTGCATGTAGAATGAGAAAGCTAGTTGATTTAAATGTTTATGCTTGGATACCTAAAGCTAATAATTCAGGACCCTACAAGAAATGGGTACCAAAAGTTTCATCTGCAAACTGTTTTGTAGGTGGAACACCCTTCACATGCTAGAAGCAAATGGATCCTCGACAGCGGTTGCTCACGGCATATGACCGGTGACGCTACTCTATTTGCAACACTGTCGAAGAAGAAGAAGGAAGGTTATGTTTCCTTCGGTAATAATTTGAAAGGGTATATTATTGGTATCGGTGATGTTGGTAAATCTTCCTATCCCGTGATTAAAGATGTCTGTCTGGTTACCGAGTTGAAACATAATCTGCTCAGCATAAGTCATCTAGCTGATCATGGTTATGGTATCAACTTTGGCAAAGACAAATGTACTATAGTTGATAGCTCAACTGGTAGTACTATCTTTGAAGGAATCAGGGAAGACAATATATATGTTTTCTATCTATTGGAAGAAGCTAACATTTCAGGTAGATGCTTAATGGCCAAAAGTGATGAGAGTCATTTATGGCATATGAGACTCGGTCATGCAAACATGGATACAATTTCAAGATTATCCACAAAGAAGTTAGTACGCGGTTTACCGGACATAACATTCAAGAAGGATTCGGTATGCAGTCAATGCGAAAAGAACAAGGCTACCAGATCCACATTCAAGTCTGTAAACGCAGTATGTACTACTAGACCTCTACAATTGCTACACATGGATTTATTCGGTCCTAGCAGAGTTGCTAGCCTCGGAGGTAAATTATATGCATTTGTAATTGTAGATGATTTTTCTAGAAACACGTGGGTATATTTCTTGACACGCAAGAATGACGCATTATCCGAATTTGTCGCCTTTTGCAAGAAAGTACAGAATGAAAAAGGTTACATGATCACTCGTATTAGAAGCGATCATGGAGGCGAATTCGAGAATGCTGATTTCGAGCAAATTTGTGACACACACGGTTTTATACACGAGTTCTCCTGCCCTAGAACTCCACAACAAAATGGAGTTGTGGAACGTAAGAACAGAACTCTAACCGAAATGGCCAGAGTAATGTTAAATCAATTTAGCCTACCCAAATACTTCTGGGCTGAAGCTGTCAATACAGCTTGCTTTGTGCTCAATAGAGTTCTAATTCGACCCAAATCGAAGAAGACTCCATTTGAGTTATGGTTTGATAGAATTCCTTCAGTTTCATATTTTAAGATATTTGGCTGTAAGTGCTTTATTCTTAATACTAAAGACAATTTGAGAAAGTTTGACGAAAAGGCCGATGAAGGTATATTTTTAGGTTATGCGACCAAGAGCAAAGGATACAGAGTCTTCAACAAACGTACCATGATCATCGAAGAGTCAATCAACGTCACTTTTGATGAAATAAACCAAATGACACTCGATGACAGTGATGAAGATCTGCCTACATCAAGCTCAACATCAGCTGAACCTGAACCAAGCTCTGCACAAGCTGAACCCCCTAGAGGAGATCCAGGAACCAGCTACCTACAGAGTCTACCGAAAAGATTAAAATTCACAACTGATCATCCACAAGATTTGGTAATTGGTGACATTACCAAAGGAGTAAGCACTCGATCATCCAGTAGAGATATTATTTCTAGTGTTGCATTTATTTCACAGCTAGAACCTAAATCTATTGATGAAGCATGTAGTGATAGTTTCTGGATAGATGCCATGCAAGAGGAATTGAACCAATTCGAACGGAATCAAGTTTGGGAACTTGTTCCCAAGCCTATTGATCATCCGGTCATTGGCACCCGTTGGGTATTCCGAAACAAACTGAATGAGGATGGTTTAGTAACTCGTAACAAGGCTCGACTCGTAGCTCAAGGATACAATCAAGAAGAGGGTATCGACTACGATGAGACTTATGCCCCAGTTGCGAGATTAGAATCCATTCGTATGTTATGTGCATTTGCATGTTTTCATGATTTCAAACTTTTTCAAATGGATGTAAAAAGTGCTTTTCTAAATGGATTTATAAAAGAAGAAGTTTTTGTAGCACAACCTCCGGGTTTCACGGATTTCAAAAATCCTGACCATATTTTCAAGTTGAAGAAAGCCTTATACGGTTTGAAACAAGCCCCTCGTGCTTGGTATGATCGTCTAAGCTCTTTTCTACTTGACAACGGTTTTACAAAAGGAAAGGTTGACACTACACTTTTTATTAAATCTTTTAATGGCAAGCTGCTTTTAATTCAGATCTATGTTGATGATATTATATTTGGATCCACTGATGAATCTCTTTGTCAAGAATTCTCTAAGTGTATGCAGAATGAGTTTGAGATGAGCATGATGGGAGAGCTAAAATTCTTTCTCGGATTGCAAATCAAACAAACCGACAATGGGACGTTCATTAATCAAGCCAAGTACACAAAAGATTTGCTAAAGAAGTTTGATCTGGACAATGTCAAACCTATTGGCACTCCGATGGCAACTTCAACAAAGCTTGATTCTGACGAACAAGACAAGCCAGTCGACACACGTAAGTATCGAGGTATGATTGGTAGTTTACTTTACTTAACTGCTAGTTGTCCAGATATAATGTTTAGTGTTTGCTTGTGTGCACGTTTTCAAGCTAACCCAAAGGAATCACATCTGTCCGCAGTTAAGCGTATCTTCCGATACCTTAAAGGCACTTCTTCTGTCGGCTTGTGGTATCCCAAATCCAAATCCTTTGACCTTATTGGTTATTCGGATGCAGATTTTGCTGGATGCAAGGTTGATAGAAAAAGTACTAGCGGTACATGTCATTTCTTAGGCAAGGCTCTAGTCTCTTGGTTTATTAAAAAGCAAAATTCTGTAGCCTTATCAACAACAGAGGCTGAGTACATCGCCGCAGGACGTTGTTGTGCTCAGATTTTGTGGATGAAACAAACCTTAGAAGACTTTGATTTATTTTACACACATATTTCCATTTTCTGTGATAACACTAGCACCATTAATTTGACTAAGTATCCTGTATGTCACTCTCGTACTAAACATATCGAGATTCGGCATCATTTTCTTAGAGATCATCATCAAAATGGAGATATAAACCTTGTATACATAGATACTGATAATCAATTAGCTGACATCTTCACTAAACCTCTAGCGGAAGATCGCTTCAATTATTTACGTCGAGAATTAGGAATTTTGGACGTCAATAATATTAATTGATTTTATTTTATGTTTTTATATCATTATGCAAAA
This sequence comes from Iris pallida, assembly GCA_029216955.1. Lineage (NCBI taxonomy): Eukaryota > Viridiplantae > Streptophyta > Magnoliopsida > Asparagales > Iridaceae > Iris > Iris pallida. The sequence goes on from JANAVB010040620.1 coordinate 7,270,915, forward strand.
ACTGTGTTAGAGACAAGCTAATAAAGAGTCTGTCTGTCACCACAACTACGGTTGAAGCGAAGCGGTATTTAAGAGTTCTCCGGTGAACCTCCGCCAGCTGGGACAGTACTCCTACAGCTAATCTGAGACAGCTGCTGTGTAACGATATTTAACTCATAAAATATTATTAATTATGTTATTTGAAAGCTAAAATAACTAATCTTTGAATTAAATATTTGAAACGAGTCAATGAAAAAGAAGTAGCTAAATCAACTTGAAAGAACCCTAGGCGAATTCGGCCAGAACTCTGACCGAATTCGGCCCGAGTTCGGTTGAGGGTATCTGCGTATATATCCAGAACCCGAGAGCTCCTTCTCTTCCATTGCTTCCATATTTCCAACCAGCAGCTACAGCCGCCCGAAAATCCTCCAAACCCTAGGTATTCACCAACCCATTGCTCCCTATCTACTTGGTGAAATCTTTCCAAACTTTGGAATCGTGCGGAGATCATCCTTCTCTACAATATATCCAACTTTTGTGAGGTATAACTCTCTCCTTCTCCACTTTCAAATTTGTGCTTATTTATTTCAATGGCACCTAGATTTAATTCGTCTAAGAGGAAGAAGACTACTCCTAGTGAGGAAGGATCCTCTTCGAATCCTCACACGGATTCTTTGTTTTCGCCAGTCCAAAAGAGCGACGGTGCTTTCGATGGGTTTTTCTTTCAAACCCTCGATCAAGCTTTATTATGGTACGGTGACTTTTCCACCCGATCCATTTGCAGCGGCGCTCCGGTTAAATGGACTGTATTTCCTGACCATCGTCACTTATTTGAGGCATTAGGGTTACATTTGCTTGTTAAACTGTGCTTCCCAATTGCTACTAATGCCATTAGATTGTTCTATTGCAATCTCGTAGTTAACACTTTTGACGTGAGCACACGTGTTGGAGGCATAGATATTGAGTTCAATGATGTCCTCCTAGCAGAGATTCTTGGGATTCCCAATGAAGGTGAACCGCTAGTTGATATCACGGAATTCGAGTTTCCCGAAGGCACTACACTCACGAGTTTCAAAACGGAACTTTGTGCACCTGACAGAGTACGTTCTGGAAAGTTTAAGGCTAACAACCTTAACTTGTTTAACTACGAATTGCATCGCATCATCTACTCTACTCTACTTCCTAAATCCACTTCCAAGGATGATGTGACTTCGCTTGAGCTGTCCGCTATGTATCATCTTATCAAGGGGATTCCTTTTTCCGTCCCCAAGACTATTATTCAGATGATGGGACGTTGTCGTGCAAGAGATCGAAATCTCTCTTACGCGATGATTCTCCCTCGTATCTTTCAGCGCTTCGACATCGATCTATCGACTTGTACTCAGGACTCTGAGCCCAAGTTACTCCAGCTTTCTCGTCGCAGCCGGACTGCTTCAGCTCCACCTCCTGCTCCTCCTACTGCACCATCTCCACCACATCAGCCGTATGCCATGACTTTTGAGGGCATACATCAGCACCTATCTGCTTTGCACATTTCGATGACGGACATGGCTCGCGAGCGTGAGTTCCGCGATGTCACCCGTTACCAGGCGATGGCAAACTCCTTGGCCGATCTGCGTTTTGTACAGACTGGTCACTCTGCCGCTTCTATTCCTCGAGATCCAGCTTTTTCGGGTTACCGCTGTGAGGATGAGGCTGTCCATGCCTACTTCCAGCCCGGTAACACCTATGATTGGTATCGTGCTCCTCGAGATTATGTTGGCGAGTTCTATGCTGGCGCCCCTACTCATCCTACTGGCGCTGGTACTTCTGGTGCTGGTATTTCTGGTCATGCTGGCCGTGCTGCTGATGATATTGATGTGGATAGTGATGATGAGATCTGATCTGATTACTAGTGACATTCTACTGTATACTTGGAAATGCTCCGACATTCCAAGTTTTTATCATTTATTTTTTGATTTTGTAGTTTGCTATCAGTATTTCTTTTATCTTCATGGACATGTTTTTGATGTTTCATTTATGACATCTCAGTTTATTTCAGCATTTTGTTTAGCACTATCTCTTTATATTGCTTCTTCATTACAAACTGCCTGTGAAATAGCATGCCTGAGATTTCTTTTATGTTTTGAAGCAATACATGCCTGTGATGATAATTTGTAGCAACTTTACATGCCTGTGATAATAATCTCTAAATTCTTATACCATTTCTTTTATTTTCTCGCTATTTGTTACTTATGCGTTCATTGCGGGGGAGTCTTCTGCATTTAATGCGGGGGAGCCTTCTCTTGTGCAATTATTTTGCTAAGTGATAAAGGGGGAGAAAATTAAAATGATCTAACATTTTTTTTGAGTTTTTGAGTTGAATACAGGTTATAAACAATTTTTCACCTTTTGATATTTTAGCTTATTGTTATATCATTCATAGTTTGTCAATTATCAAAATGGGGGAGATTGTTGGCCCATTGGTCATATGGTCAACCTTATTTTAATAGTTGATCAAAACTCTGTCTGGATATACGAAGCTTGTTGGGACATCTCAGCTTCTTGGACATTAGCAAGATTGGATATTCACTTCGTTCAAGACTGAAGATCTGTTTGCCTACTTGAGTGTGTATTTCCTATGCAATGTAATTTTCTTTTTATTTGAGTCTAGGAATACATTGTACACCGAGTCGTACTGCAAATAGGCTATTCCCAAAAATGTTTTTAAAATGACCTATCAAATTGTTTACAAAAAAGTTTTCAAAAAGGTTTTCAAAAATCACCAAAACCTATTTTAAAAACCCTAACCTAACCCTGACAGAACTCGGCCAGAGTTCGGCCAGAGTTCGGCCAGAGTTCGGTTGGTGGCCATTTTGATTTTGAATTCTCTGGAACTTGGTCCTCCTGCAGTTGCGAATTTGACCGAGATTTGCTCATCGAGTTCTGCCCGAATTCTGCCCGAATTCTGACAGAGTTCTCCCTTTGGAAATCCTATAAATAGAGAAGTATTTCGATCATTTCAATTCACTAATTCACTTTCAATCTTCTCTCTATCTAAAAAGCTTTCTGCCTTCCAAAGAGTTTTCTAGAGCTTTCATTTTCAGATCCCAAGCCAGTTACAATCCTCTAGTCGATTTGCCAGTGCGGTACGGTCTAGAAGTTTCTGAGAGATTGTAATCAGAAGGCTTGATTGAAGAATACCTCTTCACATTTGAAGTTGGACGAGTTCTTCGTATCAAAGCTCGCGTTGTAGAAGTTGCAAGGGCTTCGTAAGAAAACTTGCGGTTTTTCCTATAGTGGATTCAAACTGGTAGCAAGAGTTCTACCGACTGGATTAGTCCTCAACAGAGGGATACCAGTATACATCGCTGTCTTTGCGTTTGCTTTCTGAACTCTGCCTTTACTTTATTTTCATCTGTGATTATGTACTGTGATTGTGTTGCTAACTTTTTTAATTAGCATTATTCCGCTGCCAACTCTATTCACCCCCTCTAGAGTATTACGCTTTACTATATCGTTCCTACAGTAGAAAATTCAATTTTACCTAAAATGGACCTTTAAAAAGTTAGATTTTGACTTATTTTGAGGAAGTTATGGCCAAAAGCATTTTTGGCCATTTCTATGTTTATCTGTCCTGATTTTGGCAGGGACGATGAATAGTGCCACAGCCGCATGGATGAATAGTGCCACAGCCACAGGAATAAATAGTGCCACATGAATAGTGCCATAGTCGCATGAGATGAATAGTGTCGCTGCCGCAGAAATGAATAGTGCCGCAGCTGCATAGATGAATAGTACCACAGCCGTAGGAATGAATACTACCGCAGCCGCATGAGATGAATAGTACCGCAGTCGCAGGAATGAATAGTACCGCAGCCGCATGGATGAATAGTGCCGCAGCCACAGAAATGAATAGTGCCGCATGAGATGAATAGTGCCGCAGCCGCAGGAATAAATAGTGCCGCAGCCGCATGGATGAATAGTACCACAGTCGTAGGAATGAATAGTGCCGTATGAATAGTGCCACAGCCACATGAGATAAATAGTGCCGCAGCCGCTGGAATGAATAGTACCGCAGCCGCATAAGCATGAATAGTGCCGCATGGAATGGATAGTGCCGTAAAATGCCGCATAGGGCTTATTTTGGCTGTTTTAAGTCCTATTTGGCTGAATTATGGCCAGAATTTTCTCCAACTTCTAACATGAAAGTTGTAGATCATTTTATTGGCTTCAAGAATATGTTATTAGCTATTTTATGCAAGTTTCTCTCATTCATGATAATGTAAGGATAGAACACGATAATGGCCTATTAAGGCACACTCTTAGCCAGTAACAAGTAACAAGTAACATGACATGATAGTGGCCCGTAGTGGCGCACTCTTGATAAGTAAACCTAGCATGATAATCTTGATATGCTGTTGTGACGGCTATCTTGACTTGCTAAGTAACTCTTGTCTTGACACCGTGGGTGCTTATGCTTGTATAAGCTACATGTCTCATCTTGCATCATGTCTAGGACATGAATTCCTGGTTACCACGGTCAGGGATTCATATTGAATCTGACTAGAATAATGACTAGATTGATCATGTAGTTCATGAAGAGATTTTCCAGCTACAGGCAGTCCCGTTATCTGGGTGCTCTAATTGGACGTGTAGCCTGCCGTCGAGTAGGGCACATTTTCAGCACACTGTCATGTATTTCACCTCTAAGTCACCTAATCTAACTCTCTCAACTTGTGATCGGATAACCTGGATTAAGTTTGTAGGGCTTGTGGCTGTTGGAACATCTCATTGCATCTTGCTAGTAACTAGGCTTGTGATAACCCTAGTTAGTTAAAGTATCAAGCCGTACTCATTGTTTGGCCGTGAATGATGAATTGAGTCCAGTCTAGTCTTATCTAAGCAAGACTGCTACATGGTTATTACTGCACATTACTTTATGCTTTACTCTTGCCGATAATTGGTTGGAGACTAAGCTCTGTTCAGGTGAAGGGTTACAACCCCGGTCCTTGTATGGTTTACGGGTTATAACTTGGCTACCGGAATAGTTCCTTAGTTGTCTTATCGTTTATCGTCTTGTTTTCTCTAACTCATGTCTTTTATTATCCTTTATGTCTCATCTGCTAATATGCTGGTTTTAGTTCTTAAGTGAAGCCTCCTTTGTGGCACTTGCTCTTTCTGGGGTCTGACCCAGCTGGTTTTGTATGGCCAGATTTCGGAGTAGCACCCGAGAATTTTCCAGCCTTCCAGCCAGATGGTGCACACTAGACGCAACGCTGGCAATGAGTGGGTTTTATTTGCTCTCCCACTCTATTGTAAATTATTCTTTTGAGGCGTTTAGCCGCCCGAGCAAGTGTTAGCTCATGTTAAATTTACATTCATGTCTGCCTAATGGCTGTAACATGATTGACAGATCCTAGGGTTGATCATGTATGACTTAAACTCTTGCTAGTCTTCGCATTTTGTATGACTAGCTTTATGATCATCTGAATATATAATGTTTGGGACGCCTTACTTTGTATGTCTGATGATCTACTATCTTGTTACTTTTACTTGCTTGCTTGAGATTGAGACACTAGGCTTGTTCTTGACCCTAAGAGACTAATGGCTTGTAGTAAACCCTCATGCATCTAGACAGCCGTGACCGTATTGCGAGGTAGGATTTACTTCAATGTACGTAGCTGGCTGTGTCTGTCCCCCGCTCTCCAGTATTCTGGTTCTGGAGCGTGACAATTTATGCCATAAGGTAAATAGTAATAGAGGTTTAAGTGATATTATACATTGGACATAATGTAGAAGTTATGTATACATACGAGAGGTGCTCCGGGCAGAAGATCAACTCGGATAAAAGTGTTATCTACACCCACCATAACCTCAAGAAAGAGCAAGCGGAGAGCATTGCGACCATCACCTCTTTCCCCATCCAGCATCCCCCATTCCACTACCTGTGGTGTCCCCTTGTCTACGACAGATCTAACGCAGGGATTTTCGAAAACCTGATCACTCGCATCAGGAAGAAGCTCGAGGGCTGGCACAACGCCACACTCTCCCCCGGTGGCAAGATGATCCTCATCAAATACGTCCTCTCATCCATTCCCATCTACACCCTAGCGGCATGTTTCCCCCCCAAAGAAAGTGTTATCCTACAACGAGAGCTTATTCAGCAAATTTCTCTGGGGACACAGTGGCGGTCACGACAAGCACCATTGGGCCAGCTGGGATTCTATTGCTCGTACCACCGAGGAGGGGGGGCCTGGGATTCACCAAACTGTCCCACATCGTTAATGCCTTCTCCATGTAATTGTGGTGGACGCTGTGCACGAGTAATAACTTATGGGCCGGGTTCATGAAGGCCAGATACTTCAAACACATCTACCCGTCGAAGGCCATCGCGAACAGCAGATCCTCCGTGACCTGGCGTCGTATTCTCATCGGGCGGTCCATGGCCGAGCCGGCGATTCGCCTAAAAGTAGGAATCAGCAAAGCATCACCATTCCTGGAACGCTGGGTCGGCGATAGATTGTTGTCCGACATTTTCGCAGTGCCCAGGAACAGCACTATCAAGGAATTATGGGACCTTCCTAATACCACCTGGAATTGGACCAAAATCTGGAATTGGGCCGGGTCTGAGGCGGTCGATTACATTTGCCGTAATAGCGTTAAGGTCGGATCGGACACTGACAAGCTCGAGTGGTCGCCAGAGGTTAACGGTGCATTCTCGGTGAAGTCGGCCAGAAGAGTCATCTTAGGCAATGCGGCCCCACCTCCTACAGTTGCCTCCTTCTGGTAGGCCTACATCCTAAATAAGTGGTCATTCCTTATCTGGAGAGCCCTTTGCAATATCCTCCCCACTGATGACGCTCTCAATACCATCAGGTTCAGCCTTGCATCCGCTTGTATATGCTGCGTAGAACGTCAATTGGAAACTGTCAACCACATCCTTAGTCAAGGGGACCTGCCGATCCAGGTCTGGAGAGCTCTATCCCAGCGTTGCCAACTGTCTCACGGGGGCGACAACTTCCACCACCTCATGGCAACCTGGGCATCGACGTCTCACGGCCACCAGATCGCTGCTGTGACAGCCACACGGGTGCTCTGGAAAAATTGAAACAAAGCTAGATATGAGGGCCGCTAGTACAACGCCAACCAACTTATCCGGGAAACCATTCGCCAGTGCCACAAAAGTAGAACCCACTGCCATCATGGTCACACAGGATTCTGGAACTCTCTCCTCTCATCGGATCAGCCGTTTTGATTCTTCTCTCCCTGAGTTTTGCTCTTCTTTTGTCAGTATACGTGTCTAGGCATCGGCATTTTGTGCCTCATGGTATACTTGTAAAGGTTCGACCTTTTGGCCTCCATTAATAAAATGGGTGTTTTGAAATATATATATATATATATATATATATATATATATATATATATATATATATATATATATATATTTTATATATATATATATATATATATATATATATATATATATATATATATATATATATATATATATATATATATTAGGCATGCAATGTAGGTGTATATATTGTAGAAATATTGTAGATATGTTATACATATATGTATATATATATATGAATGACAAATATACATGCTCACATGTGTATATTCATATATTGTATGTTTATGTTTGTATCTGGAGTATAGTAGTAGTCTTGATGCAATCACACCCTACCTAAATATTTGACCTAGAGCTTAGTGAATAGTTCACATAGACAATACCCTAGATATTGACCAATGCTTGACCAATTGAGACCAAGTAGACCAAGGTTGACCAAATTAGTTATAGTTGACCTAGTTTGACCAATAGTTTACTTTCTACCTAGAATCGGCCTAGAAGCATGTAGTAATGCATTTTACATACATTGTATACTCTAGAACACCAAATAACTTTATATAGCTCAAATATAGGTTTGTGTGATACCACTTTAGACATTGATCCTCATTCGCTGCTCTGGACAACAGTTGAGTACATTCTCTTATAGTTTTTATTTACTTGATGATTATTATGATTCAGCTTCTAGAATAGTTCTATTTGATTCTCTGTCACAACACGGATTGGTATTCTGGATTCATTCATTTGTAACACATGTATTTAACTCATCTAGCCCCTACTACCAGAACCACTCATTGGAGCCACCTACTCAAAACACCTACAAGCACCATTTACTTCTGGCTAGACTCGTACTCTATTTATGTGTCAGGATACAGATTCAATTATACTTATTGTCACGTCCCGATCCCGCGAGGGCCGTTCGTCCTTGCTTTGATCACTGCGGGATAGTTCGTCCTCACTAAGGTGTGATGCCGTACATGCCTAAGTTGCACTTGCAGAAGGCCAGTACCTGCACAAAACAACTAGACAAAGCAAAACACAGACACACAGCATATATAAACCAACATTGAACACGGAAGCTTGAAATGAAGATACTTCTTTTATTGATAAACTTGATAGAAAATATAAGTATAAAGCTTTGCAAACTCAAGGTACCTTATCTTGGCTACATGATTATTTTTAAACTCTCTTTTAAAAATAGTCACAATGTCCATACATCATATTCCTTTATTACATGCTAAAAATATAAAGACACCTTCAAAGGAAAAGAAACTTGCAACTTGACTGGAGATAAAAGTAGCTTGAGGCAATCCACGAGCTCTACTGGGCTAGACGAGTTTTAGTGCCTCACTTGAAATCCCCCTGTTCCCTTGCTTTCTGAAAAAGAATGCCCACAATGTGGGTTAGCACACATCATGTACTGGCGAGCGGCTCTTCGCTGAAACTCACAAATATCTGCACTAAGTCAGTATGTGAAGCTACATATTTACTAGTAATCTTTCTACTTGTATAGGTTCTTTTTAACAATTCATAAGAAACATGATAGCAGAACATTTCATAACCAACTTACCCATCGCCGACAGTCATCCCTACATAAAACAGGTTAGCACAATTTGTATATATATAAAGCATTCTTATTTTTTGTCTCTGCATGTTAGGCTTGCAATAAATCTCTGTCTATATGCATGAACCTAGCTACTATGGTCTATGGGTATTCCTATTACTAGCAATTGGAACGTTCTAGCCGAACTACTAATAGACTGACACCCCCTCTTACTATGGGGACTTCTAGACCCAAGTGTCCTATTTTCTTCTAGGCCGATCGATTCCAGGTGCCCCCTGAATCGATCGAGAGATTACCGCCTTTGTGCACAAGTTGTCTAGACCAATGTGAATACAGCTATCAAATAATACTACTATGCACGAGTCTAGCAACATGTAAACATTTCCATCTTCTTCTTCTTCTTGCCCGGTCAAGCCGTGATTTCTATACCGAGCTATCTCTTTTAGGTAATTCCTAAGAGCATACAGTTCATATTAAAGCAAGCAAGTGATAGTTCCAGTTTACATGTGATTTATTCATTTATCTTCTCTTATCTTTTGTTATTTTCGGTATCGTTGATCAGAGGGACGCAACAAAAGAGTGGACTAGAGATCATTTTCTTAAGGCATACAAATAAATGCAAGCCCGGTTAAAGCAACTCACCAAGATGAATCTTAGTTGAGAGGAGGGACTTCATGCGCCATTCACGCTCTGTGTATGTCTATAGTCCTCCTACATTGGCACTAACATTCGATTAGCATACTTCGGTCTCTTTCTCTCAAGATTCGAAATGAATACGAAATGCGATGAAAGCGAACAATGAAAACCAATCATCGAAAACCAACACGAATTCATCAAAACCAAGCAGCGAAAGAAAGCATCCAACAAAACCCTTGGATTCATTTCAATAAAAATCGATCCATTAATTGGAAAGGTTTATTGTATTTCATCCGTGATCAATAGATACCGGCAATAGTTTTGCCAATACTCAGTTCAATACTGAGTTAGCAAGCCGTGGGCATTACATAGTGTAGTGCCACCTCAAAGGCCTGGAAATACGACTCACATTCTTGGTTCAGCACACTCAATTGAATGTCATCATTCAGACCTTCGACGAATCGATTTATAAGAGCCTGCTCTATAGGTAACATTATAGCAGCAAAATTTGCCAGCTTGACAAATTCTGATTCATAGTCCTCTACAGACATATTTTCTTATTTCAGAGATATGAAGTCATTCTCCATCTTCTTACTCATGGCTGGAGGCAGATACTGATCCAGAAATGCCTTTTTGAACGAGGCTCATAAAATTTTCCCATTCCTAGCCGTTGCGAGCAGCGTCGGCATCTTCACTTTCCACCAGTCTTTTGCCCGCAGCCGTAGTAGCAGAGCGGCACACATTACCTTCTTACTACTCGGAACTCCTACGAATATGAACAGACTCTCCATTTTATCGATCCAGTCTACCACCTTATCTGTTGATGTGCTGCCCTCAAATTCTGAAGGTTTCACATCCAAGAAGTCCTTTAGCTTAAAGGAAGAATGCCTACGCGTCGGCTGGGGTTCGTCACCATCCACGGGCTCAATCTCGGGTATGCCCATCGGTTTGGTCGCTGCAGTAGTATTTTGATTTCCTGCTAGCAAAGTTACGAGTTGGGTCAAGGCTTCCAGCTGTTTCTGTTGGGCCTCCAGTCAGGCCTATTATATATGGCTACGCTCATCGACATCCTATCTCTGTAGTTCCATCATGGTCATATTCTGCACCACAGGATCGGTTAAGACAGATGGTCGAGGAGGAGCCATTTCTCTATAAAAGAGTATAACTTCTATCAGTCTCATAAAATATTATGAACTTATTGTATGGGACATTGGTTTTCATAACTTAAAATCGGGACTTTTTGAAAGCCATCAAAATACTTTATATGCTTTTCAAAAATGATATTTGCAAGAGGCCAAGGACGTAAAGCCGTGCTCTAATACCGCTTTGTCATGTCCCGATCCCGCTAGGGTCGTTCGTCCTTGCTAAGGCATGATGCCGTGCAAGCCTAAGTTGTGCTTGTATAAGGCCAGTATGTCACGACTCACACCCAGTGAAAGGACACGAGAAGTGGGTACGTCCAGCCTACGCCACAGTAGTGTCAGCGGTAGAATGCTGTCATAGGTCACAACATCTAACAATATAACCCAATGATATACGCTCCAAAAGGAGGACAATATAAAGTTACAACTAAATCACAGAATCTAAGATAGAATAAAGAGAGTAAATGGATGGATAAGATAAAGGAGTAATCTCCAATAAGAGTCACAAAAGAGAGTAACATCTGAGTTTCAAACAACACAAAATATCCAATAACTGAAAGTATATCTCAAGACAAAACAATCTATGCAAGAAACTAGTCTAGAAGTCCAACTAGACAATGGGCAAGTCCTCAGCGACTGCTGGATCCTCCTGAGGGTCCAAGTCGCCGGTGTCATCTAAGCCTATGCCATAATATGTAGGGTAGAACTCCTCCTCATCACCTGTAATATTTTTAACAGTCCAATCAGGACGGGAACGAGCACAATACATTTCACGGAGTTCACATCTCGACAGAAAATATAAAGCATGTGATAGGTTAAGCTACATAAAACGCTGTAAGAAATAAGCATGAAAAGAAAGGGAGAAACTGATAAACGAAGCTATCTATATATGATAATAGAGAACTGTAAGTGACTATGTGATTTAGAGTACAAGATAGACATGTGAACGGCTTGATTTACACATGATTACACTAAAGAGTTTGTACATGATTACACTACTTTGGAATTATTCACATGACTATTTCTACTCCCCCATGCCCCAAAGGTTGTGTTATTGTACATGATAGTTTATACATGAAGCTCATGAGATCATGAGAGTACATGAGAGCATATGAGAAATAATAAGAGTACATAAAATACATGATGTTCGTGAAAAGCACATGACATGATGTATTTGATGCACCCAAAGGGAATAACATCTCATGTAAAGATCCATATAGTACTAATCCGTGATAATGTCGTGTCAGCATCAAATAAATTAAACTATGACAATAATATAATTTCTAACAAGTATGAAACGGTCAGAGAATGTACTCGCCTGGTATCTTGACTGTCTGATGAAAATAAGAGTTCGAACTGGAGTATCCGTGTCCTATTTAGAACAACCATAGGTTACAAAGTGTCTAATATGAAATAAGAATAGCCTACAATCCATTCTAAATAATTCTAGGTCCTTCTAGGTCAAAGTCAACCCTTGGTCAACCCTGGTCAAACCTGGTCAACTCTGGTCAAACCTGGTCAACTATAAGTCAACTAGTCCATCTACCAAATTTTAGGTCAAACACAAGTTATCAAGTCATTCCAAGTCCGTTTTAGTCGATTTGGATCAAGTTTGACTCAAAGTTGACTTTTGTCAACTTGGTCAACTTGCTAGTCAACTTGGCCAAGTTTAGGCCCAATGGATCAATCCTAAACTGACTTGCTAACCCATAGGCTATATCTATTAACAATCACAACATATACATATATATTACATTCATTCACTACATTATATATATATATATATATATATATATATATATATATATATATATATATATATATATATATATATATATTTTATTTTTATATATATATATATATATATATATATATATATATATATATATATATATATTACAAATAATACGTATATGCATATACATATACACACATAAACATAGGCTTGAAAGGGAAATGAAAGAGAGTGTGTGTGTGTTATGTGAAGGAGTCGTCGTTTTAGGTTAAAAAGCTGAGAATGAAACACAAATTTAATACGTGTGCGTATTGATCGATAGAAAGTTAAATAGATTTAATACGTGTGCGTATTGATTGATAGAAAGTTAAACAGATTTAATACGTGTTCTAACCCTTCATAGGCGAAAACTAGGGTTCACAAATTATACCTGCGGCGGGAAGAAGACAATTCATAAAAAACATGACAACAGAATATTTCATAACCAACTTACCCATCGTCGACAGTCATCCCTGCATAAAACATGTTAGCACAATTTGCATATATATAAAGCATTCTTATTTTTCATCCCTGCATGATAGCTTGCAATAAATATCTGTCTATGTGCATGAACCTAGCTACTGTGGTCCATGGGTATTCCCATTACTAGCAATTAGAACGTTCTAGCCCAACTACTAATAGACTGACACCCCCTCTTACTGTAGGGACTTTTAGCCCCAGGTGTCAGGTTCTCTCCTAGGCCGATCGATTCTAGGTGCCCCCAAAATCGATCGAAAGATTACCATCTTGTGCACAAGTTGTCTAGACCAATGCGAATGCAACTATCAAATAATACTACTATGCACGAGTCTAGCAACAAGTAAACATTTCCATCTTCTTCTTCTTCTTGCATGGTCAAGCCGTAATTTCCATACCGAGCTCTCTTTTAGGCAATTCATAAGAGCATACAGTTCATATTAAAGAAAGCAAGCGGCAGTTCAAATTTACATGTGATTCATTCATTTATTTTCTCTTGTCTTTTGTTATTTTCGGTATCGTTGATCAGAGGGACGCAACAAAAGAGTAGACTAGAGATCCTTTTCTTAGGGCGTACAAATAAATGCAAGCCCGATTAAAGCAACTCACTAAGATGAATCTTAGTTGAGAGAATGAGGGACTTCATGCACTGTTCATGCTCTGTATATGTCGATGCGTCCTCTTACTTTGGCACCAATATTCGATTAGCATACTTCTGTCTCTTTCTCTCAAGATTTGGAATGAATGCAAAATGCGATGAAAGCGATCAATAAAAATCAATCATCGAAAACCAACACGAAAACGCATTCATCAAAACCAAGCAGCGAAAGAAAGCATCTAACAAAACTCTTGGATTTATTTCAATAGAAGCCAATCCATTAGTTGGAAAGGTTTATTGCATTTCATCTGTGATTAATCGATACCGGTAATAGTTTCTCCAATACTCAGTTCAAGGCTGAGTCAGCAAGCCGTAGGCATTACATAATGGACCGCGAGAAGCGGGATACTACATTTATTAGGGCAGAGAAATACTCGAGTAAATATGTAAACATTCTCAATCATACAAGAACCACCCACCCTTACAAAAAAGATAGCCGTCGCTGCTAGACCAAGCGTGCGACGTGCCGTATTCAACAAGAACCGCCCTACAAGAAAGATAGCCGTCGCCGCTAGGCCAAGCATGTGATGTGTCATATTCACTACTCATCTAATCGTTACAGATAGATGTTGCAGACTTGCTAAGCGTGCGATGTGCCGTATTTACCCACTAGCAGTTCACATGTCGAAAGCAGTAGTTCAAAACACATCGGATTAGTTAATTTCTTGTACTAGATTCACATTGTCTCATGTTATTCTGATTAGACTCACCTCACATTGCTCTAGTTTAGTTATTCTATTTACTATTTTCATTGCCATGCTCTCCTCTTTTACTGTATTTACTTTTTTTGTTCTAAACTGTTGTTCTATTTCAAATCCTGTCTCAAACCTTCCATGATTCATCAAGTATCACTTGATATAATTACTTTATAGTCATTGTCATTTATTTGGAACTGCTAGAGGATATGTTCTCATTCCATCCTGACTGGATATATTTTTCAGATGGTTGCTCAGAGGATACGTGTCCTACCTACTACGGATCTGAGAAGGGGATAGCTACCTTGGGTCCAGACTCTCAAGTGTGATCGAGAGACCTAGTTTAAGTTGACTTGTTTTAAATTCTCTGTTTTGAACTTGACTTGTAATAAGTGGAGATTTTGACATTGTATTTGAGATTTGATTTGAATATTATTTAGTAGTTGTTGTTGGTGTTTAGTCTTTATAGTTACTTAGACTTCTGTGATATCTTATCGTGCTTTAGACTATGATTGAGTATTACCATATCTTTATACTTGTCCTCCATTCAGAGTTGAGATCCATGACAGGTCCAATATATATCATTGTGTGAGCTTGATAGTTAGCGACCTAAAACAGCATTCTATCGTCGATTTTGCGACGTAGGCTGCACGCTGTTACGCACTCGTGCCCCTATACCGGGTGCAGGTCATGACACATTTTTAGTGGTGGCCCATACAAGTCGAGATTCGCATTAGTGCGATGTCGTGGTAGTACGACGATTTAGTTTTACTGCTACGAACCTGCGATAGAAAATAAGGAATAGGCTTTATATGAGAGGATACTCAATCACAATTAGGAACTTCCATGGATTTGAATCTACTTACACTTGTTCAAATCAAAATAATCTATTTCATACATGTCCTTCTTTGATGATATCATCTTTGCTTCGTTATTGACCTCTCGTTTGATCTGTCTTTAAGATGCCGTCGAAGATTCGATCATACCATTCCATCCCGGAGACTGCTACTCAGAGGTCTGCCACCATTTGTCTGGTTCAGTATACAGTCGGGACTACTCTGTTCCTTACGTCTGCTCACGTGGGAGTGTCTGTTGCTTTCGGGGGGTCCTCCTCCACATATTCTGAGGATTTTTCTAGTTATTCTCGATATTATTCAGCCTTCACCACCACCTCCTGCTCCGGTGGATGCCACACAACGGTTTGCGCTCTTCAGGGAGATGATCGACGCTCAACACCTCTATTCAGCTGATATGAGGTACGGTATTGAGAATGTCATGCCCCAGAACCAGAATACTGGGGAGCGGGGGCAGACGTAGCCAACTACGTATATGAAATGGAATCCATCTCGCTATACGGTCACGGCTGTCTAGATACATGAGGGTTTATCTACAAGCCAACAGTCTCTTAAGGTCATGAACAAGCCTAATGTCTCAATCACAAGCAAGTAAGTAAAAGTCAAAAGATGTATGATCATTAAATATACAATAGTAAGGCGTCCCAAACATTACATATTCAGTTGATCATGAAGCTAGTCGTTACAAAATGTCAGGACTAGCAAGAGTTCAGTCATACATGATCAACCCTAGGATCTGTTAATCATGTTACAGCCCGTAGGCAGACAGTAAGTAAGTGCAACCGAGCTAAACAGGTGCTCGTCGGCTAAACATCTGAAAAGAATATTTTTACAAGGGAGTGGGAGAGCAAAATAAAACCTACTCGTTGCCGGGATTCCTTCTAGTGTTCACCATCTGGCAGGAAGGTCGGTAGATCCTCTGGAGCTGCTCCAAAATCTGGCCACACAAAACCAGCTGGGTCAGACCCCAGAAAGAGCAAGTGCCACAAAGGAAGCTTCACTTAAGAACTAAAACCAACAATCAGCACAAGATATAAATAAAAGTAAGAACTGGAAATAAAGAAAATACACCAGGATGATATACGACGAGATAACCATGGAACTATTGTCACGATCCGCATCCGTTTTTTTTTTAAACGGATACGAGACGTGTCCAAGCCAGCCTACGTCGTAGTGTCGGCGGTAGAACGCTGTCACGGCCATGAAGATCAGAATCACAAATAAGACTCACTCACAAAATTAATTTAACTTACAAGGATCACAAGTTTTACATTTGTAGAAAAATATAAACTTGTACAAATAAATGAATGACTACAACTCAACTATCTATCTAGTCTCTAGGCTTTTGTCTGCAAGTATTTTCGTCACTCCCCAAGCTAAGTGAATCCACGGCTAACCTGAAAATGTTGGTTTCCAGTCAGGAATGAAACGAGCACAATTCACTGAATGCAATTTCAAATAAAGAAAATGACTATAAGACAAAGGTTAGACATCAATCATGAGTTTTGAAAATAAACAGTAAATACGGAAAACTAATAGCAATAAATAGACACAAAAATACTTTCCCCAACTGTTAGAAGTACCTTTGATATGTGATCGGTCTCGGGACAATTATGCGACACGGTCTACACGGTCTAAAGTTACACGATCTACAGTTACACGGTCTAAAGTTACACGGTCTACAGTTACACGGTTTAAAGTTACACGGTCTACAGAAAATATTGCAGTAAAGAAACACTGTCTACAAAATAATAATCACGATCTACACAGTTTAAATACAGTAATAATCACGGTCTATACTGTCTACTTTGCAATAAATAAATCACTGTCTACACTGTATACAAGAAATAAATGCAATACGGTCTACACGGTCTACAAGAAATAAATGCAACACGGTCTACACGGTCTACATGGTCTAAGGTCAAATCACACATCCTTGGTACTTCTCATTCCCGACTCAACCATTTATAATAGAAAATAATCACATTACCAATGACCAACCAATGAAATATAGTGAAAATTAATATCGAAATGCAGACAATAAACTGTACTCGCCTGTGGTCCTTTGCTGGTGAAACCGACAATCTGAACTACTCAATGTGCCACTATAGTCAAAACCCGTACAATAGTCCCCGAAAGCTGAAATAAACAATACCAATGATCTTAGAATAGTCCAATTAGCTAGGATTGCCTGTCCTTAAGTCCAATTCTGAATACAGGGGCAAAACGGTAAATTTTGGGTCAAAACGGTGTCCGCCGTTGGACCCGCTTTGCACCGAAAAGCGTGCCAAAGTCAACGATCTCTAAAGTCGTCAAACTACATGTCTACGGATTCAGTTTTCCGATACGAACCCAACCGTATGTCTAAAGTTGGATTCCGGCGGGCCGTGCACAAAATCGCCCGTTGAGTGGGACCGTGGGGCCCGCAAAACGACGTCGGATTCAACTGTCTCAGAATTGGACCAAACTTGGCATACAGGACCAGAAAAATGATACGGTTCTGTTGGCACAAGTTTTGTCTCGATCCGATGAGCGTGCACAAAGTAATTGAGAAATTTGCATAGTGCACGATACGGTGAATTTCGACGGATACGCATCAAATTCGTCGCTCACACGCGACCAATTTGAATTCCGTCAAAGCCCACATGACCACGAAGCCGATACGCAGCTTTTGATGCTTTCGATTCGCGACCACGTCGCCCAAAATGGCGGGACGTACGTCGTGTGGATGAGTTTTATTGTTTTTTAAACAGGTTTTTGTCCAAGTTCGGGATCCGTTTTCTCGGAGCGTAGTCGATGAAATCGACTTCTGCAAATTGGGACGTGGAGCCCTACATGTTGTCTCTAACTTTGTTTAAGTAGAATTATTAAAGGGTTACTGGATCGATCAGAATCGATATTCCAAAGGGGGTTCATGGACTGGAAATACTGTCCTGTTTCGACAGATTTCTCGGCAACTTCAACTCGATCTCTCTCGAGTTTTGGGTCACTAGAACTCAACCCAATAAACGAGGATTAAAGACGGTTATATTGGCTTCCCGTAGAAGTTTACGGATCGAAATTTCGTTGAGAGACGAGGGAGAAATGAGAGAGGGAAGTTGGTACCTGCGATTGCTGCTGTTGCGGATTTTGCTTGCGTTCGCAGGCGCGCGCGGTCGGTTTTCCTCCGCCGTCCGACGACCCACACGGCGGCGCGCGGCCGTGTGTGGCCGCCCAAGTGGCTGGCAAGGTCGCGGCGATGTTGGCTTGTATCGGGGTTAGGGTTTTCGAGAGTTTACGAACTCCTCTCCTCTCCGATATATATATACGAATATATGCTGATGTCCGCTGCTACTCCTGTAGGGGTCGGGTTTATAACCCAATCCTCATCTCGCGATAACTATTCAGATAACCAGGTTACAACCCATAAACCAAACAAGGACCGGGGTTGTAACCCTTCATCTGAACAGAACTTGGAATTCCCACCATTTATCGGTAAAATAAATACAAGCATTCTGGTCATTCAATAATCTGGAACAGGATCAGGGCAAGACTAGACTGGTTAGACTACATCCAATCACTTTACTGCCAAGCAAGAATTACGGCTTGATACTTTAACTAACTAGGGTTGTCATAAGCCTAATTACTAACAAGATGCAGTGAGATTATTCCACAGCCACAAGCCCTGCAGACCATCCAGGTTACCCGGGTTAAAAGATTAGAGTTGAATTCAGATGGGTACATCGTCCAGGAAACAAATGTACCCTTAGGTAGCTTGAAGGGTGCAACACATGACAGTGTGCTGGAAATGTGCCCTACTCGACGGCAGGCTACAGATCCCAAGGCGTGCCCAGGTAACAGGATTGCCTGTAGCTGGGAAATCTCGTCATGACTAATGTATTAATCTAGTTATTAGCCTTAGTCCATTTTAGTAGGTACTCCTGACCGTGGTACTCAGGAGTCCCTGTCCTAGACATGATGCAAGACAGGACTGGTTTATTTATACGAACACAATCGCCCACGGTGTCCAGATTAATTATACAGGTCATGTCATGTCAGGTAGCCGTCGCAACAGCTATTCGAGATAATTATGTCAGGTTATCATACCAAGTGTACTTGTCAGGAGTGCACCACGATGGGCCACTATCAGGTCATGTCAGGTTATTATGTCAGGAGTGCACCACTACGGGTCACTATCACGTCATGCTCAGTTATCAATTCCAAACATATAAAGTAAATTCGTGATTATCAAGTTCAGGACAAAAGGTGTAAGGATATAAAATGGACGCAAAATATCTAATAAAATATCAATATACAGGGCTATAGAAGAGCCAAGCTCAGAGAAAATAAAACCAAATCTGACACGCTGACATGAGACCAAGTCAGCCAAAGGCCATACGCTCGGTGCCAAAGTCATACGCTCAGGTCACACGCTCCCAAAAGGCAACGTATGTATTCCATACGACTCCTTGTCAAGCAAGCGAGCGTATGCGAGTCATACGCCTCCAAAAGGCAGCGTATGGGGTCCATACGACTCATTGTCAGGCAAGCGAGCGTATGCGAGCCATACGCTCCCAAAAGGCAGCGTATGGAGTCTGCGCTGCGCTAAAGAGCGCGCGCAACTCAGTAGTACAAGCTAAAAAGCTCGTGCACTGCTCACTGTCTTCTCCAAATCAGCAAGAACTCCATGGTTGAACCCAAAGCTTCAAAAATCCATAACTTGGTCCAAACAAGTCCAAATCCGACTTTGCAAAGTTCTATCTTGGGTGAAATTCAATTCCCTCCAACATAAGAACATCAAAACCCATAAAAATACAACTTAAATAGATCAAAACCATGCAAAACCGAAAATAGAAGAAACTTAGATCTAGAACAATGGAGACTCCAAATCACAAAATGTCATGTTCTAATATTGATCACCATGGCCTAATCTAGCTAATAGACAAATAAAAGTGGTTCTCAAGTGGTGGCAAGGTGCACTTGCCTAGACCTCTCTCTTCTCTCTTTGGTAGGTGAAGGGAGTAAATGAGGAAGAAGAAGATGAATAATGAAGAAAGAGAATGAAGAGGGCTAATAAATACAAATGGTGGTGGTAGGTAGGGGTTCACCTTGGGTTCATCATGAACCCAATCAAAACCAAGCCAAGCCGAACCAACCAACCCGAACCAGGAATAAACCAAGCCAAGAAGGAAATGCCAAGCTAGGAAAAAAACTAAACAAGGAATCATGCAATACAAGAATAAAATACGTACACGTATTCCTAGAATACGTAATACGAACCACAAGCATTACAGAGAATGCCGACCAGGTGGCTGTGGCAGCAGCTGAGAGAGTGGCTGCTAGCCATAGGAAGGACAGGAAGAACCTGTTCAGCACCAGAGGCCGGAGAATATCATCGACTTTCAGAAGATACGGCCGAATGACTTCAAGGGTATGGAGGGTATCTTATATGGAGACGATTGGATTAAGAACATTAAGGGGATCTGCCACCTGGCACAGATTTTAGATAGTCTGCAGGTTAAGGCAGCAGGCAGTCAGATGTTCGACCTTACCTTGATGTGGTACCGTATCGATCCGAGAGTCAGAGTTGAAGGACAGACTTGGGAGGCGTTCAAGGAGTTTTTTAAAGAAAAGTTCTTCCCGGATGTGGCTTTTAGAGCCTTAGAGAGTCAGTTCAAGAGCCTCGTCCAAGGGAATAGGACAGTAGAAAAATTTGCTTGGGAGTTCTGCCATCTGGGCATATTCGTATAAGGGTTGAGTGATGCGGCAAAGTCTAGGAAGTTTCGAAAGGGCTTGATCAAGGAGGTCAAGTCACTGACCAAGAGCGACCATGATGCTACTTTTGAGCAGATTCTGGCGAGCGCTCTTGCAGCTGAGGATGACTTGGAGCTCAAGTCCAAGAGAAGTAGGAATGATTCGAGGGGTGCAAGCAGTAGTACAAAGCATCCCTTTGTGCAGAAGGCGGTGCACCAGCCCCAACAGTTGTTGGCACCGGTTAGAGTTCAGCAGGTGCAACATCAGCCTCGGGGACAGGACCAGAGGGTGCCCACTTGTTCCTACTATAGGAAGCCAGAACACACTTAGGTCGTTTGCAGGAGGAGGTTGAAGGTGTGTCTGTTATGTGGATCCACTGCTCACCAGATAAAGGATTGCCCCACCGTACCTCCATTTGGTAAAGCATAGGGGAAGAGAGAGGAAGCTAGACCACCTGTGGTGCAGTATCATGCCCAACACCATTAGAGGGATATACCCCAGAAGGGTAGGGTTTTTGCGCTGACGGTCGAGAAGGTCGACACTACAGGTGACGGGTTAGCAGGTCTGCTTTTCTTGTTCTTCTTTTCCATCTTGTTGTGTGATTCTATTAGTACCTGTCAGGATATTTGTGTTGTGCTAGATAGCATGCAGTGATCCTGTTTGAGACTGTAAAATCACGACCAGTAGGACCATGATCTTTTATGTTATTATATAGTATTTTCTTGACTTTGATCGTTGGGGGTTTGACCTAGAAGGTGTGCGACCAACTTTAAATTTTGAGGACGAAATTCTTCTTAAGGGGATAGATTTGTCACCACTACATTTTAGAATAAGGGTATTTTGGCAATTCATAAAATTTTGATTATTTTAATATTATTTAATTAACAATTTGTGTTAGTGTCATTAATTGGTGAAACCTTAGAACTATATTGATTAGATGTTAGTCATGGCCATAGAAACTTAGTGAGATTTAATAACTTAAGTTAGACTCTAATCTAGTAGAGTGTCATTTAGAATCTATTAATTAACTTAAACCATAAGTCATAATGGGCCTTTTCTTAAAGGAGATTTACATGACAACTTAGGAAGGCTTTTAGACATTTCACCTAAACAAACCCTAGCCCAATCCCCCTTGGCCGGCCATACTAGGTCCCTTTCCTTCCTATTAATAGCTAACTTTCCTTTTTCTTCCTCTTTCATTACAAACCCTAACCCTAATTTGTGTTATTCCCCAAATTACCTCCATCTTCCAAATTGAGTTCAAATTCTCTCAAACCAATTGCAAACACTCCCTCTTGAAGAGAGGAAGCCTCTATTGGCTAACTTGAAAGCAGTTGGAACAATTTGAAGCCTTGAAGCTTGGAGGAGATCTAATCTAGGGATTGTTCAATGGGATTCCAACTCCTAATTGTTAAGAGCCCTCTAAACCCTCTAATTTCCTATTCATTAGTGTATATGCATTCATTTAGGGTCCTCCATTGCATTAGGAATGATTTGGGTCAAGTTTGGATCCATTTGGAGTGCGTATCACGAGTGTACTGGATACGCACACCAAGTGTTTGATGAAATGACTCTTAGGACTTTTGATACGTAAATTTCAATTTTAACTTATGTTTTATATTAGTTATATTATGTGCTAGGAATATTGCGTGTTGTCTTGTGATTTTAGATTATATTATTGGAGTATTTGGTTATGGGGACTTGGGACATAATGTTAGTCTGGTTCAGTGTTGTCATGTGGTAGCTTTGTGTTGTAGTTCATAATCCACTGCATTCTTCATGATTCTTTCATTGTGCAAACCCTCCTCTTGCTCTAAATATTTACTGCCTCTACTCTAGTTCACTGCATATGTTAGATCTGTACTGCATTCCTCAAACAAGTCAATGTTCTGCATTCTATTTGTCCACTGCCTGCATTCTTACTACACTGCATTTAGTGTCTTGCATTACCTTCATATTCAGTCAAATGCCCTGTCCACATGCCATGCTCAGATCTGGATAATTTTCTAGTCGAGCCCATTAGGTTCATACCTTGGATTAGTCACTACATCCCTCTTGCTGACCACAACTATTAGATGTTCAGGTTTGAACATCATATTATTTTGCCTGTAGTTGTTCTTGCTCTTTCTGTTTAGTCCACATTCCTTATTGTTCTACCCATGTTTCATTTTTCAGACCTATATCCCTTAGTATCAACCAGTGCATCCTATTGTTCATATCCTCATATAATTATTTTGTTCAATCACTCACTAATTTCAGTCTCTTATATGTTTGTCCTGCATATAGGATATGAATTGTTGTCCATCTAATGCTCAGAATTCTTGCATCTATTGTTCACTGCCTTTGAATTACTCAACCTTGCTTCTGTACATATATGGAAGTATATCTGCCTACTGCTTACATTTTGTATTCAGTCTACACTTTTGATCAGTCCAGTTAATGTGTACTGTCAGTTGAGCCTATTGGTTTAGACCATGGGTTACTGTTCTACACATCCAACTGTTCAGATGAGAACCTATGATCCACATCTTCTTGCAATGTCTTGCCTATCCTTAGATTTTCAGACCATGTGAATGAAGGGCAGTGGGTTCCTGTACAGGTAAGGTTCAATCTTCATTTCAGTGCCCTGCTTTGAGTAGCAGACCCATGTTATGTTCAGATGATATTTGATCACTCCCTTAGCCTATAGATTAGTTTCCCAGCCTTACATGTCATGTCCAGTCCCAATGGGATTCATATCAGCCCTTACTTTCAATTGTGTTATTCACCTTTACATTGGTCTGTATGTTGCAGACCCTTGTACTATATAGTAACTAATTTCTTTTTGATGTGTCCTTGTCTCTTTGTTTCAGTATTGATGGCGGCCTGGGATTAGGATGTGTCAGACCCTAAAATTGGTATCAATTATCTTGAGTGTCCGTTCCACTTTGCCTTTGTTCAATTCCACCTCTAAGTATCAGACCCCATCTCCCATATGGTTTGTCCTGCATCTGGATACTTAATAGTCCCTTCCCTTTTTAAATATCATCTATTTAGGATACCTTTTAGCCTTGTCCTGCATGTTTATATCAAATTATGGTTAATTCATATATCAGTTGAATGATAGGTTGTAACAGTATTTGTGTATAGCTATCCTTGGTTCAGATGGATAGATGATTCGGTCCATTATCTTTGAAGTATCAATCTTGTTTAACTTGCAGAAGTAAATAGGAAACCTCTTGTATAGTCCATGCTAACTTGTGTCATACAATGTAAATGGGACAAAGGGCTGTCAAAAAGGGTATCTATCTATTGGTTCAGTCCTTGATATAGTGTGGGGGTCATATGGCAGATTGGTTGGATGGTAGGAGGAATTTCCTGTAGCTCATTTGGGTTCTGTTTTAGTGTTTCATATTACCTTTTTACATGTCCCATTTCATATAGTGTATCAATATCTCGAGAGAAGGAAGTTGGCCCCCACCACCTGTGCACATGTGTGCACAGGTCTTTACCAACTGATACTACTAATCTGGGTGCAGCAACTATAGGAAGGAATGGCTCGAGCCATTGAGTATCATTAAACAGTGAGTCATGAGTGATGAGTGTCTTGGATGTATACACATAGATATGAGTGGTGTCAGTTGGTATCAAGAGAAATTGAAGGGATTCATATATGTGTCAGTGTTAGGAGTGGGGTTGAATTGTGGCATTTACAGCAGAGCATGGGCAGTAGAGTGGTGGCAGGATACATATGAAGGAATGGGTCTGTGCAGAGGGTTAGGCCAATATCAGGTATAAGTGAGTATTAGAGTGAAGTTATAGAAATGGTGGCAGTGGCTAACTGCTATAGGAGAGCAACAATGGTATCAGTCAAAGAGAGAGTAGAAGGATGGGGTCTAGTGAGTGCAAGTGATGGTTGTGGTATTGGCCTTGAGATATATATCAGTATTTAGTAAAGGTTTGTTTTGCAGTACAGTTGATGTCCTGTATTTGAGGGGTCACGGGTATATATGTAAGATATTTTAGAGGATTTGATGGCTTAGATTGGATTGAGTATGTTTGTATTCAAACCATTTACCTATATTTATGCCATAAGGTAAATAGTAATAGAGGTTTAAGTGGTATTATACATTGGGCATAATGTAGAAGTGATATATACATATATAAATATATAAATATATATATATATATATATATATATATATATATATATATAATCTCTCCCCCATGAGCAGCCGCCCAGTTTTCCCCGAGCTCCAGGCCCCGAGCCCTTGGCCGGCGTAGGCCGGCCGCCCCTTTCCCCTCCTTCCCCGGCCTTCCTCCCCTCCGCCTCTTCGTGATTCTTAGCCGCCCAGGTTCTCCCCCGATGTCCCTCCCGTGGCCCCCTGATGCGCTGTCTCTGCTCAACCAGCTCCTTCCCGCAGCCCTCCACTACCACTCCCTGTCCTTTCCCCCTCCGACTATCCCCTCGCCGCCAGCCGCTCCCTCCTCCGTGCCGTTTGGGGCATTCTCCGGCTCCCCTGTTACTGCCCCATGGGGTGGCTCCTCCCCTTTCCCCCCTCCGGGAGAGCTTTCTGGAGCCCCGTCCCCCTCCGCCCTGGCCGGCGGACCTAACGCCCCCAGCCACCCCTCGTCGCTGCCCCCTGTTCCCGCCCATTCCCTATTTTCGAACTCCAGCTCCTCGGGAGGAGCGCCCGCCTGCTGTTCTGGCCTCGAGCCCCCCCGCCTCTGAGCACCTCGGGCGCACCACTCTAGGCGTTCTTCCCGAGGTCGCTTCCTTTTCCTGCGTAATCGGCTTCGAGCGCATCCCTGGATTCTTCCAGCACTCCTCAGGAGGAGCCCGGTTGGAGGAGCCCCTTGCGCACTCTTCGAACAGCTCCCTATTTGCGCCTCTTTATGTGTCTGCTATCACACGTGGTGGCCCCCAGACCTCTGCACAGTTCGATGTTATGCGCTGTCCTCCCCAGCCCCCCCTTTGCGCACAGGCCGGCGCTTCTCCCTCTCTCAGCACAATTCATCCCACCCCTTCTAGGCTGGCGCTCCCCTCCCCTCCGGGTCCCCATCCCCCTCTTCTCGCTCCTTAGCGCCCTCCATCCCCAGCGGCTCAGCCACCCTGCCCCCTTCTTCCCTCTCCCTGTCCTCGTTGGCTCCGCCCCAGTCCCAGGGCCTGCCTGTGCGCCCTTGCTCGACCCCGGCTATCCCCGCTTCCTCCGGCCCCTATCTCTTCTCTTTTCCCTATCCTGTGGCGGCTACCTTGGCTTTGGCAGGCACCGTTCCCTCCCTTGCGGATGTCCCGGGTTTTCCTCCACTTTCCCTCCCGGCGGCGGTTGTCCCGGCGCAGCCACCCATCCATCCTTCAGGTGGCGGTATAGCCTCTGTCACCGCCCCCCTCGTCGCCCCGCCCCCCTCACTCCCCACCCTCCCCGGCAGGCCTTCCCCGGCCATCACATCCCGTTCCGCCCCCTCGGGACCCTCCTCTCCAGATCCGTCTTAGCCTTCCTTCGCCGCTATACTGCGCCCGGATCTTAACC
Organism: Iris pallida; assembly: GCA_029216955.1. Taxonomy (NCBI): domain Eukaryota; kingdom Viridiplantae; phylum Streptophyta; class Magnoliopsida; order Asparagales; family Iridaceae; genus Iris; species Iris pallida. Next base: position 7,297,270 of record JANAVB010040620.1, read on the forward strand.
CTTCGAAGGGATCCCTTCTCCCCGACGTCCACTTGCCGGAGATTGATTATCCTTTAGAGTCCACCGTCCCAGTCATTCCCTTCTCCGACAAGGAACTGTCTTCACTGTCAGCGGCTTTCCCCCACACATTCGTTCTCAAATTTTCTATTGGTTGCCCCAAGCTATCCAGAGTGCAGGAAGCCATCGCCAAGTGGAACCTCTCGTCCGACTATCGAGTGGTCCCCCTCGATCCCAGACACATTCTTCTTCACCTATCCTCAGTGCGCGATCACACAACCGTATGGTCCAAGGGCACTTGCAGGATTGACACCCACCAGATGAAGATAATCAAGTGGTCTCCAGAGTTCAACACCAAAGAAGATTCAGCAACCGTCGCAGCATGGGTTACCTTCCCTAACCTCTCTCTTATTTGCTTTGTCCCAGTGGCCCTAAGGCGCATCGCCAACTCCTTCGGAACGTACGTAGCCACGACGCCCGAGACCAGTAACCTCAACAAAGCCCACTACGCCAAAATCTGTGTAGAACTGGATCTCACATCTGAACCACCCAACTTCATTACCATCGAGCTAGGCAACCACTCCCACACCCAATAAATCCTCTACGACAACCACGTTCTGTTCTGTAACCACTTCCATTTAAGAGGCCACCTACCAAAGCATTGTCACCGTCTCCACCCGGAGCTCAAAAAGAAGCCATCCAGGAAAGACAGCGAACTCTCCGGTGGTAAGCCCCCCACGTCGCCCATTCTACCGCTCCCAAATTCTCACACTCGATTCGACTCCAGCAACGGCAAGCCAGCCTCCAGCGAACCATCGAGTAGGGCCCTGATCCCCTTCACTCCCCAACATCTGGCGATCTCCAATCAGTTCGATATTCTAGACTCAGAGGACTCGGAGTCTGGTAGCCCTCCTTACGGCCCTAGCCCTCCCGAGCAACCAACCCTCTCCCCCAAGTCCTCGAGAACGGAGGTAGCTATCTTCGACCAGGGGGCAGACATCCAGGCCACTTCCCCCACCAGTGCAGCTAATCTAACCCCTAGCGCGGACCAAGTCGAAGACGCCCTAGCAATCCTTGGACCCGACCAAGCAAGGAAAGGGCTGCAAGTCCTAGCCGCAGGCGCCCCCCTACAGCAGTTGCAGATTGAGAGTGCGCATGACTCCCTGGCCATACCCACGGAGGATCCTGTAGCAGACTCAGCTGGAGATCCGTTAGACCCCCTCTCAGGCTCGCAAGAGCACCCAAACAGCAATCCCACCACAACATCAGAAGCGGAAGCATCGAACCCCCAACGGAGCAAATCTGGAACCGACAAAACCGTCACCATCCTAACAAGATCCGCCGCAAGGCGGAACAAAAAACCTTGCCACAATCCCATAAATGCTTAACATCATTTCTTGGAATATCAGAGGGCTGGCAAACAAACCGACATTAAGGAGAATTTCCAGCCTTCGAAAAATTCACAAGATTGACATCTTCATCATCATTGAACCCAAAATCCCCTCCAAACGTCTTAAATCTATTCAGATGGCTCTGGGTCTCCCTACGGCGATTGCAGGCAGGCATGATATTTGGATTCTCGGCTCGAAGGAGGTTAATCTCGTAACCATTCAGGACTCCCAACAAGCCCTCTCTTGCTGGATCACTCACCCGAGTCTACCGGAGCGCGCCATCCTCTCTGCGGTCTACGGTAGCTGCATCATCGCCGAGCGCAAACAACTTTGGAACGACCTTCTCGACACCTATCTCCACAACACCAATTCCCCTTGGCTTTACATAGGGGATTTCAACGCCATAACCTGCAGAGAAGAGAAGATCAGAGGCCGCCCTCTGCCCCTAACAGCCATACAAGACTTCAACAACTTCATATTCAACGCTCACCTCACTCCTCTCCAATTCAAAGGCAGCGAATTCACCTGGTGTAATATGCAAGAAGGCGACCGCCGTCAGTACTCCCGTCTTGACAGAGCCCTAACCAATGCACGCTGGCACGGCATGAGAATCAGTTCCACCCTGTCCTACCTCAACTCCACAGAATCCGACCACGCCCCTATTCTGGTGGAAATCAAAAACAACACCCACCCACCTAAAAAGAACTTTCAATTCCTCGACTTTTGGACTGACCACCCACAGTTTTTGAGCATCGTTGCAGAAGCATGGAACGGCCAGGATTCCCCTAATCCTCTCACTCGGGTCAGCAACAAGCTCAAAGCCACCAGGAAAGCTCTTTCCAGTTGGAGCAAACAAGCCTTCGGGGACATTTTCCAAGCGATTCGGGTCGTAGAGGACGACGTCGCTCGAGCTGAAGCTATATTCTTATCCGACCGGTCTCCCGCAGCTAGGAGAGCCCTGAATCTCACTAAAGCGATGCTTAAATTCAGGCTCAAAATAGAGACAGATTTTTGGAAACAGAAAGCTGGACTGAAATGGGACAGCGACGGGGACAAAAACTCCAAATATTTCTACGCCTGCGTCAATGGCCGAAGAAACAAACTATCGATACATCATATATCTGACGAGACCGGCAACATCATCACTGACCACAAGGGTATTCAAGCGACAACCGCTGATTACTACGCCAAATTATTCGCCAAGGAGACTGTCCATAAAGACACTTCTTTTCTTGACCAAATTCCCACCATTATTAACGACTCCGACAACGCGGTGCTGAAGCGCCCCCTGACCGAACAAGAAGTTAAAGACGCGGTGTGGGCCTTGAACGAGCACAGCGCCCCCGGCCCAGACGGCTTTACAGGTGTCTTCTTTTGCACCTGGTGGGATATCATCAAGCGGGACATCACCGACGCGGCTACCGCCTTCATGGAAGGAGCGCCATACCCCAAATCCAAGCTCATCCTCATCCCGAAGAAAGACAACCCGTCCTCCCTTCGCGATTTCTGGCCCATCAGCCTTTGTACCTTCACCAACAAAATTATATCCAAGATCATCGCAACCAGAATGACAGACACCCTTCCTAAAATCATTTTCGAGGAGCAAAGCGGATTCGTTCGGGGTAGGAACATCCAGGACAACATCATGCTGGCCCAAGAACTTATTACCTGCATAAAATTTCCCGTTCATGGGGGCAACATTGCTATCAAAATTGATATGGAAAAAGCCTACGATAGACTTGATTGACAATTCATGATCTGGGTCTTAAGAGCATTCGGATTCTCAGAAAATTGGACCAACATCGTGTGGAGAGCCGTTAGCAACTCATGGTTCTCCACATTTATGAACGGCCAATCTGAGGGCTTCTTCAAATCAAGCCGAGGAGTCAGACAGGGCGACCCTCTATCATCCACAGTCTTCATCATTGCAGCCGACGCCCTGAGCAGAAACCTCAACAACATGGTCAACACCCCTAACTTCCAACAATATCACACTTCCAGTGGTTACCCTACCATCACCCACCTGGCTTTCGCCGACGATTTACTCATCTTCTCATCCGGGGATGTCGGATCGATGGAGGTAGTTCACAACACTCTGCAGCGGTACTCCAGATGCTCAGGCCAGAAAATCAACCAATCCAAGAGCGTCATCTACGCCCACCACAGCATCAAAATCGAGAACGCTACCATTCTAACCAACCTAACTTCCTTCTCGGTGGCACACCCACCTTTCAACTATCTCGACTGTCCCCTTGTTTATGGGAAATCAAACGCCAACATCTTCGAGAACTTGATCACCAAAATCAGGAACAAGATCGAAGGATGGCATAATGCCACCCTATCCCCGAGCGGCAAAATCATTCTCATCAAACATGTGCTTATCTTCATCCCCATCCACACCATTGCGGCTTGCTCCCCGACCAGGAAGGTCATCGCGTCGATTGAGCAGATCTTTTGCAACTTCTTCTGGGGACACCACAATGGGCACGACAAACACCACTAAGCCGGATGGGACACCATGGCCACCCCGATCGAGTATGGCGGCCTCGGATTCTCCAAACTCAACCACATCGTCAAAGCTTTCTCGATGAAACTGTGGTAGAAATTACGCACGAGCAAAAACCTGTGGACCAAGTTTATGAAGGCCAAGTACTTCAAACACATCCACCCAGCAATAGCCAGAGCCAATAGCAGATCCTCAGCGGCGTGGCGCCGTATCTTAAGAGGATGTGAGTTGGCTGAATCAGCGATCAGACTACATCTTGGCAACGGAGAGGCGCACCCCTTCCTGGAAAGATGGATCGGCGACAGCCTTATCCCGAACATTAACGCTTCCCCAAGCAACAGCAGGATCAAAGACCTGTGGAACCCATCCAACTACGATTGGAACTGGGATCTGATTCGTGAATGGTCCGGCAACGGAACGGTAGACAGCATTCGTCAGCACGGGCTTATCCTTGGGCCCGACGCCGACGAGCTGAAGTGGTCTCTGGCTGCTTCTGGAGCGTTCTCCGTGCGATCGGCGAGATGCGCGATCCAAGAGAACGGCCAGGAATACTTCATTGTGCGGTACTGGCATTCTTGTATCCCAAAGAAATGGTCCTTCCTCCTGTGGAGAATCATTAGAAAGAAATTGCCCACCGACGAGATTCTTAACTCCATCGGTATTAGCCTGGCGTCTGCTTGCAATTGTTGCACCGAGCGTCAGACGGAGTCTATCGACCACATCTTCCGGGAGGGTAGCCTCCCCGGCCAGATCTGGAGCTCCCTCAATCACAACTACAACATCACTCAAGAAAACGGGCGCTTTAACGATCTTCTAGCTATCTGGGGCGCCGTGTCCCACGGCCACCAGGTCGTTGCAGCGGCCTCTACCTGGGCAATTTGGAAGAATCGCAACAAAGCGAGATACGAGGGACACCAATTCTCTGTGGATCAGCTCATCCGGGAAATCCATGGGCAATGCCGTAAACGGAGTTCTCTCTGCTCCCACATCCCTCGAGCATTCTGGCATCCGGACACCGCTTAATTTTGTCGGGCGCAGTAGCCCCCACCCCCGTCTTTTCTTTTGGTGGCAGTATCGACTTTTTGCCTTGTATACGTGTTAGGCTTCAGCTTTTTGAGCCTTGATTAATAAAAAGAGGGGGTTTTCTATTAAATATATATATATATATATATATATATATATATATATATTATTTTTTATTTTTTTTGGGGGTGTCCATTCTTACTGGAGCTTAGGCGCGTGCGCCTAAGGGGGGATTCGAACCCGGGCCATCCGCCCGGGGAGCCCCCGTCGCTACCACTAGGCCACGACCCCATATATATATATATATATATATATTTTTTATATATATATATATATATATATATATTTATTTTATTTTATATATATATATATATATATATATATATATAAATATATATAAATATATATATATATATATATATATATATATATATATATATATATATATATATATATATATATATATATATATATATATAGTATAGGGACAGTTAGCATGCAATGTAGGTGTATATATGATAGAAGTATTGTAGATATGTGATACATATATGTATATATATGAATGACAAATAGACATGCTCACATGTGTATATTCATATATTATATGTATATGTTTGTATCTAGAGTATAGTAGTAGTCTTGATGCAATCACACCCTACCTAAATCTTTGACCTAGAACTTAGTGAATAGTCCACATAGACAATACCATAGATATTGAACAATGCTTGACCAATTGAGACCAAGTAGACCAAGGTTCACCAAAATAGCTATAGTTGACCTAGTTTGACCAATAGTTGACTTTCTGGCCTAGAATCGGCCTAGAAGTATGTAGTAATGCATTTTGCAAACAATGTATACTTTAGAACACAAAATAACTTTATATATCTCAAATATAGGTTTGTGTGACACCACATTGGGCATCGATCCTTATTCGCTGCTCTGGACGATAGACGAGTACATTCTCTGATAGTTTTCATTTACTTGATGATTATTATGATTCAGTTTCTAGTATAGTTATATTTGATTCTCTTTCATAACACAGATTGGTATTCTTAATTCATTCATTTGCGACACATGTATTTAACTCGTCTAGTCCCTATTACCAGAACCCCCCATTGGAACCACCTACTCGAAACACCTACAAGCACCATTTACTTCTGGCTAGACTCGTACTCTATTTATGTGTCGGGATATGGATTCACTAGTACTTATTAGGGTAGTAAAATATTCGAGTAAACATGTAAACATTCCCAATCATACAAGAACTATCCCTACAAGCAAGATAGTCATCGCCGCTAGGCCAAGCGTGCGACGTGCCGTATTCAACAATAACTACCCTACAAAAAAGATAGCTGTCGCTGCTAGGCGAAGCGTGTGACATGCCGTATTCACTACTCGTCTAATCTTGACAGATAGCCTTCGCACGCTTGCCAAGCGTGCGATGTGCCGTATTTACCCACTAGTAGTTTACATGTCGAAAGCATTATTTCAAAACACACTAGATTAGTGTCTTATACTAGATTCATATTGTCTCATGTTATACTGATTGGACTCACCTCACATTGCTCTAGTTTAGTTATTTTTATTTACAGTCTTCATTGCCATGCTCTCATGTTTTACTGTATTTACTTTCTTTGTTCTAAACTGTTGTTCTATTTCAATTCATGTCTCAAACCTTCCATGATTCATCAAGTATCACTTGCTATAACTGCTTTATAGTCTTTATCATTTATTTGGAACTGTTAGAGGAGATATGCTCGTTCCATCCTGACTGGATATATTTTCAGATGGTTGCTCAGAGGATACGTGTCCTACCTACTACGGATCCGAGGAGGGGATAGCTACCTTGGGTACAGACTCTCAAGAGTGACCGAGAGACCTAGTTTTAATTGACTTGTTTTAAATTCTTTGTTTTGAACTTGACTTGTAATAAGTGGAGATTTTGACATTGTATTTGAGATTTGATTTGAATATTATTTAGTAGTTGTTTTTGGTGTTTAGTATTTATAGTTACTTAGAATTCTGTGATATCTTATCGTGCTTTAGACTGTGATTGAGTATTACCATATCTTTATACTTGTCCTCTATTCGGGGTTGAGATCCATGACATGTACAATATATATTATTGTGTGAGTTTGATAGTTAGCGACCTAGACCCGCGTTATATTGCCGATTCTGTGGCGTAGGGTGGGCGGTATTACGCACTCGTGCTCCTATACCGGTTGCGGTTCATGACAGGGTGCCCATAGATGATTCGTCGGGCACCAAAACTGAAGAAGATGCACCGGCGCAGCAACTTCCTGTTGACGTCATCAGCAAACCAAACATTTCTGTTGGGGCAGCGCATCTGTCAGGGAAGAGCGGTACAGACTGCAGCTCCCAACCTACCACTTTACAATCGAAGAGGATGCGCCTAAAGAACAAAGGCACAACCACTCTCCAGTACATGGGCTCTGTTGTGCAGGGAAAATTGTCTGTCTTCGTCAAGGCAAGGAAAAGTTGGATTCTGAGTACTACGAGCCTTTGCGGACTAGTACAAAAAAAATCTAAGGCGGCACATGCCATGCGCCCTCAATATGTTATGCCAGTAGCAAGCCAAAAACGTGTGCTAAAATTCATGCCCGCGGTTGATGGTAAGTTGTACAGAGTTGACTCAAATACTTATGCATCCAAAATGGGTCAACTCTCAAAGCCCCCTTCCACTTGGGCGCATCTCATGCGCTGGAACCAAGACAGGGGCAAATCTTATGGTGTCGAACCTATGCGCCCACATGGGCTATGCACATTAACGACTCGTAATACGTGATGTTCTTCCACCAATGATCTTGGTGCATTTCATGTGCTGGAACTGGATGAGGGGGTGCATCACTCACACACACACCTTGATGCTTGGCTTTGCCATGCACCTAAAGAGGGTGTAAATGTGAAACTCTCCTCACATGATTTATATACTGTGATCACCCACAAACGTAGATCGAAAGAGACGACTACTACGCACAATGCACCCCTCACGGGGCACACTTGTGCTATAATCACCATTAACTGCTATTATTGCAAGACAGTGGCTCCAACACCAAGGCTGTCCATGTTCCAGCGACTGTAATCTGCTATACCTATCCGACATTGCCTCGAAAAAAGGGTACCGATTGAAGACAAGGAAGAACTATTGGTCGCCTCGTGCCACATCATCTGCAGTTCTTCTACTAACAGGAGAAATATAAACCCTCCGACCTCGGCTAGTTCCTCAAAAAGCCTACCAAAAGGGAGTAAAACAATAATCCATACTACCGGGGTATTCTAGAATACCATATCAAAAGTAAAGATTGCATCGACAGTACATGCTGGGGGTATCCAGACCCCGATTATTCACAATAATCCCTTATCTGAAGATGAGGACATCTTTCAGGAAATTGACACCGATGTAGTTGGGGGTAGCCAACTCAGGGTTCGTAGGAGGAAGCCATGATGCCGACTTTTCCACAGAAAAGCAAGGCTGAAAGTGAAGGATCGACCATACCATCCACTTCAGCCCACATGATGCCTGTTTACATGACAGGGGTGAAAATGAAGAGGAGGGATACACTTCGGCTCCGGATCTCGTACATCGCATGGATACCTTAGAGACGGGACTTAAAATCCTTACTATCTCCATGCAGGCCTTGACTCAGGTCGTGTTCGACATCTAAAACACCTTGGCTGCCCAACTTTCGACAAGGGATCCTACATCTGCCAGTCCTGATCCGGGAGACAATGGGGAATCGAATGTACCTCCTCAACTGGTACATTCGGGGACGAATCATCACACTCTGCCCTGGTCATCTGCTACCTTGGGAGCTGATCATCATTTCTTGCCTCAGTCACCTGATCCTGGCTCTACTAAGGAACTATTCGAGCTTATGAGAGAGCTGCACGCTCATGTGGAGGAGAAGGATAAACAATAGGAGCGTCGGAAGCTCGGGATCCGGTTGTCCTACCCCCTGAGTGGAATAATATGGTTTATCCCCCTAAATATAAACCATAATCACTGATACCATTCAACGGGAAGGAGTCTCCCCATTGATATCTAACCTATTTCCAGTCCATGATGGGGCATCTGCCAAAAGACGACGTCGTGCTCACAGTTCTATTTATTGGAGCATTTAAGGGGGTAGCCTATGAATGGTTTTGCAGTCTCCCTGATAACTATATATCCTCCTTCGATGACCTGAAGCATATCTTCCTTTCCCGATTCTATGATGGAGGAAAGGACATGACCATGTCTTCCCTTATGGAAATCACCCAGAAGGACAAGGAGACTGTTCGTGCCTGCATCGAGCGCTTTCGTCAAGCGTGCCTAAGGCTACCTTCTGCTATCCCAAAATCTGTGCTAATGGATTATTGTCGGAAGAACATGACGCTGGCAGTTAAGCTTTGGATCGACTCCATCCAATACATGGACTGGACCGTGCACATCATTGGTACTGAGAGCACCGAAATGAAAGCTCGTGATACTCGTCTCCTGGGAGTCAGCTTTCCTGCATTTGATGACAAAGAGAAACGCCCTACCAACTGTAGCAACAGTGGGCGCAAGCCCAAAGAAAATTGAGGCATTGACTGTAAATACCTCAAAGAGTGTGCCGACTCCCGTTCAGAAGCCACCAGCCGTACCACGACAAAAAGAGGTCTACTCCTCCAATGATGAAGACAAGTTGTAGATGTTCGAGGTGATGGTGTAAGGCGACAAAATCAAGTTGCCTGACCCCAAGCGACCCGATGAGGTTGACAGGGTTGGCGATCCGAGGTATTGTCACTAACATCGGTTCGTCGGGCACCCGATACGAGACTGTTATATACTGAAGAACTACATACAATGCATGATGAATGTAATTGTCCTCTCTCTCGACTATGAGGACAAAATAGTCTCTGCAAACATGGTGTCCCTTCAGTTTGGCACCGTGCCGCCAACTGAGGCTCAAGATAGCATCGTTCCCATCCCAAAGGCGATAATGTAAGTAACCAACCTTCCATCGACTCATGACAACATGAGTGGACTGGCACCACTCACCACATCCCGGGGTAAGATCATGTAGGTTCAGCTAGTTCTAGCTCCGGAGCTGATGCAATAGGTGGTACGACCTACCGCCAAAACCAGAAGCAAAAAATCCAAGTCTTGCCGAATGGTCACTTTCTCTCTAAAAGAAGCCTTTCGAGTGCGTAACAACGCCAAGCCTACGCCGCCGAACAGGCGGTAGAATGCTGTTCTAGGTCGCTAACTAAACAACTCACACAAACATGTATAATGTACCTGTCACAATCTCAACTTCGAATGGAGGACAAGTATAAGATATGATAATACTCAATCACAATCTAAGCACGATAAGATAATACGGAAGTCTAACAACTATATTAAACTCAAAACAACAACAACTTAAATAAACTTCTAAAATAACAACATCTCAACAATCTCAAATACAACTCAAACTCCACTTATTACAAAACATGTTCTAAAGAAGAAACTAAACCATAAACTAGCAATCTACTCCAAGCTCTACTGGTCCTCTAGGCTAGCTGTGAATCTCCATATTACCTGTAATATTTTCAACAGGTCCAATTAGTACAGGAACGAGCATAATACATCTCACGCAGTTCATAAAATGGCAGGAAAGTATAAAGCATGCAAAAGAGTAATATACATGAACTGTAATAAAAGTTGTACATGAAAACAGAAAGATATTTGATAACTGAAAATATATACATGATAGGTAAGAACTGTTAGTGACTAGTGATTTAGAGCACAATATGGTTATGGAAACAGGTTAGGTTGCACATGAATATGCTATGGAGTTCACATGAATAATCTACTGGGTATATGATCCACATAACCAATTCTACTCAACCATGCCCCAATCAATACACAAGGATCCATTAAAGTTATGTTACGTACATGATTTCGCGTGGGCTCATTAAATGAGTGCACATGAATAATTTGCACAAGAGGGGCTCAGTGATCATGAGAGTATATGAATCACATGAGTGCACATGCATGAAAAGTGAAAGCACAGGAATACATAATATACATGAAAAGCACATGACATGATGTATCCGATGCTCCCGAGGGTGATAACATCTCATGAAAAGATCCATATAGTACCAATCCATGATAATATCGTGACAGCATCAAGTAAAGTGATCTAGAGCAAGAATATAAATCCTAACAAGTATGAAACGATCAGAGAATGTACTCGTCTGATACCCCGAACAACTGATATGAAAATATGGCCAAACTGGAGTCACAGAGTCCTATTTAATGAGACACAGGTTACAATGTGTTCTATAATGAATAATTGAATTAAACAATGAATTCTACATGCACTAGGTCTTTCTAGGTCAAAAGTTAACCCTTGGTCCAACATCTAATCAACTTAGTCAAACTTGGACTAGGTTTAGCCAACAACAAATCTAACCAACTCCTATACTTATATACCATATTATACTAGGCTAGCTAGTATATAGGACAAGGCCTATATAGGATACCTATAACCAAAAAAGATATAAATTTATCTATATAACCCTTCCACAATCTAGGATACTATATCAACCTTGGTCATATTGGCATCCCAATACCAATACCTTGGCTGGAATCCAATATCTTAACTTGGGTAAACCAATACCTTACCTTGGTCTTAAGGTAAACTAATTATTTACCTTGAAGGTAAAGTTAATTCTATTTACCTTAAGCTACTAACTTGGTATCATAAGATACCAAGATATCCCTCAATTATCTAATTAACTAACTATCTAATGTACTAATCACAACATCTTAACTAATATCTAACATATAATCTATAGAGACTAACTTGCTAATATACCAATATCTAGGACTAACACAATCTACTAACATATCAATATCTAACATACTAGATGTCTAACATCAAACAATCTAACAACATATCAAATCTCTAACAAAATACTAACCTCTATTATCTAACTAACACTCATACTAAGAAATATAACTTACACCAACATATAACAAACTCTAATATATCTAACCCTCTACTAACCAATATCTAACAAATATACTAACATATATAACTTACACTAACATATAACAACTCTAACATATCTAACCCTCTACTAACCAACTTCTAACAAACATACTGACATATATTACCTAACAATAATATATATATATATATATATATATATATATATATATATATATATATATATATATATATATATATATATAATATCATACATATCCTCGACAACCTATGATACCTACATTCACTTAATATCCATACTACATAGGCTTATAGGTTACACAAAATGCCTATATCGTATAGTCACTCTTTTACTTAAAATTAATACTGTACAATTGGGCCTTCACTAAATTCTAGGATTAAAGTATGTTGTAGCCCTTCGTATTAGATTTTCGAAACTTCAAACGGATCGTATTTTCGTGTCCAAAAGCTTCCAGAATTGCGAAAACACCGAAACACATTCGTCTTTCATACAACTGACGTTCAAATAGTTCTACAGAAAGTTCTAAAATGCATTTGACCTATTAATATATATATATATATATATATATATATATATATATATATATATATATATATATATATATATATATATATTTGGAAAGCTAACTTCGATATGGTTCTTTTAAAAAATTGAAAGATTAATCGGATTTCAAAGCTAAAAGTTATGATATTTCTAAGTTACTCTGGCTACTAAAAACGTGGATGAATATTATGACGAATTTGGGTTGTTTGGACGAAAGAAACACATCTCACTCTCCACACCACTCAAGACACCCATCAAACCACACTCCCCTCTCCTCTAACACAAGCACCCCACTAACAACATATCCACACACATCTAAATATATGAAATATATCTAACATACCTATTATATATATACAAAATAATACATTACATAAAGAGACTAAAATGACAAGTTGAGACTAAAATTTGACATGTAGACTAAACCACTTAGATCTAACCATGGGTATCCAAATGAAACTCATTCTAACCATCCTAACTAACATCAATCCATCCTCTAACATGTTTAAAAATAAAATTAAAACATAATTAAACCTATTAGACATTAAACCAAAAACATGAGGTGTTTTAATTTGAGATCAAATAAGTAGGACACAAGACACAATTCTAACTTTCTCTAGAGAGCTCCAAATGGCCTCAAACTTAAATCTAAAGTGGATACATGCATGGGGGTGGATCCTATGGATTCAAGACTAACTAATATGCATAGAAAATCAATTTAGAGGGTTGGTTTTACCTATTGGGAGTGGAATCCCAGTGATACTCCCAAGGACACGATTTGGACACGAAGATCTTCCAAAAAGGACACTCTTCCTTGCACTTTGCTCTAAATCATTGCTAGCACCCTCCCTTGGTAGTATGAGAAGGTTGGATGAAAGTTTTGGTAGAGGGATGTAAGGATTTGGAGATCAAATCGAAGAGGGAATCTCTCAATTTGGGGAAGAACACTTGTGAAGGAAAATGGAGGCTTGATGGAATGAAATGAAAGAAATGGAGGCTAACCTACCTATAGTGGTGTAGGTCCTAAAAAATCAAGTTGCACACATCAACAAAGTCATGAAGATCAAGAAATGCATCTTTTAAATGAACTGCACAGACACCACATTACGCATCATACAGATTGCGCACGCTAGACTGCGCACACTCGTAAGCGCGCAGGCTGACGTAGCAAATAATCATCATTACCTGACATAATCAAGTCTTCTGACAGCTGACAGCACGGAGAACGAGGTGACTGTTTGTTTAATCGTGCAGCACGGCGCTCGAGGACAGCTGGCAGCGCAATCGGCCAGCCTATCTGATGCGCAATCCATATTGGCACAATCCATGCCTGCGCGGTCCATTCTTGCGCAATCCAAAGCCAGTGCAACTCAGGTTGTGCGCTCTATCAACACAACTGACAATATATACGTGGCATTCATGCCATCAATTACTCATTATGTGGCCACCGTCTATGCACGATCATGTACATTTCAATCAAATGATGCCATGTGCCAAGCCAGTTGGCCCATGATTAGACAACTGTCTGCGCAGTCTACTGTTGTGCAATCCAATTCATGCACAATCCATCATGCGCAGTCTAGAATAACTAAAAGTTAGTTATTTCCAGAACTCTATAAATAGAGTTTCAAGTCTCCATTCAAGGGGATCATAGATCACAGATCAAAAATCAGAGATCAGATAGAGAGATCAGACATAAAAGTTCAGAGAGTTCAGGAGTTCTTGCCCAAGTGCAGCTGCATTCTTCCGAGGCTTTTGCCTTCAATTCTCCAAGGCTTTTCCCTTCAAGTCAACTTCAGAGGCTACCGTCTTCAAAGTTCACATCGTCTAAGGGATAAAGCAATCGTCTTCTAGATTGGATTCCTACAGTTGTACTTTCCTAGAATTCTTGTAATATTTACAAAGTTTGTATCAATAAAGTTTCATACTTTTGTTTTTGCAAACAAAATGATGACTCTGCTGGGGACGACTTTCTCCTCCGACGAGGAAGTGACAACTAAATATGACGTAGCGTCTATCGGAAAGACGCAGAAGACTCTGGTTGTGAAGGTCAACCAGACAGCCTATGAAGCCATGATCAACTCTAAGACCACTCCTCGTACTGCAACCACTTCTGCCACGAGCAAAGTACACCCAGTGTAGGTCTCTAAGACTGCTGCGCAGTCCATTAACTCTGCCAGCAAGACTGCTGTGCAGTCTGCCAAGAAGCCTGATGCGCAATCTGCTGCACAGTCTATAATTGCTGCCACTAAGACTGTTGCACAATCTGTCTCTACTACTCATGCGCAAACTGCTACTGTCAGTGCATAGAAGACTTCTTATGCTGCCTTGTCAAAGTATAAGACTCCTCCACCTCTGGCGCAGTTGGCTGCCCATCTTTCTGCGCAAACCAACACTCCAGCAACTAGAGTGCATCCTAAACACTCTGTGGCCAGAACTCCTGATGTGCAAACCACAGTGTCTGTGGCCAAAACCAGAAAGATCTCTGTTAAGAACTCTCCTGCACAACCTGCCAGTGCGCCATCCACCCATGCGCAAGCCATGTCTGCGCAATCCAAGAGAGACAGCCCTTTGGCTAATCTCTCTTCTTCTCACAACAAGAAGAAAAGCTCTATTTCTCTCCAACACCCTGTTGCTCCGGTGCAATCTACTGGGGGTAGTCTTTTGGCTATTCCTCCTCCCCATAACAAAGGAAAAGGCCCTTTGGTCTTTTCTCAAACTTCCTTGTCCCATGACTTGGAAGGCAACAGAGGAAAATGCTCTTTAGCTAACCCTTCTTTCCAAAACAAAGAAAAAGACCCTTTGGTCTTTTCTCAATCTTCCTCGGTTTTTACCGTTGAAGATCAATCTGAATGTGCTCCGGCATTAGTCAGTACAAGGACCCTTTCTCATAAGGACTCTTCTTCTTTTCTTGTCAAAGGGAAGTGTGCTGATCAGAGAGGTATTCTGCCTACTCCGGTAGCAGAGTTCCAGGATCTCCCAACTCTCAAGATCTTCCGTTCAAAATAGGGAAAATTGTTGGTGTCTCAAACAGAAACCCCTGAAGGTGAGTTTGCTGATCTAAGAACTTATCTCAACAGGCCAACTTCGGTAAAATACAAACAGCCGACGCCGAAGACCAAACATCATCAGAAGCAGACTTCCAGGATCAAGAATCCAGACACCTATGCCAATGAAATGAGCACTTCCCTGTACACTCAAGGGACAAAACGTTTGAAGAACCGGAACCATGTTCCGAATGTTATTAAAGAACATATCCCTCGAACTTTTCCTCATCCTGTTGCTGTTCCTGATCTCCGAGAACACCTCAAACCAAGGCGAGACAACACTTCAACACTTCCAATTCAACCAAGTGATCATCATCATTGTAATCATAAGGTTGTTATCAAATGTTGTTGTCAAACAACTAGACGATCTGTCTTCGATCGTTTGAACTTTTCTAACTCTGAATCTATGTCGGAAGATGAAGATGAAGTTCTGTACGCTTCCGTCAACATGACTTCCAGAGACACTGGGGGTAGGAAATGTTCTAAGCACGGGAAGCCTCGCAAGCCAAGCCAACGGTATTTGGATTTACTCCAAGAATCCTCTGAAGGAGTATTCCAACATACCAGATCCCGAAGCCGAGACACAATCGGTCAAAAGAATCTTCAAGATCCTTCTGAACGTCTTCTTCCTTCTCATTCAGGAGATGATTCTTTCTCCGATTATGATGCATACAGCGAAAGCTCAGAACAGACAGTGTCTTTCACTGTACCCAGAGAAGTGACAGCTTACGTTGTCAATGAAGATCCTGATGCTTCCAGTTCAGCTAGTCAAGAACAAAGAATAGCTGCACTAGAAGATAAGTTGAAGATAATGGCAGAAATGGTCGCAAGTATGCATTCTATTATTGTGGCTCAGCATACAGTACCACCGACCGTACCTCCTACAAATCCTAAAATCGTAGCATCGTCGGTGCCTGCTAATGCAGGGCTGGGGGTAGCATCTCTTCCAGTACCTCCTGTACAAGTCCAACCTACACCCAGTCAGTCAGGTGCTGGGGGTAGTGCTTATCATGCTGTTCCTCCTCCTAACACTGTGATTCAGCCTGCTCCTTCTACATCAGTGGAAGATGCCAATGAAGCTGTGAAGCTCCTGCGAACTCAGTTCGAAGCTTTCAAGGAGAAGGACGACTTGCAAAGATTGGGGATCAAGCAACCTTACCCAGTTGAATGGAAGGAAGTCCCGTTTCCTCCAAAGTAAAAGATTCCAACTATCTCGCTGTTTGATGGCAGCATATCTCCCAGTCAGTTCATCAACCACTTTGAGGTTATGACTGTTCAACTTTAACCAAATGACGCTCTTCTTACCAGAGTATTCGTCGGCTGTTTAGCTGGCGTAGCATACGATTGGTATAGAAGCTTGTCCGATGGTTGTATCACCTCCTTCTCTGGCTTAAAGCAAATCTTCTTGGAACGATTTTATGAGGGAATCAATGACATGACTATGTCAGCCCTCAATAAAATCAAACAAAGGCATAATGAAACTGCTGAAAGTTTTATTGAAAGATTTCGTCGAGAAGCCTTGAAAATGCCACCGGGAACTCCGGCTGCTGTCACCATAGACACCTACAAGGCAAATCTATTGCCCATCATTAGCATATGGACGGGATCTACTCAATTCCAAGACTGGCCATACTTTATTGTCAACGCTAAAGCAGCTGAAGTTAGCGCCGACAAATTAAAGCAGCTAGGGGTACAAATGTCTAACCCCGACCGGGATGAACATCAAACATCAGGTGGTGGCAATCGCCAGAACAATCGCAAACCAAAAGAAACTTTGAACATCAATTTGAACAAGAACAAAGAATCTTTTGCGGTTAACGTAGCTCCTCCTATGTCCACTTCTACCCCTTCAGCACCTCCTCCAAGAGAATCTCATCCTAAAGTAGAGTATTCCTTTGACGAGAATGACACTGCTAGCATCTTTGATTACTTAATCAAAAGCAATAAGATCCAACTACCAGATCCAAAGAAGCCCGATGAAGTCGGTAAGACTGATCATCCCAAGTACTGTGTCTATCACAGGTTCATCGGACATCCCACTCGAGCATGTTATGTGCTCAAAGGTAAAATTCAGGAGCTGGACAACGCTGGCGTCGTCACTCTGCAACAAGACAAAAAGACTGTTACTGCAAATATGCTATCAGTTCAGTTCGGTGACTTCCCGCCCCAGATGGTGCAGCATGGCGTCATTCCTATCCCCAAAGCTACTCTTGAGATTGAGAATCTTCCTCCTCCACAAAGTGAAGGTCTCGTCCCCTTGTCTCTTGACAATGGCGAGATTATGTGGATTCATCCGGATCTTGCTTCAGAGTTCAAACTTCCCTCTTCCTCTGGGAAGAAAGACCGCTCTAAGGGAAAGACAAAGATTTGTAATATGGTATCTTTTGACCCCATAGTTGACGAGGAAATCCTGTTGGGCACTAGGTCAGGAAAAGCTTATCTAAAGGACTATCCTGAAGCCCAAGAGAATCTTGCTTCTTCCTCCGAACCTGCTCCGGTGCAGCCTGCTTCTAATGAGGATATTCTTACTGCTTCCTCACCGGTGGTGATACCCATTCCTCCCAAGCCGACGGTCGCTGACAAAGGCAAACAGCAAGTCCGCTTCGATAAACCTTTGAAGAAGATATCTCCTTCTGGACTTGAAAAGCCTTATAACTTCGATATTTTGGCTCAGTTGGCCAATACACCGGCCCGGTTGTCAATTTTTAAGCTTTTACGTCTTTCTAAAGAAATTCGAGAAACTCTGAGTGAGGCCCTCATGCAAGCTGAAACTTGTCTAGCCCTTCTGAAGAAGCCTACAGCAGAGCCTGTCTCTTGCCTCCATTGTCATAGTATGTTGGAATTAATTCCAAACATAACTTTCACTCAAGATGACTTATTGATGGAAGACAACAGGCATGACCGTCCTCTCTACTATACAGGATATGTCGACTCGATAAAAGTCGATCGTATTCTGATTGACCCAGGGTCTGCCCATAGCATCATGCCAAAGACAATGTTGGATGCGTTGAAGATCCCTGTACACAGTTTCTCCAGTACAATCACCACCATCCTTGGATTCAATCAAGGGAGGAGCGAACCTCTGGGCAAGATTCGTCTAAAACTCCAAATAGGCAATCTTCGCACAAAGGTGACCTTCTATATCATCGACAATCATGGTTGTTCTTATAATGCTTTATTGGGGAGACCATTCCTACACGAACACAACATTGTTCCATCAACTCTTCATCAATGTTTCAAATATGTTGATAACAATGGAGAAGTCCAGAAGAAGGTTGCTGATCTCTATCCTTTCAAAGGCGTTAAAGCGTACTGCAATGACGCTCGCATGTACAAGGATGAATTCATGAAGGTTGTCTTGTCTTTGGATACTGAAGAATAATCAGAAGCAGTGCCCAAAGATACCCTTATCATACCTATCAAAGGGCGTGTTTCTCGTCCTCAATCTTCCAAGCCACTGGCTATTCACTTGCCAGTTAAGAAGAAACCAACTGATGATGATCATGATCAAAGGGAGCTAACCTCTTTTGAGCCGCTTGTTATTGACTTACGTTGTAACAAGGACGAAAAGCAGCTCACTTCCTCTGAGCCACTTGTTATAGATCTACCTCATAACAAGGAAAAAAGGGAGCTCACCTCCTCTGAGCCGCTTGTTATTGACCTCCGTCATAACAAAGCTAATCCTCCTCCACGTTCTTCTTCTCCCCCTCTTGTAATCAATCTGACCAAGCCTGCTAAGGCTAAAGGTCCTGCTGTAAATACCAATGTATAAATCAATGAAAAAGCATATACTTTCCAGTATACTGATGTCATTTATCATACTAAATGCTACTTGGATATGTTAGATAGCTTTCAGTCATTTACAATGGGAGTTGTGCAATCTCTTCAAACTGAAGTCTCTTTTGAACACCCAGATGATTCATACCGAATTGTTCCTGCTCGAAAGAAAGGCGAAAATCTAATACTTTTTAGTAAAGGACCGAAACAATAATTCAGCTATACAGATGATAGCAAAGTTAACGATACGGGGCATCTTCAACTCCGTCGTTACAGTTAACAATCAAAAGATATCATCCGAAAGATGGGTTACGACTTCAAGAACGGCCTCAACTACGGTAAAGGATGGAGAACTCCTATCCGTACGACTGTGCCGAAAGAAAAGTCATAGATGTACTATAGCAGGACCAAAAGAGGTCTTGGATATGCTTCTCCTGTAATATTATCCCCAGCAGTTTTTGAATCCGATAGTGAAGAACGCTCTAACTCTTCTGATTCCAGATCATAGGATTCTGACACCAGCATTGGTCAAATTCATCGGTTGACTGTGTCTTCTAACATGGTCTCCGCCGAACTTCCAGAAGGCTACGACGAGGATCTTGAAGAAAACCTTAAAATAGATCCTTGGGCTCAACAAATGGATACCCAATGGGAACTCCGATTCAAACAAAGGGAACCTCCTACCGAAGATCAATTAGTTCAAATTGATGTGGGAGAGAACGGATCACCTCGTCCAATATTCATCAGTAAGAACCTTTCAGAAGAGGATAAACAAGAGTTAATTCTTCTGATTAAAGAATATATTGATGTTTTTGCCTGGAGTTATGAAGATATGCCAGGACTAGATCCTAAAGTTGCTACTCACAAGCTGAACATCTTGCCGAATGCAAAACCGGTCAAACAACAACAACGACATTTTAAGCCAGAAATGATGGACGCAATCGACGATGAAGTCAAGAAGCTCATAGCTTGCGGCTTTATCAGAGAAGAGCAGCATCCTGATTGGGTAGCTAATGTTGTCCCAGTTCTAAAGAAAACTGGCAAAGTTCGAGTCTGCATCGACTTCCGGGATCTTAATGAAGCATGTCCAAAAGACGAATTTCCTCTCCCTATTACGGACGTCATGATCGACAACACTTGTGGGTTCAAAAGAATATCTTTCATGGACGGATTCTCCGGATACAATCAGATTCGGATGAATCCTGAAGATGAAAAGCATACTTCTTTCCGCACTCCTCATGGAGTCTATTGTTATACTGTGATGCCGTTTGGTCTCAAGAATGCTGGTGCAACATACCAACGAGCCATGAGTACCATCTTTCGAGATCATTTGTGCAAGACTATCGAATGCTATGTTGACGATATTGCTGTCAAAAGTCGTTTAAAGGATGATCACATCCAAGACTTGAGAACAATCTTTAATCTCATGCGCAACATCAACTCAAAATGAATCCCACCAAGTCATTCATGGGTGTCTTTAGTGGTAAATTTCTCGGCTTCGTCATTACCTCTAAGGGTATACATGTGGATCCCAAAAAGATCAAATCCATTCAAGAGATGCGTCCTCCACGCAACCTAAAAGAGCTACGAGGATTCCAAGGTCGACTTACGTACATCAGGAGATTTATTTCGAATCTGTCTGGACGCTGCAGACCATTCACTCAACTCATAAAAAAGTGTATCTTTCGTTTGGACCGAAGAATGTCAACAAGCATTTGACGACATCAAGCGATATCTCATGAACCCACCAGTCTTGGTGCCACCAATCTCCGGCATACCATTCTTAATGTATGTCCGTACTATGGACCATTCATTGGGTGCTCTACTTGCCCAAAAGAACAAAGAAGGCCACGAACAGGCTATCTACTACCTCAGTTGTACTATGATTGGTGCTGAACACCGTTATAGTCCAGTCGAAAAAGAATGCCTAGCTCTCATGTTTGCTGTTCAAAAGACTCGGCATTATATCATTGGTCAAACCATTCATGTCATATCCCGAGTCAATCCTCTTCGGGTACTGATGAAGAAGCCTAGCACACTCAATTCTCAGCTGGCTACATGGGCCATTCTGCTAGCCCAATATGACATGGTATATGTTCCACAAAAGTCTGTCAAAGGTCAAGCACTGGCGGATTTCTTAGAAGCTCATCCTGTTCCAGAGACGTCAAAACTCTACGATGAAATTCCAGACGAGACATTGGAAGTTAACATGATCTCTGAAAATTTTTTTACTTGGCGTCTATTCTTTGACGGAGCATCTAGAATCGGACCCAATGCCATTGTAGCAGGAGTCGGAGTTGTTCTCGTTTCTCTAGATGGATCAACTATCCAAAGAGCCTACTCTCTAGATGAACCATGCTCCAACAACGTGGCAGAGTACAATGCTTTACTCATCGGTCTTCAATTAGCCAAGCAACTAGACGTTGAGTATCTTGAAGTCTATGGCGACTCTAAGCTGGTTGTTAATCAGGTTAGAGGAACCTATGAAGTTCGTCATCAAGATCTAGTGCCTTATCATGAAGCAGCAATCAACATGGCTACGTCATTCAAAGCCTTCTTCATAGACTATGTTCGGCGAGCTTGTAATACTGAAGCAGATGCTTTGGCCAATCTTGCAGCAGTCTTAGCCATTCCCATCAAAAGACAACAAGTGGTGGTCATCTCTAATCGAGAATTATTCTGTATTGAAAACAATCGTAATATTGTGTTCAGTAATCTTACTGAAGTCAGTGTTATCAATGAAGATTGGAGAACTCCTTTCATCGACTTCGTAGTCGATGACATACTCCCTGAAGATCCAATAGAAGCTACGAGTATTCGTCGAAGGTCTCTACGATTCTACTACAATCAGACCACTAAGACTCTCTATCGACGAACTTATGACGGCCTACTACTACGCTGTTAAGCTGGAGATGAAGTAAAACAAGTATTGCGCGAAGCTCACGACGGTGTTTGTGGAGCACATCAACCCGGTCCTAAGCTACAGGATCGCATCCGACGCATGGGTTACTACTGGCCTTCTATGGTATCAGATGCCATCGATTATGCAAAGAAATGTCGAGCTTGTCAAATTTATGCTGATTTCATTCATCAACCTTCAGAATTTCTGCATCCGACGGCTGCTTCTTGGCCTTTTGAAGCTTGGGGTATGGACATTATTGGTCCTATCAATCCTTCTTCTTCTAGAGGACATCAGTTCATATTAGCAATAACCAATTATTTCTCTAAATGGGCTGAAGCTATACCTTTGGCTGAAGTCAAAACTAGCAGTGTCATCAACTTCGTCAAACACCATGTTATCTATCGATTTGGTGTACTTCGAAGAATCATCCACGACAACAGACCACAATTCATCAGCCAGAAATTCACAAGGTTCTGCGATGATCATAGAATTGACAACGTCGCTTCGACAGCCTATAATCCAGCTGCTAATGGTTTGGCCGAAGCCTTCAACAAAATTATTATCAAGCTCCTTAAGAAGTTTGTATCTACTAACAAACGGAACTGGAGTGAAAAGCTCGGTGAATGTTTATGGGCCTATCGAACTACGGTCCGCAATCCCACAGGCTTTACACCTTTCTCTCTGGTGTACGGCTGTGAAGCAGTTCTCCCTTTAGAACTTCAAATTCCTTCTTTAAGGATTGCAATTGCCAATGAGCTCACTATGGAGAACAACGATCTTCTTCGACTTCAAGAATTGAAGGCACTCGACGAGAAGCTGTTAATGGCTCAGCAACATATTAAGTTATATCAAGCCCGCATCTCGAAGACTTTCAACCACAAAGTTAAAGTCAATCCTTTCAACAAGGAGAACTTGTTCTAACAGTCAGACGTCCTATGACTATGACTCACTCGAGCAAAGGCAAGTTCAATGCGAAGTGGGAAGGACCTTATGTTGTCAGCAAAGTATTTTCAAATGGAGCATATCAACTTACAGAATTAGATGGTCGAGTTGCAATGATGCCTATCAATGGCAAATTCTTCAAGAAATATTATGTATAAATGTAACAGAAGTTTATGTAAATATGATCAGACAATTCATAAATAAAGTTTGATTTTTTATTTCATCATAAATGAGGTTACATGATATCAAGGAAGATCACTGTCATCCTTATCGACATTGGGACGGGGACCACTGCCGTCCTTATCAAAGACATAATCAGCAAAAGAGCTGAGAACATCTTTGCTGGAACCCACGAGGAACTTGCAGGCAGCCATCCTCATGGCCTCTTCCTCTTCAGTCTTTCCTGGTTCAAGCAGGAAGTCCAGGATATCTTGTGTTGGTTTGGGTGCAGATGAACCTTCGCCTGCCTCTGCCTGCTTTGGCTGGACCAGTTCGGCCGGATGTTCTTCAATGCCCGCTTCAACCTTTGGGGTGACTTCGACTTTCTTGGATGCATCTCCGAACGACATCTTTTTGTTAAAAAGTGGAAATAATCATTCCTTTCAGATTTCTGTTCTATTTATAGACAGAGATTCTCAAAATAATAAAACGTCACATTCATCTGACGGTTCGTCCGTTCATTCATCATTACCTGACGGTTCATCCATTCATTAATATCAGACGGTTCATCCGTTCATTCACATTCATCAGACGGTTCGTCCGTTCATTCATCATCACCTGACGGTTCGCCCGTTCATTTATTATCTCCCGACGGTTTGTCCGTTCATTCATCATATCAGACGGTTCATCCGTTTATTCACATTTATCCAACGGTTCGTCCGTTCATTCATCATCATCCGACGGTTCTCCCGTTCATTTATATCCATCTGACGGTTCGCCCGTTCATTCTCACTTGACGGTTCATCCGTTCATCATCATCCGACGGTTTATCCATTCATTATGACGATTCATTTTTGTTCATTTTTATCCACATCAGTAACTTATCATCCTTAATTAAGTTATCTATTGAAATAATAATATTCAACAAATTATATTCTGTAACGTCCATATTACCTCTGAGCAGATATAATGAATATAATTATTTTCTACAAAATCATCAAGAAATATATCATGTCATGCACCTCTGAATATATTTTCTATCGCTATTATTTATATCTGAATAAGATATGCAAGAAATAATAGAGCCACAACAAAATGTCTTTTATTGATCGAAATTTAAGACATTACATAGCAAAAGAAAGATAAGAAGATACAAAAGGTTCTTTCTATTGAGACGGAGGCATTATCAGATTAGCAATTTGCTGCTTCAGAATCTGCAACCGTTCTTCACGAGATGCCATCACTTTCCTCCTGGCCTCTTCCATCTCGGATTTTTCGTTAAAAACGGGCATGGTCACCATTCGACGAGTGATTTCTGCATCATGAGCTGCTACAAACTCATTTCTTTCCTGAGTTAGAGCATCAATTTGTTGGATTGAAGTTTGATGCTCTGTAACTTCATTTTCCAGTTCTTCTTCGAGACGAGCAATCTCTACCCTCAGTTCGGCAATCCTTTTTTCTCTCCTTTCAGCTGCTGAGATCACCGATTCCAACTTGGAATTATGTTCAGCAGATTTAGTAGTATAAGCATCCAAGAGGTTTTGGAGATTCACTCTTTCAATTGCAGCTGCCTGAGCCATTTGTTCAAACTCTGCCTGCACTAAAGGTTCCACTTCCCCTTTGTTGAGATCTTTATAGTTCTTTATGGAGATCTCCAACTCATTCAATATATGGTCAAGGAAAGTGGCCTGAGCCTCATTACCTTGCTCTCGGATGGCCTTCACCAAGAAAGAGGTTGGACCTCTAACCATGAAAAAATTAGCGTCTGCTTTGTCCATCATTCTATTTATCAAAGGTCCCAAGGACTCGAAGAAGCATCTGGTGAATGATTGGATCACAAGCTGATTAGTTGCCAGAGCACCAGGAGTCGCAGCTACTCCTGTTGATGACGAAGCAGCAGGACGCTCAACTTCTGGTATCTGAACAGCAGGCTCTTTGAATAAGGGAACCAAAGTGGAGCTGGTTGCTCCTCCTGGTTGTTCCTCTGCAAAATCAAATACTGTCACTTTATCTGTCATTGGCTATTGATAAAGAGAATCAAAAGTGAAACAGTATTACCATGGGTGGATCCAGCAATGAGCCTATCATCTGCAGGAACAGACTTTAGCTGAGCAGAAGTAGCTTCAGATGCTACGGCCTGGCTACTTCCTGGTTCAGAGCCACAAGACAAATGGCGGCTGCTACTGGCAATTGTCGTTGCCAGTACTATATCCATACATGTTGGAGGAGCAGGAGAAGATCCGGGTTCTGTATGAATAAAAGTAACGATGTTAGCTATCAAACTACTTATTAAAAGAAGATCGCTAATTTCATTACAATACCTTCGGAAGCAACAACTGGAGTTTTTTCTACATCCATCTCTTCATCGGCAATCTTCTCCGGAGATCTCGGCCCCTCAGCCTCCTTTTTAGGAGTCAGAGTGTCTCGAGGGGATGTCTGGATATCAACATTCTCTTCCAGATTTTGTGTCTCATCAGCAGTTTCTGATGAGGTACTTTCTTCGTTCTCGCTGTCTTCGGGAACCTCTTCACTAGCAGCATCAGCGGCATGATCAGCTTCTTCCTGATAATCGAAGTCATAGTCATATAAAGCGTCGATCATCAAACGATCTTCTTCAGCAAGGGTTGCTCCCGGTGTGGCAGAAAGATTAATTTTCGCTGTTGTTGGCAAAGGAGATCGTACGACATTATGCTCTTCCTCTACAATGTTATCTCTGGGCTCTTCAGCCTCATTTCTCTGGTCCAGCTCTTCCCTCTGCTTAATTTCCTCTCTCTGCTCTGGACTGGAAGTTTTATTCCCAGACACAGAAATAGGAGTGGGAGAGGGCATGGTGAGTCCCGCTGCAGCGTCTATCACAATCGAAGACAAAACTTGTCTTCTGCGGACCAACCTTTTCCTTCTATGCAGAGGTCTCTCAGGACTCTCTGCGTCTATTGTCTCGACTTGTTTTTGAACAGAGGTCGGTATGGCAGCTTCTTTCTGCTGAATTATATCGGCGAGTTGCCGAGATTGAGATCTGGTAGTAATCTTTTCGGAAGAATGATCCAAGACCAGTTTCTTCTTCGCAACTGGGACGGAAGGCTCCTCTCTCATTTTCTTCTTGGCTGGAGATTTAGCAACCTTCAAAGAAACACACAGTGGCACGTTAACCTCTTCAGGGAACATAGCGTCCCTCGAAACTTCTAAGGGTGCATCCACTGGCTCGTGCACCTAATCATTACCTGGAATTGACATGATGACTCCTCCCTTCTTCAATCTCGTTGCAGACGCGAAGCTATCCGCAAGATTAAAGTTCTCGGCAAAAGTGTTCGCTGATGTATAAAACACTGAATAGGTGAACAGCATACGAGGGCCATAACTACTATTCACCGGCATCGAGAACGTTGCTTTCGTATCTCGAGTATTGTAATAAGCCCAAGCTCGGGCTCCATCTATCAAGAAACCTTTTCCTTGTAGGTATGTGATAGCATTACCTACGTGGAATTGGTCATATCCAAACTGCCGAAGAAATCGACTGGGAAGATATGGCTCCAAGAAGCATTCTTCTTCAAATCGATACACCAAGTGGGATGAACGAATTGTCTTCAACCAATTGAAAGCTGTACGGCTCAAAGGTTGTATCTTTGAGTCAACCATGTTGGTCGGTATTTGTTCATATCCAGCAGGAGGATAAGTGCAATAGAAGTTCCACCCTTTACCAAGGTTCAAAGCATATCTGCAATATCTCAATGAAGTGTATTTCCACTTACCATGAGAGTATCTTCGCAAAAAGCTGCCACCGACTGGTCCTATGTTGGGATCCATCAAAGTAGGATGGTGTAGAAGCATCCACCCGGACAGATAAGTATACGGCAATTCTAGCCGAGGAAACTCTTTCTCGCCCTTAGCTTTCAGCATAAATTGACGTACAGGCGGAGACCGACGTTCAATCTACAAGTCATTGCCGATAAGAGATCCATTTTGTAGCCGAAGACTAATCGAACGGCGGCAAAAAGAACACCGCGATAGAAGCGGTCTACGGCACTTGATCCAGGGACGACGAACCGACGGAGCCAGTACGCCAGAAATCCTGCTAATTGGGCTTCTTTTGACATGAATCGATATCCCACTCTCATATAACTCTCGAGAGTGTCTCCTTTCTTTAGAGGAGGACATTGATAATCGTCCTTGATCTTTTCATCCAAATCCCCACTTAACTCCATCAACTTCACCACTTCAGTGCTGCTCAGTGGTTTAAAGAAGTCGGGATAGCAGTTATCATGTTCCTTGGTCTTCTTTTCTTTAATATGGTTGAGGAACAGATAAGACAACCATTTGGATGAATAGCAGGTATTAGATGTACCACTTTCGTAAAACAGAGAATAGATTTTATAATGACACAGCAGTTCTTCGAAGACTGCTACCATGTCTGCGTTCTCTTTTTGAAGTTTGTCCAATTCATCATTAGTTGGGACAAATTCTTCATACGGGGCATCCCCCATCAGCAAGTAAGAGATGTACTGCATCTCGTGAAGAGCAAACCCGATCTATCCGCAGGGAGTCATAAAAGTTCTTGTCCTGTAATTGTATCTCTCTGCTAGAGCCAGGAATAGATACGGGTTGGGAGCAAAACTGTAAACAGTGGCATGCACTGCTTGATACAAGTTGATCTGTTGAAGTTTGTCTTCAAACTTAGTCAAAATCCAGTTTGCTATACAATTCCATCTCTTAAAGTCTGGATTCACCAGTCCAGTTAATCTGAGGTCTTGATCTGGATACCTCCCTTCAACCTTCGCGAACTCATTCACGAATATTGGAACTCTCACGGGCAATAACAAAGAAGAATTTTCCGGCGGAATACAACCGGGCTTCAAACCTCTGAGCAAGACACTGTATCGTTCTGAAGAACTGTAGAACATGTCTTTCTTGTCAGACCCCTTCTTCAAATAAATCTTTCCTGGACGGACATCCTGAAAAGGTGTGAGATTCCATTCTATTTTCTTCGGATAGCTTGCATGAGCATATCGAGATTAGGGGAGGCAGCGGGAGACATCTGGTATCGAGATTGTCCTGTCTTCTTGATGGACAATCCGTTCCTCCATTCGTGGCCTCGGCTGAGAGCTCTTCTCAAAAGCCTCGCCAAACAGAAATAGGGGCTTCTTATGGAATAATGGCATCTACTGACTCCAAAGGTTGACCATTCATCAGACATAACAGAGTTTCATTATCTTGGGCCACCAAGATAGCTTGGCGGGAAGCTGGCAGATCATAATGTGGATAGTGCACATGAGACAGGTCCTCTTTATATTCCGATTCTGAAAGAGTCCTTACAAAGTTCTCATACCCCGGATCTTCTCTGGTATTAACTGCATCAAATAGAGAAAACAAAAATTCAGCACAAGGAAAAATCAAGGATGCTACCATTAGACTGCGCAACCATCAGATTACGCAACATCAGATTGCACAATCATCAGACTGTTCAATAATCAGACTGTGCAGCAAACAGTCATCAGATTGCGCTGGCAGTCCCGCACAAATCAGTAAATTGCGCTGGCTTTTGCCAGCGTAGTTCAACCGATTGCAGAAGAAGTTATTCTTCATAAAAATGAAGAATAAACTGTTTTGTGCAACCAAAACCCTAAAAAGGGTGGTGCAGTATGATCACATCTCTAAAAAGAGATGGATTCTGAAGAACAGTGAAATCGAAAACCCTA
The DNA here is from genome assembly GCA_029216955.1 of Iris pallida. NCBI lineage: Eukaryota > Viridiplantae > Streptophyta > Magnoliopsida > Asparagales > Iridaceae > Iris > Iris pallida. The sequence continues at coordinate 7,326,255 of JANAVB010040620.1, forward strand.
AAGAGAGTTTTTGATTGGGTCATCTACCTTGCAACGCGGGATGCGTAGTCTCGTGGCGAGAAGGACGTCGCACAACCCTAGCCGAAGACTCGACGGGGGCCTTACCCTTGGCAGCGGCGGAGGATCGCTTGGGAGCCATAGAGATTCGATGGAGAAGAAAGGAAGGAATAGCTCGAAACTTCTCTCTCAGATCACAAAAGCAAAGTAAAGAATGAAATGAATACCGAAGAAAACTATTTATAGTTTTTTAAAGAGTAACGGCTACCGCAGACTGCACCGAAAAAGTCGATTGCGCAGGTAGCTAAGAACATGCACAACTTGATTGAAATTTCAAAATTCAAAGTATTTCGAAATTTTGAATAAATTCAACTTTCGAAAACTTTGAAGGGGGTCTTGTAGGTCCTAAAAAATCAAGTTGCACACATTAACAAAGTCATGAAGATCAAGAAATGCATCTTTTAAATGAACTGCACAGACACCAAATTGTGCATCATACAGATTGCGCACGCTTGACTGCGCACACTCTCAAGCGCGCAGGCTGACGTGGCAAATAATCATCATTACCTGACACAATCAAATCTTCTGACAGCTGACAGCACGGAGAACGAGGCGACTGTTTGTTTAATCGTGCAGCACGGCGCTCGAGGACAGCTGGCAGCGCAATCAGCCAGCCTATCTGATGCGCAATCCATATTGGCGCAATCCATGCCTGCGCGGTCCATTCGTGCGCAATCCAAAGCCAGCGCAACTCAGGTTGCGCGCTCTATCAACACAACTGACAATATATACGTAGCATTCATGCCATCAATTGCTCATTACGTGGCAACCGTCTATGCACAATTATGCGCATTTCAATCAAATGATGCCATGTGTCCAAGACAGTTGGCCCATGATCAGACAACTGCCTGTGCAGTCTACTGTTGTGCAATCCAATTCATGCGCAATCCATCATGCGCAGTCTAGAATAACTAAAAGTTAGTTATTTCCAGAACTCTATAAATAGAGTTTCAAGTCTCCATTGAAGGGGATCATAGATCACAGATCAAAAATCAGAGATCAGATAGAGAGATCAAACATAAAAGTTCAGAGAGTTCAGGAGTTCTTGCCCAAGTGCTGCTGCATTCTTTCGAGGCTTTTGCCTTCAATTCTCTGAGGCTTTTGCCTTCAAGTCAACTTCAGAGGCTACCGTCTTCAAATTTCACATTGTCCAAGGGATAAAGCAATCGTCTTCTAGATTGGATTCCTACAGTTGTACTTTTCCAGAATTCTTATAATATTTACAAAGTTTGTATCAATAAAGTTTCATACTTTTATTTTTGCAAACAAGTGGCTGCCATTAAATCTATTTGGGCCTTGGGAGAAATTCCAATATGGCCTCAACTAGTCCTTTTGGTTAATCTTAAGTTAGGTTCATGTTTGGGTTCAAAAGGATTAAATTTAAGCCTCTAACTTAACCAATCTAACAAGTGGGATTACTCTAAACTTACTAACTTAACTAGTAGGGTTTGTGGACCATGACTAACTAATCTTGGGGTCCTGTCTAGAGTCTAAGCTGCCCCGGTCACTAACAGAAGTCGGAACGAAACGAAACTCAAATCCGACTAAACAAATCCCGTAAAATCATTATTAAAATATAAAAATTCCCAAAATATAAAAATATAAAAATAACCAAAATCATAATACATCAATTTAAATATTATTAAAATAATCTAAAATACACCAATTAATTAAATCCTAAATAATTCAAAAGTCACAAAATGACCAAAATATCCTTAGCCTAAAAAGTTGTAATTAGTCATTCTAATCACATGGTTAGGTCCCCATGGTCATGGTTAGTCTCTAAGCTCTCAGTTCTAGGGTTCACTAGCTAACACATCAAAATTATAATTCACCAATTTTAAATAGTATTAAATTAATTAAAAATCTCCATAAATCATAAATACTATTATTAAATAATAAACTTTTACAAAAATTCAAAATTACCCTCATCTCAGAAAAGTGGGTGGTTACAAATCTACCCACTATAGAAAAAATTTGTCTTCGAAATTAAGATGGTCGTACTCCTTCTAGAGTCTCGTCTCCAACAATTATGGTCTTAGAAGCTCATCTAAATAATGCAATTTGAAATAGTAACATACAGGGTCATGGCAGGCAATATCAGTCTGAGGTCTCATCTAGCTGTACTAGCCATACTACAGCACAAGGCAATCATAAGGTATCAAAACATACAAGTAAGGGGTGTAATAAAATATCACAAAAGACATGCTAAAGCCTAGGTCGAAAACTCACCTCAAATTAGGTCTGGTGACTAAAACTCCCTCCTAGAAGCAGGGCCTAAATTCCCGAGGAATTTCTCATGAATCATGCTCTTGTTAAAACTCTTATTCCTTCTTTCTGATCTTACTCTCCCTTATCTACTTAATCATCCCAAAAATTTAAATTCCTACATCTTGTCCTAATTTGGATCCAAGATCTCTAGATAAAAGTTTATGAAATCCTCGAACTTATTCAAATAACTGTCCTCGAATTTATTCGAAGCTAATACTACTATGTCATACAGGAACATATTCTTTATTATAAAATTGACCTTCGTATTTCCTTCACGTACACCTTCAAATATTATTCTTCTTATATTTTAACACCTCCACTAAATCTTTAAATTTCCCCATAACCCAAAATCCTTGTGTTCACTCTGTCCTCTTACGAACATCTTATTCAATTTGGTATCATCATCGCATCATAGTTACATTCTCTTCTCCATTTCTAAATTCTTAAATTTAGCATCATAATCTTAAGTAAAATATCTCGAGAATCAATAACCTATTATTCAAGTCCACAAAAACAAACCGACCTCGAATATCGTTGTTGTTTCTAAAGTACACCTACGAAATATCACTGTTCTAACCATCAATATATCTTACTATCCTTCTGGTCAGCCGGAGGGGTCACTACCTCCTGAGCAGACTAACATCCTATATGAAACTGATAGTCAAAATCAACAGAGATTTAACTATAAAGGGTTACTAGTCTAATGCCAAGGCTATACTATCATCTCTAAGAAAAAAGGCTAATCACAAGTCATCAAATCATTGTACTAAGAAAGGGTTATAACTAATAAAGTTCTACAAGAATTAGACTATTTATCTGAAGTCATCCCTACTCCTAAGTTAATTTGTGATGAAAAATATTTTTTTTTGAAAAAGACTAAAATAAAGCAAAGATGATATGTTCAAAACCTTCCCAAGATACAGTCTGATAATCATATGGTCAGTCCAATCATGATACTCCTTCTATGTCAAACCCCCAATAATCAAGGTCGAGAAAATTCTATTTAAAGCATGCAAAACATGATCCTAGTGGTCGTGATTTCATAGTCTCGAACAGGGTCACTATACTATCTATCATAGTACAAAATATCCTGACAGGTACTAATGGAATCACACAATAAGATGGAAAAGAAGGATAGACCTGCTAACTTGTCACCCGCAGCGTCGGTCTCCACGACCGTCAGTGCAAAAGTCCTACTCCTCTGGGGTATATCCCTCTGATAGTGCGGGCATGGTGCTAAGCTACAGGTGACTTAACTCCCTCTATCTAATCCATGATACTCAAGTAACATCCACACTAATACTCCACTTCATCATACTAGGGCACCATCTATATGGTATCTATTCTACAATCTGATAATCATACCCGTCTATTCAGAACCATGTTACCAAAATCCCCATTACCCCAGTAAGTACAACAATGATAATCCATAGAGTTTGCAACTAAGGTACATACTTCTAGAATTATGGTACTTAAAAATTTTGTATTGCCGCTAGCTTGGCTGTGAAAACTTTAAATTCCTATACCCGAGAAATACATCCAAAATCAGACTCTATCTCATCTCCAAACCAGCTAATATGGCTGTAGAAGACTCTAGATTCCATGACAGAGGCAACCTAGCCCATAAAGTTCATCTTGGTAGAAAATCAAGTCAATAATGAATACCAAGAATCAAATTCAACAACGAATAAGGAAAATACACAGATACTGTCAGAATCGAATTTTGAGATAGTTTATAATAAGATTCTCAAGGGTCATCCCAGGAATCTTCTCAAGTAGTCCTAACTGTGATTGAGTACTCTCTCAACTAAAGCATATTCCTTATCTCTTACTGCAGGCGTGCAGCAGTACAAATAATCGTCGTACTACCACGACTTCGCACTAATATGAATCTCGACCTGCATGGACCACAACTAAAAACGTGTCACGACCCGTACCCGGTATAGGGGCACGAGTGCGTAACAGCACCCAGCCTACGCCGCTGAATCGGCAGTAGAACGCTGTTCTAGGTCGCTAACTAAACAACTCACATAAACATATATAATGTACCTGTCACAATCTCAACTTCGAATGGAGGACAAGTATAAGATATGATAATACTCAATCACAAACTAAGCATGATAAGATAACACAGAAGTCTACTAAATATATTAAACTCAAAACAAGAACAACTTAAATAAACTTCTAAAATAATAACATCTCAACAATCTCAAATACAACTCAAACTCCACTTATTACAAAATAAGTTCTAAAGGAGAAACTAAACCAAAAACTAGCAATCTACTCCAAGCTCTACTGGTCCTCTAGGCTAGCTGTGAATCTCCATATTACCTGTAATATTTTCAACAGGTTCAATCAGTACAGGAACGAGCATAATACATCTCACGCAGTTCATAACATGGCAGGAAAGTATAAAGCATGCAAAAGATTAAGGTACATGAACTGTATAGAAAGATGTACATAAAAATAGAAAGATATTTGATAACTGAAAATATATACATGATAGGTAAGAACTGTAAGTGACTAGTGATTTATAGCACAATATGGTTATGGAAACAGGTTAGGTTGCACATGAATAAGCTATGGAGTTCACATGAATAATCTACTAGGGATATTATCCACATAACCAATTCTACTCACCCATGCCCCAATCAATACACAAGGATCCATTCAAGTTATGTTACGTACATAATTTCACGTGAGCTCAATAAATGAGTGCACATGAATAATTTGCACATGAGGGGCTCAGTGATCATGAGAGTACATGAATCACATGAGTGCACATGTATGAATAGTAAAATCATAGGAATACATAATATACGTGAAAAGCACATGACATGATGTATCTGATGCTCCCGAGGGGGATAATGTCTCATGAAAATATCCATATAGTACCAATCTGTGATAACATCGTGACACCATCAAGTAAAGTGATCTAGAGCAAGAATATAAATCCTAACAAGTATGAAACGATCAGAGAATGTACTCGCCTGATACCCCGAATAGCTGATATGAAAAGATGGCCAAACTGGAGTCACAGAGTCCTATTTAATGAGATACAGGTTACAATGTGTTCTATAATGAATAATTGAATTAAACATTGAATTCTACATACACTAGGCCTCTCTAGGTCAAAACTTAACCCTTGGTCATACATCTAGTCAACTCAGTCAAACTTGGACTAGGTTTAGCCAACAACAAATCTAACCAACTCCTATACTTATATACCATATTATACTAAGCTAGCTAGTATATAGGACAAGGCCTATATAGGATACTTATAACCCAAAAATATATATATACCTATCTATATAATCCTTCAATAATCTTCCATCACCTACTCAAACTCAAATGCTTAGACACTAACCCACTAACACTAGGATACCATATCAACCTTACATGAATAATTTGCACATGAGGGGCTCAGTGATCATGAGAGTACATGAATCACATGAGTGCACATGCATGAATAGTGAAATCATAGGAATACATGATATACGTGAAAAGCACATGACCTGATGTATCTGATGCTCCCGAGGGGGATAATGTCTCATAAAAATATCCATATAGTACCAATCTGTGATAACATCGTGGCACCATCAAGTAAAGTGATCTAGAGCAAGAATATAAATCCTAACAAGTATGAAACGATTAGAGAATGTACTCGCCTGATACCCCGAATAGCTGATATAAAAAGATGGCCAAACTGGAGTCACAGAGTCCTATTTAATGAGATACAGGTTACAATGTGTTCTATAATGAATAATTGAATTAAACATTGAATTCTACATACACTAGGCCTCTCTAGGTCAAAACTTAACCCTTGGTCATACATCTAGTCAACTCAGTCAAACTTGGACTAGGTTTAGCCAACAACAAATCTAACCAACTCCTATACTTATATACCATATTATACTAAGCTAGCTAGTATATAGGACAAGGCCTATATAGGATACTTATAACCCAAAAATATATATATACCTATCTATATAATCCTTCAATAATCTTCCATCACCTACTCAAACTCAAATGCTTAGACACTAACCCACTAACACTAGGATACCATATCAACCTTACATGAATAATTTGCACATGAGGGGCTCAGTGATCATGAGAGTACATGAATCACATGAGTGCACATGCATGAATAGTGAAATCATAGGAATACATGATATACGTGAAAAGCACATGACATGATGTATCTGATGCTCCCGAGGGGGATAATGTCTCATGAAAATATCCATATAGTACCAATCTGTGATAACATCGTGACACCATCAAGTAAAGTGATCTAGAGCAAGAATATAAATCCTAACAAGTATGAAACGATCAGAGAATGTACTCGCCTGATACCCCGAATAGCTGATATGAAAAGATGGCCAAACTGGAGTCACAGAGTCCTATTTAATGAGATACAGGTTACAATGTGTTCTATAATGAATAATTGAATTAAACATTGAATTCTACATACACTAGGCCTCTCTAGGTCAAAACTTAACCCTTGGTCATACATCTAGTCAACTCAGTCAAACTTGGACTAGGTTTAGCCAACAACAAATCTAACCAACTCCTATACTTATATACCATATTATACTAAGCTAGCTAGTATATAGGACAAGGCCTATATAGGATACTTATAACCCAAAAATATATATATACCTATCTATATAATCCTTCAATAATCTTCCATCACCTACTCAAACTCAAATGCTTAGACACTAACCCACTAACACTAGGATACCATATCAACCTTACATGAATAATTTGCACATGAGGGGCTCAGTGATCATGAGAGTACATGAATCACATGAGTGCACATGCATGAATAGTAAAATCATAGGAATACATGATATACGTGAAAAGTACATGACATGATGCATCTGATGCTCCCGAGGGGGATAATGTCTCATGAAAATATCCATATAGTACCAATCTGTGATAACATCGTGACACCATCAAGTAAAGTGATCTAGAGCAAGAATATAAATCCTAACAAGTATGAAATGATTAGAGAATATACTCGCCTGATACCCCGAATAGCTGATATGAAAAGATGGCCAAACTGGAGTCACAGAGTCCTATTTAATGAGATACAGGTTACAATGTGTTCTATAATGAATAATTGAATTAAACATTGAATTCTACATGCACTAGGCCTCTCTAGGTCAATACTTAACCCTTGGTCATATATCTAGTCAACTCAGTCAAACTTGGACTAGGTTTAGCCAACAACAAATCTAACCAACTCCTATACTTATATACCATATTATACTAAGCTAGCTAGTATAGGACAAGGCCTATATAGGATACTTATAACCCAAAAATATATATATACCTATCTATATAATCCTTCAATAATCTTCCATCACCTACTCAAACTCAAATACTTAGACACTAACCCACTAACACTAGGATACCATATCAACCTTGGTCATATTGGCATCCCAATACCAATACCTTGGTTGGAATTCAATAACTTAACTTGGGTAAACCTATACCTTACCTTGGTCATAAGGTAAGCTAATCATTTACCTTAAAGGTAAAGGTAATTCATATTTACCTTAAGATACTAACTTGGCCTCATGAAATACCAAGATATCCCTCAATTATCTAATTAACTAACTATCTAATGTACTAATCATAACATCTTAACTAATATCTAACATATAATCTATAGAGACTAACTTGCTAACATACCAATATCTAGAACTAACATAACCTACTAACATATCAATATCTAACGTACTAGATATCTAACATCAAACTATCTAACAACATATCAAATATCTAACAAATTACTAACCTCTATTATCTAACTAACACTCATACTAACAAAAATAACTTACACTAACATATAACAAACTCTAATATATCTAACCCTCAACTAACCAACACTAACAAACATACTAACATATATAACTTACACTAACATATAACAACTCTAACATATCTAACTCTCTACTAACCAACATCTAACAAACGTACTAACATACATTACCTAACAATAATATATATATGTACTATATCATACAAATACTCGACAACCTACGATACCTACATTCACTTAATATCTATACTACATAGGCTTATAGGTTACACAAAATGTCTATATCGTATAGTCACTCTTCTACTTAAAATCAATATTGTACCAGTTAGACCTTCACTAAATTCTAAGATTAAAGTATGTTGTAGCCACTACAACACAAAACGCTTTAATGACGGCTAAAAAGCGTCATTAATGACAAACCATGACGCTTTTTTTCAAAGCAACCGTTATGAAAACGGGTGTTATAAATGTTTTTTAAAAGCGTTATAAAAAATCCGTCATGGATAGCTTCGATAAAAGTATTATGAATAGTTAATATATAGTGCACAATTTAGAATAATTTTAAAACGTTATGAATAGATAATATGTATAGGCTCAATACAGCACATTTATAACACTTTATACTATTCAAATTAGCATATTTATAATGCTCTTTACTACACAATATATATTATATTCCAAAAAATTAACATTATATATCACCATCTTTATTACATTTCTCAAAATAGAGTACATATCAACATCTTCATTACATTGATTATCCAAAATTGTCCACATCAAAACTTGGCCACATCAAAACTGTCCACAGAACATGTAGCAAAATTCTAAAAAAGATAAAAACAAAGTTCAATATACTTTATTTATTTGGGTAAAATCTATTGTAAGTTTAACGTATCCGTATCCGTGTTCGTATCCTGAGTCCGTATCATGGCCTTATGGATGTTGATTGATAACGACAAATTTGTACAAACAAAGGAGAAAACCTCATTTGGATTGTGTTTTCCAAATAGAACCTGGGCAATTGCCAATCTGCCCGCCTCTTCAGGATACCCAGCCCACAAGGTCGTCCCGATGGTCCGATCATCCTTCGCGAAGCTGACATCCACCGGACGTAGGTGCCACAGTTCACGTCCATTCCTGAAGAGAAAAAAATCCAAGGTTCTTGAAGCTCGACTAGAAATTAAATCAATCAGAGGATTTTGAAACTCTCGATCAAATGACAGTCATATTTATTGTGCATTTGATAGACTCGAGTCGAGCCGACTCAACAATTTGTGTCGAGACTAACACTAACAATAGAGATAAAACGAAAATGACTTTGAGTCAGAATGAATCTGAAAGAAGAGTCACAACCAAAATCTATGGAATATGCGAGTCTGAACACGATCTTACCGGGAGTGCCTATGGAGGGGGGACGAGCTCGTTTGGGGCCGCCGGGGGATGGCATTGACCGGGGTCGAATAGGAGAAGGGACGGGCCGTATCGATCTCGAGAGTCTTGATGGGGTCCATGTGGTACTCCGTGGAGGCTCTCGCTTTGTCGCAGCTGGTGTTGCTACTGGCACTGCGGTGGTGGTTATCGAATGAGGCTCTGGAGGCAATCCAGCGGTCGAGTCACCGCGGCGGCTCAACCTCCTCTTCGTCTTTGTGGACTGATCGAGAGAGGTTCCTATCGGACCTCCATATCTATCACATTCGTAGTTCGTTAGTGTTTACTAGAATAGAGGAAATTAAATGAGAGAACAAAAAGTAAACCGAGCTTAAAAAAACCTAATGTGAGAAAGCATAGGAGAGAGACCTCTCTCGTTTCAGTGCAGCTTCTTTCCTTGTGTGTACCATTGCTTGGATCTCCTCGATCGCAAGCGGGCGATCGTCCCAATCATCGGCAAAGTTACTCTCCTCTCTCGACTACAGAATGTACCCAAAAAATAGGAATAAATCTCTCATTTGCTAACCAAATTATTAGAAATATTTATTGAAGTAGATTCTGACCATGGATCTTCTCTCTGCCATCTCTTGAAGATATCGGGAGTCCAAAGAGAAGTAGTGTTGCAGCTGAGCGACGACTTGGTGCTGCTACAGCCGGCGCCGTCAAGGGAGAGCCTCATCCTCTGATCCCTCACTCTCGCCTAAACCCTCACCAGCGCCTGCATGCACCTCAGCGTCACGTTCGCCTGCCTCCTCACGTTGTCCCATCGCACCAGCGCCTGCAGCTTCACCAGCCCCTTCAGAGCTCTCAGCGCCCTCCTCGCCTTTTCGCAGACATAAAATTAATTCATCATCAAACACCAATCAAACTCCAAAGAGAAAATAGTTACGTACCAAGTACCCTCTGAAGGACGTTTAGATGGCAATGGCGGCACGATCCTCTCTAACGAATCCAGGATAAGGCCTGGCCAGCCTCACCACCTCTGCGGCCGCTTGCGCTGTGGCCACTGCCGCCTCTGCCATGGCAGCGGTCGCGACGGCTAGCGCTATAGCGTGCCTCTGCTCTGCAGTCGCTGCCGGCTTCACCTGTTTTTGATTTGAGGTGGTCATTCTGAGTAGCCATCTTCTCTTCTCCCTCTTCTGCGAACAACAACACAGGCTCATGAGTATTACACTTACAATAGAGGGATAAAAAAGAATGAGTAGATTAGTATCGAACCTTCTTTTCATCGTCGACTGGCTCGGGGTCTTCGCATCGCCTGGAGGGCTTCTCGGTCTTGTCATTGGAAGGAGATCTAAATGCTCTCTTGACAGCATTAAGCAAAAATAAACTTCATAAGTCCTTAAAATAGGGAATGTAAGAGAAACTTTGTAAGAAAGAAGAACCCGATCCCTATTTTTTATCGGGAGGAAGAAGAACCCTTCCGCCTGCCCGGCGTTGTAGATCGCTACTACTACTGTGTTGCCCAGCATCACGTGCGACACCATGTCGGAGAGGAACGTCACGAACCCGCTCCCTATTTTTTGTCGGGAGGAAGAAGAAATTAAAAACCCTAACCCTAATTTTGAAGAGAACGGGCTCTAGGGTTAGGGTTTTGGAGTTGGGGGAAAGAAAGGAGAAGAAGAGGAGGAGAGGAGGGTGTTGTTGAACTAGAGTTAGGGTTTTGGATCTATCCTTAGGATTTTGGAGTAGGGGGAGAGGAGGGAGAAGAAAGGAGGAGAATGAGAAGACCGACCAGAATTGGGGGAGAGAAAATTTTTTGTTGAAGCGCGCACGGGGTGTAGAAGGATTTGGACAAAGTTAAACTTAAAAAATATTACAAGTTTTCCACCGCTCTAAAATATTAATGGCGTTTTGTTTTATAAACGTTATAAAAAGTCCAGAATTAGCCCAAATTGTCGTAGAAAAAAGGTATTTCGAACTTTGATAACGCTTAGGTATCATGCGTCATCAATATGTCTTGTCGAGCGTTATTAATAGGCCTTTTTGTTGTAATGAGCCCTTCGTATTAGCTTTTCGAAACTTCAAACGGATCGCATTTTCGTGTCCGAAAGCTCCCGGAATCACAAAAAAACTGAAACGCGTTCGTCTTTCGTACAGCTGACACTCAAACAGTTCTACAGAAAGTTCTAGAATGTATTTACCTATTAATATATATATATATATTTGGAAAGCTAACTTCGATATGGTTCTTTAAAAAAAATAGGAGATTATTGGATTTCTAAGTTAAAAGTTATGACATTTCTAAGTTGCTATGGCTACTAAAAACGTGGATGAATATTATCACGAATTTGGGTTGTTTGGACAAAAGAAACACATCTCACTCTCCATACCACTCAAGACACACATCAAAACACACTTCCCTCTCCTCTAACACAAGTACACCACTAACAACATATCCACACACATCTAAATATATGAAATATATCTAACATACCTATTATATATATACAAAATAGTCCATGATATAAAGAGACACTAAAATGACAAGTTGAGACTAAAATATGACATGTAGACTAAACCACTTAGATCTAACCATGGGTATCCAAATGAAACTCATTCTAACCATCCTAACTAACATCAATCCATCCTCTAACATGTCTAAAACTGAAATTAAAATACAATTAAATCTATTAGACGTTAAACCAAATACATGAGGTGTCCAAATTTGAGATCTAATAAGTAGGACACAAAACATAATTCTAACTTGCCCTAGAGAGCTCCAAATGGCCTCAAACTTGAATCTAAAGTGGGTACATGCATGGGGGTGGATCCTATGGATTCAAAACTAACTAATATGCATAGAAAATCAATTTAGAGGGTAGGTTTTGTTAGTCCAATAATTACATCATATTTTTGAATATGGCTAATCAATTAAGTTTAACATAATGATGTCACTAATATTCATATACTCACTATCATGTTGCTACTTAAACTTAGCATTGTCCTAATTGTCCTATATCATATTTCTATGCTTGTATCGTACTGCAACATATTTTGCTCGCCTAATATGTATTTGCAGACATATAGTAAGTATGATTAAACATGATCAAACCAGGGCATAGGCAATGAAGAATTAATGATGGACCAAAGACGGCATCATACAAAAAGATTTCTCTGAACCACCTAGCGTCTTATCTAGGGCCTCGCATAGGTATTCAGATTTTCAGATATGCTTATCTTTGGATGACTACTATCAAGGAAAAAGACGTCTTCAGGTCTGCTCAAATATCAGAAGAAATGCGTCATCAAAGGGCTCTTGGTTTTTCTATTTGTTCCAAGTCTGTAATCTTCAATTTATTGAGTCTAGGAAATTATGTACGTTGAGTCGCACTGTGTCATCTCAACCCCTAGACATATCTCTCCAAGCTCTACCATATAAACAGACAAATTCCTGAACCAAGCCAAACAAAGCCCAAAGGCCATTCTGCCACCTAGGAGGTAGAGTTCGGGCCGAACTCTGCCCCCACACAGAGTTCGGGCCGAACTCTGCCCCCACATAGAGTTCAGGCCGTACTCTGTCCCTTGATTTCCAGGAACTAATTTTTAGGGTTACCAATTGCTAGCTGGTATAACGGCCATATTTTTGAATTTTGAGGACAGAATTCTGCCCGAATTCTGCCTTCCAGACTAGTATATATAGGGCATGATTTCAACCATTTTCATTCATCCCTTTATCTCATCTTCTCTTCTCCTATAGCCTCATACAAGCCAAAACCTTCCCATCTACTAGCCAAGATTCCTAAGCCTAAAAGTGCTTAGTGCTATTCAGTTACAAGTTTGTGCAAGAGTCAGATAAAGTTGCTTGGAAAATTCTAAGTGACGTCCAGCGATCTTTGTAAGAAGTTGACCTTCTCTTCTGAGTAAAGGCACGTGGTGTACGCTATTTCACAAATAGTGGATTTCAATCCTGAGCCAGAGTTCTCAGGCCTGGACTAGTCCTCCACGAGGAAAACCAGGTTAAAACTGCTGTGTCTGCGAATGCTCTTCTGATCTTTATTTACTTCCGCATTTCTCTATGATTTATTTACTATATTGATAGTTGTTTTATGGTGGTGATATAGAGTTATTTTTTATTTGGTGATTATCGACACAAACTCTATTCACCTCCCATAGAGTTGCCTACATGTTATTTCAGGTTTTACCTATTGGGAGTAAAATCCCAATGATACTCCCAAGGACACGGCTCTGACATGAAGATCTTCTAAAAAGGATACTCCTTGCACTTTGCTCCAAATCTTTGCTAGCACCCTCCCTTGGTAGTATGAGAAGGTTGGATGGATGTTTTGGTGGAGTGATGTAAGGATTTAGAGATCAAATCAAAGAGGGAAGCTCTCAATTTGGAAAAGAACACTTATGAAGGAAAATAGAGGCTTGATAGAATGAAATAAAAGGAAGGGAGGGCTAACCTACCTATAGTGGCTGCCATTAAACCCTATTTGGGCCTTGGGGGAAAGCACAATAAGGCCTCAACTAGTCCTTTTGGTTAATTTTAAGTTAGATTCAAGTTTGGGATCAAAAGGATTAAATTTAAGCCTCTAACTTAACCAATCTAACAAGTGGGATTAGTCTAAACTTACTAACTAAATTAGTAGGGTTTATGGGCCATGACTAACTAATCTTGGGGTTCCGTCTACAGCCTAAGCTACCCGGGTCACTAACACAAGTCGGAACGAAACGGAACTCAAACCCGACTAAACAAATCCCGTAAAATCAATATTAAAATGTAAAAATTTCCAAAATATTAAAATATGAAAAATAACCAAAATCACAATACATCAATTTAAATATTATTAAAATAATCTAAAATTCACCAATTAATTAAATTCTAAATAATTCGAAAGTCACAAAATGACCTAAATATCCTTAGCCTAAAAAGTTGTAGTAGTCATTCTAATCACATGGTTAGGTCCCCATGGTCATGGTTAGTCTCTAGGCTCAACAGTTCTAGGGTTCACTGACTAACACATCAAAATTATAATTCACCAATTTTAAATAGTATTAAATTAATTAAAAAGTCTCCATAAATCATAAATCCTATTATTAAATAATAAACTTTTACAAAAATTCAAAATTACCCTTATTTCAGAAAAGTGGGTGGTTACAGTGTTCATCCCAACCTCCAGTAGCAGGCAAACAAAAGTAGAAGGAGGATCGTTTAGAAAAGCCCTTAAGGAAAGATGGTGCTTCGGGGTTGACTATACCCACAACTTCGACATATTAGTGCAGCTTGCCAATACTCCGGCCCGGCTGTCCCTATTTGAGCTTCTTCGACTCCCTAAGGACACTCGAGAAGCTTTATGTGGGGCACTAAAGGATGCCGAGTCTTTCATAATCCAAGTCCCACAGCCTCCTAATGAGGACCCAGCCGCATATCCACACTACTATAGTGTAGGGGAAATAATTTCCAACATTACGTTTACTCAGTAAAACATGCTGCTAAAAAATAACATGCATAACAGACCTTTGTACTATATAGGATACGTTCACTACCAAAATTTATCAATTTAGCGACGGCCAAATCCGTCGCCAATCCGACGGTAATTATAATTAGCGACCGATCACTGACGAATTTTGGCCAAAACATTTCGTCGGCAATCAGGTCGTCGCTAATAACTGTCCGTCGCTACATAGTCGTGAAGCGACGGAATAGCGACGGCTTTTCGACTTAAAAATACAAAGCAATAGCGACGACGTTCCGACGGACTAGCGTCCTTTTCAAGTATTAAGTACTGAAATGTGTAGACAATAGCGACGTAAATTTTCGTCGGTAACCCGTCGTAATAGCGTATCAGAGTGTATCATGCCGTCGCTAATCCGTCGATGCCTTTGATAACAAAGGACGGATTAGCGACGGTTTTCTGACGGAAAATCCGTCGATCAGCTTCTGGAAATTCATGTCATTTTCAGCAACATGGCGAGGGATAAGTCGTCGCTATTCCGTCGATATATATCGACGGAATACGGACGGATTAACCGTCGATCTTGTTCTGAAAATTCTTGGTATTTCCAGAACAAGGGCGACGGATAGGTCGTCACTATTCCGTCGAACAATATACCATACCGACGGATAATCCATCGACCATCCGTCGCTACCTGGAAACATTTTTAAATCTCCAGTTAGCGATAGAATAGCCGTCGAAAAGTAGTCGAAAACTGGTAATCCCCGTCGCTAAATGGTCACAAGTCCTTCGCTAACTGAGAATATTTTGAAAAAAAAATTACAGCCCTTTCCCTTTTCGCAAAAATTTGCATAAACCAAACCAATATATAATGCACACCAATTATCCAACAATTACATAGACCAAATATATTATGCACACCAATTATCCAAGAATCACATAGACCAAATATGCACATACGAATTTAATGCACACCAATTATCCAAGAATCATATAGACCAAACCAAATTAATATAAAATAGACATCAATTATCCGGAAGAGTAACCTAATATCCATCGTTATAATCCGATCATAGCACAAATATTCCAAATTTTTCACAAATATTCCAAAACACATAGGAAAGAGTTGGCCAGTTACAGTAACCTAATATCCATCGTTATAATCCGATTATAGCACAAATATTCCAAAATTTTCACAAATATTCCAAAACACATAGGAAAATCGACTTTGGCCTCAACAAAGACCACAAGTCAGACGATGAATCCTCACAGCCAGGGATGATAGTTGCGTTGAGGCACGTACCATTCTATCAGCCACTTTGCATACGAAGGCTCAATCTGCTTGAGGTCTTCTGTAGGGACAGGAGGGTCGGTCCCGATGCTACTACTCTCTGACGGTGGCTCCTCCTTAGCTTCAAGCTTGAGAGCAATCTCTTCCCTGATGGTCATCGGTTCTTCCTTGACCTCGACCTTTGGTAACACCTTCTCCTTAACAGTCACCGGCTCTTGTTTGACGATGGAGACTTCCTCCGTGTCGACCTCCAAGGGTTTCTTGCCTCGACCCCTTCCTCGACTAGCAGCACCACCTCGACGAGTCCTAGGAGCCATCTTTCTGACAACAAAAATTTTCATATAGGGTAAAGAAATTTACTCAAGTTATAAAAGTTGTGACGTTGGTAGCATGAGAGAGTAAAAATCTGTATCACAAGACTAACAGAATTACTATGTAATCATGTACTCACCAATAACCGGATGTAACTGGAGTCGTTGGGACTATCGTGCAGTAATTTATGGATCCGCTGGTATAGGCCAGATGTACTTAGTATCTAGTGTATCAGATTAGTATCGGTCTATCTGTTCGGTATAGGACGTATCATATTGGTATTGGCCTTAACAAATTGGTATCGTCCTATATCCGATATATACATGTATCGGCCGAATAGCTAGGATTCATATTGGCCTTATCGATTTGGTATCGGTCATATCCGATAGGTATCGGCCGTGTTGGATTAGTATAGACTATTTCGGATTAGTATCGTGGAAGGTTTAGTAACAACTGTACTTAGATTTCTCTCTTCTCGAGCTAGAATACCATTGCAAGAGAATCACCAGATCGTGATTGGCCAGTTACAGTAACATACATACTTTTTTTTCCATCAGGAAAAGCGAGATTGAAAAGGAAGTATGTATGTTCTGTAACTGGCCATTTACGCTCTCGTGACTCTCTTGCAATGGTAATCTAGCTCTAGAAGAGAGAAATCCAAGTACAGTTGTTACTAAACCTTCCACGATACTAATCCGAAATGGTATATAATAATCCAACACGGCTGATACCTATCGGATATGATCGATACCAAATCGATAAGGCCAATATGAATCCTAGCTATACGGCCGATACATATCGGATAGGACGATACCAATTCGCTATGACCAATACCAACCGATACGGCCCATACCAAAACGATAGATCGATACTAATCCGATACGGTCAATACTTATAAGTACCTACGGTCCAGGAGGTTGATCCGCTAGTACATCCATGTACGATCAACGAAGTAACGATCCATTTCAATTTGGATGTGAAAATCTGTATCGTAAGACAAACTAAACATAATCAGTTTTATTTCACATGCTTAATTGCCAAGTATGGGAACAAATGGCTTAAAACACAACCCAAAATTCATTCTAGCATACATTAGTGTGAATCATCTACGTTCTGTACATATAGTGTAGTATATGTTCTTATCGTATCTAGTATCTGAAGGATGTAACAGAATCAAGATGAACTCACATAATGTAATACTTAGACATCATCTACTACTATATAAGATATAGTGATAGGTTGTCGTATCATCATTGCCGAGGGATGAGGGTCGGAGAACAGTCAACATTATCTACGGATACATAGTTTCTGCCTCGCCAGTCGAATGGCTTAATTGCCAAGTATGGGAACGAATGGCTCAGAACACAACCCAAAATTCATTCTAGCATACATTAGTGTGAATCACCTACGTTATGTACATATAGTGTAGTATATGTTCTTATCGTATCTAGTATCTGAAGGATATAACAGAATCAAAATGAACTCACATAATGTTTACAGTCTTGGTCTCAACTGTCTTCGATTCTATGATCCCATGTCTTAGGTTAAATAAATCACTAACCTCATCACGGTGAGTCTTGGTGTAGCACTCAAATGTAGGGCACCTGTAAATTCGTCGAGGTTTTAAATCATCGACATTGAGTTTTAAACCCTCACGTAGCCTTTCTGCTTCACTTCTAGGGTCGAGCAGCATCTTCTTACAAGTTTCGGTCTCCAGATACTTAGTGTAAAGATTCTGGACGCTTTCGTAGAGCATGTCAACGCATCCTAGCGTCAATTTCCTCGGCAGGAAATTGACGCTAGGATGCGTTGACATGCT
Organism: Iris pallida; assembly: GCA_029216955.1. Lineage (NCBI taxonomy): Eukaryota > Viridiplantae > Streptophyta > Magnoliopsida > Asparagales > Iridaceae > Iris > Iris pallida. The sequence continues at coordinate 7,344,662 of JANAVB010040620.1, forward strand.
CTACGAAAGCGTCCAGAATCTTGACACTAAGTATCTGGAGACCGAAGCTTGCAAGAAGATGCTGCTCGAGCCTAGAAGTGAAGCAGAAAGGCTACGTGAGGGTTTAAAACTCAATGTCGATGATTTAAAACCTCGGCAAATTTACAGGTGCCCCCCATTTGAGTGCTACACCAAGACTCACCGTGATGAGGTTAGTGATTTATTTAACCTAATGTAGTAATCTTGTAATTTAAAGTTGGAAGAACATGCAAGTAGCCTTATAGTTTCTGCCTCACCAGTCGAATGGCTTAATTGCCAAGTATCAGAATGAATGGCTCAGAACACAACCCAAGATTCATTCTAGCATACATTAGTGAGATCATCTTGATTCTGTTACGTCCTTCAGATACTATATACGATAAGAACATAGATGATTCACACTAATGTATGCTAGAATGAATCTTGGCTTGTGTTCTGAGCCATCTGTTCTGATCAAGCATCTTCCTTCTTCTCTTCTCCACCATGGCTCTGAACCAATCTGCTCCTTCCTACTTTCCTTCTTTTTATTTGACTCTCTGAGCCACATATGACATCCAGCTCAAGTGTAGAGTCGGGGGAGAAGAAGTGGGCAGGAAGAGGAGGGGGAAGCAGCACAGCCGGCGGCATGACCCAGAGGAAGTATAGAGGTTTTCTTCAACAGCCGTAGGAGAACTATAAGGATATATCTTTTCACAATATATCACCTTGTCAAAGACCCTTAATGTGACAACCATGTTACCGCGGTGTCGGAAGACTAACATGTCATAATTTTCTAAGCCGTGTGTTTTGACATAATCCTCCAAACTCTTTCCTCCCATATCGTGTCCAAAACTTGACACGAACGTGTCCAAAACCCCACACGAACTCAGCACTGCACTGTACACGCACAGTGGTGAACCCGTGCACGTGTCCTAGCTCACACGACACGAGACCATTGGACACGAGACTTTGGGAGTGTCGTGTCAGACACTGCCCCTAGCTTCGTGTCCAATCTCACGTGTCCACGAGCCCTAGAACGGCCGTACGGACACGCGGGTAGCAGGACAGCTAACCGCGTACGCACGGGACGTGTCCACGGGTCCAATGCGACTCCGACACAACGCGAAACGCGCTCAGACACTTAGAAACCTATAAGCGACACTAAAACCTAATTTTCTATTCAAACAAAATTAGAAAATATGATCGAAATGCCCACTGTGGCATTTCGTCGAACACCTACGTATCTACACTATACGTGTCCGATACGGACACATAAAGGATACAAAACCTTGCAAAACCTATTCCTATAGTTAGAGGACACCTAGGGCTTTCTATCCATGCCTAGAAATCAAAATTTCATGGAGGGAATAAGAAGTTACCTATTGGTGTTCTTCCTCAAAGAAAGCTTCAAAATAGGGGATCCTTCTAGCTAGCCCCAAGCTCCAAATTGTCCCAAATCTGAGAATAGCCTCCATGAACAGTAGGGGAATGTAAATTAGGTCACCATGGAAGAAGTTTGAATGAAAAAGGATTTATATTGATTAAAATAGAAAAGGGTTTCTATAGGGACAAACCTTGTTCTTGCAAAATGGAGAGAATGAACAAAAGAGGCAAGTGTTTTGAGAGAGACTTTATAGGGGATTGTGCCCTAGTGGCCGGCCATGATTGTTAGGGCTAGGGTTTTGGGATTTGATCAATGGCTATCAATCCATCTAGTTAATCAATGGTCCTCAAGCCTAGGTTTCACATTTGACCTAAAGGCAACCTAGTTAGCTCTAACTAACATGACTTAAGCAAGACTAATAAATACTAACTAACACTAACCATGGTTAGCTAAGTCTAGCTATGACTAATCTAGGTAGGTCAAATCTAGGTTAGAGCTAAACACAATACAAGACAATTAATTAAATCATATTTAAATCACACCATTCCAATAATCATATTAAATTCTAATTAAATATATATTAATTCAAATAAATTCAAAATGACAAGAATACCCTCAAACTAGAATGATAATTAAATTATCCTAATGACATGGTTAGGCTCTAGGTCATGCAGTCTCTAGGGTTTCACTAGCAGCACATCAAAATCATAAGTCATGACTTAGAGTTTTTAAATAGTTTAAAAAAATGATTAAAAATTACCAAAAATCATAATATGAAATAAATAAAAATAATAATAATTATAATTACAAAATTTTAAAATTATCCTCATCTGCAAAACTGGGTGTTACAATCCTACCCCCCTTAGAAAAATTTTGTCCTCGAAATTAAGATGATCGCGCCCCTTCTAGGTCAAACATAGTCAAGGGTCAATCACTAGTCAATTTTTCAACATCCTAGTACTTGGTCATCAGCTGGTCAACTTCTTTGGATTTTACCTATGCTAGCTACCTAAGTGTTGGCAACTAGAATTTAGCAAAAAGAAAAACTCTATAATAGGCTAGCTCTTAACTTTTCAATCCTATCAAGTCACCCATAACTGAATACCTACAAGCTAAGCATACCAATCCCAAATACCACATATATATATGCTCAAAAACAACAACCCATCACATATGTTCTAAGTATATCATATATATATATATATATATATATATATATGAACATAATATATATATATATATATATATATAAAACAAATATATATATATATATATATATATATATATATATAAAAATATATATATATATATATATATATGACTGATCAACCAAGGGTTAAAGTAGACTAAACTTATAAGTGATTGAACATATGCTTAGAATTTAGGCTAAGGATGAGTGGTCTGAATCATCAGTGTAGGCAAAAGAAAATGATGCTAAGGAGGCTGAAATTTTGAGTTAAAGGACAAGACATTTGGGTCCACTTGTATAGTCAAAGTGAAAGAAAACCTACATGGTGACTGAAACATGCCTCTAGATCAACCTGGCCTCACCTCTATATCTGGCTGAACTAACTACATGCAGGACAGTGGTCTAAAGAAGTGAACCAAACTGGTGTACAAGGAATGCAATAGGCTGTATACTGCAAATGGGTGCAGGCTACATACCAAATCAAAATATATTACATATATATACAAACTATATATATATTAACCCTCATCACCTCAACTCTACTCAAGGTCTAATAACACACACTCCCTACCACATGCCTATCCCTCCAATGAAGGGGTCAGATACTGTAAGGTGTACTAGAACAGAACAGTGAACTGTCCCAAGTGGTGAGTGCAGGCCTCTAGTATGCATGATACTAACTCTCAAGATATGCAGAATATGGTAAGGGGTTGATGGTTATATTGGTGAGTCAATAATTGGGGTCTGAACTATGGTCCAGTGAAACCTATGATGCAACATGGTAGGTAATAAAATTTGAGTGCAGTGAACACTTGTACAAGTTTGAACCAAGGGGACAGGGTATCTAGTGAAGGGTCTGCATACTGCCAATAAAGGTTGATCAAGCATGACTGAACTCCACTCAAAGAGAAATTAACTATAATAGAAAACTTAACCAAATATAGGCTAAATAACATGTTAATACCCTATACAACAATGGTCTATAGATACCAACCAACCCATCAAATATGCCAATATCATCTGCAATCTATATGTATATATAGACCTCTCAGTCTTAGGTGAACTGCAACTATACTCAAGGATAGGCTCTGGTCATGGGTGCCTCACTGAAAAAAGGTAAGGAAAGTAATAACAATCATCAAGGTTGTAAGGCATACTAACATCCTATATGTAAACTGGTTGGTATTATAAATAACAGAAAAATCATCTACAATGGGTTACTATTCTAATACCAATACTAACTATGATCTCTAGGGCACTGTCATGACCCGCACCTACTGTGAGGGTACGAGAACGTAACAACGCCCAGCCTACGCCGCAGTGTCGGCGGTAGAACGCTGTCCTAGGTCAACAATCAACTAGCAATATATCTCTAAACAGTTTATACTCCCCGAATGGGGGTGACATAGCAGTAAAACTCAATCACAACTAAGGAAGAGATAGCACGATATGAAATAGAACTCAAGGAAATAAATAGATGAAAAGTAGTCTAAGATAATCCCAGCAATATCCAGAAGTACATGGTCTCAGATACAGAATAAAAGAATATATACAACTCTGAACTCCAAATAAAGTCTAGCTAAAACATGCCTCAAGACTACATAAAAGAAGATAAGCCTAACTAATCTAGTCTAGGCAATCGGGGTGATATCCTCAGCTAGAGCTGGGTCCTCCTGAGGGTCCAGCTTGTAGGTGTCATCTAAGGCTACCCCGTAGAAAGTGTCCAGGCAGGCCTCCTCCTCGTCCTCTGTAATATTTCAACAGGTCCAGTCAGGACATGAGCGAGTACAGTACATCTCAACAGTTCATAGCAGGTTAGAAGATATAATCATGCAGTAAAGTAAGATACAAGTACTGAAAGAAGTACAGTAGGTAAACAGGGAGAGAAAGCTGTAATAGAAATATCTACAATAAATAAAGAGCAAACATGTGGCTAGTGAGTCAGAGTACAACATGGACATGTAAATGGCATGGAATGAATCTGATAAGACACTACGGAATGATTCTGATAAGATACTACTGGTGTATTATTCACATGTCCACTTCTACTCCCCCGTACCCCCAATCAATACACAAAGATCCAACCAGGTTATGTTATGATACTATGTAAGGCCCCCGAAGGGTGATAAGCCCTCGAAGGGTAGTAAGCCCCCGAAGGGTGATACATAATAGACCCATAAATGGGATAAGGATTCCAGGAAGACTCTGTGATCATAAGAGTATATGTCACAAGTGATCGAAGAACTAATGAAGCATAGTGATACGCCATGTAAGTGAAACGCACAGAACACAGAGTACCAGATGCTTCCTAAGGATAACATCTCAAGAAGGGATCCATATAATACCAATCCGTGTGACCAACGTGACAGTACAAGTAAAGTAATCTACTGCAGAAAATAGTTCTAAGCAGGATATAAAATGATCAGAGAATGTACTCGCCTGGTATCTGAGTGTCCACTATGAAAGTACTGTCCGAGGAGTGGTGTCTGGCTCCTAATCAGAACAGCACAAGTCACAACAAGTCTAAAATGGTATAATGAAGTTCTACTATGCATTTTACATGATTCTAGGTCAATCTAGGCCAAAGTCAACTCTTGGTCAACTCTGGTCAACCTTAGAAGTCAAACTAGGTCAACCAAGTCTAATTTAGGTCAAACTAGTCTACACTAGACTACATTAGTCTATAATAGTCTAAACAAGTCAAACCTATATCTAAAACTTATCACTCTATATATATATTACATACCTATATGGTATCCATACACAAATAGATATTCACATCCCATGCACTCACAATACATTATAACTTATATAGGAAGCACAACTTTATATTATATAGAGATACGTACATATTAGAGTATACATTATATATATATATACTTACATTAGATAGGCATATAGGGGAACATGTGTAACTCTGTGTGTGTGTGTGTGTAGAATGAAAGAGTGAAGAGTGAGATGTGTGCTAGAGAGAGTGTACATGTGTGTGTGTGCAATATGTGACAGAAAATGGGAATATGTGGCATGTGGTTGTGTGTGTATATAAAATTGTGTGTGTGTGTGGTGAAGAGTGAAGCACAATAGTGAACTGTGCGAAGAAGGAGGGAACCCAATTCAATACACAAGTCAAAAACTGGAGTCATTACACATTTAAAACTCAGTTTTCAAACACTACTTTCATTCTCAGGTTTTAGTCTACACTAAATCTCAGATTTTACAAATTAACTTAACCAAAACACATTACCTAATCATGAACCTATTCTCAGATTTTATACCACACAAGAATTCATCCACTTCTCATAATAGGACTCAAAAGAAATTAGTTCACAAGGTCACAAAATCGAGTTTCAGTCCAACCCTTAAAATCTCAGTTTTAGGGATATCAACATCAGTAAACATTTGAACTCAAAACCAGTTTAATAGTCCCAAACTGAAATTTCAGGTTTGAGCCCAAAACCCCATCAATTCAAACCCAAATTTCAACCACAGCAAGAAAACATATAGGAGATTAGATTAGAGCTTATAAAACATGCATTAATCAGTGATTAATAGGTTAAACTAATCAGGCAAAATCAAATTCAAAAACTGGAAAGGTTAACAGAAATACAAGTATCAGTAAATTTGGTTAATGAGAAATCGAATAGGAAATTTAAACTAATCACGAACCTATTGGTTGGTAAATGAAACAACCCATGTGCACAAACCCTACACTCCATTTCGTGTCACCCAAGGCCGGACACGGCGTGTCCAATACAAAAAAACTCAAAAACAGACACACAGTGCACTGTCGAGTGCACTGCCTCGTGCACACTCGCACTTGTGTCGTGTACACGACACAGGACACAAGTGAGTCTCGTGGTCATCCACATAGGTAGCCCACCTATAGGGCTACTTCATAGGCCAACTGGCCAGTGTCAAAACCGTGTCAGTGTCGGATACGAGAGGCGTATCAGAGACAAAACAAAACTGTGCGTAGTGTCAGGAAATCCCCGTACGACGGAGATTTCTCCCCCGACACCAAACGAAACCCAATAAAACTTGGGGAATGTCATGACAGACATTGCCCCTAGGTCTCCGTTGAATTTCGTGTCCAAAGACCCCGTGTCGTGTTCGCTACAGACCCCGAGTAGCAGGGGATCACTGTAGCGTGCACCCGAGGGTGTGCGGCACGTGTCCAAGCCGTGAATCCGACACAACACGACACCATAAACACCACAGAAGACCAGGAACCAATAATCAATAATAAAACTAAATTTTCTATTTAAAAACATTGCACAAACGAGATCGAAATGCCCTTTGAGGCATTTCGTCAAATACTCAACCCAAGCTCTGATACGTGTCCAGAACGGACACGAAACCCATGATACCCGACACGAGACCTATTCAGACACTTAGGGGACTCCTAGGGCTTCCTAATCATGAAGAGAAATCGAAATTTCATGGAGATTTGAGAGAGTTACCTAAACTTGAACTTTCAAGAAAAACCCCTCTTTGTGAGCTCCTCTCTTGATATCCCAATCCAATCAAAACAACCTCAAACTGAGATGAGACCTTAGCAACATCAATAATAGTCATATTAGGACCTAATGGAATAAATTAGAAAGAAAAAAGAAGAGGAAAGGAGTTCTAGGATTTAAAATACAATAGAAACTGACCTCCTTGAACTTAGAGCTTTTCCTAAGAAAGATGCAACCCTAGATTTTAGGAGAGATTTTATAGTGGAGGAATCCCAATGAGGATAGGGGTGGCCGGCCAAGTGGGTCTAGGGATTAGGGTTTGCTAATTTGGGCTTTGGGCCAAGTTACATAGGCTATGGCTAAGTTGTTTTATTAATTGGTTCAAACCATAAGTCATGACTTATGAATTATCTAATTCCTAATGCTAACTAGAGTCTAATGACCAAACCAAGGATTAGCTTAGGCTTGACTAGAGTCATATAACCTAACCAAGTCCATACTAACTAGGGTTAGCTCGTAGGTTGGTCTACAAGGGTCAACACTAGTCAAAGTCAACCTAGTCCAAACAATTCCAAAATAATTCCTAAAAATTCCCATAAATTCAAATAAATTCTAATAAATTTAAATTACCCCAAAAATGACAAAAATACCCTCATACTAGAAATATGGTAGTGACAGGCACAGACACTCTACAAGTTATCACATCATTACACTATGAAAGAACTACATATGAATAGGCTCTACAACTAAATATCCCTACTCCTAAGTTATTTGATGATGGAATACAATTTTTATAACAACAGAAGGGTATGATAATCATATGCGTCTGTCCAAAATTATGTTGTTCAGAGTCTTCGTCATGCTAGTGATCAAGGCTACGATAATCACAGAGTCCTTGACTAAGGTACATACCTCTAGGTTCATGGTATTTAAAATTTTTGCATTGCCACATACGACGGCGAAAACCTGAAATTCCCTCGCCCGAGAAATACTTCTAAAATCTGACTATATGTCCTCACTATGCCAGCTAACACGACTATCGAAGATTCTAGATCCCATAACTGAGGTGACCTAGCCCATATAATTTTTTTAGAAGAAAAAAACATAACACAAGAACAACAGAACAAAATTAATCAGTCAACAAGGAGCAAATGGAATCAAATTTCACGATAGTTATAAGAGGCAATTATGGAAACGGAATCGAAAAGATCGGAACCTGCAGCAAGATCTCCAATAGCCTGTGCATCCTCGACAGTCCTGGCGAAAGCTCACCCATGCTGGTTTCCTCTAGCCTGCAGCTGATGCTGTATGTACCTCTGCTGCTGAGAGAATCGGGAATGACGGAGGAAGGTCTCTGTACAGGCAGAGGTGCACCTCTAATGTAGCAGAAACGCCAACCTGAGTCGGCACAACAGGAGCTGCGGTCTCGAGGCCCTGATGAATAGGACGTGGCCGGCCTTTTGATAGTATCCCCCGGACCGGAGCGATGAGATCGTGTCTCCATAACCATCATGAAGACAGATCAAAACAAGAAACAATTACTGAGAATGAAGCAAAAAATCAAAGGAGGACAGTTTATATTCAAGGGAAGACGATAAGAAGCAAATTTCGATAAAAGGAATCTGATAAAGAGTTTTTTCTAGTGTGATTGAGTACCTTCAAAATATCCTAATCCTACTGCAGGCTGTAGTGATACTCTAGTTCGAATACCACTACATTCTAATCTAGACCTGCATGAGCCACCACTAAAAACGTGTCACGACCTGCACCCTAGAGTAAGGGCACGAGACGTGGGTACATCCAGCCTACGCCGCAGTGTCGATGGTAGAACACTGTCCTAGGTCAACATCTAACAATATAAAGGTACCTGTACAGTATATACACTCCGAATGGAGGTGACATAGCAAATACAGTCTCAATCACATCTAAGGTAGAGCATGATAAAAGATAGATAGATAAGAACAGAATGGAAATCACAAAGAATACAATCTAGATAAGTCTAAGTGTCTAAATAAGTACATATCCCAATACAACTCAGAATCTCAGTACAGTAATCCAGAAAGATAATGAAAGACATCATAATCTAGGGGAGTGTCATCCACTGCTAGTGGGTCCTGCTGCTGGTCCAGGTCACATCAATCATCTAGGGTCACACCGTAATAAGTAGGGCAGAACACCTCAGCCTAGTCCTCTGTAATATTTTCAACAGGTCCAGTCAGGATAGGAGCGAGTAATGTACATCTCAACAAATCATAACAGGTTAGAAAATATAAACATGCTAGAGAGTAAGATACAGAAAACTGAAAGAATAACATGATGTATAAAGATAGAGACTGTAAGTAAATAGCTACAGTATATAGAGAACTAACAGTGACTAGTAATTCAGAGCATAAGATGGTTATGCAAACGGCACGATATTGCACACGAGTAATCTAAAGAGGTTGCACACGAGTAATCTACTAGATTGAATACATAACCACTTCTACTCCTCCGCCCCAATCAATACACAAGGATCTAGCCAAGTTATGTTATTGCACACGAAGTATAGTCGTACACGAAGATCATGTGAGCACATGAGTACACACGATTTCATACAATTTACACACGAAAAGCACGAACACAAAGAGTACACGATGCTCATGATAAAGTACACGAACATGAAATACCCGATGTATCAACTAAGGGGATAACATCGCACGGCAAGATCCATATAGTACTAATCCGTGTTTCCAACGTGTCAGCATCATGTAAAGTAATCTAAAGCAGGGAATATAATCCTAAACAGGATATGAAATGATCAGAGAATGTACTCGCATGTATCCTGAGTATCTGAAGAGTATCTACTGTCCGAGGAGTGGTGTTTGTCTCCTATAGAACAGTACAAGTCATTATAAGTATAAAATGATATAACAGACTACTACAATGAATCTACATGAAGTTTGGGATCAAACTGCACTAAAGTCAACTCTCGGTCAACCCTAGTCAACTAGACTAGTCAAACTTGGTCAACTAGATCAAGCCTAAGCCAAACAAGTCTTACTAAGCCTAACCAGCCTATTCTAGCAAGCACACACCATTTCTAGGCTATACAAGTCAACTATATACTTAACTGGCATTCAAGTCATACCCATAGGCAATGAGCCATAGGCTATAGGCCCATAGGCTATATTACCTATAGTCCAAACCACATATTCACACATATACATATATTAATATATATCTAAAATAATATAATAACCACATATAGACATATATATGTATATATAGAGAGAGATAGGAGAGAAAATCATGTGAGGGTGTTTGTGTACATGTGTGTGTGATACAAAGGGTGTGTGTGTATCATGTAGAAATATAGTATGTGTGTGTGTGAGAGTGGAATAAAGTAGCATGTGGCATGGTGGGATGAAACATAGAGTGTATGACAGTGCCATATGAGAGTGAAATATGGTGTGTTCCTGTGTTTGTGGGGAGACATGACAGTTTAGTGATAACAAAGTGAACCATTGCAATGACAGTAAAGGAATACATGGCATTTGAATCAACAGCTAGTGATTTCTCAGGAAAAGGAGATGATAGTTATAACAAAACCCAATTTCGAATTCAACATCCCATTGAAAACCATTTGCCAACCACATTCAAAGTTTGTTTTAAGAAGGAAATCAACTCAGTTTCAAGAAGGAATGAAAGTTAGAACCCAATGACGGATCAAATAAACCAATCCCAAATTCGAATTTCATTCACCAAAGGAATTTTAAACTAACAGTGAACTGGCAACATGTATTTGGATTGATATTGAATTCTAAGATTCATAAGAAATTAGTTTAAAAATAGGGAATAAAATATTGACAGTAAACTACTATCCAAACCAATTCGAATCCCATTTCCCTTTGAAAACCATGTATCCCATTTGAATCCCAATCTCCTAACACCATCACATTCCTCATTAGCAGTAACTAATACTTATTCACTTGAATTTAAACATGGAAATAACATTCAAAAATCAGTTTGAAAGGATCCCAATCTCAGTTTTCAGAAACTGAAGGTATGTATCAGTCGATCCATTTTACAGCTCAACCCAAAATCGAAAATCCAAAACAAGGTGCAAAACCCTAAGCTATCATGAGAATCTAATCTAGCAGATATTAATACACATGTTCAAGTGATCAAACATGAAATTAATCATTACAATCGGTTTTAGACAGGAATTGAATCTCAGGATTTGAAAACTAAACCAAGTATCAGTCAACAGTCCAATTCACTGTTCGAAATCCCATTCTTGAACATAAAACCTAGTATAATATGTAAAACCAATCTAACATGAACTAATACACATTTACAATCAATTAATATGACAAAAATCATTAATTAAACAGGTTGAAACTGGAAATGAACTCAGTGTATTAACAAAATAGAAGCATGTATCATTCCTCATGGAAACTTCAAATTCGAATAACAAAATCATGTTAATATGGTGAATTAAGAGTTGGTGACTAACAAGCAATACGTGCACGTGATGTACACCCCATATCGTGTCCAAAACCTGACATGAACATGTCCAAAACCCCACATGAACTCAGCACTGTACTGTACACGCACAGTGGTGAACCCGTGCACGTGTCCTAGCTCACACGACACGTGACCATTGGACACGAGACTTTGGGAGTGTCGTGTCAGACACTGTCTCTAGCTCTGTGTCCAATCTCATGTGTCCACGAGCCCTAGAACGGCCGTACGGACACGCGGGTAGCAGGACAGCTAACCGCGTGCGCGCGGAACGTGTCCACGGGTCCAATACGACTCTGACACGACACAAAACGTGCTCAGACACCTAGAAACCTATAAGCGACACTAAAACCTAATTTTATATTCAAACAAAATCAGAAAATAGGATCGAAATACCTACTGTGGTATTTCGTCGAACACCTACGTATCTACACTGATACGTGTCCGATACGGACACGTAAAGGGTACGAAACCTTACAAAACCTATTCCTACAGTTAGAGGACACCTAAGGCTTTCTATCCATGCCTAGAAATCGAAATTTTATGGAGGGAATAAGAAGTTACCTATTGATGTTCTTCCTCAAAGAAAGCTTCAAAATTGGGGATCCTTCTAGCTAGCCCCAAGCTCCAAATTGTCCCAAATCTGAGAATAGCCTCCATGAACAGTAGGAGAATGTAAATTAGGTCACCATGGAAGAAGTTTGAATGAAAAAGGATTTATATTGATTAAAATAGGAAAGGGTTTCTATAGGGACAAACCTTGTTCTTGTAAAATGGAGAGAATGAACAAAAGAGGCAAGTGTTTTGTGAGAGACTTTATAGGGGATTGTGCCCTAGTGGCCGGCCATGATTGTTAGGGCTAGGGTTTTGGGATTTGATCAACGGCTATCAATCAATCTAGTTAATCAATAGTCCTCAAGCCTAGGTTTCACACTTGACCTAAAGGCAACCTAGTTAGCTCTAACTAACATGACTTAACCAAGACTAATAAATACTAACTAACACTAACCATAGTTATTTAAATCTAGCTATGACTAATCTAGGTTAGGTCAAATCTAGGTTTGGGCTAAACACAATAAAAGACAATTAATTAAATCATATTTAAATCACACCATTCCAATAATCATATTAAATTCTAATTAAATATATATTAATTCAAATAAATTCAAAATGACAAGAATACCCTCAAACTAGAATGATAATTAAATTATCCTAATGTCATGGTTAGGCTCTAGGTCATGCAGTCTCTAGGGTTTTACTAGCAGCACATCAAAATCACAAGTCATGACTTAGAGCAGTTTTTAAATAGTTAAAAAATGATTAAAAATTACCAAAAATCATAATGTGAAATAAATAACAATAATAATAATTATAATTACAAAATTTCAAAATTACCCTCATCTGAAAAACTGGGTGTTACACATTAGTAGCTTGGGACAATGTCGCATCGCGGTATAGTGTACTACCCCTCGTCCTTGTTTGGTTGTAGGGGTAGTCCACTGTTTCGATGATGAGATATTTGATCTTGTTACAATTGGGACTATTTTATTTACTTGTGATTGATGACATATTATATATATTCATTGATGTGGCATGTTCTTTATGTATCTTGTTACGTCCCTCTAAGGACCTGGTTATTTCTCTAGGTGTGTCCTCTGTGACTTTTTGCAGGTGTTCTAGCCATGGCCGTGATCTTCTCCATTCCTTCGAAGATGATTGCTCTTGGTTCGTCTTGCCATTTTATCGATCATTTTCTTGTATATTTTTTTTCATTTCAATTAGTTGGTAGTGGATTTGTCTTCGCCCAACTACATGTATAAATGACAAATTTCATAGTTGATTCATATTAATATTTTCTTATTTGGTGGATGAGATTTAGTTGTCTTGGTTTACTGTATTTTACAGCTTATGGATACATACGAGGTTTCCATAAATTAGAGTATTCTTCGTTTGTATGCAGTTGGTATGTCTATGTATCTAGTCCTAAGTATTTAGGGACTGGTGCGTTACAAAAAGGGTTCGATAGTATTAAAAACTGTGTAATTGGTTCGAAATAAACTCGAACGATGGTGATGAAAATCTGTTGCAAAGTGGCCTAGTTAGGGTTGTTATACACTCGTGACTATGCTCTATTGGCAACGGTTCTTGACAATCCGTGGCGAGTGCAGCCGGCGCAGGGGCTCGTCCAAGGTTTAGAGTCGTCAGTGCGCTCTAGGTTTTAGGTCTCGAGTAGATTTTTGTTGGTTTTATCAATGACTTTTGAAACCGACGATACTTTACAAGCAGGGTTTTAATCCAATTTTTTGTTGGATTTTGATAGGATTTGATTTGGATTTGGGGCGGGTTTAGTCTAATCTTGTAGAGAATCTGTTAGGAATATACAAGATTTTTTTTTCAATAAGTTTATTTGAATTCAAATCAATGCTTTCTCCTCTGCATAGAACTCGGGACAAGGACAAGAACAGTAATCTAGTTCATTTTTTAACAGCACTTATATATATATATATATATATATATATATATATATATACAAAATATATATATATATATATATATATATATATATATATATATATATATATATATATATATATATATATATATTTGTATATATATATATATTTTTGTATATATATAGGAGTTGTTAAAAAAATGAACTAGATTACTGTTCTCGTCCCTGTCCAGAGTTCCACGCAGAGGAGAAAGCATTTTTAAACGGCACTTATATATATATATATATATATTTTTTTTTTATATATAAGAAAATCGAATGCATTGATGGGAAAAACTATAACGGTTACAAAATGGCGGGTCACAAAAAAGAACAGACCTCTGCCAGGTGGGGGAAAGAAACAAAATCGAGCTCTAATAGCTGAGGACTCTAGGAGGAAAGAGAGCTGCTCATGAACGCGGGCAAGGGCCCACGTTTACTGCCCCAAACCTTTGAGAACTGAAGACATATATATATATATATATATATATATATATATATATATATATATATATATATATATATATATATATATATATATATATATATATATATATATATATATATATATATATATGGAACTTTATTTACCACACCCCTCCACCTAACTACCATCCCAAATCCTATTGTTTGAATCCAACTCACCCATAACCAATCACCCCAACCCCAGAACCGACACATATTCCACCTCCACATCAGGGTATAATTACTCGATCCAAAAATTATTTTCACAAACCAATCCAAAAACTCAATCTCAATGCTCAACTTTCCACCAAATCTGACCTAGAACCCTCTACAATAACTCATGCCATCAAAGATCCCAAATTGCGTCAAGCAATGTCTAAGGAGTTTGTTTCTCTTGTTCGAAATAGGTCATGGACCCTTGTTCCCTCTCAACTGGTCCAAAATATCATTGGTTATTTGTAAAATTTTTGGACTAAACATCTATATGATAACTGATAGTTCTATTGACAGGTACAGAGCACATTTAGCTGCCATGGGGTTCCACCAATAACCAGGTATTGACTACCATGATACATTCAGTGTTGTGGTCAAACCAACAACATTACTACTTATCCGCTCTATTATCGTATTCGTAGTTGGTCAGTAGGCCAACTTGATGTCAATAATACATTTCTCTATGTCTCTCTCTCTCTCTCTCTGAGTATGTTTTTATGGCACAACCACAACAATTTATTGACAAAGATCATCTGCATCATGTCTGTAAACTGCACAAAGCAATATAAGGTCTCAAACAAACCCCTCGTGTGTGGTATCATAAGCTACGTCAGTTCCTCATCAATTCTGGCTTCACTAACTCTCACGCCCACACATCACTATTGGTCTGCATTGCTTCCGGCATCATGATATATCTCTTTGTCGACATTGATGACATTATTATCACCGGAAATAGTGACGCAGAAATACAAAAATGAATTCATCTTCTCTCCAACAGATTCTTCCTCAAGGATCTTGACCCCTTTCATATTTCCTTGGAGTTGAAGTTATTCCACATCCGCAGAGCATCTTTCTTTCTCAGCAGCAATGATATTTCCATGATTTCTTTACTCGCACTCATATGATTGACGCCAACCTCGTGTCTACACCACTTGCCACTACTCCAACACTCACTCTTTACTCTGGATCATCCCTCTCTAATACCACTGAATACAAAGCCAGTTGGCGGTCTCTAATACTTATTACTCACGCACCCGGACATTGCTTACAATGTCAAAAAGTTATCACAATTTATGCACTGCCCCAAAATAGATCATTTGAATGCAGTAAAGCATCTACTACGGTATCTTTGTGGTACTGTTGCTCATGGTATTGTCCTTTATCGCAACTCACTACTGTCACTACATACATTTTCGGATGTCGATCGGGCTAGGAACAAAGATGATTTTATATCAACAAGTGCCTATCTCAATTATATTGGTCGCAATCCAATATAATGGAGTTCAAAGAAACAAAGAAACGTGGCTCGCTCTTCCACCGAGGCCGAGTACACTGAGCTATGGCTACAATAGCTGCAAAAATTCCTTGGATTTGTTTACTACTCACCGAGCATCATATTTTTATATCTCAACAACCAGTTATCTACTGTGACAACATTAATGCAATAAATTTGTGCTCAAATCTGGTATTTCATTATCGAATGAAAGATGTTGCTCTTGACTATCACTTAATCTAGAAACAAGTTCAAGGAGGTTCTCTTCGAGTTGCCTATGTTTCTTCTACTAATCAGCTAGGTGAAGCGCTCATTGGGAGAAGAAATGAGAGATCTACGACATTTTCGAAGAGAGAATTGTTTCGGGTAATTATATTTCTTGCATCTTCGTTCTTCGTGTGTCCGTGATTATTTTTTTTATTCCAAACGGTAGTGGTGATCCATGTTGGATCGGTGAGGAGCTCGTGGAGAGTGTAATATTCTATTTCAATAATGGAGGCTTTTTAGGGTTGGACTCCGATCGTCCCATGGTTTTTCTCGCAAGGATTTTCCACGTCAAAAAATTCTTTGTGTCTGCGGTTTGGTTCTTTGTGATTTTGGGGTTTGGTTTCGTGTGTTATTGTTGCTCGGTTCTCTCGCAGGCTTCTAGGTTTGGGTGAACAGTTTCCGTGTTTCGTTCCCAACACAAGCACCCTGAATCTCCCACCTTGTGCTCTCTTTGTGCCTCCACCCTCAACACATATAAATAGGTTGGGAAACCTAATTCAGGGTTTAGGAAGTCCCAAAATAGCTAGCCCACAATCAGATCTAGCCCCCCACCAGCATCCAACAGTGCAGATTAGACCAAGAATCGATTCAGCCCCAACCGAACTAAACTCGGACTGAGTTATGAACTCGGACCGAGTTCTGTTTGATCCCTGCCAAAGGTTCTGTCACAAAATGTCGTGAATTCGGACCGAACTCGGCCAAGACCGAATTCTGACGGAGTTAGGTCCTGCCTTCTCCAAACTGGACACAACAGTTTGAATAATGATAAAGCTCTTGAACAAGTCCATGTTATCATATCTTTAATAATCTTCTCGCCTAATATATATATTGGATCATCATACGTGGATGTTCTACACGTACATAGCTAACATTCAATCTGAATCTGGTTCTCCCCTGGGAATCTTATGTTGGGAATCTGTCTCGATAGCGCAGGCAAACGTCGTTGTGTCCTCGTTTCTGACGCAAGGTGTTATTCCCGGGGATTGATCAAAGATGAAAAACAAATGCAATCGAGATCTGAGATGTCACACAAAACTTTGCAGTGATCAAACTCAAGATCTACGATGGTACAATAAATCAAATAGCCAAATTACAATCTGAAGGAGGGAAAAAGAGAAGAGAAGATCTCTCATTCTTCCTTGCAAATGTGTTGCAATTGGGACAGAACGAGTTACAATAAAATTAGAGAGAGATGAGTAGAAGAACAATGCTGGGGTGTCAAAACACCGTTACTCAAAGCAAGATTCGCCCCACACGATCTGCTTCCAGGAACCAACAAGTTAAAGAACTTGTGGAACGCTCGAAGTCACCTCTGTTCAGACTCCTCGAATGGACTTGCAATGGCGGCAGCAACTCTCTCTCTCTTTCTCCTTTTCTAACTTGTAATTTTCGTAGTAGTCACAAAGGACACCAGAAGAGAGTATTTATAGAGAGAGGGTGGAAACCCTAACCGCCTCTTCAGTTATGAAAAGATTGAATCAAATCCCAAAAGATAGCAACGAGATTTAATTCAAATCCCACGAAATTAATTCAAATCCCACAAAGATAGGATCTGAATTAATTCAAATCCCACAAAGATAGGATCTGATTTAATCGCATTGATTCAGCCTTTCCATAACTGATTTGTAATCTGCACAGTCAGCGGATCCCTCCATGCGGCAGCAGCAGCAGCCTGGCCGCATGGACCGCATGAGCCGCATGGACCGCATGAGCCGCATGGACCGCATGTGCCGCATGTGCCGCATGAGCCGCATGAGCCGCATGGACCGCATGAGCCGCATGAGCTGCATGGACCGTATGTGCCGCATGAGCCGCATGAGGCCGCATATGAGCCGCATAAAGACCGCATGACTGCTGACGTGCTAAGTGCAAAGTGCGCCAACAAAACACCACATTACGCCTCATGAGCCCATGAGCCCGAGTCCGAGCTCATTCCTAACCGCCTCTTCAGTTATGGAAAGATTGAATCAAATCCCAAAAGATAGCAACGAGATTTAATTCAAATCCCACGAAATTAATTCAAATCCCACAAAGATAGGATCTGAATTAATTCAAATCCCACAAAGATAGGATCTGATTTAATCTCATTGATTCAGCCTTTCCATAACTGATTTGTAATCTGCACAGTCAGCGGATCCCTCCATGCGGCAGCAGCAGCAGCCTGGCCGCATGAGCCTACTGGCCGCATGTGCCGCATGAGCCGAAGTGCGCCAACAAAACGCCACATTACGCCTCATGAGCTCATGAGCCCGAGCCCGAGTCCGAGTCGCTTAGCTCCAAGTGGAATTAATCCAAGAGAATGACAAAAGTATTAATGCTTAATCCTTGGAGCCTTATTCTTACCTCCTAGTAAAATCACCCACATGGTTCCCTCCTTAGGGTCACCACCCCATGTGCATCTCTCAACAACACAACCAAGTATATATGTTGAGATAACTCATGGTGCATTTCCGATGTGGGACTATAATTTTACAAGGCATGTTGAGAGCAAGCTCTCTCCTTGTAAAGAAAGCACCAACACAAGGCGTGTGAAGATTCTTGAGGTTACAGACAACTGATCAGCAAAGGAATGAATTTCAATAATTGGTGCAAATTAAATATCGTGAAGCCATGCAAGTCGACACGTAACACATAGTACCAGCTTTGTTCATTGTTGCAAAAGCTTAGTTTTCTTTGTTTGGATCACCTATTAAGAGCGGAACATGAATTAATGTTAAGATGGCCTGCCTGGTTTGTCTTACAAAATGAAGTGGAGAAGTTGTAAAAGTAAAGACTTGTACTAGCTTACCCAACACTACTTTTGCCTGATTGCTATTGCTGTACAACGACATAGGGGCCGAATAATTGGATCCGTTAATTGTAAGCATCGCCAACCATTTTAATACAATTGCCACCAAAAGAGAGTATCAACTAGTCCATTCAAGGAAGCTTCCAAGTTCCAATAGCAAAACCAATGGATTCAGAAGCAGTCCATCTACTGTTGACACTATATTAATTTCATTTTAATACCGACTTAACGTTGTACTAGAATTAACCCAGCCAGAAGCAACTGGATTTTAATCATAATTAAAACTCATTGAGCAATTCTTCAAATATTGTTAGATTTAAGTCCCATATGTTGAATTTTGATGCCTCACGGTCGATGAGGGTGATGTGCACGGTTGTATGTGTGCGTCTTGTAGTTACTTTTCCTTTATGGTATCCTATGCAAAAATGATGTCAGACCGAAAAGTTACGTACAAATTTTTGTAGGTGTTCCGTTTCAGTTAATTTTCAATTCATGAGTCAAACAGAACAACAAAGGCTGATGCTATCAAACCGATCAACAAACAATACCGAAAATTAACGTTGAATAGCATCACTTCAGTATTTTGTATCTATTCTTCAGTTTATTGATACAAACTAGAGGTCATGAATTTCATGCAAGGAATGACACATGGTTTTTTTTGAGAAAACAAATGACACATGGTCTTGATAAAACAACATATCAGCAGCATAATAATAAATAGAAGTTAGTACTGGTATTAATGTTTTTGTGGACATATTAGTATCGCAGAGTTGAGCTAATTGACTACCACAAAGTTATGTTTCAATGGAGAGATCCACAGAAAAAAGTCCAAATCCTCAAGATTACATAAGTTCATATTGAAGCACAGCCGGTCTTCAACCTCACGAAGTTCACATTATAGCCAAGGTAGGTAGCTCATTCTCACCTTCCCTAGCACTGCCAATCCCAAATAATGGAATGATGGCTTCATTACTGCTACTGCACTTCCATGGCTTCTTTAACTTGCAGGCTTAAACCTACAGTTTCAGATTTTCTCGGTAGGACAAGAAGTAGACAGCAGTCTCGGACTCGTATCAGCTCAAACTCATGCATTTTGATTAGCCAGAAGATGGTTCCCTTTTTTTTTTTTTTATATATTGATTGATTTCTGTTTGGACTTGGGTAGTATTTAGTTAATTATCATTCATAGAACAGGAAATAATTATAGCTTTTTTAGATTTTTGTCCAAAAAATAAAACCAAGATAATACCTCTGTCCATAGTTTGTAACGAATTTAGCAGTTTCATCCCCACAAGAAACACTAACGTTTGCTGCATCGATCCACTTTTGCTTGTGAGTAAGAAAGTCTCTCTTCCTACAACTATAAAAGTAACCCCTACTCCCTCCATCCCCATACTCAAAACCCAGTCTTTTATATCTCATCTAACAACATATGCCAATGGCTAAGTCCATCTTGCTGGCACTAGTACTAGCCTTAGCTTTTGTAGGAGTTGCGCGCAGCATTCCTTTCAACGAGAAGGATTTGGCCTCTGAGGAGAGCCTGTGGAGCTTGTACGAGAGGTGGAGGAGCCACCACACGGTGTCGAGGGACCTCAACGAGAAGAATAAGCGGTTCAACGTGTTCAAGGAGAATGCCAAGTTCATCCATGAGTTCAACAAGAATGATGCTCCCTACAAGCTCGGACTCAACAAGTTTGCTGACATGACTAACCAGGAGTTCCGGAGCACCTACGCCGGTTCCAAGATCCACCACCACAGGACACAGCGAGGGACCCCCAAAGCCGGTGGGTCTTTCATGTATGAAAATGTCCATAGCATCCCTGCTTCGGTCGATTGGAGGACTCAGGGTGCCGTCGCCCCGGTCAAGGACCAAGGACAGTGTGGTAAGTTCAAATTCAAATAATTCGGATCATAAAATCATCTTAACGTACGGTCAGTTTTTGGGAGCAAGAAACAGTAAGTAACATACCAATTAGTTGAAGAAGATTGTCTTGATCATATGATATATAATTCATTTCAGGGAGCTGCTGGGCATTCTCCACTATAACCTCGGTGGAGGGAATCAACAAGATCAAGACGAATCACCTTGTACCATTGTCGGAGCAACAACTTGTTGACTGCGACACGGACCAGAACCAAGGATGCAACGGTGGCCTTATGGACTATGCCTTTGAGTTCATCAAGAGTAATGGGGGAATAACATCGGAGTCTGCCTATCCCTACACTGCAGAACAAGGATATTGTGCCTCTGTAAGTAATTAATTACTTGTACTCTGTAAATTAATTTGACAACACGTAACGTTCACTTTAATTGTGACACACTAGCTTGTTGAGTTCTGCAGGAGAGTTCAGCTCCGGTAGTGACTATTGACGGATACCAAAACGTTCCTGCCAACAATGAGGCTGCGCTAATGAAAGCTGTCGCAAACCAAGTTGTATCAGTTGCAATCGAAGCAAGTGGCATGGCATTCCAGTTCTACTCAGAGGTTAGCTAGCTAGTACCAATTAATCACCTATTACTATACCATATGATGAGCCCATTATCTAATGGAAATGGTGTAAAAACTCCACTGGCTTGGCAGGGTGTGTTCACTGGCAGTTGCGGCACCGAGCTTGACCATGGAGTTGCGGTGGTAGGATATGGAGCCACACGCGACGGAACCAAATACTGGATTGTGAGGAACTCCTGGGGAGCTGAGTGGGGAGAGAAGGGCTACATCAGGATGCAGCGTGGAATCCGAGCCAGCCATGGTCTGTGTGGTATAGCCATGGAGCCTTCTTATCCTGTCAAGACATCCCCAAATCCAAAGAACAGCATCTCCCCCAACTCCAAGGATGAACTTTAATGTGCAAGCACAGTCAACTGCCTTTGCTGATTTGTTAACGTCTCACAATATATCTAGTACAACTATACTTGCTATATCATGTTAAAGAAAAACATATACATATCAATTGATAAAGGAACGTGTAATAACTGTATAATCAGATGACCATGAATGAATAAGTTTCTTTTCTTCACTTAGATCATAAACTTTAATCAAGCTAAGAGAGGAATATCCCCACCCCTAGAAACTTTTTTCACTCATTACATGAAGTCCAAATACTGTTGGATATACCAACCACTCTGATACTAGTTTGTTGGATATTTTAACCGTTCTAATACCACTTTGTTGGAATTGTGGTAGACAAACTAGCTAGGTAGAACTAATTTGAAGAAGAAGAAAAAAATGTAGATAAAAGAATTTGGTGGAAGAGAAAAATGGTAAAAAAAAAACTTTATAACTACACAGCTTGTTATTTTTGTTGTGTACCAAATGGGAAAAAGATATCCTTGTTTATACAACTTTTGGAAGAGTATACACACTTATTAAAATATAGGATCATTCTAAACTATTTTACAACTATAATATTGAGACATATGTAGAAGATGAATATTTAAAAATTACAAAAAATATTCTAGGTACGAAATATCCTAGAAATTAGATCAAGCATAAAACAAAAGGCCCAATAACAAAACAAAGCACAATGGTCATTGACCGACTAAATATGTGGGCTCAAATATATGAACAAAAATAACAAATATATGATCAACTCTTTCGTCTTTTCATGCTTTGACAATTTGATTCCACATTCTACAAACGTGCTTATGGGTTTGTAATCACCCATGTTGAACTTCTTGAGGACATCTTCTGTGTGGCTTTATAGGGACATGAAGACAAACTTAAAATAACTTTAGGTCATCTTTGTTTTGCTTTGCTTTAAAGACAAGGTAGAAGGACATGAAGTCGATGTCAGTCATCTCAAACTCCTTTGCCATAGCTCTCTTAAACTCTTCTAATAACTTTGGATCATTTTTTTGTGAATATTAAATCTTCCACTTAAAAGCAAACAAGCAAAATATCTCTATTCTCATACACCTTAACATACAGGGCATGTTCTTTTGGGCGTTTGGCAAAATTATTATCTTGAAAATATTTATCAATTTTATTATATCATGCCCTTGGTGCTTGCTGCAAGCTATATAAGGCTTTCTTCAATTCTAAGACATTATCTTCTTCCATTTTTTTCTCATAGCCCATGGCTTGTTCCACATATACTTCTTCTTCAAGAGTACCATTTAGGAAAGCAGATTTGACATCCATTTGATTAAGTTCTCATTTATTTTAATCTCTACAAAAATTATCAACCATATAGTCTCCAATTGAGTAACAAAAACAAATAGCTCATCATAGTCGATGCCTGATATTTGCATGTAGCCTTTTGCAACTAGTCTCGCCTTTTACCTCTTAAATTCTCCTTCAGTTAGCATTCTTCTTGAACTTGTATACCTACTTGAATCCAATTGTATTTTTTTCTTTTGGGAGCGTCGCTATGTTGTTCTTCATAATAAATTTTATTCTTCATCCATGACATCTCTTCATTTCTCTCTTTTTTAATTCTTCGAAACCTATTGATTCATAATCGGCAAAAAGGCAAAAAAATGTTGAGTTATTTTGGTTTTCGTTTACCTCATACATTTCTTGCAAGCTCTTTACGCATGTGACTCTTATATCGTCTGGGGATGATGGTAGAGATTATTCTCGAGATGGTGGTAGCAATACATACTTTATAGGTTCTTGAGCTTCTTTAAGTACTTTCTTTTCACTTTTTTATTACATAAGAGGAACAAAGTCATAACTTACTTCTTGGGCATCCTATTGCAACGAGCATTCTTTATTAAACTCCATATCTCTACTAATGACGATCTTCTTATTACTTTGATTGTAGAGCTTGTAACCTTTGGAACTTAAGTCAAAGCCAATGAAGACAAACTTCTCACTCTTATTATCAAGCTTGGATCTTCTTTCATTCAGTACGTATGCATAGACAATGCTTCCAAATACCTTGAGATGAGAGACGTCAATATTCCTTCCACTCCTTACTTCTTGTGATGTCTTCCCCATATGCCTCTTGTAGGAGAGTGGTTGGACAAGTAGATATCATAATCGGCGCATTCTGCCCAAAAAATGTAGGTATTTTTTTTGCTCCTTAACTTGATCCAAGCCATGACAAGGATTGTTTTATTCTTTCTTTTGACCACCCCATTTTGTCACTCGTTTTTCATATTTCTATGAGTATCGTATTTGCCTCCTTTATTCAATTTTGATACTCTATATCATTGTTTGCAAAAACAGAAGTCTTATTACAAACTTGGAAAAGAATACAATTGATTTCTAGAGAAGTACAACTATAGGAATCTGATCAGAAGACGATCACGTTATCCCTTGGACGATGTGATATCGAAGACACGAGCCTCTGGAGGATGCAATAGCACTTTAGCAAGAGATTATGATCTTTCTTGATGTCTTGAGATTGATTTGAAACTCTATTTATAGAGTTCTTGAAATAACTGTTTAGCAGTTATTCTGGGTTGCGCGTACTTCAGGTTGCGCGCCTCCTATTCACTTGTGAAAGTGGTTGCACCAACTCCTGTGGACGCGTGGCATCGTTTGA
The DNA here is from genome assembly GCA_029216955.1 of Iris pallida. Lineage (NCBI taxonomy): Eukaryota > Viridiplantae > Streptophyta > Magnoliopsida > Asparagales > Iridaceae > Iris > Iris pallida. The sequence continues at coordinate 7,369,182 of JANAVB010040620.1, forward strand.
TTGAGATGCGCGTGGTCGTGGGCAGTATAGTGGGCACGTTCTGTGAAGTCAGTGGCTTACGTGCCACGTCACCCTGTTCTGAACACTGTTTGATCACCTTGTACGGGCTTCATCAGGTTGCACGTGGGCGCAATGTAACAACCTGCACAAGTGGTTTGCACCAACTACTATAGACGCATGGCATCATTTGATTGAGATGCCCGTGGTCGTGGGCAGTATAGTGGGCACGCTCTACAAAGTTGGTGGCTTGCGCGCCACGTCACCATGTTTTAAAATAAAAGTTGTTCAAGCGGTGCCAACTTGTCAGGCTACACATGGGCGCAACTCAATGACTGGCGCCTTTGACTAGGTCTTCTGTGTTGTACTGATTAATCCTCGTGCCATACAGTGACTTGCGCGTTCCAGCTGTCAGCATTAATTACATGCTGACAAAATCTTCTCGAGCGCCACATTGCACAGGATTCGAATAGATTTTCCTTAATCTTCATGCAACCTGACTCTAGCGCAACCTGAAGTTGACGCAACCTGAGGTTGCGCAACTTGATTGTTTGGCGCAATATAATGTTTTGGCACCATCTGATGATCAAACACTTTAATGGGTGGCACAACTTACTTTTTAGCCTCTAAAAAACCCCTTTCAAAATCTTCAAAACTTGAAAAATACTTCAAAATTTTGAAATACTTTGAATTATGCTAGTTTTGTTTCGATTGCGCCAGTCACCTGTTCGAGTTGCGCCAGTCAACTTGAGCCCGCTTCTTCAGCATAGATTGCATAACCGTTTTGGGCTATAAATAGCCGTACACTTTGGGTCTTTCATTCTTCACATCATTTAGGATAACTCAAAAAGAAATCCTATCTTCTTCTCATTTTTCCCGATCTTTGAGAACTTCGATCGTCAGCAATGGCACCTAAGCGCTCTGCTGCTAAGAAGGGTAAGACTGTGGCCGAGTCATCCACACGAGTTCTTTCTTTGTCACGCCGAAAGATAGCCAACCTGGCCATGGAAGGGAAGCATTCGACTATAGACCTGCTTGTCGACAACCCTACTGTTCATCGGCCACCCTATTTAGGGTTTGGCTTGATTCTGACAATGTGCACCCACTTTTTTTTAGAGTTGGGCATACTCCATAACTGGCACCTCCCTTATTAGGGTTTGGTTGCTGTTGACCCGCGTTGCGCAGCATTTCAAAAAGTTGTGCTGTCTTTTGGACACAACTTTGACATGTTGCACGGCAAGATACGACGCAACCTAATTGCTGTGCAACCTAATGGCTACGCATGCTGAGTGCGGCGCAATGTTAGTGTCGCACAACCTGACAAAATAGAGCATTAAATACTCGATTCATTCCCAACGATGAACCTATTTATGGGGCTTTCTTTTTCAAAACGTCTTTTTTTTCTTTCTCCCTCGTTAATTGATACGCGCCCATTTATTAGGAAGACAAAGTGTCGGCGAGGGTTGACCTTTACTGTATATATGGGCATGATGCCCAGCCTCCATCTTCATTCACTCTTATGGCTTCTAACATGAAGAAGGGGACGGACAGCATTGTCGATGGCAAAGCTTCTGAAAATAAGTTACACTCTGCACCTGCGGAGTACTTGCTAGAAGCTGACCCATCGCTGAGGGCAGAAAACTTTCTTGACTGTTTTGGCCTAACTCCAACAGTCCTCGCTCATTCTAGAGGTGGGCCATCATCTTCTTCCCAAGAGCGTGGCACCTTAGAACGTAGGAAAAGATTCCTTCGTTTGATGCTCGGGAATCCATAACATGGAGGAATTGAGCGCTGCCTTGCGTCAGACTGATGATGGGAAGAAGAAGTGACGTGATACGAGATCGTCACTTTACATAATGGCCATAGCGCTTATGTATGTAGTGTCTGTCCTCTTTTCCATTTATGAAATAAAAAATTAGACTTTATTAAATCCTGGCGAATTTGAGCTTTGTTGTGTAATTGTCTTGACACATCCCACACATTTTTTAAACTTTTCTCAGTTCTGATAACATAAACTACTGAACGACATGTGGCATTTCTCGTACTTTCGTGCTTCATTCTTCCCGAAATATACGCCTATGGATGTGCATAATGTTTCAGCTTCCATTGCATATGAATAGTTGTGATAAAAAAAGAACATTTACTGCATTCTCTTCTTCTTTCTGATGTTTGCAGGGGACCAACTGACAAAACTCCCCAGAATTGGCATCGGTGATCTTGGATGCTGTAAAGTTGAATCACTTTGACACACACATCAGAGAGTTCAGAACTCTTTATGCTTAAAAGGGCTTCCTCAAGATGGTAGGAAGGGCCTTTATACATGAGAGTTGGACAGTGGAGACACAGAATTAGGAATCGTATCACGAGGATGATCTTATTCCTACTTCTCATGAATGGTCGTCTCATCTCCACCAGTTGTATTGAGAGCAACTTTTCTTTGAGCTGCTGCACTCTGTGGTTCTCCTCTCGTCTTTCTGAGAGAGAGAACAGAGTTGATTCCGTTGCCTTGCTCGCTGTTTTAGGTCTAGTCAACAAGGAACTGACATCAACAAGAAGATCCAAAGATATAATAGACCTTCATTTGTTAAATTTAGAATGAAAATCTGAGATGTAATAGATTTCCATTAAAATGTATCTATGTTGTTTTAAAGAAAGAATAAAGGATGATTTTCTTTTCTTTATGATTTGATTTGATGTGATGATATAGAAAATAGAATCTAGAGGTAATGTGGACGTGAATTCATTTTTCTATTGGTAATCTTCAAGTCAGTTGGGACTCAAAGACATGATATCATGTCTAAAAAGATGATATCTTTGATAATACGGATTTATCTAAAGAAAAGATACCTTTTTAAAACAACTGGGTTTCAAAGAACAGAACTGATGATTTAGGTAGACTCTACGGGGGATTTTGAGTATTTATTATCTGTAGCTTTATTTAAAAGATAATAAATGTAGGCTTTAAAAGGATTGATGAGTAAATAAGTGTGCCTTTTCAAGAAAAGGTCGCTTCGGAGACAGAGAATAAATGAAGACCTCTTCACGAGATGAAAGGAGATGAATGAACGAACATGCCTTTTCAAGAAAAGGTCATCTCATTTTGGAGACATAATGTTTGGCTTTTCGGTCTATAAATAGGGTGAAACTTTTTCTGAGAATATTATTCACCCTTTTTCTTTCATTTACAAATGTCTTCAGAAGATATGTTTAAGGAAACGGAAGTCATCCCGAAGAACCAAGCCGCCCTCTACACTCCTTCCGACGAGCTTCCACCGCCTACTCAGCCAGAAATCGGAGAAAGCTCGGCTATCCCTGGACAAAAGCAGGACATTCTTGCCAAACTTGTGGAGCCTGGGAGTACTGCCGAGGAAGAAGCTCTAAGGAAAGCTGCCTGTGAAATGCTGGTGTCATCGGACAATAATGTCTTCGAGCTTCTTGCGACATATATTTTCAATCAAGAGGGCTCCGGTCCTCATTAATTTTATGTATTTCCTTCTGTCCGAATTTGTGCAAATAAAAAGGAATTTTTATTTACATTCCGAGTCTCTGTGTTGATATTTCTTCTTTGTCTTCAAACATAATATTTCTTGAGAAATTTGTCATTAATGGGCATCATGTCGACTCGACCATCCATATCAGTCAATTGATAAGCTCTATTGGAGAAAACTTTGCTTACAATGTAGGGTCCTTCCCATTTTGCTTCAAATTTACATTTGCTCATGTGTGTCATAGTCTAGAATGTCTGACGGTTAGGACTAGTTCTCTTTTCTGAAATGTTCGGACTTTGACTTTACGGTTGAAGGCTTTTGATAGACGAGCTTCGTATAACTCAATATGTTGTTGAGCTAGGAGCTGTTTCTCGTCAAGCGCTTCAAGCTCCTGAAGTCTTAGACGATCATTGTTTTCGGTTGTGCGTTCATTGGCAATAGCAATCCTTAGGGAAGGGATATGGATTTCCAATGGTAAGACAGTCTCGCATCCATATACCAAAGAAAATGTGTGCAGCCTGTAGGAGTACGTATAGTAGTACGGTAAGCCCACAAACATTCTCCAAGCTTCTCACTCCAGTTTCGTTTGTTGGTAGAAACAAACTTCTTGAGGAGTTTGATGATGGTCTTGTTAAATGCTTCTGCCAACACTTTAGCTGCAAGATTGTAAGCTGCAGAAGCAATATTATTGATCCTGTTGTCATCGCAAAATCGAGTAAATTTTCGACTGATGAATTGTGGTCCATTATCATGAATGATTCTCCGAGGAACACCGAATCTATAAACCACATGATGCTTGATAAAGTTGATGATCCTGCTTGTCTTGACCTCAGCTAGAGGTATAGCTTCAGCCCTTTTTGAGAAGTAATCAGTTATGGCCAATATAAACTGATGTCCTCGAGACGATGGAGGGTTGATAGGACCTATGACATCCATTCCCCAAGCTTCAAAGGGCCAAGATGGTGCCGTCGGGCGAAGAACTTCTGATGGTTGATGGATGAAGTCAGCATGAATTTGACATACTTGACACTTCCTTGTATACTCGATGGCATCAGATACCATCGAGGGCCAATAATAGCCCATACGACAAATACGATCCTGTAGTTTAGGACAGGTTGATGTGCGCCACAAACACCATCATGAGCTTCACGAAGTATTTGTTTTGCTTCTTCTTCCGTAAGACAATGTAGGAGTAAACCGTCAAACGTTCGTCGGTAGAGTGTGTTTGTAGTATAATTATAATAAAATCTGAGTGACCGTCGACGAATGGTTGTAGCCTCTTTAGGATCTTCGGGTAAGATATCATCGACCACGAAGTCTATGAAAGGAGTCATCCAGTCTTCACTGATGGCACAGATTTAAACTGAATTGTTGAATTCTATGTTTGGGTTGTTAACTTCAGTATTTAAGTTCTTCTCGACACAAAATAACTCTCTATTAGTGATGATGATCATTTGTTGCCTTCTTATGGGAATTGCTAATACTGCTGCAAGATTAGCGAGTGCATCATCTTCCGTGTTACACGTTCGGCGTACATGCTCGATGAAGAAGCCTTTCAATGAAGTAGCCATCATGATTGCTGCATCATGATACGGAACTAGATCTTGATATCGAACTTCATATGTGCCTCTAACTTGATTGACAATTAATTTAGAGTCTCCGTAATCTTCAAGATATTCAATATCTAATTGTTTAGCCAATTGGAGACCAATAAGTAGAGCATTATATTCAGCCACATTATTAGAACATGGCTCATCTAAAGAATAAGCTTTCTGAATTGATAACCCTTCTGGTGAGACGAGGACGATTCCAACTCTAGCAACAATAGTACCTTTTGGTCTAATTCTGGATGCTCCATCGAAGAATAGACGCCATGTAAAAGTTTCTTCTGAAATCATGTTGGACTCCCAAGTTTCATCTGGAATTTCGTCATAGAGTTTTGACATTTAGGAAACTGGATGAGCTGCCAGAAAGTCAGCAAGGGCTTGACCTTTAACAGACTTTTGAGGAACATAAACCATATCATATTGTGCTAACAATATGGCCCATATTGCAAGCCTAAAATTGAGTGTACTGGGCTTTTTCATCAGGACCCGGAGAGGGTTAACTCTAGAAATAATATGAATAGTTTGGCCAGTGATATAATGTATCATCTTTTGAACAACAAACATCAAAGCTAAACATTCTTTTTCTACTGGAGTGTATCGATGCTCAGCTCCAACCATCATACGACTAAGGTAATAGATAGCCTGTTCATGACCCTCTTTATTCTTTTGAGCTAGTAAAGCACCTAGGGAATGGTCCATTGCTCGAACATACATCAGGAAAGGTATTCCTGACACTGGAGGCACTAGAACTGGAGGGTTCATCAAGTACCGCTTTATGTCTTCAAATGCTTATTGACATTCTTCAGTCCAAATAAAAGACACACCTTTCTTCATGAGTTGAGTGAACGGTCTACTACATCCAGAGAGATTTGAGATGAATCTCTTTACATATGCAAGCCGTCCCTGGAATCCTCGTAGCTCTTTTAGGTTGCGTGGAGGATGCATCTCTTGAATGGCTTTGATTTTATCATGTTCAACGTGTATACCTTTAGAGGTAATAACGAATCCAAGAAATTTGCCACTAGAGACTCCAGGAATGACTTGATGGGATTCATCTTGAGTTGATGCTAGCGCATTAGATCGAAAATAGTTCTCAAGTCTTGAATGTGGTCTTCTTTTAAGCGACTTTTGACAGCAATATCGTCAATATAACATTTAACAGTCTTTCGTAAATGATCACAAAATATGGTACTCATAGTCTGCTGATAAGTTACACCAGCATTCTTAAGACCAAAAGGCATGACAGTGTAGCAATAGACTCCAAGAGAAGTGCGGAAAGATGTATGTTTCTCATCTTCTGGATGCATCTTGATTTGATTGTATCCTGAAAATCCATCCATAAAGGACATACGTCCAAATCCGCAAGTATTGTCAATGACATCAGTGATTGGAAGAGGGAATTCATCTTTGGGACAGACTTCACTAAGGTCTCTGAAGTTGATGCAGACCCAGACTTTTTCTATTTTCTTCAAAACTGGGACAATATTAGCCATCCAGTCTAGGTTCTTCTCTGACAAAACCATAGGCAATGAGTTTCTTGACTTTAGCTTTTATGGCATCGATCATGTCAGGTCCAAATCGATGCTATTGTTGTTTGACTGGCTTCGTATTTGACAGAATGTTGAGCTTGTGGGTAGCGATCTGAGGATCCAAACCCGGCATGTCTTCATAGCACCAAACGAATACATCAATATATTCCATAATGAGTTGGATTAGTTCTTGTTTATCTGCTTCAGGGAGGCTTTTGCTGACAAATATCGGTTTTAGGGAAATTTCATCTCCAATATTAACTTGAACCAATTGATCTTCAGTAGGTGGCTCACGTTGTTCAAAGCAAAGCTTCTATTGAGTATCCATCCTTTGTGACCATGGATCAGATTCAGAGGCTTCGTCAAAGTCTCCGTCATCTTTCGAGAACTCGGCAGTCACCATATTAGAAGATAGAATCATGCGATGGACGTGCCCTACACTGGTGTCTAAATCCCATGCGATAGAATCAGAAGAGTTAGATCGTTCTTCTTCTTCGGATTCGGAGGCTTCTGGAGTCAGAATTGATGAAGTATAACCTAATCCCCGCTTGGTTTTGCTGTAGTATTGTTGTGATTTTCCTTTCAGAGCAGGAATACGAATAGGAGTTCGCCTTCCTTTGCCGCCATTGAAACCAGCTTTAAAGTTGTAGCCCATCTTTTGAATGATATCTTTTGATTGCTGACTATAATGACGTAGTTGAAGTGTTCCGTTATCGTAATTTTCTTCTTCACTATTGGACGTGATCTTCTGTTCCGTTCCTTTACTAAAAAGTATAGGAAGTTCATCTTTCTTTCTGGAAGGAACTAAGAAGAAGGAGTCTTGCATTGGCTCGAGCAATAATTCGTTTTGGGAAGCTTCAACTGCATCTATGGTAAATGGTTCGAAGTTATCTAACATTTTTAAATAACATCGAGTATAATAAAGGACATCAGTATACTGTAAAGGAGATGCTACTATGTTGATTCGTACATCATCATTTACAATATGATTCTTAGCCTTAACATAAGGCTTAGTAAGGTTGATAACCAGAGGAGGAGAAGGAGAAAGAGAAGGTTTGTTACGATGAAGGTCGATAACCAGAGGCTTAGAAGAGGTGAGCTCCCTTTGTTCCCTTTCTACAGCAGGAGGCTGTTTGTTATGAGAGGAAAGATGTATAGTCAATGTCTGAGAAGAAGAGGGTTGAGTAGTACGTCTTTGACAGGGATCCCGAGAACATCTTTTGAAGTATGTTTCTGATCTTCCTCACTATCTATCGCCAATACAACTTTCATGAACTCCTCCTTGTACATCCGATAGTCCATAAAATATGTTTCAATGCCCATGAAAGGATTTAGGTCGGCTACATCCTTTTGGACTTCTTCACTGACATCTACATATTTGAAGCATTGATGTAAAGTGGATGGTACAATATTATGCTCATGCAGAAAGGGTCTTCCCAGCAAAGCATTGTAAGAACCATGATTATCGATCACGTAGAAAGTAATCTTTGTACGAATATTACCTATTTGAACTTTCAGGCGAATCTTTTCCAAAGGTTCACTTCATCCAGAATTGAATCCCAAGATTATCGTTATGGTTGTTGAAAGATTGTGTACAGGAATATTCAATACATCTAGTAGAGTCTTTGGCATGATGCTAAGTGCAAACCAGGATCGATCAAAATACGATCAACCTTCATGGTATCGACATATCCCGTGAAGTAGAGGGGTCGATCATGACGATTATCTTCCAACAGCATATCATCTTGTGTAAAGGTGATGTTTGGCATCAGTTCCATCACACTATGATAATGAAGACATGTTATAGGCTCATCCTCTGGCTTCTTGAGAAGTGCTAGACAAGTATCAGCTTGCGTCAAAGCTTCACTCAACGTTTCTCGAGTTTCCTTCGAAAGATGGAGTAGTTCAAAAATTGACAATCTTGCCGAGGTATTAGCCAGCTGAGCCAGTATATCAAAGTTATACGGCTTCTCAAGTCCCAGAGTTGGAGTCTTCTTTAATACTTTATCAAAACAGACAGGCTGTTTTCCTTTATCGGCTGTCGTCGGTTTGGGAAGAGTTGGCTCTATTGGAGGTGATGAAGCTGATGGAACATTGGCAGCAGGAGAAGATGGTGCTTGAGGAGCCTCCATAGCTGGAGCAGGTTTTCTTGACCTTCTGAATAGTCTCTTAGGTAAGGTTTCCCAGACCTGGTACCAGTTAAGACTTCTTCTTCAGATACAGGCTCAAAGGACACCATATTGCAACTCTTTGCCTGGATCTTGTTTCTGGAAGGTTTATTTTGGCAAGATGGAGATTTTGTCCAGTAATCCAAACACACCCGAGATTGGTTGTGAGAAAGACATAGGAAAAGAGGTACAGGAGATCCTTTTCCGTGGTTCAGACCATAAACCTTTTGTAGATCATATCCTATTTTTGTCATTAATTTACGAGATTGTAGGCTATACAGATGAAAAACTGGTTGGTATTTGGCTTCTAATTTTGATAATGTTGTCTTATCAGGGGAAGAAGAAGAAGGATTATCTGCTACCGAGATGAAGGTAGCAGTTAGAGGTGGAAGATAAAGTTCACCAAATGAAACTATATGACATGATTTAATTTTACTGGCCTTCCTAGACTTGGTGGAAGAAGATGGTGTTTCAAAGTCTGCCACTAAATCTGGATGGATCCACATAATTTTTCTTCTATCAGTAGATAGAGGGATAGGACCATCAGTTCATGCAGGTGAAAGATTAACAATCTCCAAAGTAGTTCTCGGGATGGGGATGATACCGTCCTGCACAAGTTGAGCTGGAAAATCTCCAAACTGTAAAGAGACGACATTAGCCATTATAGTTTTCTCGTCTTGTTGGAGAGTAATTGCACCGAAATTGACCATCTCCTGAATTTTACCCTTGAGCACATAACATGCTCGAGTTGGATGCCCAATAATCCTGTGGTAAACACAATATTTAGGATGGTCAGTCTTACCAACTTCATCTGGCCGTTTTGTTTCTGGCAGTTGGAGTTTATTTCTCTTGATGAGGCAATCAAATATACTCATGATATTATCTTCATCAAAAGAGTATTCTTCTTTTGGACGTAGTTCCCGTCGTGGGGGTGCTGTTGGGGTAGATATTGGCTGATTTACATTGATGGCTAGGGCTTTTTTGCCCTTGAGGTTAATGGCCAAAGTCTTCTTGCCTTTGCGATTGTTCTGGCGACCACTATTATTTGGTGTAGCACGTTCATCTTCCTCAAGATTAGGCATTTGAATGCCTAACTGTTTGAACTTGTCAGCGCTCTTTTCTACTACTTTGACATCTATTATGAAGGAAGGCCAATCCCGAAATTGTGTTGATCATATCTACATTCTGATTATAGGCAACAGGTTTGATTTACAAGTGTGTATAATCAAAGCATCTGGGGTTCCGAGAGGCATTTTGAGTGCTTCACGACGGAACCATTCAATGAAACGTTCAGTAGTTTTATTATATCGTTGTTTGATTTTGATGAGAGCAGACATAGTCATGTCGTTGGTTCCCTCATAAAATCATTCCAAGAACATTTATTTGAAGCCAGCGAAAGAGGTTATACATCCATCTGGTGAACTACGATACCAGTCATATGCTGCACCAGCTAAACAACCGACAAATACTCTAGTAAGAAGAGCATCATTTGGTTGAAGTTGATCAGTCATTACTTCAAAATGATTAAGGTATTGACTTGGAGACGTGCTGCCGTCAAACAACATAATAGTAGGGGTTTGTATTTAGGAGAAAATTGGACCTCGTTCCATTCTATGGGATAGGGCTATTTGATCCCAAGCTTCTGCAGGCCATCCTTCTGTTTGAAAGCTTCAAATTGAGTACGTAAAAGTTTTACGGCCTCATTGGTATCTCCCATTGATTGCGGAGTAGTGGATTGATTCAATATGTTAGGAGGGGATACCACATGATAAGTACCACCCCCGGTACCAGATTGACTTGAAATAGTCTGTGTAGGAATGGAAGCGGTATGAGAAGATTGTACATCCAGCTCAATATTGATGGAAGCTGATGTTATGACAGGTTCCTGAGTGGAAATCAGATTTGCGACAGGTGGAACCGTATGTTGTGTCTCATGGAACTGAGGATTCCCAGGACCCTTACTTTGGTGCACGTATTGATCGATAGAAAGTTCAACAGATTTAATACGTGTTCTAACCCTTCATAGGCGGAAACTAGGGTTCACGAATTATACCTGCGATGGAAAGAAGACAAGTAATTCCTTGTAATCTCGATCGAACGACCCGAAGATCTTCTACACGTATTCCTTCCTCGAGTTGGACGTCGTGTGGGTGACGATCTCCCAACCTTTTATTCTCCTTGGCAGCCCTCTCTTTCTTTCCTTACATGAATCACAAATTTAGAGAAAGCTTCAAATTTCTGATCAGTAATATGGCGGCCAGAGAATAGAGGATATATATAGGCTACGGCAGGGACCATGAGGAGAAATTAGGATTAGGCCTCCTAACGAATCTGGATATCCCGTGTTCAGCTCGAAAACACAATTCAGGCCCATTAACAATAGCTCGGTCCACTAATGAGCTATTGTTGCACTACCTTCCTAATCCCAAATTATGTTTGTGGGCTCCTTTTACTATATGCTCGTTTGGCCCTCCATGTTAAGATATCGTATGTCCGTCGATCAAATTAAGTTACTGACAACTATATTGATTCGACATCTTTTATCCTTAAGTAGTACCGTTCAACTTTATTTGTCATGTTAGATATAATCCACCTGTAGGGTTTACATGACAATCCTTATGAGCTCCTTAAGGGGACATCATCAACCCAATGTATTGGGACATGGATTTTATTTATAATCAACAGCCCATCATACATACAATGTTGTTACCCAATTCATAGAGGTTGTTGATCCATAATGAATCTCACTCTTTCATGAGTCAAAGTAATGCACACTGCATATACATGTCTGTTATGATATCCGGATTATGAGCACAAGCATCGATATTAACAGAGGTGTTTGTTCTCTTATGTAGTCAGTACAAAGAGAACAACCTCAAGTGGTCCTGTTCAGTACACACAAAGTATACTAGTGTAAACCTATAGTCAAGATAGACTAATACCAGATTACACGACAACTTTTCCAATAGATTGTCCTAGTCCATCTAGGTTGTAAACTATTTATATACTCCATAGGGAACTGATAATATGATCTTCTGTGTGACACCACACACCATATTATCTATAATATAGAATATCAGACATTTGCATTAACACTTGCAATAAATACAATATGCAAATATTTGCCCATATGATTCATATTCAAAATTTAAGGAAATAAGGTCATTACAAAAGTGATGCTTTTAGTATATAACCCTAACAATCTCCCACTTATACTCAAAGCATTGCCTTTTAGTATACTGTTACAAATCTCCCACTTATACTTAAAGCCATGCTGCTACACATCTGAATCCCATTCCCTCAACATAACTATCAAAAGCCTTACCTGGTAAGCTCTTTGTAAAGGGATCAGCTAGGTTGTCGGCTGATGCTAACTTGATCACAGCAACTTTTTCTTTCTTTACGAAATCTTGTACCAGGTGGTACTTGCGCTCAATGTGTTTACCTGTCTTATGGGCTCGTGGTTCCTTCGAGTTTGCAACTGCAGCACTATTATCACAATAATGTGTAATAGACTTAGATAAACTAGGTACCACATCCAAGTCCAACAGAAAGTTTTTGAGCCAAACCGCTTCTTTGGCTGCCTTAGAGGCTGCCACATACTCGGCTTCCATGATGGAATCAGCAATACATTTTTGCTTGATACTCCTCCACACAACGGCTCCACCTCCCAAAGTAAACACATAACCTGAGATAGATTTCCTGGAATCCCTATCTGACTTAAAATCTGAGTCTGTATACCCCAAGGGAACTAAACTATCTGCCTGGTAAACTAGCATATACTCTTTAGTCCTTTTCAGGTACTTCAAAATATGCTTTACGGCAGTCCAGTGCTCTTGTCCTGTGTTAGACTGATATCTGCTGACCATGCCTACGATAAAGTAGATATTTGGTCTCGTACATAGCATTGCATACATTAAGCTTCCTACTGCTGAAGCATAAGGAACTGCTTCATGTTCTCTATCTGTTTAGTTGTCCTCGGACACTACTCCTTTGATAGAGCAATTCCATGTCTAAAAGGTAAGAAACCTTTCTTAGAATTTTGCATACTAAAATGAGTTAGTACAGTATCGATATAGGAAGCTTGGGATAAGCCCAACATCATTTTCTTGCGATCTCGTAGGACTTTGATCCAAAGGATGTGACCGACTTCTCCCAAGTCTTTCATATCAAACTATTTAGATAACCATACCCTTACATCAGATAACACCTTCATATTATTTCCAATGAGCAAGATGTCATCCACATAAAGTACTAGGAACACCACCACGTTTCTATCATACTTTATGTATGCACATGATTCATCCTGACATTGATCAAATCTATAGGATTTTATCACCTGATCAAAACATATGTTCCAAGATCTGGAAGCTTGCTTATGTCCATAAATGGACTTCTTGAGCTTACAAACAAGATGCTCTTGGCCCTTTTCAATGAACCCGTCTGGTTGCTTTATATAGATGTCTTCCTCAAGACTTCCATTAAGGAAAGTTGTCTTGACATCCATTTGCCAAATCTCATAATCGAGATGAGCTGCAATAGATAAAAGAATTCGGATATACTTAAGCATGGCTACTGGAGAAAATGTTTTCTCATAATCGATACCCTCTCTTTGAGTAAAACCATTTGCTACAAACCAAGCTTTAAAGGTTTCAACCTTACCGTCTGATCCTCTTTTTCTCTTATAGACCCACTTGCATCCAATGACTTTTACACCAATGGGTGGTTCTACAAGCTCCCAGACCTGATTAGAATCCACAGATTCTATTTCAGATATCATTATTTTTTGCCAAGACTCTGTATCTTTATCTTGGAGTGCATCATTGTAGGTACAGGGATCATAATCTTATTCCTCAGGGACAAAGTCTGACGACTCTTCCAAGAACGTATATCTATCAGGTTGCATCACAACCCTCCCACTACGACGAGACACTATCGGTTGTGGTGTAACATTTATGACACGTTGTGAAGTTATTTGTGGTTCATCCTCTTGTACTGTTGGTACTGAAGTACTTGGTGTCTCACCTCTCAGTTCTTCTAGAACAACTCTACTAGTGGGTTTATGGTTGATCACATAATCTTCCTCTAAGAATCGGGCATTGGTGCTAACAATGACCTTCTGATCCTTAGGACTATAAAATAAATCTCCTTTCATTCCTCTTGGATAGCCTACAAACAAGCGTACTTCTGTACGAGATTCCAACTTATCTGCTTTCCCATTCAGTACATGTGCTGGACTACCCCAAATGTGAACATGTTTCAGACTAGGCTTTCGCCCAATCCACAGTTCTGTAGGAGTAAGAGGTACTGACTTAGAAGGAACCAAGTTCAAAATATAAGCTGCAGTCTCTAAGGCATATCCCTAAAATGAATCTGGCAAATCTGAATAACTCATCATTGATCTAACCATCTCCATAAGAGTTCTATTCCTTCTTTCGGCTATACCATTCTGCTGCGGCGTTCCAGGTGCTGTCAATTGGGATGCAATCCCAGCCTCTGATAAATAATCCCTAAACTCTCTAAAGAGGTACTCGCCACCACGATCTGATCGTAATGACTTGATACATTTTCCATAACATTTCTCCGTTTCAGCATTGTACTCTTTGAATTTCTCAAAGCACTCAGACTTACGGCGCATCAAATAAATGTATCCATACCTTGAATAATCTTCAATAAATGTGACAAAATATTCAAAGCCACCTCTAGCTTGGATAGTCATGGGTCCATACAAATCAGAATGAACCATTTCCAACACATCTTTGGCCCTATACCCCTTTGTCGTAAAAGGTCTTTTGGTCATTTTACCTTCCAAGCAGGATTCACAGACTGATAGTGCCCCCACTTACAATGAACTCAAAGGTCCATCTTCAACCAGTCTTTGAATCCTTCTTAGGTTAATATGTCCCAATCGCAAGTGCCAAAGATATGTTTGGTTCATACAAGAAGGTTCTTTTCTCTTATTTAAGTTAGATGACATATTATTTATTTCTATAAGTTGCATTGTGGGAGAAATAGGATTACTGACATACAGATTATCAACCAATGCACCAGAACAGATAAAATGTTTATTCTTTCTAATAAAAATATAGTCATTAAAATAAACTGAATATCCATCCTTAACTAACATAGAAACAGAAACTAAATTCCTTCTAAGTGAAGGTGCATAAAGACAATCTTTCAATGTCAAAGACTTATTTCTACCAAAAGATAAAGTAACATCTCCTAATGCAACGATTGCTACTTTTGAAGCATCATCCATGAATAAGCATATCTCTCCATCACTGAGCCATCTGGCTTCCTGGAACCCCTGCAATGTATTACAGACATGATTAGTGGCTCCTGTATCTACAAACCAGGTACCGATAGATAACACCGCTAAACATGTTTCAACTACTAGTAAATGAGATATACCTTCTTTGTTCCCTTGTTTGAGAAGTGGACAATCAGTCTTCCAATGTCCTAACCCTTTACACTTGAAACATTTATCTTTCGGCTTTTTTACCGCGCCCTGAGGTCCTATGCCCTTCTTTGTTGAGTTTGCCTATTTCTGAATGTTATTCCACCTTTTGGCTTAGAAGTAGAAGCCTTTTCAGAAACAAAAACATGACCACTCTGCCTAAAGAGAGATTCAACATCCTGTAGCTCTTTTGCAAGTTCTGTCAAACAATACAACCTTTTGTTCATGTTGTAATTAAGGCAGAAATTGTCAAAAATTTTAGGCAGAGCCCTGAAATGATATCGACCTAGGATTTCCCATCGATTTCAGCTCCAAGGACCTCCATCTCATTCAGATGACCCATCATCTTGAGAACATGATCCCTTACTTGTGTACCCTCAGCCATTTTTGTGTTCATCAAATATTACATAGGAAACTGCCTAGCTACTCTACTCTGATGTTCAAAGAGTTTCTTGAGGTTATACATCATGTCATAAGCTGTGGCCTTGGCCTGATGTTGATGTTGCAGTACATTTGACATAGATGCCAGAATGTAATACCGTGCCATCTCATCTGCCTTTTTCTACATCTTATAAGCCTTTTTGACCTCTTCATCAGAGTTAGCATCAGGCTTAGGTAGGCATTCCTCAACAAGTACATATTTGTACTCCTCACCAGTCAGAACAATGTCCAAATTGTATTTCCAGTCAATATAATTAGGTCCAGTAAGTTTGTTTTGTTTAATAATCACCATAAGTGGACAGAAAGAACCCATTTTTGAAATCTTGAGAATCACATAAATAAAATTATGTAGGGCAAAAAAAACTTTTTGAATTAATTAAATATTGATTCTCTCAAAACAATAATAACAAATTCATCAACACTTTGAACACCAAGAATTTAGCATGCCACGATAGTGTGGACGTATACAAATTCAAATTTGTTCAAGTAGATTTTTCTTATTAATTTTACTATCATGTCAATATAACTTTATGACAAATAAAATTAATATGTTGGTCTTGCTCTGGTCATACAAATAATAGCAGTAACTCCGATGGGGAAGATACCATTATTTGTATCTAAGTGTATACCATTACTTAATACTAAGTCCATTACCTTGTAATGAGTTCCTTCAGATGGAGAAGTGAACACATACTTGGTAACTTTCTACAATTATCTCTAAGGAAGTTTGTACTGGTGATCCATAATTAAACTCATCCGATATGGAGGAAGGCACTAAAGCCAACGCGCAAGTATAATTACATCACCTACAAACCAGTAATAGAGACCATAGGATTTATACTAAATAAATATCCTCTCCTACTTAGTTATTTAACAATGAGAGTTTTTCTACTAGTTGATATTATGTCCATGTTGTCCATTATTAATGTAGGCCTAGTATTTCAAAAAAAATATCCACACAATAGTAAACATGCATAATCAGAAAAAGCAAAATGACAACAAAGAAGAGAAAAATATCCAACTATTATGGTCATCTTTCCTGCTCTGTCCTTAACTATCCGAATTCAAAATCTGGCGCTGCGCAGATCTATTCGGGGTTCGACCTGTCCGGTCAAGTCGCGGGGTTCGACCTGCAAAACTGAGTTAGAACAGATCTACATCTACCGACTATTACACAACGTAGGTATTATTGGACAACATGGACGTATCAATCAATACGCAGATCCAAAGTGGCTCTGATACCAATTGATAGAACTGGAGATTCCCAGGACCCTTACTTTGGTGTGCGTATTGATCGATAGAAAGTTAAACAGATTTAATATGTGTTCTAACCCTTCATAGGCGGAAACTAGGGTTCACGAATTATACCTGTGGTAGAAAGAAGACAAGTAATTCCTTGGAATCTCGAGCGCACGACCCCAAGATCTTCTGCACGTATTCCTTCCTCGAGTTGGACGTCGTGTGGGCGATGATCTTCCAACCTTTTTTCTCCATGATAGCCCTCTCTTTCTCTCCTCACGTGAATCACGAATTTAGAGAAAGCTTCAGATTTCTGATCAGTAATATGGCGGCCAAAGAATAGAGGATATATATAGGCTACGACAGGGACCATGAGGAGAAATTAGGATTAGGCCTTCTAACGGATCTGGATATCCCGTGTTCAGCCCGAACACGCAATTAAGGCCCATTAACAATAGCTCGGTCCACTAATGAACCATTGTTGCACTACCTTCCTAATCCTAAATTATGTTTGTGGGCTCCTTTTGTTATATGCTCGTTTGGCTTTCCATGTTAAGATATCGTATGTCCGTCGATCAAATTAAGTTACTGACAACTATATTGATTCGACATCTTTTATCCTTAAGTAGTACCGCTCAACTTTATTTGTCATGTCAGATATAATCTACCTGCAGGGTTTACATGACAATCCTTATGAGCTCCTTAAGGGGACATCATCAACCCGATGTATCGGGACATGGATTCCATTTATAATCAACAGCCCATCATATATTTAATATTATTATCCAATTCATAAATGTTGTTGATCCATAATGAATCTCACTCTTACATGAGTCAAAGTAATGCATACTACATTTACATATCTGTTATTATATCTGGATTAAGAGCACAAGCATCAATAATAACAGAGATGTTTGTTCTCTTATGTAGTCAGTACAAAGAGAACAACCTCAAGTGGTCCTGTTCAATACACACAAAGTGTGCTAGAGTAAACCTATAGTCAAGATAGACTAATACCAGATTACACTACAACCTTTCCAATAGATTGTCCAAGTCCATCTAGGTTATGAACTATTTATATACTCCATAGGGAACTGATAATATGATCTTTTGTGTGACACCATACACCATATTATCTACAATTTAGAATATCAGACATTTGCATTAACACTTGCAACAAATACAATATGCAAATATTTGCCCATATGATTCTCATTCAAAATTTAAGGAAATAAGGTTACTACAAAAGTGATGCTTTTAGTATATAACCCTAACAGTGTCATAATCACAACATGCATGCCTGTCATCATCTCAACCATGTTCTTCAAACTAGCCTCCAAAGCAGCAATTCTCTGCTCATAACTGGAAGAACTGGAAGTATCTTGATCTTCTGTGACGACATAAGCAGTCACTTCTCTAGCCCTCGAAGATGAGCTAGTGGAAAGGATGGTCCTTTCAGAACTTTCACTGTCAGCATGAAAGTCACATAAAGAACTACCTCCAGAATAAGTGACAGGGATATCTTTTTGACTGAAGGAATCTTGGTTCGAATCAAGAAGATTTCTTTGACCGATTGTGTCTTGGTCGGAAGGAAGATTCCTTTGACCGATTATTTCTCGACTTCTTGATCTAGTATATTGATATACTCCTTCATCGGAGTCATGAATCCGATTTAAGTACTGTTGAATAGGATTACGGGATACATTACGTCTTGGACGTTTTCTACCCCAATGCTTCGAGATGTCATGTTGATAGGATCATAGAGTAATTCATCTTCGTCCACCAGGATTGGTTCAGGAGTCTGAACGTAATTCAAACGGTCAAAGACAGACCGCTTGGCCGACTGACAGCAATATTTGATGACAACTTTATGGTGGTGATTACAATGATGTTCTTGCTGTTAGACCACCATTGGATATGATGGATTTACGACCTTCCGCTTCTGTATTAAGTGTTCATGGAGGTCACTAATAGGACGAGAAGAGGTTGCAGGAATGTAGTCTTGACGATATTTGGGACATGATTCTTGTTCCTGAGGTGTCCCATACCTTGAGTGTACAAGGACGTGCTAAGTTGGTTAGCATAGGTCATGAGATTTTTCACGTCAGCATTATTCCTCTGGTGCAAGTTAGCAACTGATATAGGTTGTATTTTGTGTCTTCATGAGGTTGACCTTGATTGGCACCTATTGATATAGGTGGGCAAGTCTGACAGGGGTATTACTTGTGCATCTACTTGAGACACTAGCAGTTTGCCTTGTTGGGACCTTGAGATATGTAAGGTCGGTAGATCTTGCCCTGACCTCTTTGGAGTAGGCAATATACCCTTTTGTGTGGAAAGTTCATTCGGAATAGAACCCATCTTCCTGACAGAGATTTGTTTGTCTCTGCTAAGTATAGTAGGATTCCTGTTTAAATTAGCAGTACTTTCCACCAGTCAATGACTCGAGCAGAATGAGGAAAAGCTAAAAAACGTTTTCCCTGATTTAGTAATTTTTCATCAAGCTTCTGTTTTGGTGGCAAAGAGGGAGCCACTAAACAGTGTTTCCCTTTACGTTGCGCTAGTTCAGAAGTATGTGCGGATTGCGCCAGAGCATGAACATGCATTGGTTGCGCCAGAGCAGGAACACGCGCAGGTTGCTCTAGAGTAGGAACATGCGTAGGTTGCGCCAGGGAGGAAACATACGCAGGTTGTGCCGAAGATGAGAAGGCCAAAGGGCGCATTCCTTTATATTGTCCAGCAGTGTGTCGAGACAAAGTCTCCCTCGATTTCAGAATCAGAGAAGTTGAGGGATTAGCCAAAAGGCTATTTCCCTTAGGTTGTGCCAAGGTAGTGATGGGCGCAAGTTGCACAAAAGCAAGAACAGGTGCAGGTTGCGCCAGGAAAGAAAAGGCCAAAAGGTGCATTCCTTTGTTTTGGACAGCGATGTGTCGAGAGAAAGTCTCCTTCGATTTCAGAATCGGAGAAGTGGAGGGATTAGCCAAAAGACTGTCTCCCTTAGATTGAGCCAAGGTAGTGATAGGCGCAAGTTGCACAGTGGTAGGGGATTGTGGCGTCGAGGACTTAAGAGTACAAACAGAGCATGTCTTGCTCTTAATAGCGGCAGCAGTGCGCTTGGCACCTCCATCAATGATCATGCCCTCGTAGGCTGTCTGGTCGACTTGAACGACCAGGGTCTTTCGCGTCTTGCCGATTGACGCGATATCACATTGAGTTGTCACTTTTTCGTCGGAGGAGGAAGTCGTCCCTATCAGAGTCGCCATTTTGTTTGCAAAAACAAAAGTCTTATTACAAACTTAGAAAAGAATACAATTGATTTATGGGGAAGTACAACTATAGGAATCTGATCAGAAGAAGATCACTTTATCTCTTGGACGATGTGATATCGAAGACACGAGCCTCTGGAGGATGCAACAACACTTTAGCCAGAGGTTATGATCTTTCTTGATGTCTTGAGATTGATTTGAAACTCTATTTATAGAGTTCTTGAAATAACTGTTTAGCAGTTATTCTGGGTTACGTGCACTTCAGGTTGTGCGCCTCTTGTTCACTTGTGCGAGCGGTTGCACCAACTGCTGTGGACATGTGGCATCGTTTGATTGAGATACGCATGGTCGTGGGCAGTGTAGTGGGCACGTTCTGCAAAGTTAGTGGCTTGCGTGCCACGTCACCCTATTCTGAATACTGTTTGATCACCTTGCACGAGCTTCATCAGGTTGCTCGTGGGCACAATGTAACAACCTATGTGAGCGGTTTGCACCAACTACTATGGACGTATAGTATCATTTGATTGAGATGTGCGTGGTCGTGGGCAGTGTAGTGGGCACGCTCTGCGAAGTTGGTGGCTTGCGTGCCACGTCACCCTGTTTAAAATAAAAGTTGATTAAGTAGCGCAACTTGTCAGGCTATGCATGGACGTAACTCAACGACTGGCGCCTTTGACTAGGCCTTCTGTGCTGTACTGATTAATCCTCGTGCCATACAGTTACTTGTGCGAACCAACTGTCAGCATTAATTACATGCTGACAAAATCTTCTCGAGCGTCGCGTTGTGCAGGATTCGAATGGATTTTCCTTAATCTCTGTGCTCTCAATTGTCTGGTAATTATGATGTCATTACAGCTTCTCGAGGAAGTGTGCCATGTGGCGCTCGCACAACCTGACTCCAGCATAACCAGACGTTGGCGCAACCTGATGCTGCACAACTTGATTATTTGGCGCAATGTAATATTTTGGCGCCATCTGATGATCGAACACTTTAATAGGTGGCGCAGCTTAATTTTTACCCTCTACAATCATACTCGTATTGCTAGTACGTGCATCCGATATGGGTTACTATTTAGGGTTACTGATTTTTTAGTTTGGTATCAAGAGTCGTACGAGCGTATTGTCCGTATGGAAACTGATTGCTTAAACGAATAATTGACTTATGCAACTGGTTTTGGAATTCGGTATTTTGAGAAGATAATAATATGGAAGATTACCCTAGACTCCAAGTTATACCATAGACATAGATTTAGACCATACTAGGATCCACATATAGACTGGATATCCAAAAATATCCCAAAACTAAATTTTTTTACTAAGTTGACAGTATATTGCCACTATATTGAATGTATACTGTTAGAATTCTATCAATAATTTGTTTCTTTGCCTAATAAGGAATATACTTCTAAAGATTATGGCCTAAGTTAATCGAGAGTCCCTTGATTTTACATCCATTATCATTTATTCCCCTAAATTAACCTATTATTAATTCATGCATTGAACTATCCTCTAAAACCATATGTTATTCCCCATAATACGTTATACATGTATAGTCCATACATACTCAACTATCAAACCCTAATAACTTGATTTATAAAACCTCAGTCTGTAAAATACCAGTCCTTTATTCTGCAACTTTAATATTTATCTGCTTACATTATCCTATATTCAATGTTATTCAACTATATCATTACCCGAGGAATCCTTAATAAATCTTGTAATTGACTTTGACAAAACTCTAGGTTAACTATAGTCAATCAACAACACCTTACCTAGAAGTTTAAATCATATAAACTCTAGGAAAACCATACTACTATCTACCCAAACATACAAGCAATTGTAATACTAACGTTTTATTACATCTTGTGTTGCCCCGTTCATTTATTTACCAATTATTTTACTTCGGTTTAATTACCTATTTTTATGCATGGTTAAGGTTGAATGTATCAGAATATCTTAAAAGGTGTTCATATTCTCCAAACTATACAAGATTTCTATCCTCAAAATTTTAAAGACATAACATTAGGATTTTTTTAATATGATGCTACTATAATTATTATTCTAATCAATGTGTCCTAAAGTGTCGATTCTTCTCTCAAATGGTCAATTCTTCACTATGCCGCTATTTGATAGATTGATAGGTTATCTAGCTGTTAGCATGAACCTTATATAACCACTACCACTCTATAAACTTCCTTCAAGCAACTTATTTATTAATAATTTCTATAGTTCATCAACTCGTTTGTCTTGTCATCACGATATTACTCAATCATTAATCCGCAATAAGAGTTGTATCGTACAAAACTATCAAATTTGAATTGTGTATTTCTTCCCATATTAACTTTCATAGAAATTCCCTTACCCTAATCACAATAAAAAATTAACTTGCTCGCATCTATTTTTTAAAATCAATGATCCCTAATGATAATCTTTAAAATTAGCTTACCAATGTTCAAATATTACTTCTTCTCCACAATCATTCATTTTCATTTATTAACTCTTAGACATTTTACGAGATCTAGCTATCTAATGATTCTTCTAATCATAACATAATATTTTAGTCTCAACCATAATTTCTATCTATTACCTTTTGTCCTTACAATTTTATGTAACTCTATAGTCCTCAATCCTCTAGTCAATATTATCTATGCATAACTATCCCTATATTCATTATCGTACTATATACTTCCCTTACAATCTTTTAGGTAGTTGTTTATCTTATATCACAAATGCAATAAAATTCTATTTGTTTACCTAAAATCCTTGAGTCTTTCCATAATCGTCTATGATACGCTTAGGTTCATCTAGTTGGAGTACAAGTCTGCCTCGCCAAATAGATATGTTATCGAACCTGGCTTTGTCAAATCCATAAGATATTTTCTAAAACAATATTGAACAATGGGGAAGATTCAAGTAGGAAAGCAATAAATTTTTTTTTAATAAAGGTACAAGAAAGAGAGTGAAACGAAATCAATCGAGAAGTAAGAAACCTAGAGAAGCATATATAATCCTAGCTGTTGTATTCTCAAATCATTAATTTCTTAATTAGGCGCAATCTGGCAGTAGTACGACTATAATAGGTACTACCACGACTTCCCACACTTTACAAAAATTTGACCTGTATTGGCCACCATAAAAACCATGTCATGTCCAAAATATGTAGGACTATAATGCACGACAATGGCCAGCTACGCATCCACTATAAGAAAAAATTCTTTTCTTGATGGTATATTTATTTATGGTCGTACTAAACCGTTAAGAAAAGCTATTTTCTTGACAATTTTGACTATCTGTAATAAAAATATTTTTTTAGTGGGTATTCTTGATGGTTTTAGAATCACCGTCACAGAAATCTAATTTATTCTTGACAATTTTAAAAAATCTACCATTAAAACCTTGGTTTATATTGACCGTTGTTTCATAACAATCATCTATTGTAACACGATAAAATTCCTGCCGACAATTTAGCCTGACATTTGAGTAACTTTTTAATAAAATTCTCTTTTACCCCCCGAGCCCTTTCTTCTTTTTCAATTTCTCCATAATATCCTCTCCTCCCTCAATCCTGCTCAACTTACTATCTTTCTCCACCCTGAGAACCACCACTGCCACTCCCTTTCCTCCTTTCGTGGTCGATAGGTCCCAAGGAAGCACGATCAGTAAAAGAATTGGTTTATATATGATGAATTCCCTTCAGAACATCCTCTCGCCTCTTCCTTATCCTTCTTAAAAACCCCCAAATTCCAAACACTAAAAAATCCCCCTAATCCTTCTCCCTCTATATCTAGTTTTAGAAATTTAGGATTAGGGTTTCCTAAAACAAACCAAATTCTCAAGCTCGAAATCTCCCCCGCGGACGTTCTCTAGTCGTCAGCTCGATGGTCTGGGCGGTGAAAGGGGAGTTCATGAACCACGGGAGCACGAGAAGTGGCAGTAGAGAGGTGGCACTGAAGAGTAGCAATGGCACAAGATGGCGATGTAGACAACAAACTTAAGGGTGCTCTGGTCACGGTACTTGGCCATAAAGAACCTGATCATTGGTGCGTGATTCGAACATAACTAAAAAAAGTAATATAAAATAGAAATTCTTGAAACTTCCATATGCTTGCACCATCTATATCCTAAAGTGAACTCCTCCTATCCTCCTCCTCTTGAGCTCCTCCTCCTTGAAGTCTCCTCTTGTCAACTAGAATTAAATCCAAAATCTTTCACAGAAAGAAGAAGATGAAGAAGAAAAAGGAAGAAAATAACTTAGAGGACTGTTTTGATACGCTGCGGGGAAGATTTCAAGGTTCTTTCTTCTACTCTCCTCAATCATTACTATATTTATCTATAGCTACTTGTAATTTATTAATTCATAAATGAATTATGATGAGTTATTTATTTATAATTATAGCATACAGGTGATGGTGCCTTTCTATGCACTTCAAGCCTTCAGAGTGTCGGTGGACGTCGTCTGCCCCGAGAATAAAATTGAGTGATATGTCGAACCGCTAGTCCTCAGGGCTCTTGCCATCATGGCACCTATCTTCTGGATTACTATTCTTTTGGCTTGTGAATTGGGACTCCATAAATCGACATGATTCATGGATCCAAGTATGAATTTGAGTTCATAAATTTAAATATTCAGATGGTGGCGTAGGTTGCATCAGCAGATTTCTAGAGGGACATTATTCACATTTATCATTTTTCAAAAAATAAATAAATAAGGATACAATTATAACAGAGATGAGTATTATTTATATTAGATATTTGATGTTACATATGTTTGTATATCTACTAGATAGTAAATTCGATAAAGATAGTTCTAAAGTGGACATGCTATCACGCCCCAGAACCAGAATACTGGAGAGCAGGGGACAGACACAGCTAGCTACGTATAATGAAGTGAAACCCACCTCGTAATACGACCACGTCTGTCTAGATGCATGAGGGTTTATCTACAAGCCATCAGTCTCTTATGGTCAAGAACAAACCTAGTATTTCTATCTAAAGCAAGCAAGTAAATGTTACAAGATGTTAGATCATCAGACATACAAAATAAGGCATCACAAACATTACACATTCAGATGATCATGAAGCTAGTCATACATAATGTGAAGACTAGCGAGAGTTAAGTCATACATGATCAACTCTAGGATTTGTCAATCATGTTACAGCCTTTAGGCAAACAGAAATTTAGTTTCAACACGAGCTAACATTTGCTCGGCGGCTAAACACCTCAAAAGAATAATTTACAATAGAGTGGGAGAGCAAAATAAGAAATCCACTCGTTTCCAGGATTACGTCTGGTGTTCACCATATTGCTGGAAAGTATGTAGATCCTCGGGTGCTTCTCCAAAATCTGGCCATGTAAAATCAACTGGGTCAGACCCCAGAAAGAGCAACTGCCACAAGGGAGGCTCCACTTAGGAACTAAAACCAACATATAATAAAAGAAGAACTAATAAAAGAGCATAGTTAAGTAACATGAGAGACTGAGTTAACATAAAACATTAGCTTATAGTAAGAGGAACAAGAGGTGGAATATAATTCCCATATTAATCATGAGACGATTCATTCAAGTACAGCCAATCAAGTCCTACGGCTTGCTATAGTTAGGTAACTAGGGTTACCATAAGCTTAGTTACTAACAAGATGCAATGAGATGTTCCCGCAGTCACAAGTCCTACAGACTATCCAGGTTATCCAAGCGAGGGTTACAAGAGTTATCAAGATTACTGGTGTACTTTAGTGCTTATGATTCAAGAAGTTCAACACATGATAGTGTGCTGGAAATGTGCCCTACTTCTCGGCCGGCTACAAGTCCACAGGTGTGGACTGGATAACGGGATCGCCTGTAACTGGGAAATCTATCTATATGAACTACTTGATCAATCTAGTCATTAACCTAATCAGATTCATTATGAATCCCTGACCGTGGTAACCAGGAATCCATGTCCAAGACATGATGTAAGATAAGACATGTAGCTTGTACAGGCACAATCAACCACGGGATCAAGGCAAGAGTTATACCAGCAAGATTGGAATAGCTGTCGCAACAACATCCAAGATTATATATGTCATGTCAGGTATACTTGTCACTTGTTAGGAGTACTTGTCAGGAGTGCACCTCGACGGGCCACTATCAAGAATTACCAAGACAGGTCATATACCATGCTGAGCTCATGTCAAGTCAAGTCCAGTCAATTCTTTTCAAGCTCAAGACCTATCATGCTCAACAAGTCATTAAGTCGGGTCGTCACAAGGCAAGTCAAGCACATGGTACATGCAAGGATCACAATATTACATTACTTCTAAGAACCACACAAAACAATCATAGAAATATAAAAAGAAGTTCTTGGCGAGAAAAGGTGCATGGGTCAAAGGCGCTAGGTGGAAAATGGTGCCAGGGGTCAAGTGGTGCCAGCGTTCAAGTGATGCCAGGCTAGGTTACGCCAGGCTAGGAGCCAGGTTACGCCAGAAGCTAGGCTGCACCAGAAGTCAGGCTGTGCCATAATGCGTGCAACCGAGATAGCGTGGTGCTAAAAAGCGCGCACGCACGCTGTTCATCTTCCCCAACCTGCATAAAAATGCTTGGTTGAACCCATGAACTTTAAAAGTCCATAACTTACTCAAAACAAGTTGAAATCTAACTTTTTAAAGGTCAAAATTGGGTAGAATGAGATTTCCTACAACATGGAGAAACTAGTTTTCGAAAATACCAAGTTTTAGTAGATCAATACCAAAAAAAACGAGAAAAGATCAAAACTTAGATCTACGAAAATGTACCCAACAAAACCAAAAATACCAAGTTCTAAAGAGACTTAGAATCTTGTAAAGATAAGATTTCCTACAACATTGAGACCCATCATGAAGCAAGTTGCAATTGCCTAGGGCTTCCTTGGTAGGTGAGAGGAGTAAATGAACAAGATGAAGAAGTAAAATAAAAAAGTAATGGAGGAGAGAGAGAGAGAGGAGTTTGATATAAATACCAAACGTCTCCATCTCAATCCAAACCAAGCCAAGCCAAGCCAAGCCAAGTTGAACCAAAACAAATTAAAATAAACGAAGTCAAGATTAAACTAAGACTTGGCTAAGCAAGATAAGTCAAAATATGGGTCACGTGACAAAAGTCAAAAATTTGTACACGTATACTGGAAATTCGTAGAATAGAAAACGGGAGTGATAACTCTACCCACCTTAAAAGAATTCCATCCTCAAAATTTAATCAAGAGGCTAGAGTTGTCGGGGCAAGCTATACTAATTACAGGCAATGTAAAACCCCTAAATTTCTACAAATTGTTTTTATTTATTAATATTTGGTACTAATTTAAATTTTTGTATTGTACGTCGTGCAGTTGTATTTTACGTCGTGCGCGGAGCTTTATTTTTCGCGATTGCTCGACGAGTGCGAATATGTGCGAGCATACATATTTTTGGAAAAAAACATTTTTCTTATTTTTATGGTTTTAAATTAATATACATAATTATTTTATTATCGTTCCAAACTTTCCAAGTTAGTTATTGTATTTATAAAGCCTTACATTTTTCACAATTATTAAATAATAAATAATATTTTATTGGTATGCTCGAAAAGCATAATTATGAGAAGCATCATTTGTACCTACATACATATTTAGAAATTATTTATTAGTTTATTTTAATTAATAATATAATTTTCGAAATTATTATTATTGGTATTTGAAAAATATTTTTGGAAGTTATTTTGGCCAATTAAATCTTGATTTAAAGTTTGGAATTAATTAAATAGATTAAACTAGTATCTATATTTAGAAATGGGATTATTTGATTTGATTTTTAACAAAAGGGATTTAATTTAAATAGGATTTAGATTTGAATAATTGATTTAATTTAAATAGATGATATATCTAATTTTGGGTTTTAAACATCCTAGTCCATATCTAAGTGGGAATTCCCACATCCTATAAATATAGGCAGGTACTCCTCCACATATTTCATCTCCACAAATAAATTCCACCATCCAAGTGCAGTGCCTCGTGTCCTTGTTCGTGTCCGTGTCCGTGCCCAGATTCTTATTCCAGTTCTCTTACAATTACATTTATGTTTTCGTGTCGACAACCCCGACACATATCAATTTCTAATCCTAGCCCTATCCTAATCCCCGTCGACGTCGACCCCGAGCACTACGCCAGCACCCTCTCCTCCTCCCAGGCTTCTCCGGCCAACTCCCCATCAATCTCCTCCTAACCATCATCGACCACCCGATCCTGGCAACCCCCGGCCTCTTCCCGTCACCGTCCTTTATCACCCCCACCCTGGCCACGACACCATTGCCGCCACCGACGTCCCTGACCTCCCCGACACTGTCCGACCTACCACACATCACCACCAGTACTGCCACGCCAATCGGCGGCTAGCGACCACTGCCACTGTCCCCTCCGCCTCGACCAACCATAGGAAATCCACCGCCACACCCATCAATACACACCAGCAACACAGAGAGGAAAGAGTGAAGACGAACCTGACCGCGCCGCATCCTTCCTGTCACCGCGGTCGCCCGACCGGACCACCTCCGTCGACTCCGTCCGCCCCAGCTCCGCCACGAGCGCCCTTCTCCCCATCCACCGCGTGAAACCCCACGCCGGAAAACCCTAGCTTCCGCCTCCACCGTCCATCGAAACCCTCTCGCCACCCGCTTCCTCCGCCGGAGCAGTCGTCGGAGACTCCCCTTTCTTCCCCCTCCTTCCCAATCGCCGAATCCGCCGGCATGAGACCCGTCGCCGCCCCTTACTCCTCCGCCGCCTCTCGATCTCACCGCCCACCGACCTCTCCCGAAACCCCATCTCCGGCCACCTTCTTCGCGAGCGCCGCCAGCGCGCAGCTCCGCGCCGCCCCCTTTCCGACCTTTCCTCCGCCTCTCTGTCAGCCTCCCCGGCGCTTCCGCGGGCGCCGCTCTCCGACCACCGCCTGTGGAACCCCAGCTCCGCCTCACCCGAGCGCTCGGCGTCACCCTCCGCTGCCGTGTGCGACCAACGCCTCGAGACCAACCGTCGACCCTCTCGCCGCCGCTCCGCTTTCACCTCCGGCCGCTCCGCTCCCCTCACCGCCGCTCTCTATCTCTCTCCCGCTCCTCTAAACTCCTCCCCTCTCTAATCCCTGTCTCTTTTTTTTGTCTGGATTGACTCCACACATGGTGTGGAGAAAGTGGTTCACAGAACCAGTTTGTGCTTATTTTTTTACGTATTTATTTATTTATTTATTTATTTATTTATTTTACTTTACTTTTTCTTTTTCTTAATCATCATCACTATAATTATTATCATTATGTATTATTTATTATTATCATTATTTTTATTATTATTATTATTATTATTATTAGAAAAAGGGTTTTTTATAAAGTTATTAACTTACTATAGTCGGGATAACTATATATAATTTTAACTGATAATTATTAAGCTAAGGTTATTACTAATTAACTAGGTATTAAATACTTTTTAATCAGCTATATGTGTAACAAAAATAGTAGGGGCATGACCCTGCATATAGATTTCAAATTTTAGTTTAGTTTACCCTACAAAAGTTTTTCTTGTTTGTTATCCAAAAGTATTTTTTCTTCTTCTTAAAAATATCGTTTCCAAATCATAAAATAATTTCCTAGTATTTTTACATATTTATCTATACTATTTTTTTGTAACAAAAATATAGTTTTTACCTATAAAATTTATTCTGGCAACTTAAGGTATTTATCTAAAACTATTTTACTATATAGAGTTTTCAAAATATAATGCTTATATATATGCATATATAAGTATATAAAATTTCCTTCGATTCCTATCCTTGCTCATCATAATTCCTATCATATTCCAAAATTTGACTACCTTATGTCCACCCTAACCGATTTAACCCTCCTGGACTCAATGACACGATCCGTGCCACCATCAGAGGTCCCCTTGCATAATTGCTGTACCGAAATCGTAGACCGTGCCACCTGGATCATTGCAGCACCATCAGGCGTACTACCAGGCAAGACACCTTGCCATTAGCTGTTTAATTATTTTAGCTCATATTTCATGCATGTCTATTATTTTTTTTATGCAAAATAAACTGTGATACATAGCATAACTGTTAGAACTTACTGTTCATTATTTCCTGCTGTGTATTATTTTTCTCACAAATTAACCCTAGATTTAAGGGACCACCTTGTGTGTCGCATTCATTGGCCTTGACACGTTGTAAACACGAAGTTGTATGTCGCATGTAGAACATGGAAGTGCGTGATTGGCTGGCCACCAGTACGTACAAGCCGTGCGATAGGAATAACCGCTAATAGAGGTTGCATGCTAGTTTGACTTAGCGGTTATAGAGGTTAATGTTGTGGATACAACATAATAGGCATTGGGCGGGGAGGACAATTCCTTAGCGTATGGGCTTCGATGCACTTCCCTTGTGACCCGGACTCTCCGCTGGAGATACGGGGTTGATGACACATGATTATTCATGCTCTTCCTGCTGGGGCCTCTGGTGCCCAAGGGGGACTACGCCGAACCTATTTAGCCAGGGCCCATGCGTAGGAAGGATTGTTCTTAACTACATTTCACATAGAACGGTAGGCTACCATATCCGTTAGGTACAAGTACTTTCGGTTTGGGTACTTGTATCTGACCGTGGCTTGGAACAATAACTTGTCGCGGATTAGTTCGTCACATCTTGTCCTTGTTTGGTTGTAGGTGTGACTTACTACTTTGATGAGATGGTATTGAACCTTGTTGGGGTCTGGATACCATATTGGATTCGTAGCATGGAAAGATACGTCGCCATGAATTAGTTTACCATCTCCTGTCCTTGTTTGGTTGGGGGGATGGTACGCTCGTTCAGTAGGTGCGTATTGGACCATGTTATAAATTCGATTGACTTATTTATTGAGCAATATTTATTCAGTTATTATGGCATGCTATGATGTGTCTTGTTACGTCCCTCTGAGGACCTGGTTGTCTTGCCAGGTGTGTGCTATTGTCTTTCGCAGGTGCTATCGCTCTAGCCATGTTCATTGCTATTTCTCGAGGATGATTGCACTTGGATCGTCTTCGCTCGCTCGTCATATTTCATATCTTTACTCATATACTTTTCCTTATTTTGTTGGTAGTGGATTTGTCTCCGCCCAACATATTGTATCAAGACGAATTCATAGTTGATATATGATATCTTTTATTCTTTGATTTATGGATGAGATTAGTTAGTATTGGTTCTACTGCATTTTACAGCTTATGTATTTATACGAGGCTTCCATATATTGGAGTATACTTCGTATAAATACAGCTGGCATGTCTACGTTCCTAGTCCTACGTATTTTGGGACTGGGGCGTTACATGTTTTTATGGTGGCCCATGCAGGTCAAGATAAATTGTTTGGTTACTTTTCCGTACCAAGCAAGCCTGCGTATAGGATTAGAAGTCTAGGATCTCATCCACATACTTGACCTCTTTCCTTGATTTTTTCTACCGTTTGACTCATCAATTGCATCTTGCTTGCTTCCTTCCATCCCTAATCTTATCTTCCCTTCGTGCTTGCTAGAGATTGACCCTACTAGTTAGTTGTCCCAAAACACCACTAGTTTAATTCTTTAAGTTGGGTAGAATACCTTATGACCTAGCAACTCCTTTGTCCTTGCGACCTACCTTAGCAAGCCTACTTAGATTTTAGAATTTAGAAAACCTTAACCCATCTAGTCAACCAAGCCTTGGTCAATAAACCGAAGAATGGTAGCATAGGAATAAGCAAGACTTAGATTCTTATGACTCTTAGACTATTCATATTTGTTCTTTAATTCAATCTTAATCTCGTGCCTATATTTTTACTATCTAGACTAATGATGCTAATATAGCCTAGTTTTGTAAGCTTAGCCTTTTATCAAGCTTGTTCATGGCATATGTTATTGGAAGAATTCCCACTAACATATTGTCTAATCAGAACCGGTGCACGATGGTCTGATCAACCGAGTGCACTTTGGTTCGCCTTTTTTTTCATATATCAATCTACGTGGATGGGATGTAGTTGAACTTTTCTCTTAGAATTCCATCCACGACTGCCTTGACGATTCTTTTGGAAATTGTTCGGTCGTCTTTGAATCACATATTCGTATTCGATATCATCGTCTTCGAACTCTATATTGCTTTTGCCTTCACCTATTTTAGGAGGACGAAGGCGTTATACTAGAACTTACTCTAGCCTTCCTATCGACTATGACCGTTCTAACTCGATATTGCTATAACTTCATCCTAAACTCCTCGTCCTTCATCTCGACCCTATCAAGACCCTCTAATCGCTTAATTAAAGCGAATCTATTTCGTTCTCTTAATCATGACCCTCATTCATCACCTGTGACCATACCGTATTATTTTTTTTCTACGATCTAGATCACGATTTCTTTTGGCATAATTTTGTCATCATTGGATCCTCATTGATTACCCCTTGTGTCCTCTCACCCCCTACTAATTCTCAATTTCGAGGACGAAATTTCTTTTAAGTTGGGTAGGATGTAAAACCCCTAAATTTCTACAAATTTTTTTTATTTATTAATATTTGGTACCAATTTAAATTTTTGTATTGTACGTCGTGCAGTTGTATTTTACGTCGTGCGCGGAGCTTTATTTTTCGCGATTGCTCGACGAGTGCGAATATGTACGAGCATACATATTTTTGGAAAAAAACATTTTTCTTATTTTTATGGTTTTAAATTAATATACATAATTATTTTATTATCGTTCCAAACTTTCCAAGTTAGTTATTGTATTTATAAAGCCTTACATTTTTCACAATTATTAAATAATAAATAATATTTTATTGGTATGCTGGAAAAGCATAATTATGAGAAGCATCATTTGTACCTACATACATATTTAGAAATTATTTATTAGTTTATTTTAATTAATAATGTAATTTTCGAAATTATTATTATTGGTATTTGAAAAATATTTTTGGAAGTTATTTTGGCCAATTAAATCTTGATTTAAAGTTTGGAATTAATTAAATAGATTAAACTAGTATCTATATTTAGAAATGGGATTATTTGATTTGATTTTTAACAAAAGGGATTTAATTTAAATAGGATTTGGATTTGAATAATTGATTTAATTTAAATAGATGATATATCTAATTTTGGGTTTTAAACATCCTAGTCCATATCTAAGTGGGAATTCCCACATCCTATAAATATAGGCAGGTACTCCTCCACATATTTCATCTCCACAAATAAATTCCACCATCCAAGTGCAGTGCCTCGTGTCCTTGTTCGTGTCCGTGTCCGTGCCCAGATTCTTATTCCAGTTCTCTTACAATTACATTTATGTTTTCGTGTCGACAACCCCGACACATATCAATTTCTAATCCTAGCCCTATCCTAATCCCCGTCGACGTCGACCCCGAGCACTACGCCAGCACCCTCTCCTCCTCCCAGGCTTCTCCGGCCAACTCCCCATCAATCTCCTCCTAACCATCATCGACCACCCGATCCCGGCAACCCCCGGCCTCTTCCCGTCACCGTCCTTTATCACCCCCACCCTGGCCACGACACCATTGCCGCCACCGACGTCCCTGACCTCCCCGACACTGTCCGACCTACCACACATCACCACCAGTACTGCTACGCCAATCGGCGGCTAGCGACCACTGCCACTGTCTCCTCCGCCTCGACCAACCATAGGAAATCCACCGCCACACCCATCAATACACACCAGCAACACAGAGAGGAAAGAGTGAAGACGAACCTGACCGCGCCGCATACTTCCTGTCACCGCGGTCGCCCGAACGGACCACCTCCATCGACTCCGTCCGCCCCAGCTCCGCCACGAGCGCCCTTCTCCCCATCCACCGCGTGAAACCCCACGCCGAAAAACCCTAGCTTCCGCCTCCACCGTCCATCGAAACCCTCTCGCCACCCGCTTCCTCCGCCGGAGCAGTCGCCGGAGACTCCCCTTTCTTCCCCCTCCTTCCCAATCGCCGGATCCGCCGGCATGAGACCCGTCGCCGCCCCTTACTCCTCCGCCGCCTCTCGATCTCACCGCCCACCGACCTCTCCCGAAACCCCATCTCCGGCCACCTTCTTCGCGAGCGCCGCCAGCGCGCAGCTCCGCGCCGCCCCCTTTCCGACCTTTCCTCCGCCTCTCTGTCAGCCTCCCCGGCGCTTCCGCGGGCGCCGCTCTCCGACCACCGCCTGTGGAACCCCAGCTCCGCCTCACCCGAGCGCTCGGCGTCACCCTCCGCCGCCGTGTGCGACCAACGCCTCGAGACCAACCGTCGACCCTCTCGCCGCCGCTCCGCTTTCACCTCCGGCCGCTCCGCTCCCCTCACCGCCGCTCTCTCTCTCTCTCCCGCTCCTCTAAACTCCTCCCCTCTCTAATCCCTGTCTCTTTTTTTTGTCTGGATTGACTCCACACATGGTGTGGAGAAAGTGGTTCACAGAACCAGCTTGTGCTTATTTTTTTACGTATTTATTTATTTATTTTTTTTACTTTACTTTTTCTTTTTCTTAATCATCATCACTATAATTATTATCATTATGTATTATTTATTATTATCATTATTTTTATTATTATTATTATTATTATTATTATTATTATTAGAAAAAGGGTTTTTTTATAAAGTTATTAACTTACTATAGTCGGGATAACTATATATAATTTTAACTGGTAATTATTAAGCTAAGGTTATTACTAATTAACTAGGTATTAAATACTTTTTAATCAGCTATATGTGTAACAAAAATAGTAGGGGCATGACCCTGCATATAGATTTCAAATTTTAGTTTAGTTTACCCTACAAAAGTTTTTCTTGTTTGTTATCCAAAAGTATTTTTTCTTCTTCTTAAAAATATCGTTTCCAAATCATAAAATAATTTCCTAGTATTTTTACATATTTATCTATACTATTTTTTTGTAACAAAAATATAGTTTTTACCTATAAAATTTATTCTGGCAACTTAAGGTATTTATCTAAAACTATTTTACTATATAGAGTTTTCAAAATATAATGCTTATATATATGCATATATAAGTATACAAAATTTCCTTCGATTCCTATCCTTGCTCATCATAATTCCTATCATCTTCCAAAATTTGACTACCTTATGTCCACCCTAACCGATTTAACCCTCCTGGACTCAATGACACGATCCGTGCCACCATCAGAGGTCCCCTTGCATAGTTGCTGTACCGAAATTGTAGACCGTGCCACCTGGATCATTGCAGCACCATCAGGCGTACTACCAGGCAAGACACCTTGCCATTAGCTGTTTAATTATTTTAGCTCATATTTCATGCATGTCTATTATTTTCTTTATGCAAAATAAACTGTGATACATAGCATAACTGTTAGAACTTACTGTTCATTATTTTCTGCTGTGTATTATTTTTCTTACAAATTAACCCTAGATTTAAGGGACCACCTTGTGTGTCGCATTCATTGGCCTTGACACGTTGTAAACACGAAGTTGTATGTCGCATGTAGAACACGGAAGTGCGTAATTGGCTGGCCACCAGTACGTACAAGCCGTGCGATAGGAATAACCGCTAATAGAGGTTGCATGCTAGTTTGACTTAGCGGTTATAGAGGTTAATGTTGTGGATACAACATAATAGGCATTGGGCGGGGAGGACAATTCCTTAGCGTATGGGCTTCGATGCACTTCCCTTGTGACCCGGACTCTCCGCTGGAGATACGGGGTTGATGACACATGATTATTCATGCTCTTCCTGCTGGGGCCTCTGGTGCCCAAGGGGGACTACGCCGAACCTATTTAGCCAGGGCCCATGCGTAGGAAGGATTGTTCTTAACTACATTTCACATAGAACGGTAGGCTACCATATCCGTTAGGTACAAGTACTTTCGGTTTGGGTACTTGTATCTGACCGTGGCTTGGAACAATAACTTGTCGCGGATTAGTTCGTCACATCTTGTCCTTGTTTGGTTGTAGGTGTGACTTACTACTTCGATGAGAAGGTATTGAACCTTGTTGGGGTCCGGATACCATATTGGATTCATAGCATGGAAAGATACGTCGCCGTGAATTAGTTTACCATCTCCTGTCCTTGTTTGGTTGGGGGGATGGTACGCTCGTTCAGTAGGTGCGTATTGGACCATGTTATAAATTCGATTGACTTATTTATTGAGCAATATTTATTCAGTTATTATGGCATGCTATGATGTGTCTTGTTACGTCCCTCTGAGGACCTGGTTGTCTTGCTAGGTGTGTGCTATTGTCTTTCGCAGGTGCTATCGCTCTAGCCATGTTCATTGCTATTTTTCGAGGATGATTGCACTTGGATCGTCTTCGCTCGCTCGTCATATTTCATATCTTTACTCATGTACTTTTCCTTATTTTGTTGGTAGTGGATTTGTCTCCGCCCAACATATTGTATCAAGACGAATTCATAGTTGATATATGATATCTTTTATTCTTTGATTTGTGGATGAGATTAGTTAGTATTGGTTCTACTGCATTTTACAGCTTATGTATTTATACGAGGCTTCCATATATTGGAGTATACTTCGTATAAATACAGCTGGCATGTCTACGTTCCTAGTCCTACGTATTTTGGGACTGGGGCGTTACAGGCAATCTATGACTAGCAGCCAATCAAGAAATCATTCATGCATGCAAGAAAGTAATAGCATAAGGCATACAGAAGACATTATGTCTTATGAGTCAAACAGGTGTGGATATCGCGATCGGATATCATCCTCAAGTTTCCAAGTTGACTCATCCAAGGGGTGATGGCCCCAAGCAACACAGACTAAACTAATAGTCTTGTTCTTGAGTCCCTTCTCACTTCAGTCCAATATGGATACATGCATTTCCTCATATGAAAGGTTGGTACCAACAACCAATTCTGAATGATCAAGGATATGGCTCGAACCTGAAATGTACCATCGTAATTGGGATACATGGAATACGTCATGTATCTCACATAACGATGACGGAAGAGCGAGACGATAGGACACATCACCTACTCGCTCGAGAATATCAAACGATCCTATATACCTAGGACAAAGCTTTTCTCGTATGCCAAATTGAATGATTCTACGGGTAGACAAGATCCTAAGGAATACGTGGTCACCGATAGAAACTTAAGAGGACGCCGATGAGAATCGGCCCAATGGTACTGACGATCTTGTGCAACTCGAAGATGATCTCTAACTTGTCTGACCACCTCGATAGTCTGAGGAACCATTTCTGGACCAAGCATCCACCTCTCACCTACATTATCCCAGGCTAAAGATGATCTGCACTTTCTACCATACAGTACCTCAAATGGTGTAATCTGGATACTGGCCTGGAAACTGTTATTGTAGAAGAACTCCACTAGATGCATGTGATCTTCCTACGAACCACCGAAGTCAAGTGTATAGGATCGTAACATATCCTCGAGAGTTTGAATTCTGCACTCTGACTGACCATTTGTCTGCGAATGATAAGCTGAACTAAACTTGATACGAGTTCCCAAAATCTCTTAAAGGCTTCACCAAAAGTGCGGCATAAACCTTAAATCTCTGTCTCATACGATACGGATTGGCAAACCATACAATCTGACTATCTGTCTGAGATACATCTCTGCTAGTCGATCCGTTGACTGACCAATTCTGAAAGGAAGAAAATAAGCTACCTTAGTGAGTCAGTCAGCTAAAACCCATATAGCATCTCTTCCAGCTAGAGATTTAGGTAACCAAGTTACAAAATCTATGGTAATATGCTTCCATTTCCATTCTAGGATCGATAAAGGTTGAAGAAGTCAAGCTGGCCTCTGATGTTCAGTCTTAACTTGTTGGCAAACTAAACAATGAGAGATAAACCGGGCTATCTTCCACTTCATACCATTCCATAAGAAATACTGACAGATATTACAATACATTTTCGTGCTACCAGGATGAATTAAAAACTGTGAACTGTGAGCGTCTGCCATGATCTCTTGCTTGATGTTACCACTGGGTACACAAATACGCCTTCTATGTCAGAGCGTGCCATCTTCGTGAATACATAACTCTGCTCTTCGTCTTGCCTCATATTCTGCTCTAAGCTGCTGAAGCTTAGAATCCGTTAACTGAGCTATCTTTATTCTCTCAACTATATTGGACTAAACTTGCATACTGGCCATCAATGACACTTTGGTAGGAAGAACTATCTCTATACCCATCTTTCGTAGATCTTCTAATAACTCTGGCTGTGCCGTTCAGAAATAAGCTCTTGCTCTTCTACTCAACGCATCTGCAACTACGTTGGCCTTCGCAGGATGATATTGTAGATTGATGTCATAATCTACCAATAGCTCTAGCCACCTTCTCTGATGCATGTTGAGATCCTTCTGGGTAAACACATACTTAAGACTCTTGTGGTCGATAAAAATCTCTACCTGATCCTTATACAAATAATACCTCCAAAGCTTAAGTGCAAAAACCACCGCTGCTAACTCCAAGTCATGGGTTGGATAATTCCTCTCATGATCATGAAATTGACATAACACATAAGCTACTACCTTGCCATGCTACATTAAGAGACATTCCAATCCTCTGCCTGAAGCATCACAATAAACTGTTAATCCTCCAGTCCTATCTGAAAGTGTGAGAATGGATGCCGCCATCAATCCTTGCTTCAACTTCTTGAAGGAACTCTGACACTCTGTTGTCCAAGTAAACTGTACATCCTTGCGGGTCAATTGCATCAAGGGCGCTAAAATTCGAGGACGTCTTATACAAATTGTCGGTAATAACATGCCAATCCTAAAAAACAGTAAACGTTTGCGACGGTGCTGGGTACTACCCATGTCTTTATAGCTTCTATCTTCTGGGGGTCCACTTCCACTCCACCTCTGGTGATGATGTGACCTAAGTACCAGATACAATCAAGCCAAAATTCATACTTGCTAAACTTTGCGTACAACTGGTGCTCTCTGAGAATATGAAGAACTATTCGGAGATGCTGCTCATGCTCTGCTTCATTCTTGCTATAGACTAAGATGTAGTCTATAAACACTATCACAAACTTATCCAAATAAGGCATGAATATACGATTCATGAGATCCATAAATACTGCTGGCACATTGGTGGCCCCGAATGGCATAACGAGAAACTCCCAATGCCCATATCTAGATCTGAATGTTGTCTTGGGGATGTCTTACTCTCTAACTCTGATCTGATGGTACCCCGACTGTAAGTCAATCTTAAGAATACTGCTGCTCCACTGAGTTGATCTAACAGGTCCTCTATCCTTGGTAGGGGATATCTGTTCTTGATTGTTACAAAATTCAAGGTACGATAATCAACACATAATCTTGACGTACCATCTTTCTATTTTACAAGATGCATCGGGGCTCCCCAAGGTGATCCGCTAGCATGAATGAATCCCTTGGTTATGAGTTCTTTAATCATCTTGTACAGGATCTCCAATTTTGATGGTGCCATTCTGTAGACTCTCTCTGATACTGGTGTCATCCCCACAATCAAATCAATAGTGAACTCAATATCTCTCTCTAGCGGCATGCTTGGAAGCTCTTCGGAAAATATGTTAGGAAATTCTTTTACTACCCTGGAAAACTGAACTGCTTCTGTTACTGCCATCCGTAAGACTGGTGGAGAAGGTTCTGCTTCGCCTCTAGAAAACAAAAACTTTTTTTTACTGGGAACACCAAAAGTAATCCTACCAACATGGCAGTCTATTATTGCATACTGATCCTTCAACCAATCCATTCCTAGGACCACATCACAGTAGGTCATCGAAAATTCTATCAATCTAGTGAGAAACTCTCTACCGCTAATTAAGATTCGACACGAAAAAATGACTATATCTACTCCCACAAGACTGTTACCAGTAAGTATATCGAGCCTTACTGATAATGACGCAGGCTCTAGTCCTATCCTTATCGCGAATCGTGCAGACATAAATGAATATGATGCACGAGAATCAAATAATACTGATGCTGGAAAAGAGTTGACGAGAATGGTACCTGCCACCACCTCACTTGATGCTAATTCTTCTGCTACCGTCAGAGCCATAGCTGGACACTGTCCTCTTAGTGCTGGTCCCCTTTGCTGGTGACCTCTCGGCCTGTTCTGAATTTAAGCTTGGGCATGAGTATATTGTTGCGGCCTCTACTGCGAGAAGGCCTGGGCCTGTGGCGGCAATATCCTCGGGGGCTGGTACTGCTGCTGTATTGGGGCTTGACCCTAACCGATGGCTGGTTAGGGTTGATGAAGATAAAATAGCTCTATGCGAATAGGACCCTATCATGTGGTCCGGCGCCCCATAAGCCAAGCACAACCCCTGTGCTCTGTGACACTCTGAAACTATGTGTCCAGGCTTCCCATAATGACAGCAGCCCATTACGGAAGACTGCTTCTGCTTTTGTTGCTAAGGGTACGTCGGTGTCGAGTGCTGAACCGACAAAACTGTGGTCACCCTCCTAGAAGCTCCAATAGTCAAAGCCGTAGCTGCCGGGGCGGGTGTTGATAACTGAGACAACTGGCCATGAGGCCTCTTCTGTCCTCCGATTCGATCTACTATCCTCTGGAAAGTATATTCATGCCTCATAGCTGCTCGTAAAACAACATCAAACGTTTGGTGCTCAAACTACCCCACAGCTAGAATAATCTCTAGGTGGAGTCCCTGCTGGAATCGCTGCGTTCGGTCCAATTCAGTCGCCACCAAGGTGGGAGCAAACCGACTAAGCCTCGAAAACTCGACCGTATATCCATCGACCGTCCTTCCTATCTGCTTGAGATTGCTGAATCTGGTCTGCAGATCAAACCGAGCTACTGCATCAAAATACTTCATCTAGAACTTGTCACTGAATACCGCCCCCAGGATAGGCGTCACCAAACCAACTGCTAGCATTGGCCACCAGCTGCGGGCAAAGTCCAATAACTGTTGGCATACAACGGCCACCTTCTCTTCCTCTAGAAACCAAACTGCCTCCAGAATAACCTCTATATCTTGTACCCAAGCATCAGCAATAATAGCATCTTCACTGCCGTCAAAGAAAGGAGGGTTCAGGCGCTTGAAGCTGTTAGCCGCATTATTCCTTCGATAGCCAACTCTGTCCATAGCATCTTGTACTGTCAGTTGCAGGGCATCGCCCTAACGGTCTTGTGATGCAAACAAGTCTCGGATAAGTCCCATCAGGACTCTATTGTCAGGCTCTACAGGCGGGGTTGGTTAAACTGATGGCTCTGGATCCCCAGAATGCATGACTCGGGATGCTGCTCCAGAGTGCTAGGATTGGTCCCCAGGTTGCTGCTGGTTCACAGGAGGTGCTCTACCCGGCTGATCAGTAGGACCAGGAACAATGCCACTGAAGAATGACATGAGAAACAATAAGGAAGGACCAATATTGATCAAAGATAGAAGCACCTTATCAGGTCAAGCTTCCGGAGGATTAGAAAACATGAGTAGAGATCAAGGGAGAATGCTGATTGAGACATCTATTTAGTAAAACCCTCACATATCTTAATTTATAAGACCTGCATGGGCCGCCACTTAAATCGTGTCATGCCCCAGAACTAGAATACTGAAGAGCGGGGGACAGATACAGCCAGGTACATACATTAAAGTGAAAGCCACATAGTAATATGGTCATGGCTGTCTAGATGCATGAGGGTTTACCTACAAGCCATCAGTCTCTTATGGTCAAGAACAAATCTAGTATTTCAATCTCAAGCAAGCAAGTAAATGTTACAAGATGTTAGATCATCAGATATACAAAGTAAGGCATCCCAAATATTACACAATCAGATGATCATGAAGCTAGTCATACAAAATGTAAAGACTAGCAAGAGTTAAGTCATACATAATCAACCCTAGGATTTGTCAATCATGTTACAACCCTTAGGCAAACAAAAATTTAGTTTCAATATGAGCTAACACTTGCTCGACGGCTAAACGCCTCAAAAGAATAATTTAAAATAGAGTGGGAGAGCAAAATAAGAAACCCACTCGTTGCTAGGATTACGTCTGGTGTTCACCATCTGGTTGGAAAGTAGGTAGATCCTCGGGTGATTCTTTAAAATTTGGCTATACAAACCTGCTGGGTCATAACCTAGAAATAGAAAGTGCCACAAGGGAGGGTCTACTTTGGAACTAAAACCAGCATATAATAAAAGAAGAACTGATAAAAGAGCATAGTTATGTAATATGAGAAACTGAGTTAACATAAAACATTAGCTTGCAGTAGGAGGAACAATAGTTGGAATATAATTGCCACGTTAATCATGAGACAATTCATTCAAGCATGGCCAATCAAGTCCTACGGCTTGCTATAGTTAGGTAACTAGGGTTAACACAAGCTTAGTTACTAACAAGATGCTATGAGATGATCCCGCAGTCACAAGCCCTGTAGACTATCCAGGTTAGCCAGGCGAGGTTACAAGAGTTATCAAAATTACTGTGTACTTTAGTGCTTATGATTCAAGAAGTGCAACACATGACAGTGTGCTGAAAATGTGCCCTACTCGTCGGCAGGCTACAAGTCCATTGGTGTGGCCGGGATAACGGGATCGTCTGTTACTGGGAAATCTCTCTATATAAACTACTTGATCAATCTAGTCATTAACCTAGTCAGATTCATTATGAATCCCTGACCGTGGTAACCAGAAATCCATATCCTAGACATGATGCAAGACGAGGCATGTAGCTTGTACATGCACAATCAACCACAGGATCAAGGCAAGAGTTATACTAGCAAGACAAGAATAGCTGTCGTAACAGCATCCAAGATTATACATGTCATGTTAGGTATACTTGTCACCTGTCAAGAGTGTGCCTCGACGGGCCACTATCAAGAATTACCAAGACAGGTCATATACCATACTGAGTTTGTGTCAAGTCAAGTCCAGTCAATTCTTTTCAAGCTCAACCGCTATCACGCTAAACAAGTTATTAAGTCGGGTCGTCAGAAGGCAAGTCAGGTACAGGGTACATGCAAGGATCATAATATTATAATAATTCTAAGAACCACACAGAATAATTATGGAATTATAACAAGGAGATCTTGGCGAGAAAATGTGCATAGGTCAAAGGCGCTAGGTGGCAAATGGTGCCAGGGGTTAAGTGGTGCCAGGGTTCAAGTGGTTCCAGGCTAGGTTGTGCCAGGCTAGGAGCCAGGTTGTGCCAGGCTGCACCAGAAGCCAGGTTGCGCCAGAATCTAGGCTGTGCCAGAAGCCAGGGTGCGCCAAAAGCCAGGCTGAGCTAGAAGCTAGGCTGCGCCATAAGCCCAGCTGCACCAAAACGTGTACAACCGAGATGGCGTGGCGCTAAAAGGCATGCGCGTACATTGTTCATCTTCCACAACCAACATAAAAATGCTTGGTTGAACCCATGAACTTCAAAAGTCCATAATATCCTCAAAACAAGTCGAAATCTAACGTTTAAAGGTCAAAATTAGGTAGAACGAGATTTTCTACAACATGAAGCAACTAGTTTTCGAAAATTCTAAGTTTTAGTGGATCAATACCAAGTAAAATAAGAAAAGATCAAAACTTAGGTCTATGAAAATGTACCCAACAAAACTAAAAATACCAAGTTCTAAAGAGACTTAGAATCTTGCAAAGAAGAGAATAGAACGTTAAAACTTGAGATCCATCATGAAGCAAGTTGCACTTGCCTAGGGCTTCTTTGGCAGGTGGGAGGAGTAAATGAAGAAGATAAAGAAGTAAAATA
This sequence comes from Iris pallida, assembly GCA_029216955.1. NCBI lineage: Eukaryota > Viridiplantae > Streptophyta > Magnoliopsida > Asparagales > Iridaceae > Iris > Iris pallida. The sequence goes on from JANAVB010040620.1 coordinate 7,413,036, forward strand.
AAAAAGTAATGGAGGGGAGAGAGAGGAGTTTAATATAAATACCAAACCTCTACATCTCAAACCAAACCAAGCCAAGCCAAGCCAAGCCAAGTTGAACCAGAATGAATCAAAATAAACCAAGTCAAGATTAAACTAAGACGAGACTATGCAAGACAAGTCAAAATAAGGGTCACGTGACAAAAGTCAGAAATTCGTATACGTATACTGGAAATACATATAACATAAAATGGGAGTGACACATTCTTCAAAAGAAATATTACTTTCTTCTATCTTAATTATGTTTTCATGTGATCAGGATAATATGATATTGTCATTTCTTGGCCTAATGTGTAATAGAGGTGAATGCAATTTATTGCCCCTTGAGGATGATTCTAGATATTATGTTCCTATGTTTCTCATCTTGTACTGTTTGAAACCAAAAATATGGCAATTGTAACCCTAGCTAATCTGCTTAATCTTGTAGTATTTCAAATATGGAACCTTTTTCACATCTATAAGAGATGCGCTTTTGTGTTATTAAAGGCAACTTTATTTGTAAAAACTCTTAATTTTTTATGGAGCCTTCGATCATTTTCATAGTGGACTCTACTAACTTTTGTATGTTTCATGTAACAAATTATAGTTTTGTAATTTTTCTTATTGCTTTGATTGTTCTATAGGTTAAGGTTTGTTTGTTGGCCATGTTTTGTCACTTACCTCATCAAACTTTCGGAAGCCTTGTTAACTTGCTAACATTATTCTTTGTTTTTGACTGTGTATTAACTGTTATGACTATCTCCGAAAATAACTTATGGAATAATTGGTAATTGTTAAATTGATGACCAATTTTCGTAATGTTTTAGCTTGTGTATCATGTAATCGATGAAATCAGTATCAGACTGACCTATTTGCAAAGTTTCATTTTGTAGAAGAGGTATATATATGTGTTTGGTCCTATTTGAGTTTGACAGTTTGTTTTCCGATACCTGTTGTCATCTGGATGAACATTAGCATATCTAATATAAGAGTTTTCTACTCCTTTTCTCTGCGTAAAATAACTTCCACATTCTTCCTTATGATATGGTCCTTTCACTATTCTAGAATTTATCGAGGGTTACATATTTATATTATAATAACTGTATCTCAAAATATTGCATATTTAGTCTTATTGATTATACTTAATAGTTTTATATAGATAAGTTAATTTTTTTAAATTTATTTAAATTTATTCATGAATGAAATAATTTGTATTCAATTGAATCCCCTTACAAAATCAAATTCTCCATTGTTTTTATTTAGCGCCTTAGATAAATCATACAAATACACAATTGCTATGACACCAAGCAAGCTAGGTGTCATTTCCTTTTTAAGAGAGAATAATGGTGGCATCATGCATGATAAGGAAGAAATAGTCATTTTATTCTTTAGAAGTGATAATGATGTTCTTTGATATTAAGGGAGAGAGATGTTTTATTATTACTCCTCATACATTCCCTCTACCAAACTGTACCCTCCCTTCTTCATGTGCACTGTCGGCCGAGCCTCCTGCCACCGCCGTCGCTTCCTAGATCATCATCATCATCTCCTCCTTCATTTTATTCTCCTCCTCCTTTGAAGCCTATAACCACTTCATCACCATCATCATCACCAATACCACCCTCTTTCCCCCACCACAGGCTCCATCGACTGTCATGTCCTAATTTGTTGAGTCGTTCGTCCTCGCATCAAATCAAGGCAAATCGATCGTCCTCGCTGGGGCGTGATGCCGTACAACTCTAATTTTGATTTGTATAAGTCAAGTACGTGCATTTGTTAATTCTTTTGAGGCAACGAGTTGAATTTAAATAATATAGAGGGTCAGAGATTCAGAATAGAAAGAAAATAGGCTTTTTTATTAATAAAACTTGCAAAGTATGTGCAAGATTATTTTTATATTACATATGTCATTACGGCTATAAGTTGCCATGAAATAATCCTTGTCGTTTCATACATTCATGCCCCTTTATACATTTGAACAAAAAGACTTTGATCTGAATTGGGCTTCAAAATACTTCAAAATAGGAAAGCTTTGAGCCGCCTTCCATTCTTCAGCTTTAGCTTAGTCTCGTGCTCCCGCAACGCGCTCATCACTTGGGGAATTGGTAGTTAGCACACTTGCTAGTGAGCGGAACGAACCCACTCGTCTAAACATACACTACTTATTAAGGATTTGGATGTATTTGGAGTTGTCTTGTTATTTAGAACTGTATGAATTTCAGTTCATATCAAAGGCTCAATTTGAAATAGCAAAACATAAGCATTTCATATCAAATCATACCATGGCTGTTCTTATTCCTGCATAAAAATAGATATAATATACCATCTACACAAGACAATAGGTGAGCATGCAGTCTATCTTATATGTGGTCATTATTGATATATACACCATGAAGGACGATTATGTATCATTGCGACGTATCCAATCAGCTCGGATTGTAAGCCCGATTAGAGGTCCCGTAATACCTCGCCCACAAGCACGATTCCATAATTTCCTCCTAGGCCAATTCGATTCCAGTGCTCTAGATACCATTTTGAGGAAAGCTAACCCTGTGCACAAGTTGTCCATGACCATACGAATGCGTGAATAGTTTTATCGATGCAGCAGATGCATGACATAAATAGAATTAAGCTATATAACCCATCACTCGCGCAACAGTTCATTCCTTACCTCAAAGCCGTATGCTCTGATTTGGCTATCCGTAGGCACCAAATACTCTGAGCCTCCTTGCCACCAATCGATGTTTTAATATCCTTACTTTCAATACTTTTTTCTCGATTTAGATCCAAACTGCTTGGCTTGATGCGAGGAATTAAGTTAATGTCTCTTGCATAGTTATACTAGTTACATTACAGTTATCCCATGTTCTTTATCTTAGTGGCACATCATATATTCAACCAGCATCATCGATTTGAATGTAGAACTTGAAAATTTGTTGACAAAAAAGAGTAAAAAAGAAGGGGTCGAACCACCTACCTAAAAGAAACGCGCCAAGAGTAGGAGATCGCTTCGCAACGGTCAAACGTTAATTATGCGAAGTCCTGCAATAGCACGAACATTATAGTAGATTTCCTTCTTCAATCTTCCCCTTCGAAAATCCCAAAGGTGCATTAAGAAATTGACGCGGAAGCACACTCATCAAAACCAAGCAGCAAAACTATTCAAAAAACCAAGAAAATCAAGAAAACCAACAATAGACTGGTATTGTCGAAGGGACTCTAATTTTGACCTCATTCGTCAAGACACAGTCTGTTGCATATAGGACTTATACCAACAGAAATCGATCCATTTGTTGGAACGGTTCTCATATCATTCGCCTAAATCGATTTTATTGATACTGAGGTTTTCGTAAACCAAACTCGTGGCAGAGTCAGACTAGCCATCTATGTTCCCGACCGAGTCTGACTTGCCACGAGGCTATTACATAGTGCTTCGCACCAACGGCTGCGGGGTACTACATAATATACCAACCACTAAGAAAAAGTTTCGTCCCAAAACTTAAGAACAAGGGTCTGACCTTAATCGACGAACAGTAAAGGGTACGTCTCGTTTATTTTTGACTCTAGCTCCTATGTCGACTCCTCAACTGAATGGTTGTGCTGCAGCACGCAAACCAAGGACATTGACCGATTTTATAATACCTTTTTTTATAATCAAGAATTTGCATAGGCTCTTTTGAATATGATAAGTCGGTGCACAGCTTCAACTGATTGAAGATAACTACATGACTTGGATTGTGCATGTACTTCTGAAGTTGAGAGACATGGAAGATGTCGTGTAATTCAGCCAGGACAGGTGGTAGCGCGATTCGATAAGCAATGGTCGCTACTCTTTCGAGGATCTCGAAGGGGCCTATGAAGCTTGGACTTAACTTGCCCTTAACTTCGAAACACATAACACCCCGCATCGATGTCACCTTCAAAAACACGTGGTCCGAGACCAAAATCTCTAATGGTCGCCGATAAGTGACCGTATAACTCTTTTCTCGACTCTGAGCAATACGGGGCCTATCTCAAATTATATATACAGACCTTTTCAATAACTTGTTCCACTAGTTCCGTCCCAAACACCTATCGTTTCCCGACTTCGCCTAAGCATATTGGAGATCGGCACATCCTCCTGTAGAATGCCTCATAAGGAGCCCTCTGGATTCTTGGTTGCTAACTGTTGTTGTATGCAAAGTCTGCAAGCGATAAATATGTGTCACAACTAGTCTTTAAATCTATTGAACACAGACACAACATGTCTTCCAGGATCTGATTTACTCTCTTTGTCCGGCCGTCGGTTTGAGGGTGGTACGCGAAGCTAAAATTCAGCTTGGTGTCCAGTGCCGCTTGCAGACTCATCCAGAAATACGACAAGAATCACCCATATCCGTCAGAAATAATCGTGGTCAGTACCCCATGAAGTCGAACTATATCATTGATGTAAATCTGTACTAAACGATCAATGCTTCAAGATACTTCGATAGTAATGAAATGAGCGGACTTGGTCAATTGATCAACAATGACCCAAATTGCGTCATTCTCCTACTGCATTTTCGGAAAGCCCACGATAAAATCTATAGAGATATAATTCCACCTATATACCAAAATTACGAGGTTCTGCAGCTCCCTACCGGGTCGTTGGTGCTCGGCCTTCACCTGTTGATAGACCATGCACTGTGACAAAAGAGTTGCCACGTCTTTCATCATGTTGTGCCACCAAAAGGTCATGCACAAGTCCTTGTACATCTTGGTGCTGCCAAGATGCAACGAGTACTTCGTATAGTGAGCCTCCATCAGAAATTTTCTATGTTCAGAATGGTTAGGCCCACACATCCTCCCCTTCACCGCATCATCCTGCTTTCATCCACCGCAAAGTCGGTCGCCTTCTCTATCAAAATCAGCTCACGTATATTCTTCAGGAGTGGGTTGCCCTCCTGTACTGTCTTTATCTTGTCACACAAGCTCAGCTCAAGGTGCAGTTGAGCCAACTGTGCCTCTCGATATCGAATCTGAAGTTCGATATCCATTTCTGTTAAGTCATGTTGGATTTCGCAGTTGATAGCCAGCCATCCCACGAACATTATTCTTAGAGCAACCACTACGACATTTCCCTTACCCGTCATGTACTCGATCGTTAGAACATAATCCTTAATGAGTTTGAGCCAACGCCGCTGCCATAAGTTCAAGTCCCTTTGGATGAAAATATATTTGAGGCTTTTGTAATCCGTGTAGATGCTGCAAGCCACACCGTAGAGATAGTATTGCTACAATTTCAACACAAACAATTGCCTTAAGTTTCGGATCATGCATAAGATAATTCTTCTCATGTTGCTTCAACAGTGTCAAAGCAAGCGAAATCACCTTATCCCTTTGCATGAGCACGCACCCTAGCCCGTTCTTGATGTGTCGTTGAATATGTGAAACCCTTGTAGCCCGTCTGGAGTGGCAAGGATTGGAGCTGAGACGAGACGTTGCTTTAACTCCTAGAAGCTAGATTCACAGTCATCGTTCCACTCGAATGCGACTTCCTTCTGGGTAAGGCAAGTCAAAGGCGATGCAATCTTGAAAAAGTCCCTTTCAAATCTTCGGTAGTAGCCTGCCAAACCGAGAAAAGTCCGGATATTGCCTACCGAGGTAGGCCGTTTCCACTCAACTATAGCTTCAATTTTCTTTGGGTCAACCGTGACGCATTCAGCTAAAATAACGTGCCCAAGGAACGTCACACTGTTCATCCAGAACTCACATTTACTCAATTTAGCGTATAGTTGATGTTCACACAAGGTCTGTGGTACCATTCTCAAATGCTCGGCAAGCTCGTCCTTGTCCTTCGAATATACGACGATGAATTTGTCCATAAACGGTCGAAAAACTTGGTTCATTAGATCTATGAAGGCGGATGTTGCGTTTGTCAAATCGAATGACATAACTTGGAACTCGTAGTGGCCGTATCGAGTTCGGAAAGCAGACTTCAGCACGTCCTCGGGCTTGATCTTCAATTGATGGTAGCCTGAGCGAAGACTAATCTTGGAAAATACTGTGGCCCCTTATAATTGATTAAATAAGTCATTAATCCTCAGCAACGGGTACTTGTTTCGACCCGTGGCTTTGTTAAGTTCCCAATAGTGGATGCATAGACGCATCGATCCATCCTTCTTCTTCATGAACAATATTAGGGTACCCTACGGGAAGACACTAGGGCGAATATATCCACAATCTAATAAATCTTATAATTGTGCTTCCAGTTCCTTCGGCTCTACTGGCTCTATTTGATAGGGTGCTTTGGATATCGGTCGAGTGTCCGAAAAGGTGTCGATGCTGAATTCTATTTTTCGATTCGGCGGCATACCTGGCAACTCGCCTTAGAAAATGTTATAATTTTTGCCACGACTTCAGTCTGCACCGTGGTTGCAATCTCCTTTCTCGTGTCTCAAATGATGCTAGATACCCGCTGCAACCAGAATACAACATGCGCCATGTCGAATCGCTGATATTACCATGGCCGCCTTCGATGCTACCCTACACGAGTATGAGGACTCTGTTTTGCTTGGGAGACAGACTCTCTTCTCCGCACACTCGATGGTTGTGTTGTATGCACCCAACCAATCCATGTCGAGGATGATATCGTACTTCTTGATGTCAAAGATGATAACTTCCAAGGATGGATTCCTCCTACCGTTGGAGATGTAACCGTTCCTACAAATTTGAGTGGCAGGCACATCTACTCCTGACGAAGTTCTAACACTAAAATTCATATCTAGTAATTACATGGGTAGTTTATTTTCTTCTACAAAGTCAACAGATATGAAACTATATGTTGCACCCGGATCGAACAGTACTCTTGTAGGCATATTTTTATAGAGTAGTATACCTGTTATAACTATGTCAGATGCGAACGCTTCATCCCGAGTCAGTGCATAGACTCAATCTTGCACCCCCTGACGATTTTGTGGATTCACTAGCATTGCATTGGCGCCATGGACAGGAGGTGACCTATTCTGATTTTGAACGTTCCTTGGAGGATATTGGTTCGGAACGTTTCTCGGAGGACTTTGATTTTCTGTCCCTATCTGACAGTCTGTCACCTTGTGTCCTAGCTAGCCACTCTTGAAGTATCTACCTTGGCAATTAATTGCCAGATGTCCCATCTTGTCGTATCGAGTGCACCATACTCTGGGATTAGACCTCCGGTACTCGAACGTGGTTTGGTGCTTTGTTGCTCCGAAACCTCCTGCGTTATGAAAATGCTTGTTGAATTTGTTACAGACGGGTGGCACCGCTCTCCGTTGTAATGCCCCGCTCTGCACGAGGCATTTGGTTGGCTTATTGGATGGGATCAGAATATTGGACCGTGACTTATGTTAGGAATCGGGAGAACTGAGACTGATACAGTCTCTCTTAGCTGGCTAGACAGAATGGGTATTGGAACGTGGCTCGCTGGTGGAGCTATACATAGTGGAATAGTGTGATCGGAACATGAAGACCCTTTATTGCAGGTGAGTGGAACTGTCTTTCTCCTCCTTACTCCTTCATGCTTAATAAATAAAGTATTGAAATGCTATGAACTGTCCCTAAATGTCCCATATGTTAGTTGCTGAATAATAGAGATGCTTATGCTAAGAATTATTGAAATGTACAACACATTGAACTGCTAATGTGATTCGCTGCCTGAGAATGAATTGATAACATTGTTCCTTATATTTAATGCTGCTGAAACGGCAAAACACTTGAATAATGAGATGTCTTATGAATGATAGAAAAAGAAATGAACTGGCTATGCTATCTAACCAATGAACTGAATAAAACACTAGAATCATGTACTCTCTCTATAATTGTTGCAAGAATATGAAATGTTGCTTGTCCCTTATAAGAAATGAATGAATGAATGAATGTCCCTATGAAATGAATGAATGTTAAGTTCCTCTTAGGAAAGGAATGATATGAGATACCTTGCAATGAAGCAATGAATGAGAAATGATACAGCTGGGATCGTTGAGATCACCAAATGAAATGATGGTAATGATGAAATGAATAAGTCACTGAATATGACTAATGATGCACTGTTGTCTTTACTTTCCTTAATATATTTTACTATGCGATTATGTTCACAATCGAGTCGAACACGCATTCGCATGGTCATGGACAACTTGTATACAAGGTTTGAGTAATAATTTCCTCGAACGGTTCCTAGGGCCCTGGGGACCGATTCGGCCTAGGAGAAAATAATAATGAGTGCTATGGGAGCACGGATAAGGCGGGGTGGCATAGAGGCTCGCCACCTACTATGCTGACCGTATTATCTTGAAATGAAATGAAATGAAAAGAGTCCATATGGTTTAACAACACCAGTGACCATGTAGTCGGGATGCATGCTAATGAATGTTTTGTGCAGGCAGAGTAAGTATATCGGATAACCTGTATTTGATGCAGGTATGAGAAGTCGGCTATCGGTAAGAAATCACATAATTATGATATTGTATAAGTTGGTTTAACTTGCCTTCTTAACATGTTCCATTCAAGTATGCTAGAAAGATGCCTCACTTTAAATAGTGCTCAAACATAACATCTATACTAAGTGATGCTTAAAGTGAGAATTGTCATAACATGTTTAAGATGTTAATGTTAACGATGCCTCAATGATGCCTTTGCATGATAACACCAAGAATGCTAAAATGATATGTCTACATGAATGCTACTAAGAACATGTTTACATGCTTTACCCTGATTATTGCCCATGCACTGTAAACTGATGTTAGGCCCAAGTAGAAAGATCACTCTAATAAATGCTTGCTTAAATGATCACTTTAATGTTGGTTTATACGAGTGGGTTGGATTCTGCTCGCCAGTACATAGATGATGTGCTGACCTATGTTTTGTGGGCAGGTGCTCGTGCTTGGGATATTCTACACACAAAGATTGGCTTGATTGGTCCCGCGGCATCGAAGATTTGTTGGGCATACAGAAGCTCTCCTTGTACATGATGATGTCTTCTGTTTATAAAGGGCATAATGTATGGAATATTGTAATCTGTTGTATCAGTGAGAATGTAAGCCAAGTCAGCATATCGAGTTGTAATCCAATGTATCCAAGCATCAAATGTAGACTTTATAGTATTGCTCAGTTGGTTTTCAATGTAAAGTGAGATGTGTTGTAAGCATTGTACTTCAATACAAGTCTTGTACTCTTCTTCAATTATCAATAAAGAGAATAAAGTTCTATATATCTCTGTGTGACTTCAAGTTATCCTTTTATCTCCGCTGCTATAAAGAAGTGATCTGTTTCTATTCAATGAAAAAGATTATCCTTATTAACTTCAATTTATCTACTTCTGCCGCTGCGATGTGTTCCTATTTGAAGAAGATCGATTATGTACCATCTTTGCCTTGTACAAGTGCAATACCAGACTTGTACGGCATCACGCCCAAGCGAGGACGATCGATTCCAAGAGATAAAATATATTAATAAGTGACTCTATGAATCGGGGTATGACAAATTGGTATCAGAGCTCGGCTTTACGTCCTTGGTCTCTTCTTTGATTTATTCCAAATCAAAGTTGCATCGATGATTAACCAAAGTTGCTTCCGCGATCACTCAACGTTGCTTCCGCGATTAAATCAAAGATTGCTTCCGCGATTATGCTATTGTTGTTCGGTAATCATCCTTATGTTATCTGTGCTTGAAAGTTCGTTGACCCTCTTGGCTGCTCACTGGATGTTCCATACAATAAGTCTATATACATTGTGATGCCCCTAAATGAATGATTGTTGTTGGTTTGGACACAAATAACCCAACAATGATTCGATGCCATAGTATGCTATAGTATGAATGCTGTTGGAATTGTGGGAATAAAAAAAAGTGGCTATGTATGCTGTAACAAGTTGAGAATTGCATGTGATGTTGGAAAAGAATTGGGAATGAAATAATTGATGGATGAGTTTGACATAACTGGTGAGTCGACTCAAGGGTGATGGCTAGTGCTTTTGAGACCCTAAGAATGTTGGCTTGTGATATTGAGATCCCGAGATGTTGGTTAAGTATTGTGATCATTGTAAATCACGAATGTCTAGAATAGAATTGGGTTTGTATTGTTTAAGGATGGCTTCATTTCTGAGTGGTATATTGCCTCTACCACCTCAGAACGAGATGTATGTTGACCCTTCCATAGGATAGCAAGGAGACTATCTGTGGGTACTGGGTAGTGCCGAGACTTAGCTGGGAGTCATGTATTGTGGCTAGATGATTCGAGTGTCCCTTGACGGTGATGTTATGTTGGGTAGCGAAATTGTCGGAAAATGTAATCGGGGGCTTGGTTAGAAATTGTTTAGTCGAGTGATGACTCAAACTAGTAAGACAGTTAGTATGCTATGGGTAAGTGGATTTGGCTAGAGAATGTTGTGGCTTAGAACATCTGAATGTTGACTTCGATTGGTTGAATGTAAATCAATTGTGGCTAATACAAAGTTGGTTGCGTAGCTGAAGTTTTGGAAATATTGTCGGTGAATCAAAGGAATATTAGAGATTTGTGCTTTGACCCTAAGGTGTAATAGATGTTAATCTATCTTGATCACCAAAGGGATAGTCGTTGCATATGTGTATGTATGCTGAGGAATTAAGTTGTACTAGAAAAGTAACAAGCGGCGAATCGAAATATTTATGTTGCGTAGAGAATGGTTAATTGATACATAAATTATCGGATCGAATGGGATGAACTACTCAACCATTGTTGCATGAGATTAAGAATGCCCGTAAGATAGTTTGATGATTGAGAAACGAATGGGAACGAGAAATTGCAAACGTGTTGGATAATATCGGTATAGGTGATTGTTGGTTGGGATACAGATTGTTGGCTTATGACTTAGTGGTATGACTTCGTCATACAGACCGAATAGTATGATTCCATAGTTATGTTAAGACTATCGGAACCGATGACCCTTGAATAGTTAGCCTTGGCTTATGGGTTCGTGTGAGTACAAAGGGTTTAAAATAGAAATTGAATCATTGAGAATTTACTTGATGGATTATTAGAACGATGAGAATCGTATGTCGGGTTGGAATTTGACCGTAATGTTGATAGATCGATCTTAGTCGATCGTTGGGTAAGTCTAGAGTGAGCCTCTGTGGGAATTATTTCCTTGAGGAAGACACTAGATAGATAGACTTGACCCTAGAAACCGTGGCCTACATGACAAATTGTTGGCATAACCGACAATGGCGAATAGTTATTCAGACAGAGTCGATACCCATAGGTTTGGATAGAGTTCCTTAGAACTGTTGGTTGCTTGTTGGCTTTAAGAATAAGAAACTAGTATAACCCTAGTAGCCGTCCACTCTAGGGAAGTTACCTGAATGATTAAGTTTAGCTGTCAGTGTAGCTAATCTTAGAGATTGACTGAATAATTGGTGACCATTGGAGACCCATAGGATGACCGTATGGCATTGAATGAGAGAATGTGATAATGAGTATTGACCTAAGGGAATGTATGCTTCAACTTGTATCTTCAGAGATGTTTGACCCTTGAGGATTATATGTCGGCTATAAGTGGGAATTGCAATCGTAAGGTAAGACTTGAGTGTACCTATAGTCGGGTAGCTAAGTAACCTTGAATGTTGCATAGAATTATATCCTAACTCGGGTAATCGATAGCACAAAACATTCTAACAGGTACTAATAAAATCACACAACAAGAAGGAAAATGATAGAAAGAAGAAGAAGAAAAAGGCAGACCTGCTAACCCATCACCCGTAGCATCGGCTCCTCGACCGTCAATGCAAAAGTCCTGCCCCTCTAGGGTATATCCCTCTGATGGTACAAGGCATGATGTTGTACCACAGGTAGCCTAGCTCCATCTTTCTGAACCCGTGCTTCATCCAATAGAGGTGCGGTGGGGCAATCCCTCATTTGGTGAGCAGCAGATCCATAAATTAGACACACCTTCAATCTATAAGAGTCTAACATGTCCTATGCTAATTGCAAACAAATAAATATTAAGGATATTAGAGGTGATAAGCCACAAACTAATCTAGAATATAATCTGGTAATTATACTATCGTGCTAAAAAATTATATTATACTATCCTTGGTCCCATATTCACGGTGTATAGATCTAAATTTATGTTGTTCAGAATAACCGCCTTGCAAGCTAGCATAGCTGCAAGGATCCCAACTCCATAACTAAGATGCATATATCCAAAAACATGCGATCGAAAATTTTCCTCGCCAGCTAATATGGTCGCGGTAAACTCTAGACACCATAACCAAGATGGACGGTTACAATCTTCACTGCCTTGCCTAGTATATACTACCAGAATGCCACCTTGATATAGTCCATGAACTCGTCTTGACACAATTCAAGTCAACAACGAACACCAAGAATCAATTTCAATAACGAATAAGGAGTAGTAGACAAAAATAAGTGGAAATGAATTTCGGGATATGGTTTATAATAAGATTCTCATGGGTCGTCCAAGGAATCTCTCAAGAAGTCCTAACTGTGATTGAGCATTCTCTTATCATAATATCCTATTTTCTATATCTTATTGCAGGCTCGTAGTAGAACAACTAAGTCGTTGCACTACCACGACATCGCTCTATTGCGATAATGGACCTATATGGGCCACCACTAAAAATGTTTCATGACCCGCACCCAGTATAGGGGTACGAATAGTGAACAACATCCAGCCTACGCCGCAGCATCGGCGGTAGAATGCTATCTAGATCACTAATTATCAATCTCACACAATAATATCATATACCTTTCTTAGATCTCAACTCCAAATGGAGGAACAATCTAAGGCATGATAAGATATCAAAGAAGTCTAATAAATACAATGTCTAAAACATCAACAACTTCTAAATACATTATCAATATCCAAATCTCAAATATAATAACAAAGTCTTCATTATATATATATATATATATATATATATATATATATATATATATATATATAAAATATATATATGCCAAGAATTCTAACAATGAATCTATCACAAAGCTATAATAGTAACGAAGCCCCTCGGTAATCACTCCTATGCATCAGGACCCATGGTTGCTATCCCCTCATCGGCTCTGTAGAATATGGGACAAAAGTTTCCTAAACAGTCATCTAAAAAAATATATCCAGTCAGGATAGAATGAGCACACCTCTTCTAGCAATTCTAATTAAACGGCAAAGACTATAAAACAATTATAGTAAGTAATACTGGATGAGCAGGAAAAGAATGAGTCAGGAAATGTAATAGAACAACTAATTAAAGTACAAGAAAAGTGAATATGGTGAAACTAAAAATATGGCAATAAAGATTGTAAATAAAGATAACTAAACTAGAACATATGTGATGTTAGTCCAGCAAGTATAATATGAATCCAGCAAGAAAGCAATAAACTAGTATGTTTTGAAATACCGCTTTCGATAATCTAAAAAAATATATCCAGTCAGGATAGAATGAGCACACCTCTTCTAGCAATTCTAATTAAACGGCAAAGACTATAAAACAATTATAGTAAGTAATACTGGATGAGCAGGAAAAGAATGAGTCAGGAAATGTAATAGAACAACTAATTAAAGTACAAGAAAAGTGAATATGGTGAAACTAAAAATATGGTAATAAAGACTGTAAATAAAGATAACTAAACTAGTACATATGTGATGTTAGTCTAGCAAGTATAATATGAATCCAGCAAGAAAGCACTAAACTAGTATGTTTTGAAATACCGCTCTCGATATGTTAACTGCTAGGGATAAATACGGTACATCGCACACTTGTTAAGTTTACGACTTCTATCTTTCAAGATTAGACTAGTTAAGATGATTCCGACATTTTTAGAATGTTTACATGTCTACTCGAGTATTTTTCTGCCCCGAATAGTACAAGTAAATCCATATCCCGACACGTAAATCAAGTACATGTCCAGCCAGAAAGTAAGTGATGCTAGTAGGTGATTCCAGTATGTGATTCCAATGGGTAATTCCAAAAATAGAGGCCATATAGGTAATGCTGGACCAATGATTAGATCGTATTTTTGAATATGGTTAATCAACTAAATTTAACATAATTATGTCACTAGTATTCATTTACTCACTATCATGTTGCTACTTAAACTTAACATTATCCTAATTGTCCTATATCATATTGCTATGCTTGTATCGTACTGCAACATATTTTGCTCGCCTAACATGTATTTGTAGACATGCGGTAAGCATGATCTAACATGATTAAACCAGGACATCGGGCAATGAAGAATGAATGATGGACCAAAGACGACGTCATACAAAAAGATTTCTCTGAACCGCCTAGCGACCTATCTGGGGCCTCGTATCGTATTCAGATTTCCAGATTTGCTTATCTTTGGACGACTGCTGCCAAAGAAAAAGACATCTTCAGGACTGCTCAAATATCAGAAGAAAGGCGTCATCAAAGGGCTCTTAGTTTTCCTACTTGTTCCAAGTCTGTAATCTTCAATTTATTGAGTCTAGGAGAATATGTACGTTGAGTCGCACTGAGTCATCTCAACCCCTAGACATATCTCTCCAAGCTCTATCATACAAACATACCAATTCGTGAACCAAGCCCAAGCTCCACAAAGCCCAAAAGCCCAAAGGCCATTCTGCCACCTAGGAGGCAGAGTTCGGGCCGAACTTCGTCCCCACACAGAGTTCAGGCCGAACTCTATCCCATGATTTCCAGGAACTGATTTTTAGGGCCTGCTTGGTACAAGCTGTCCAACGTTCAAAAATTTGAATTTTTAGGGTAGAATTCGGGCCGAACTCTGCCTCCCCAGAGTTGTATAAATAAGGCTTGATTTCTCTCATTTTATATCATCTTTCTATCTCTCACCTTCAAATATTCAGGCCTTCTATGCTCTACTACTCTAAGCCTTATTCTTCCATATCTCCTAAGCCACAACTCTCCTTAGCACAAGGTGCTCAGTGCGATATCAGCTAGAAGTTGTGTGCAAGAGTGAAAGAAAAGTTACTTGGACAATTTCATGTTTTGCCACTTGCGAATCTGTAAGAAGTTGGCGTGCTCTTCTGAGTAAAGGCATGTGGTCGTACACTATTTCATAAATAGTAGATTTCAATTCTGAGCTAGATTTTTCAGGCCTGGATAAGTCCTCAATGAGAGAAACTAGGTTAAAACTGCTGTGTTTGCGTATGCTCTTCTGATCTTTATTTACTTTCACATTTCTCTCTGATTTATTTACTATCTTGATAGTTATTTTGTGGAGGTGATATAGAGTTAATTTTTATTTTGTGATTATTGACACAAACTTTATTTACCTCCCTCTAGAGTTGCCTACACGTTATTTCATGTAAGATACATGTGTCACAAGTAAATGAATCCAAAAAACTAATTTGTGTCATGTCAGAGAATCAGATAATACTATACTAAAAGCTGAATTACAATAATTATCAAATAATGAAAACTATCAAAGAATATGCTCGCCTGCGGTCCTGAGCAGTAAATGTGGATCCAACTCCAAACTGATGTCACATAAACCTATATATGAGATATACAGAGTTACTTGGTGTTCTAGAGTAAACAATATATTTAAATGCATTAATTATATGCTTCTAGGCCCTTTCTAGGTCATAGAAATCAAACTAGATCAATGCTAGTCAATCTAAGTCAAAAGTAGTCAATCTAGGTCAACTCTAGGTCAAACTAGTCCAACTTGGTCAAATTAACTCAAACCTAAGTTCACCTATTCCCAACCAAGATACATTACCTATACTAGGTAATCCTTACCCTAACATTAGGTAATTACCTATACTAGATATTTACCTTACCCTAGCGTATAGGTATTATCCTATTACCTATATTAGATAATTCTTACCTAGATAATCCTATAGTTCATTACCTAGCTTGATTAGGCATACGTAAACCCTTTACTTACTCATACCTATTAGGCACTACATTACCTGCTCAATGCCTTATCCTATTACACTATCTACACTCTTATCTCTCATCCAGCTCTCTCACATACACATAGGTGACACCAATACACCCTTGGGCATTGGCCTATGGCCTGCATAGGACATACATTCCACACCAAGGCATGTACTGGCCAAGCAACACCCTTACACAGGACTTGCCAACTCTTCCAAGACTGATACCTGGTTCACTTTCCTAGACTTACACTTCTACTAATAAATACTTGATACCTATGTATCTAAGTGTATCCACACTCACATGTATGGGAGTATCATATATACATCCTTGTACTGACACCTATGTATCAAAGTGTATCCACACTCTCAATCCTCCCTTCATTAGCTACCTGTTTTCCTAAACAACAGTTCACATTGTTGTTGACTAATCTACTTTTCCCCTTACATCTTGCACTCTACACGTCCCTTCAACTGAACCGACTGGATTTCCCCTATACCTTACATTACCTATACTGCTGCTGTTCTTCCCTGCATAGATTTGTTCACCACCCTCTAAAATTCGATTGATACCAAGATCAGTCCCAACTGATGCCGGCATCAATCCAAGTATGATTCCAAGCATCAGTCCAAATATTCCCATTACTTTCTTACAAATCCTATTTTTCCTCTCTACATCACAGTTAACAACTATAAGTTATGCTAATTAGCTCGATACCCCACTGCCCCAATCAAGATGCTGCTATGCTGCCTTAATAGCCCAAGCCTATTTCATATAGCTTCTGCTATAGGGTGAGCTACTGCTCTACCTAGCCCGAGTCCATTCTAAAGGTGTTGCTTTCCAATAAAATATAGCAAGCTGCTATAATGCAGCACTGAAGTTGCTACTATAATACGAGCCTATCGCCTAGAATCAGTTAATTGATAACATATATGCCCCCCCTTACATAACTTATACCTATTAAATAAGATGATCGATACATGTTAAACTAGATGACTGATACTTTTTCCTATATATGACTATACATTTTCCTATATATGACTAATACATTTCCCTTCTTACTCTTTTCAATAGTTAGCTATACTCTACTCCGCATACCTCTAACACACCATAGTATACAAATATCAGTCCATACTTCTCACCCAATCTCTAATAAAAATACACACACATAACATATATGTGGAGACACACACACACATTCATATAAAATGATCACACACAAACTACTATCAGTTCACCCATTTACTCTCCTACTAACACAACATACATATATATATAGACACCCTCACATATATCAAAACAACTCATCCTCTCTCAATTCTAAAAATAGTCCACAATGTCCCCTACTTGGAAATGTGCATAACTAATTATATATATGAGTGTATATATATAATAAGCAATCTAATTACCAAGCCTGATTAGAACAAGGGTCCATATGAAATTTAGAGCCACGTGTGTCCAATGGACAATTTGTCAAATAGTTGGCGTGCGTATCGGGATATGTTGAGATACGCCCATGATACGCACTCTAAATGGATCCAAACTTGACCCTAAACATACCCACATGTTCTAAATCACAAATAGGTCCTAACAAACCTACTCACAAACACTAGAAATGCCATTCTCGGATTTCCCCTAAAATGGGTCAAAATATCAAAGGAAAAAATCTCCAAATGAGAGAAGAAGAGTCAAAACTCCTCTCCACGGGTAGTCCTAATGCATGAAATTTCCTATTTGATGCCTCTACACTATTTATCACAAATTAAATGGTTTATATTATATTTTACCAATTGGAGATGGATTTCCAATGAAATGGCTCCAAGATACCAAAGCTCCCAAGCTCCAAGTGTTCCTACCTCCAATGCTTTGCTTCTAGTTTCTTCTACTCTCCATGGGAAAGAGAATGGAACAAATTCGGGCTATTTTGGATGAGTTTTGGTAGTAGAAATAATTTGAAGAAAGTTTTTAAATTAGATTTAGGGTTTTGAATGAAAGGATGATGAAGAAGAAGATGTCTTCTTAAGTATGAAGAGGTGGCTGGTCATAATGTTAGGATTGGGGTTTTTTGCAAGGAAGAAAAGTCCATTAAGTCCCTCTCTTTAGTCATGACAAGTTTAGATAAAAAGCCATACTCCCTAATTAGGTGTTTAGCCTAACTTCCTTATTAATCTTGCTAGTCTAACTAGAGACTAACCAAAGTTTAATTAGGCTAGTCCTAATCATTTAATTAGGTGGACATGACAAGTTGGTTTAGGTCCTCTAGGGTCACTAACAACTATTCTAACTAATGGCTAACCACTAACCATATACAATAATATAGCGTATACACTATATTTAATTATTACAAATAATTAATCCAAAAATATAATTACTAGTTTTTTAAAATAGATTTATCACTAAAAATATAATTTGAATACCATTATTCACAATAATAATAAGAAATAGAAAAAAGTAAAAAATATCCATCTTCTGGAAAAGTGGTGGTGACAGTACAAGTCTAATTTGGACTTGTACAAGGCAAGTATGTGCATTTACTAATTCTTTTAAGACAACGAGTTGAAATTAAACAATACAGAGAGTTGAAAATGTTGAATAGGAATAAAATATACTTTTCATTGATAAAACTTGCAAAGTATGTGTAAGATCATTTTTACATTACATATGCCGTTATGGCTGCATTCTTTGAAACACAAAAGAAAAACTTTCGGCAAGCTGCCATGAAATAATCCTTGTCGTTCCATACATTCATGCCCCTTTATACATTTGAACAAAAAGCCTTCGATCTAAATTCACTACAAGAAAAATGTCGATTCTTGACGGATTATAAATTGATGGTCATAAAAAACCGTCAAGAAAATGGCTTATCTTGACGGATTTAGCAGTACGTCAAGAAATGCCTTATTTTATATTAATTTAGCAATCATACAGCATAATTGTTGACGGTTTTAGAGGATCCGTCAAGAAACATCCTTTTATTTAGTGACGGTTCGGTAATAACCGTCAACTAATATATGCCTAAAAAAATTGGCACGATTCGTTCAGCTACCATTTTGGTTATTTTTTTAAAATTTGATATATGTTGACGGGTTGTCTTTCAATCCCATTTTCTTTATTTTCCGATTCTTTCCTCTCCGCTCTATTTCTCTACGAGCAGATGGAGAAGGAGATCCCAAACCAACAAACCCTTCTTCCTTCTTTCTATCAGCTTCCTCCTCTTCCTTCTCCTTTCCCTCTTCCTCTCCTCTTGTTCTTCTATCTACCTTCAAATACTGTCCTCTCCCAAATCCAGGGTTTCTTGATCCACCTTATCTGACCCATCTAAGCTCTTTTCTTCCAGATCTATGGTTTACTTCATCCATCGATGAACGTGACCGCTGTCGACGTAACCTCCGACCCGTATGCTGTCGTCGCCAAGTGGATGAGCACTACCTCGTCCGCTCGCTGGTCGATCCAGAGATAGGTCATCCATGCCGATCGGATGAGTTCGATCCTTCATCCCACGTCTCCTGGAGCTCAAGGTCTGTGTAAATTTTTTCTTTTATTATAATTTCCCTGATCTTTGCATTTTTGTTAGATAATTCATGGAACCATAGGTGAGAAATTAGTGAATAATTTAAATTTGTAGTCTTAATTTTTGTCTTGGAAGAATGGTTTTTATGGGAAATGATCTATTGAATTGTGAATTTGGGAATGATTGGTTAGTGTTTGTGAAAATGTCCCTTAGGACTTGATAATTTCTTCCATTATTGTGGAAAATGATCTACTGGTTAGTGTTTGTAAAAATGTTCCTTCTGGTTTGATTCATTTTGGAGTTTTTGTAGATCCCGGGTAGAAATTTTGGAGATTCGAGCTAGTCATCTATCATGTATAGGACTATTGAACATGGTTGCTATTGAAAATCGATTGCGTACAAATTTTTTGAAGCAGCTAAGTCTGTTTATCTTGATTGATATTTGTTGTCATTTAGAGATTTTTTAGGATTTTTGTATTGAATATGATATCACATTTTCTATTTTTTATTTATTTATCCTACTATTGTTGTAACACATCTCTTGAACATATTGGTGACTCGGGGGACACAACTGAAGCAGTTTCATCAAACTAGAAGATTGCCATTTAAAGGTTCACTATTTTATTTTGCTTTTTTAATTAAAATGAAACCAATGCTATAATTGTAAAACAGACATAATGTTGGGCTTCTTCATTCTATATGTACAATTAGAAAGCAATCACGAAGAGGACTCAGCCTACGTCAATGCAACAAACTGCTACAAGAAAAATTCAAATTTTGTATTGAATATAAGACTGTCTACCAAAATTTTTATTAAGTAAACAAACAATTTAAATATTAGATGTAATTCATGTGCTAGGAGGCTACTACACTTCCATTTTCATTTCTGCACAAGCCTTGAGTATATTTGTTTATTCTAGGGCTTACATTCCAATCTTGTGACTCACATTTTCATACAACTTGCTGAAGTTCTGACCCACAGTATATGTGTCATAAAACTAGCATATCCTTCGACACTAGACAAATTATGTGACTACTTGGTGTGGACAGGTTTTAGACATTAGACAAATTATAGGAAGAAATTAAACTATTGTGATGTGTTCGGTTCTCTGAATTTTGACCCGTTTCTAACTTTCCATAGTACATCAACTAGGGCAATTTATGCTGCCTCTTGTTATCAGTCTATTAGGATGGATTAAAGGTATACTTCTAATGCATGCATTTAGCAACTTACATGAAAATTGAGATATCATATGGCTCAATTTATTTTTTGCATCCTTCTTTTCTTGTTTTTTCCTTAATTGGTAAAGTATGGTGCATCAATTGGCTGTTATATATAAATTTTTGGCACCTATTGTTCTTGAAAGCCATTTTTGTCTGAAGTGTTTTTCCACATTGCTCAATGTTAAATATTACTTGTTTTGATGCTACAATTTTTCTAGTATCCTAGATACAAGACTAGGAATGTGCTGCACAAACAAGATGCACCAGAAAGCCCTCACACTTCTCGCTGATGAGCAGATCCATTTTATTAATTAGTTGTCTAATTGGCATCATTTGAAAAAGTAAATAAGATTTTGGTTTTCAGAGGTTGGTTTATACCTAAGAGTACCTGTGTTGTTTAAACCAATTAATACATAGTAGTGTTTTTAATATTTATAATTTGGATTATATTATTCATGATTAACTTTCTATATATTTTATGTTGTGATATATAATTATTTCCTCTATGGGACATAGTTGAAAGCACAACGATAATCAAACCTTGAGTATAATATTAACAATAGAGATTTATGCTTATTTCGTCTATGATGCATAGTTGAAAACCTTATTTCCTCTATATATATTATGTTGTGATTTATGCTTATTTTCTTATGATATTTAGTCCTTACCAAGGATGGCGTCCATGAGATAGTAAGATACTCCCTCTTTTATAAGACTCTTGTGAAGTTTCTGTTAGGCATTTTTGGTGAAACTCTTACTACGTCCAAATGAAATTCTTTTTTTTTTCTTCTTCTTCATGCCATTGTTCTTTCAAGATATTAACTCTTATCAATAGACTTCATTGCTATCAAGAACTTGCTCGCAACCTGAGTTTGTCAATGCATTAAATTGAATATTGTTGGGACTTTTGCTCGTAGTCTGAAGCTTGTTTTTTCTTATTTTATGTTTCTTCTTTCCTAGTGGGAAGTTTCTATTGTTTTAGGAACTAATAGCCTACATTAAGAGGAAGTTCAAGATTTTACACTTTATTTCTCTTTTGCATCTCCAGCTAGTATTTGTTTGAACGTATTTGGCCCATCTTCTGTGCATTAGGCACCGAATGCACAGAATGCCAAGGTAGATATTGATAGATGGAAGGAAAGAAAAGAGATCTGAATCATGGTTTCTTTTTCTGTTTGGGGGAGGAAATTGCAGGTGCAAGCATGGTTACTTCCATGTTGTGAACAATGACAACACCTACTGGGAGATGCATGTCATCTGAGGAAGTGGCAATCCGACAAGCATACAAGAAAAAAGTATGAGGTCTTTTGTTTACCCTTTGTTATCATTAAAATTAGGTCTCTGGTTCCACCATATTGCAAATTTGAGTTATACTCTGTTCATTTTATGTAAAATTAGGATGTTGCAAGCAATAAAGATGTCAAATGGAATTCTCAAGAAAAACTTATTGACCACTCATTTTAAGATGCAGTAACTGAAATAAAATAACAAATATGGTCCATTTTTTATTGTTATAATATGTTTGTTCATTTGTTAAATATGGTATACTCTTGTTTATCAATTGAGATAAGGATACAATTTGGTCTTATTTAATCTTTGAACATTCTGACATATCAATTAAAATTCTTAGTTTCATATCCTTTTAATATTTAGGAATTAAGAAATATTACTATTTCTTTTATTCTTGCAGTAATAATCAATCTAAAAGAGAGTTATGAACAAGCTGTAACACCCAATTTTCCAGAGGAGGGTAATTTTTTTTAATTTTGTAATTATAATTAGTATTTAATAATATTTATTTCATATTATGAATTTTAGTGATTTTTAATTATTTTTAAACTATTTAAATATATGACTTGTGATTTTTGGTGATTTACTAGCGAATAGTAGAGACTACCTACCCTAGAGCCTAGCTATGTGATTAGGGTATTTTTGACATTTTAGGGTTATTTGAATTTATTATAATTTATTTGAATTTATGGGAATTTTTAGGAATTATTTTGGAATTGTTTGGACTAGGTTGACTTTGACTAGTTTTGACCCTTGTAGACCAACCTAGAAGCTAACCCTAGTTAGTATGGACTTGGTTAGGATATATGACTCTAGTCTAACCTAGCCTAATCTTTGGTTTAGTCATTAGAACCTAATTAGTAGTAGAAATTAGAAAGCCATAAGTCATGGCTTATGATTTAGAGTCCTTATTAATCAAATCAAACCATAGCTTTGTAGGTTGGCCCAAAGCCCAAGACATTGCAAAACCCTAAGCCCTAGACTCACTTGGCCAGCCACCCTATCCTCATTGGGATCACCACCCTATAAATACCCTCCTAAAATCTAGGGCTAGCCTCCTTTCCCTAGGAAAATTATTTCAAGAAGAAAGAGGTGAGTTCCCATCCTTCTAAATTCATATAAAATCCATTTTAGGTCATATTTCCCCCAAACTAGTTGCATTAGATTCTAATATTATTGTTCTTGCTGTTATTGGAACCTTGGTTCAGTTTGAGGATGTTTTGATTTGATTGGGGCATTAAGAGAGGAGCTCACAAAGAGGATTTTTTTTCATTAAAAGTTCATCAAGAGGTAACTCTCTTAGTACTCCATGAAATTTTGATTTGTCTTCATGATTAGGAAGCCCTAAGGGTCCCCTAAGTGCCAGTATAAGTTTTGTGTCAGGTATCATTGGTTTTGTGTCCGTTTTGGACACGTATCTGTGTCCCTACACTGGTGTTTGTGAAAATGCCACAAAAGGGCTGTTGGTGTTATTTTCGATTTATTTTTGAATATGAATATTAGTTTTAATCTTGCTCATTTTGTCCTGTTCTCGTGTGGTAGTGTTCGTGTTGTTTCGTGTCGGATTCATCACTTGGACACGCGCGTGCACACGCTCGTGCGCGTGCTACAGTGTTCCCCTGCCACTCGGGTGTCCTAGCGGACACGACACGACACTATTTAGGATGAAATTTTGGTGATACTTAGGACACTTGTCTGACATGACTCAGACCAATTTTTAGCTCATCTTATCGAGCGGATTGGGAGAAATCCCACCCGCACCGATTTCACATTGCACGTCGCACTGTAGAAAACACGTACTGATACGGCATTGTAGTGTCGGACACGACACATTAGGACACTGTGCAGGTCGACCTAGACCTAGCCCTAGTATAGGGGTACACGTGTGCACGAGCACGTGGCCTAACACATGCTGTGTTGTGTGCACGACACGCGTGCACACGTGCACGAGGAACAGCTCATTGTACACTGTTTTGTAAACTGTTTTGAATGGACACGTTTGTGTCCACTAGGGTAGACACAAACCACTTGAGTGACACATACACCAAGTGTATCCATGTTACCAACCACTGTTTTGGCTTTTAGATAAATTTTTGATGATTACTTCTCCTTAACCCTATGTTAACTGATACTCGAATTCCCTGTTATATTTCCAGTTTTCTAAAATGAGTTTTGTCATCAATTTAATCCAGTATATGCTGTTAATTACATGAATTGAAACCCTAATGTGGTACCCCTATGTGTTTTCTAAGTGTGTGTCAAAAATTGTATGAGTTGGTGTTAGTTTGGTTCATTTTTCTGTGAATGCCACTATGGGACTGAAAACTGTATGGGGGGAATACTATGAACTGATTTCCTTTTTCCTTGTTATAATGTGTTCTTCAATTTATGAAGGGAAAACCTGGGTTTGATGATTTAACTGAGAATGAACTTGGGTTGTGTGGTGATTAATTGATTAAGTAATATGACTTGGGTGTTATTTTTCCATGTGGCATAACCTGGAAATGTTAGGAGTGATAGCTAATCTAAGAATTAGTTTTTGATTGAAAATCTTAGATTCATGAGTGTTGGGGCTTACATGTATTAACTGTTTGCTTGACTGAAACCTGAGGATTCACCACACACACGTTTTTCACTCATGTACACATGTAACCCTCACACGCAAATCTGAGATTGTTGGGGGTCAATGAATTGATTCCTTTCTTTATTGAGTTTTTTGATATTGAAATCTGAGATTGAACTGAGAATTTGAAATCTGGAAATGTGACTGGTCCCTTGGGTTTTGTTGTGAAGCTAAGATGATTTGCCATGTAGTATTAATCTGGGAATTAGTTTGCTTAACTGAGTGTTGGTTCACTGTTTTACACTCCTATTCACTCACTATTTTTTCTGTACACACACACACTTCCTCTCTCTCTTCACTGATTTTAATTCCTGCACACTCGTTTACACACACACACACACTGTTTGAATGTTTGCACTGTTTTCCAGATTTGCCCACCTAGTTATATGCACATTGCTTCATGTATGCCTCAATATATAGCACACACACACAGCTACACTCATACCCACACACACACAAAGTCCTGTTGCACACTGCTCTCACATTGCACTCTCCTGCCTACACACACAGGCCTTCCCTCTCTCTATAGGCACATGTATGTATATATTAGATATGAATATCTATATGTGGAGTGTGCAATGTTTTATGTATAATGTGTATACATATGTACTATGTGTGATGTATATCTATAAGTATAGTACTTAGCCTAGATATATATATAAATATGTGGTGTCCTAATGAACTGTATTATGGGCTATGTAAGGTGTTAAATCAATAGGTGTAATGATGATGGTGTAGACTTGTAAATGTATTCTAGTAATAGCTACTAGCTATGTTGAGATATGGCTAGTATAGGCTTGCATAGCCTTGTTATGGTTGTGCTAGCTAGTGTAGACTGAATAGCCTAGTTTAGACTTAATTAGACTTGGTTGACCTAGTTTGACTTCTAGGGTTGACCAGAGTTGACCAAGAGTTAACTTTGGCCTAGATTGACCTAGAATTATGTAGAATGCATAGTAGGACTTCATTTTACCATTTTGGACTTGTTGTGACTTGTGCTGTTCTAATAAGGAGCCAAACACCACTCCTCGGACAGTACTTTCATATCGACACTCAGATACCAGGCGAGTACATTCTCTGATCGTTTCATACTTGTCACGACTTAAATTCTCGCTCTAGATTACTTTTACTTGATGCTGTCACGTTATCATCACGGATTGGTACTATACGGATCTCTTCTTGGGATGTTACCTCCTTAGCGGGCGCATCAGATACTTTATGACATGTGTTTCATGTACATCATGTATTTGTTGCTTCTGCGTTATTCATGTACACTCATGTTCTCTCATGTTCTTTCATGTACGATCATGTACTCTCATGTTCTTTCATGAACGCTCATGTTTCCTCATGTGTTTCTTGTATAACCAAAACATCATGTCCGTAACGTAACTTGAACAGATCCTTGTGTATTGATTATGGATAGGGGTGAGTATAAATGGTTATGTGATTTACCCATCATGTTCACTCTGTTACTTCCATGTTTTATCATATACAACCTAAGCCAATTACATGCCATATCATACTCTAAATCACTAGTCACTTACAGTTCTTACTTATTATGTATATATTTCCAGTTATCAAATATCTTTTCTGTTTTCATGTACATCTTCTTACAGCGTTTCATGTATCTTACTCTATTGCTTGCTTTATATTTCTTGACATGATATGAACTGCATGAGATGTATTGTGCTCGCTCCTGTCCTTACTGGACCTGTTAAAAATATTACAGAGGACGAGGAGGAGGCTGGTCTGGATACTTACTACGGGGCAGCCTTAGATGACACCTGTGAGCGGGACCCTCAGGAGGACCCAGCTCTAGCTGAGGATATCACCCCGATTGCCTAGACTAGATTAGTTAGGCTATCTATCTTTTATGTAGCCTTGAGGCATGTTTTAGCTAGACTATATGGGAGTTCAGAGTTGTATATATTCTTTCATTCTGTATCTGAGACCATGTACTTCTGGATATTGCTGGGATTATCTTAGACTACTTTTCATCTATTTGTTTCCTTGAGTTCTATTTCATATCGTGCTATCTCGTCCTTAGTTGTGATTGAGTTTATTACTGCCATGTCACCCCTATTTGGGGAGTATAAACTGTTTAGAGTTATATTGCTAGATGATTGTTGACCTAGGACAACGTTCTACCGCCGACACTGCGGCGTAGGCTGGACGTACCCACGTCTCGTACCCTTACTCTAGGGTGCGGGTCGTGACACGTTTTTAGTGGTGGCCCATGCAGGTCGAGACTAGAAGTGTAGTGGTATTCGAATTAGAGTATCACTACAGCCTGCAGTAGGATATAGGACATTAATTTTAAGGTACTCAATCACTTTAGGAAAAATTCTTTTATTGCCATCCGAATCCTTATTGTCAGCTGATACTTTGAATTTTAACTGTCCGCCTTTGTTATATCGCTTCTTTCTCAGAAATTGATACTCTTGTTTGTCTATCTTCAGGATGGTAGAGACTCGATCGCAGCGTGCCATTCCTGAGGATGCTATAGAGGGGACTGCTACATCTCAGCCAGTACAGCGGGGCCAGGGGACTGCAGCTCCTGCCACCTCTACTCGTATTGAGACCTCGGCAGTAGCAGCAGGGGGTATGCTTCCACCGGCGCGGAGGCAGGACCCGGTCATCCCAAAGTATCCTTTCCAGCAGCCGCCACCTACAGGACACGTGGATGCAGCGCAGATGTTCGCATACTTCCAGCAGTTCATGGACCGGCAGCAGGCTCGACAGGACAGAAGCATGGAGCTGGCCATTACGACAGTCGCAGCTCGACCAGTAGTCCAGCAGCCGAAGACACCGGGGATCGAGCAGTTTCAGAAGATGAGCCCCAGAGACTTTCTGGGGACGGAGGGGATCCTATATGCCGATGAGTGGATCGAGCATATAGAGGAGATCTTCCGCTTGGCCAGGATACCAACAGATCTTCAGATCGAGGCCGCAGCTAGCCGGATGCGAGATCTTGCTCGCACCTGGTATCAGTCAGACCCCAGGGTGAGGGTAGCTGGGCAGACTTGGAAGCAGTTCAAGGGCTTCTTCAAGAAGAAGTTCTTCCCAGATTCAGCACTCAGAGCCTTGGAGACGCAGTTCGAGAGCCTAGTCTAGGGGAGTCTTTCAGTGGAGGAGTATGTGTGGGAGTTTGGCCGCCTCAGCAGGTTTATGGAGGGCTTGAGCGAGACGACGAAGGCCCAGAGGTTCCGGAAGGGTCTAGTCAAGGAGGTCAAGTCCTTGACCAAGGGCAACCGGGATGCTACGTTCGAGGAGATGTTGTCGGGAGCCTTATTGGCAGAGGATGATCTTGAGCTTATGCTCAAGATGGGACGAGACCCAGTTGGGGGCAGCAGCAGCGGAGGCCAGGCCAAGAGGCCTCACCTTCAGCACCAGCAGCCAAGGCAGTTCCAGCCGCAGCCGTTCCAGCAGAGACAGCAGCAGCAGCAGAGATAGCAGCATGTTATCTTTTGCCCCTTCTGTAAGAAACCAGGGCACGATTGGGGTGAATGCCGGCTGAAGCTAGGCAAGTGCCTACTCTGCGGATCGTCAGATCATCAGTTGAGAGAGTGTCCCAAGTCTGCGGGACGGACAGCTCAGGGAGCAGGAGCTAGGGCTCCGGCAGGACAACAGAGAGGACCAGCATTGCAGACTCAGCAACAGAGGTTCGTACAGCATCAGCAGCAGGCCAGGGGAGGCCAGCAAGGGCGAGCTTACGCCATGACACTTGAGGATGCTCAGGCAGTAGGAGAGGTGCTTGCAGGTTCTGATCTTCTCGATTCTATTCTACCTTGTCTCATTATACCTATCCTGAAATTCTATTCCATCTATTTCTATATGTTTCCTCATTGTTGATAAGTTTGATCTGGTGTTTCATTATAATTTAATTTTCTTCTGAGATAAGTCGTATGGGCTGGGTCGCCTCGATTATAAGATTTTAGAATCCTCTAGGGTCATGCTAGCAGGCATAGTGAGGACATATAGTCGGATTATGGACGTATTTCTCGGGTTTGGGTATTTAAGGTTTTCGCTGTCAAACGCACGACAATGCAAAAATTTTAAATACCATGATTCTAGAGGTATGTGTCTTAGTCGAGGACTCTGTGATTATCGTAGCCATGCTCACTAGCACGACGAAGATTCTGAGTATCATGATTTTGGACAGACGCATATGATTATCTGACGGTATGTTTTAGACTTTGATTGTGGGGTGTATGACCTAGAAGGACTACTACCATTTTAATTTCGAGGATAAAATTTTTATAAGGTGGGTAGGATTGTAACACCCAGTTTTCCAGATGAGGGTAATTTTTTTAATTTGTAATTATAATTATTATTTAATGATATTTATTTCATATTATGATTTTTAGTGATTTTTAATTATTTTTAAACTATTTAAATATATGACTTGTGATTTTTGGTGATTTACTAGCGAACAGTAGAGACTACCTACCCTAGAGCCTAGCCATGTGATTAGGGTATTTTTGATATTTTTAGGGTTATTCGAATTTATTATAATTTATTTGAATTTATGGGAATTTTTAGGAATTATTTTGGAATTGTTTGGACTAGGTTGACTTTGACTAGTTTTGACCCTTGTAGACCAACCTAGAAGCTAACCCTAGTTAGTATGGACTTCGTTAGGATATATGACTCTAGTCAAACCTAGACTAATCTTTGGTTTAGTCATTAGAACCTAATTAGTAATAGAAATTAGAAAGCCATAAGTCATGGCTTATGATTTAGAGTCCTTATTAATCAAATCAGACCATAGTTTTGTAGGTTGGCCCAAAGCCCAAGACATTGCAAAACCCTAAGCCCTAGACTCATTTGGCCAGCCACTCTATCGTCATTGGGATCACCACCCTATAAATACCCTCCTAAAATCTTGGGCTGGCCTCCTTTCCCTAGGAAAATTATTTCAAGAAGAAAGAGGTGAGTTCCCATCCTTCTAAATTCATATAAAATCCATTTTAGGTCCTATTTCCCCCAAACTAGTTGCATTATATTCTAATATTATTGTTCTTGCTGTTATTGGGACCTTGGTTCAGTTTGAGGATGTTTTGATTTGATTGGGGCATTAAGAGAGGAGCTCACAAAGAGGATTTTTTTCATTGAAAGTTCATCAATAGGTAACTCTCTCAATACTCCATGAAATTTCGATTTGTCTTCATGATTAGGAAGCCCTAAGGGTCCCCTAAGTGCCAGTATAAGTTTCGTGTCAGGTATCATTGGTTTTGTGTCCATTTTGGACACGTATCTGTGTCCCTACACTGGTGTTTGTGAAAATGCCACAAAGGGGCTGTTGGTATTATTTTTGATTTATTTTTGAATAGGAATATTAGTTTTAATCTTGCTCATTGTGTCCTATTCTCGTGTGGTAGTGTTCGTGTCATTTCGTGTCGGATTCAGCACTTGGACACGCGCGTGCACACGCTCGCGCGCGAGCTACAGTGTTCCCCTGCCACTAGGGTGTCCTAACGGACACGACACGACACTATTTAGGATGAAATTTTGGTGACACTTAGGACACTTGTCTGACATGACTCAGACCAATTTTTAGCTCATCTTATCGAGCGGATTGGAAGAAATCCCACCCGCACCGATTTTACACTGCACGTCGCACTGTAGAAAACACGCACTGATACGGCGATGTAGCGTCGGATACGACACACTAGGACACTGTGCAGGTCGACCTAGACCTAGCCCTAGTATAGGGGTACACGTGTGCACGAGCACGTGGCCTAACACGTGCTGTGTTGTGTGTACGACACGCGTGCACACGTGCACGAGTAACAGCTCACTGTACACTGTTTTGTAAACTGTTTTGAATGGACATGTTTGTGTCCACTAGGGTGGACACAAACCACTTGAGTGACACATACACCAAGTGTATCCATGTTACCAACCACTGTTTTGGCTTTTAGATAAATTTTTGATGATTAATTCTCCTTAACCCTATGTTAACTGATACTCGAATTCCTTGTTATATTTCCAGTTTTCTAAAATGAGTTTTGTCATCAATTTAATCTAGTATATGCTATTAATTACATGAATTAAAACTCTAATGTGGTACCCCTATGTGTTTTCTAAGTGTGTGTCGAAAATTGTATGAGTTGGTGTTAGTTTGGTTCATTTTTCTGTGAATGCCACTATGGGACTGAAAACTGTGTGGGGAGAATACTATGAACTGATTTCCTTTTTCCTTGTTATAATGTGTTGTTCAATTTATGAAGGGAAAACCTGGGTTTGATGATTTAACTAAGAATGAACTTGGGTTGTGTGGTGATTAATTGATTAAGTAATATGACTTGGGTGTTATTTTTCCATGTGGTATAACCTGGAAATGTTAGGAGTGATAGCTAATCAAGGAATTAGTTTTTGATTGAAAATCCTAGATTCATGAGTGTTGGGGCGTACATGTATTAACTGTTTGCTTGACTGAAACCTGAGGATTCACCACACACACATTTTTCACTCATGTACACATGTAACCCTCACACGTAAATCTGAGATTGTTGGGGGTCAATGAATTGATACCTTTTTTTTACTGAGTTTTCTGATATTGAAATCTGAGATTGAACTGAGGATTTGAAATCTGGAAATGTGACTGGTCCCTTGGGTTTTGTTGTGAAGATAAGATGATTTGCCATGTAGTATTAATCTGGGAATTGGTTTGCTTAACTGAGTGTTGGTTCACTGTTTTACACTCCTATTCACTCACTGTTTTTCCTGCACACACACACACTTCCTCTCTCTCTTCACTAATTTTAATTCCTGCACACTGGTTTACACACACACACACACACACTGTTTGAATATTTGCACTGTTTTCCAGATTTGCCCACCTAGTTATATGCACATTGCTTCATGTATGCCTCAATGTATAGCACACACACAGCTACACTCATACACACACACATACAAAGTCCTGTTGCACACTGCTCTCACATTGCACTCTCCTGTCTACACACACAGGCCTTCCCTCTCTCTATAGGCACATGTATGTATATATTAGATATGAATATCTATATATGGAGTGTGCAATATTTTATGTATAATGTGTATACATATGTACTATGTGTGCTGTATATCTATAAGTATAGTACTTAGCCTAGATATATATATATATAAATATGTGGTGTCCTAATGTACTGTATTATGGGCTATGTAAGGTGTTAAATCAATAGGTGTAATGATGATGGTGTAGACTTGTAAATGTATTCTAGTAATGGCTACTAGCTATGTTGAGATATAGCTAGTATAGGCTTGCATAGCCTTGTTAGGGTTGTGATAGCTAGTGTAGACTGAATAACCTAGTTTAGACTTAATTAGACTTGGTTGACCTAGTTTGACTTCTAGGGTTGACTAGAGTTGACCAAGAGTTGACTTTCTCCTAGATTGACCTAGAATCATGTAGAATGCATAGTAGGACTTCATTTTACCATTTTGGACTTGTTGTGACTTGTGCTGTTCTGATTAGGAGCCAGACACCACTCCTCGGACAGTACTTTCATATCGGACACTCAGATACCAGGCGAGTACATTCTCTGATCATTTCATACTTGTCACAACTTATATTCTCGCTCTAGATTACTTTTACTTGATGCTGTCACGTTATCATCACGGATTGGTACTATACAGATCTCTTCTTGGGATGTTACCTCCTTAGCGGGCGCATCGGATACTTTATGACATGTGTTTCATGTACATCATGTATTCGTTGCTTCTGCGTTATTCATGTACACTCATGTTCTCTCATGTTCTTTTATGTACGATCATGTACTCTCATGTTCTTTCATGAACGCTCACGTTTCCTCATGTGTTTCTTGTATAACCAAAACATCATGTCCGTAACGTAACTTGAACAGATCCTTGTGTATTGATTGTGGGTAGGGGTGAGTATAAATGGTCATGTGATTTACCATCATGTTCACTCTGTTACTTTTATGTTTTATCATGTACAACCTAAGCCAATTACATGCCATCTCATACTCTAAATTACTAGTCACTTACAGTTCTTACTTATTATGTATATATTTTCAGTTATCAAATATCTTTCCTGTTTTTATGTACATCTTCTTACAGCGTTTCATGTATCTTACTCTATTGCTTGCTTTATATTTCCTGACATGATATAAACTGCATGAGATGTATTGTGCTCGCTCCTATCCTGACTGGACCTGTTAAAAATATTACAGAGGACGAGGAGGAGGCTGGTCTGGATACTTACTTCGGGGCAGCCTTAGATGATACATGTGAGCTGGACCCTCAGGAGGACCCAGCTCTAGCTGAGGATATCACCCTGATTGCCTAGACTAGATTAGTTAGGCTATCTATCTTTTATGTAGCCTTGAGGCATCTTTTAGCTAGACTATATTGGAGTTCAGAGTTGTATATATTCTTTCATTCTGTATCTGAGACCATGTACTTTTGGATATTGCTGGGATTATCTTAGACTACTTTTTATCTATTTGTTTCCTTGAGTTCTATTTCATATCGTGCTATCTCTTTCTTAATTGTGATTGAGTTTATTACTTCTATGTCACCCCCATTTGGGGAGTATAAACTGTTTAGAGATATATTGCTAGATGATTGTTGACCTAGGACAGCGTTCTACCGCCGACACTGCGGCGTAGGCTGGACGTACCCACGTCTCGTGCCCTTACTCTAGGGTGCGGGTCGTGACACAAGCCACGAGAAGAGATGATGTGAAAGCAATTGTGCTAACTAGTAACTTAAGCTAGTTCTGTAGTAGCATTAATTTTTGGAACATGAATGCTTGATGATGCTTATAGACACTTAATGCGCAGGTGCAGGAGGAAAGTTTTCAGGTGGTGTCGATATCAATTCCTTCGGGAGTAGAAATATTAAATGTTATACATCTAGGCTTGAATTCCTTTTCATGTTTTTTTCATCCTCTTACTGCTTTTACTTTTTAAATCAAAAGAAGAGGCAAAAATTGGTTCCATGTCAGTAGATTTTGTTACATCATTATAGAAGGTAAACGGAAGGATTGTAATTTACTTTGCTATTATTGAGGAAAAATCTGATGCTTATTTGATTTTTCTTTTTCCTACTTGATCAGGTGCAAGGAAACCTTTAGTGGCAATTGTATATGGCCTGGCTCTTGGTGGTGGACTAGAGATTGCAATGGTTTGTGTTAGAATCCATTTCCTTTAGATATGTCACAATTAATTTACCTTCAGAACTTTATTGAGAAAAATTAGGAAGCATTTTCATATGACAATGACAATGTCCATCTTTTGAGAGTATATCCACTATGGATGATGTTGTAGATGCCTCAAGGATAAATTTACTTTTATCCACTTCTGCAAGAAACCCTATAGCTGTGCTTACTTCACCATTCCCCGATACCCCAAAATACATTAGGCAGGACACACTACAATAGGTGTGGTGTATTTCTTGTTGTGTCTTTACGGTGTTGTGTCGGATCAATGTTTGTGTGACAAAGTGTAGCTAGTGTTCATATGTTCCTAATTTTTTACCAGCTTTCTTGTTCATATGTAGGAAAGTATTGATAATTTGTGTTCTTGGTCTCTCAGGAACTTGCTGAAAAATGAAGGTGCATGCATGCTATGAATAGGGGAATGCCGTGGATATGAGAGGGATGTGCTTCGATCTGGTTTGCTAGTTTTTTTGTTTCATTTTGTATGGTTGGATTATGTTTTGTGGTGACAAGTGATGGATATTTGTGGTTTGGATGTTTAAGTGGTATGGAAACAATAGATGTGGGATGTGTACTTTTTTGTTGGATTATGTTATGGTTGGACAAGGGAAGAATACAAGTGGTGGGATGTGTGTTGGAAGTTTTTGTTGTATGAACAATACAGTTTGTTAATATCAAATTTGGGTTTTATAGTAATTTGATGTGTGTAGCTTCTGGAATGATATTATGTGTGTTTGATTAATATTATATATAATTCTTGATGGAATTTTGGGATGCTTTTCTTGATGGTACTTTGGATAGCTTCTCTTGACGGTTGTCAAACGTGAATTTTAATTCAAATCATGCGGCATAATAGCCTGTGAATAAATACTTTTCTTGAAGGCTAATAGCCGTCATCTAGGCCGGAGTCAAGAAAAGTTTTCACCTATATTGACGGTTTCTAAAAACTGCTATCTTGACGACTAAAAACAGTCAAGAAAACTACTTTATATGACGGCCAAAAACCGTCAAGAAAAGCCCTGTCAGCGACCTACAAGAAAAGGGAGGGTCTTTTCTTGACTCCGGCCTAGTTGACGGATCTGCAACCGTCAAGATACCCATTTCTTGACGGAGAATGCCCGTCAAGAAAAGTCCTTATTCTTGTAGTGATTGTGCTTCAAAGTAATTTAAAATAGGAGAGAACCGATTTGCTTCCCGTTCTTCAGCTTCAGCTTAGTCTCGTGCTTCCGCAGTGTGCTCGTCACCTGGGGAGTTGGGGGTTAGCACACTTGGTAGTGAGCGAAACGAACCCACTCGTCTAAACCAAAACTTCTTATTAAGGATCTGCTTGTATTCGAAGTTGTCTTGCTATTTAGAACTATATGAATTTCAGTTCATATCGAAGGCTCAATTTGAAACATTAAAACATAAACATTTCATATCAAATCTTACCACGACCGTGCTTATTCCTGCATACAAATGATATAATACTTACCACCTACACAAGACAATAGGTGAGCACGCAATCTATCTTATATGTGGGCATTGGTGATATGGACACCATGAAGGACGACTACATAGCATTACGATGCGTCCTATCAGCCCGTATTGCAAGTCCGTTTGGAGGTCCCATAATGCCTCGCGCCGAAGCACGATTCCATAATTTTCTCCTAGGCAGATTCGATTCCAGCGCCTTAGATACCGTTTCGAGGAAAACTAACCATGTGCACAAGTTGTCCATGACCATGCGAATGCATGAACAGTTTTATTGATGCAGCAGATGCATGACATAAACAGAATTAAGCTATATAACCTATCACTCGTGCAACAGTTCATTCATTGCCTCAAAGTTGTATGTTTTTATTTGGCTATCCGTAGGCACCAAATATCCCGCGACTTCGTACAACCAATCAATGTTTCAATGTCCTTCCTTTCAACAGTTTTTTCTCAGTTTCGAACAAAATTGCTCGCCTCGACGCGAGGTGTTCAGTTAGTGTCTCTAGCCTAGTTATACTAGTTATATTACTGCTATTCTATTTTTTATCGTAATGGCACAACATATGTTCGAACAGAGTCATCAATTTGAACGTAGAACTTAGAAATTTGTCGACGAGAATGAATAGAAAAGAAGGGGCCGAACAACCCACCTAAAAGAAATGTGCCGAGAGTAGGAAATCTCTTCGCAACGGTCAAACGTCAATTACGCGAGCTCCTACAATGGCACAAACTTCTTATTAGAATTCCTTCTTTAATCCTTCTCCTTTGAAATTTCCAAAGGCGCATTTAGAAATCGACGCGAAAGCACACTCATCAAAACCAAACAGCAAAACCATTAAAAAAACCAAAAAAGCAGTAGCATACCAGTCCCGTCGAAGGAACACTTATTTAGAGCTCATTCGCCTAGACACAGTCCGCTACATCTTGGACTTATTCTAACATAAGCCGAAGCATTAGTTGGAACGGTTCTCATATCATTCATCCAAATTAATTTTATTGATGACGAGGTTTTCGTATACCCAACTCTTGGCTGAGTCAGACTAGCCATCTATGTTCTCGACCGAGTCTGACTTGCCATGAGCCTATTACATAGTGCTTCGCCCCAACGGGTGCGGGGCACTACACCGAAAGTTCTGACCCGCTGTTACGACCGCACCCACCAGTGCCTCCGGCCGACCAGCCTCCCTTCTGGCCGTCGCGATCACCACCTTCACCTCCACCACCTTCATTATCTTTTCTCCATGATCACCATCATCATCGAAAGCAAAACCCTAACCCCTCTTCTTCTAGAAAGAAAAAGGAAATGAAGAAGAAAGAGGTGGAAGAAGAATTGGAAAAAGAAGAAGAAGAAGATGGAATAAACAAGAAGGGGATGTTTAGAGAAGAATGAAATCCAAGGCTCAAGCCCTAACCCCTAATTTTAAATCCCTATATTTCCTATAACAAGCCCTCCCTTCCTCTTTCAAAATTGAATTATAATTCTTAGATCTATTTTTAGTGTCTCTAAAATTTGAAATTTTATTTTGAATTCATAATGTTTAATTTCTGAAACTTCATGTATCCATATATGTGAAAATGTACGACATAGACGCGTATCAAAATGAATAGGACACCTTGACGGGAATATTAGTGTAGGATCGTTGAGCACCTCTAGAGGGGGGGTTGAATAGAGTGTGTGCATGTGCAGCAAAAATAATCACCAATTAAAAACTAAGCAGTTATAAGGACTATGGCAAATTAGAGATAATAAATAAATGCAGTAAAGTATGAGACCAGAGAATCAAACTCATTGAACACCACGATATATACTGATCTCCCTCTGAGAGTACTACTCCAGTCTTGAGTACTCTTGTTCGATGTTAATCTACTATTCACAAGCTAAATAAGAGCTTGTAGTCTCTTTACAACATCGTGCTTGGTGACGAGCGTACGACCGACTTCACAAACTTGATTTAGAAAACTGGAACATTTTCTGAATTGCAACCTCTGATACAACTCTTCTGAACCAAAACTCTAGATTGAAACAGAACTGTAATGGCTGAGCTAAGAGTGGTATTAGGCTAGATTTGAAAAGCTTTTGCTCGTTTGAAAATACTTTAGAAGAATAGAGAAGAGAGAGTGAATAAGTGATTTGGAATAGTGGAAATCCTTCCCTGTTATTGTATTTTTCTTGACCAAAGTCGGGCAGAGTTCAGGCAGAGTTCGGATGCATGAATCTCCCAAATGAATGTTGGATGCAGATTTGGTAGGAAATGATTTTCAAATAACCCAGATCGAACTCTGGCCGAACATGGACCGAACTTGGTCAGAGTTCTGTCGGAGTTCTGTTGGGTCAAAATAGTAAGGAATGAGCCAAACTTGCATAGGTTTGGGGTTTTAGAATTGTATACTTTTAGGATTTAGATAGGTATGCTTATTTGGATATGTGGACTGAGAATAACCTAAGCCAGTATAATCCTGATCAACCACATAAATGTATTTCTTAGACTCAATAAAGTAGAAAATACAGAATAAAAATAAAAAAGTCTTTGTCTTCAGTGCGATTGATCTTTTGATGACGATACAATGTATTGTACTTTGAAGTAGTTGGAAGCTGTAGGACGTAGACAAACTTCTCTTTTTGAAACCTATAGCAATTCGTGTATTTTGTTTATCGACCAAAGTTATCATTGATTATCAAAATCAGGTGTGGCCATTAGCCAATGGGCTAACAATCTCCCCTATTTTGATAATTGACAAATTATGAGTCTATACCAAAATATAACAAATATATAACTTTGAAATGATATACCTGACTTGTTCTGAGTTGATCAAAAATTTGAATTTTGTTTTTTTTATTGGCTCGTTCTCCCCCTTGTCATTTACTCAAAATATGTGGCTCCCCCATAATATGTGAAGCCAACAATAGTAGATAAAAAAAGATAGAGTAATATACACAAAGACAAATGAATGTAACAAGTCACATCTCAAAAGGAATACTAGCAGCAATAGTAATAAATTGTGAGAAATGGAAACTAGAGTGCATAAACTCAAAATACTACTGAAAGAGTGCATAAAACAAGAGCTGAAATAGTGCAAACTACTACATAAAGTCCAAACTAAATAGAAAACATATAACTAATTAAGATCATCATCATCATCGTCATCAAATAAGTCCATAAAATACTAAATTAGTAGACGTAATCAAATATCAGCAACATCATGGTGGGATCAGCAGGTGGATGAGGATAGACATAGGCCGTCGTTGGATCAAAGAATCAGAAAGTGTACGGATCCTAAAATCGCGGTCCGTCAAATCTAGGATGACAAAGGATATGAACTGGTGTAGTAGGATGAAGCGC
Organism: Iris pallida; assembly: GCA_029216955.1. NCBI lineage: Eukaryota > Viridiplantae > Streptophyta > Magnoliopsida > Asparagales > Iridaceae > Iris > Iris pallida. The sequence goes on from JANAVB010040620.1 coordinate 7,451,579, forward strand.
CATAGTCCATTGAATGTCTACTATACCATTTTTCCAGACCTGGTCTTAAGAAGTGTGGCGATACTCAGCATCGATATAGGTCTTATGACGTTATCCCCAAGAGTGACAAACTCATCGAACCTCTAGTAGAACTGGCCATCAAAGTGGCCTGGAGCAGAAGGAGCATCAGTAGGAGTTACAACTGGATCAGGTGGAAGTAGAGCAGTACCGGGTGGAAGTAGAGGCTGAGGGTATCTCCTAGACCTAGTCAGCTCAGAAGGTGACCCAAAAATAGGACAAATGTCTAGGTTGATTATAAATTTATGGAAGATCACCCAAGATGCATAGGGTAGAGGAGGTTGCGGCCTACCCTCCGATAACTAATAAGGTCTGCAATAAAAGTCTTTGGAATAGCGAAAGTGACTCCAAAATGAATATGATACATAGGTGACATATCTAAGAATGTGATCTCATCAATAGATCCCATCTTCGAAAGCAAAGAAGAGTAAATGATACGATGGAGTTCATAAAAGTTTTTGTTAAGGTGCGTTGTGTAAAACCGACCTCCTCGATGGACTAGACCCAGATGACACAAGCAACCTTAAAAGAATCAAGGGTCATATCATTAGGAAATTAAACTTTGTTTATCTTAACTAGAGCTTCGCCATTGTCCGGCATATGGAAGTACTCACTTTAGTCAACCGAGTTAAACTTAATTTATATTCCACCAACATAAGAATAAATGTTGCCACTGTTTGTTTCTTTCAGATTGCAATAAAACATACACACAATATTTTCATAAATTTTACTAGAAGATTCAAAGTAATCACGGACTCCTAAATTCTCAAAGGTTGACGCATACTTTGAAAAGATAGTAAAATTGATCAATTTTTTGGCGTAAATTTCTCGGTATCAGAAGTTGTTAAACAAATATTCGGATATTTTTGAAGTTGGAAACAGGTTTTTGTCGAAATCCTCTTCATCGTCGGGATGAACGGGACTAAACACATTAGTGGGTTCATCCTCCAAATGGGAGGATGAAGCCGCAGAGTCTCTCTTCTTTCTCTTGAAGAGCTTGGGAGCCATAGAAATTGGAAAAAGAGAAAAGGAGAGATATACCTCAAAGCAATGATGGAAAAGAGTGGAGAACACCTTCTTTGAGCCTCTAGAATCGAGGAAGATGAAGTTTGAAGCTTTGGAATGGGGATTTCAAAAGCTCGGGTTAGGTTTTGGAGAGCTCGGGTCGGCTATATTTGGGGAAGATGAAGTTTGAAAAGAAATAGGGCCGACTGAAATGCTGTTGTCTTTATAAAAAACTGCGACCGAGTTTGGTCCGAACTTAGTCAGAACTCGGACCGATTTCTGTCCGAGGTCGGCCAACCTGAATCTCCATTCATTTTTTGTGTAATGAATGATAAACGTACTTAATAACTTATAACCCTTCAATTTAATAAAAATCCATTACTTTGGGTTAGTTGTAGGGGGGCAGTTCCCTGCTAGCAGTAGTCCGAAGGCTAGTGCACCGTGTCGCTTCAGGCTATTTATGCCTGTATGACAGAGGGACCCTTTCGACTTTAAATAACTTCAATTAATAAATATCAAAATATCAAATTTTAAGTAATTTTATTAATCATAACACATTATGAGCCAAAAAATTCAAGTATGCCTCACTTGCGATGTAGATAAATGAAACGGTCTTCAGCTAGAGGTTTTGTGAAAATATCTACTAACTGAAGATTTGTCTCAATAAACTCTGAGAAAATACCCTTGTGTTATAGGTGATCACATAAAAAGTGATGACGTATCTCTATGTGCTTTGTACGTGAGTGAAAAATAGGGTTCTTAGTCAAGTTAATCGTGCTAATGTTGTCACAGTAAATAGGAATCTTTATGTAGTACAGATTGTAGTCTTCTAGGGTTTGCTTCATCAATAAAATCTATGCACAATAATGTCATGCGGCAGTATACCCAACATCAGTTATTGATAAAGCTATAGAGTTTTGCTTCTAGCTAAACCAGGAGACTAAAGCTTTTCCTAGCAAATAACATGTACCGCTGGTACTTCTATGGTCTACTTTGCATCCAACAAAATCAACATCTGAATAACCGATTAGGTCAAAAGATGTGGTTTTGGGATACCACAAGCCGACTGTAGAAGTTCCCTTAAGGTATAAAAAGATACGCTTAACGACACATGTGTGATTCATTAGGATTAGCTTGATATCGTGCACTTATACAAACACTAAACATAGTATCAAGATGAGTAGCAGTTAAGTATAATAAACTACTAATCATGCCTTAATACTTATGCTGATCGACTGGTTTGCCACTTTCATCAATGTCAAGCCGTGTTGATGTAGCCATTGGTATGCCACTTGGCTTTACATTATCAAAGTCGTACTTCTTCAGTAAATCCTTTATGTACATGGCTTGGTTGATGAAGTTCCCACTGAGTGATGTTTGATTTGAAGCCCTAGGAAGTAGTTGAGCTCTCCAATCATAATCATCTTAAACTCACTCTGCATACACTTAGCAAAATCTTGAAAAAGTTTTTCGTTAGTAGAATCGAAAATAATTTCATCTACGTAAATTTTCATAAGTAAAATATTGTAATCTGAAGACTTGATAAAAAAGTTGTATCAACTCTTCCTTTTGAAAAATTATTTTCAAGTAAGAAGGCACTTAGGCATTCTGTCACGACCCGCACCCTAGAGTAAGGGCACGAGACGTGGGTACGTCCAGCCTACGCCGCAGTGTCGGCGGTAGAACGCTGTCCTAGGTCAACAATCATCTAGCAATATATCTCTAAACAGTTTATACTCCCCGAATGGGGGTGACATAGCAGTAAAACTCAATCACAACTAAGGAAGAGATAGCACGATATGAAATAGAACTCAAGAAAATAAATAGATGAAAAGTAGTCTAAGATAATCCCAGCAATATCCAGCAGTACAAGGTCTCAGATACAGAATGAAAGAATATATACAACTCTGAACTCCAAATAAGGTCTAGCTGAAACATGTCTCATGACTACATAAAAGAAGATAAGCCTAACTAATCTAGACTAGGCAATCGGGGTGATATCCTCAGCTAGAGCTGGGTCCTCCTGAGGGTCCAGCTCGCAGGTGTCATCTAAGGCTGCCCCGTAGAAAGTGTCCAGGCAGGCCTCCTCCTCGTCCTCTGTAATATTTCAACAGGTCCAGTCAGGACAGAAGCGAGCACAGTACATCTCAACAATTTATAGCAGGTTAGAAAATATAAACATGCAGTAGAGTAAGATACGAGTACTGAAAGAAGTGCAGTATGTAAACAGAGAGAGAAAGCTGTAATAGAAATATCTACTGTAAATAAAGAGCTAACATGTGGCTAGTGAGTCAGAGTACAACATGGACATGTAAATGGCATGGGATGATTCTGATGCTACACTATGGAATGATTCTGATACTACACTACTGGTGTATTATTCACATGTCCACTTCTACTCCCCCATACCCCCAATCAATACACAAGGATCCAATCAGGTTATGTTATGATTCCATGTACAGCCCCCGAAGGGTGGTAAGCCCCCGAAGGATGATAAGCCCACGAAGGGTGGTACATAGTAGACCCATAAATCGGATAGGGATTCCAGGAAGACTCTGTGATCATGAGAGTATATGTCACAAGTAATCGAAGAACCAACGAAGCATAGTGATACGCCATGTAAGTGAAACGCACAGAACATAGAGTACCCGATGCTCCCAAAGGATAACCCCTCAAGAAGGGATCCATATAGTACCAATCCGTGTGACCAACGTGACAGTACAAGTAAAGTAATCTAATGCAGGAAATAATTCTAAGCAAGATATGAAATGATCAGAGAATGTACTCGACTACTAACTGAAAGTCCGAGATGAAAGTACTGTCCGAGGAGTGGTGTCTGTCTTCTATAGAACAGCACAAGTCACAACAAGTCCAAAATAGAATAATGAAATCCTACTATGCATTCTACATAATTCTAGGTCAAACTAGGCCAACGTCAACTCTTGGTCAACTCTGGTCAACCCTAAAGTCAACCTAAGTCAACTATGGTCAACAAGCCATTCTAGGTTAATCAAGACTAATCTAGGCAATGCCATGTCAAGCCTACCAATACCCATTTACACAAGATATTCTCTATAGCTAGACAATACACACATTGGTATATAAATTATAATCTAATTTAGAACATATAACCTATAGCCACTATACCATTTTACCCATATATCATAACATATCATATCACATAATATCATATGTATATATATACATTTCATACAATCCTATATATAGCTAATATATATGTACAACACTATGATATATTATATAGGATACATGTATATATATATATAAGCCACAATACATATAATACACATGTATAGAGAGAGGGGAACTCACATGTTCAAGTGTAAGACTAAAGAGTGAGGAGTAATCATGGAGTGTGTTTATGTGTGGTAGTGTAACAGGTGGCAAAACAGTGAATGGGAATGTGTAACAGGCAACCCAAACAGTGTACCACAGCCCAACCAAACCCAGAAATCAGTTCAAATAATATTCCCAGGTCAATACATACTGTATGATCCCACAACAGTTTAAAGAATCAACAAAAAAATAGTAAACAGTACTACAATATCCAATTTTCAGTCCCCTCATTGGAATCACAGATTTAACCCATAAAACCACATCCAATTCTAACAAATTTTGACATGCCAATAGAATAGATATAGGAGAACAAGTTAGGAGTTTTATTATATGCAATTAGCAGTGTATAATAGGTTAGAATGATTGCCAAAGTTCAGTTTTTTTCAATGATAACAGTTCAAATAATACTAATTACCCAAACTTCATTTCCAGTTCAGTCCACAGCTCAAAATACTCTGGTGTGGACAGTTCAAATTAGGAAACTGGTATCTCAGGTTATGAAGGGAACAAATTCAGTTCTAGGTAATCTCCTAGACAGTTAAAACATGATTAGCAATCACTTGAAAATCAATCACCTCAATTCCAGTTCAACAAAATGAATCTCAGGTTATAAGTGTTTCAAAAGAAAAAAGGAAACAACATCAGTGTACACAGAAAAAACTAATTCAAACCAATATCCTATTTCTCAAGTTTTTAGGAATGAAACACAATTGCCAAACCAATGCAACTATCATGTAGGAGTAATTAGTGAAGTAAATCCTTAACTGGAATTTAAATTAGTAATGAATCATTCTCAGGAAATAACATTCCAAACTCAGTTTACATGTCATTGCCCAATATCGAAATCAATTCAACATGTCAAAATCCTCATAACACACCCAAAAGCCCAATTGAAATTAAATGTTTCATTAATATATACTAACAATTGTGTGAGGGTAGTTTACAGTTGGTAAACATCAATAATCAGGGATTAATTAGTGAGGAATTGTACTGAACTACTGGTGTCAGGATAGTATCAGAAATCTATAGCTCAACCCTCATTCGAAACCATTCTTCCATATTAAAATCAAATTAAACATACAACCTAAAGTAACAGAGGTTAAACATGATATTTGGAATCTAATAATCAATAAAAACACATTTAGAACCATTCAAACTCGAATTAAAACAGAACCAAACACCCTGTGCACTGAACCACACAGTGAAATGCACGTGCACATGCAAATACGTGTCCGACACGACACGAGGACTCATGAAACTTGGGGAGCATCGTGTCAGTGTCCGCCCCAACGTGTGTGTCGAATATCTCGTGTCCAAATGTCGTGTCCAAGGAGGATTTGCCCCCGAGTAGCAGGAGACTGCTGTACGTACGGAAACTTGCGTGTCCCGTGTCCAAAATGACCCGACACAATACAATCATCAACTCAGTCCACCAGAAACCAATAAACAATAAAAAACCTAATTTTCTATTCAAAGGTTTTCCAAAAACTAGATCGAAATCCCCTTTTGGGCATTTCGACAAACACCTAGACTCTGCTACTGATACGTATCCAAATAGACATGAAACCCATGAAACTCGACACGACACCAATACAGACATTTAGGGGACCCCTAGGGCTTCCTAATGATGAAGACAAATCGAAATTTCATGGAGAAATGAGAAAGTTATCTATTGTTGAACTTTGAAGGAAAATCCCCAATCAATAGCTCTTGTCTTGATGTCCCAATCCACTCAATTCACATCAAACTGACATGGAACATTAATGACAGCAAGAAAAGATAGATTAGAAACTATAGGAAAAGATTTGAATGGAAAAGGAAGAGGAAGAGGAATGGAATTCTAGGAATTAATTGAATAAGAACAAACCTTCTTGAACTTTGAGCCTTCCTAAGAAAGAGGCAACCCTAGATTTTAGGAGGGATTATATAGTGGGGAAATCCCTAGGTTTAGCTAAGGTGGCCGGCTAAGTGTAGACTAGGGCTAGGTTGCACTAGGTGGCTAGTCCTATTAGGTTAAGTCACCAAATGACTTGTGAAATCACAAGCCATTTCTCAAACCATTTAATTCCTAATCTCCTCACTCAATTTCTAATGAACTAATTACCACTAACTTAAGTCATGCTAGGTTAGACTTGAGTCACATAACCTAACCAAGTCCATACTAACTAGGGTTAGCTCCTAGGTTGGTCTACAAGGGTCAAGACTAGTCAAAGTCAACCTAGTCCAAACAATTCCAAAATAATTCCTAAAAATTCCCATAAATTCAAATAAATTCTAATAAATTTAAATTACCCCAAAATGACAAAAATATTCTCACACTAGAAATGTGGTAGTGACAAATTCATACCAAGCACACGGTGCTTGTTTGAGTCCGTATAGTGCATTCCTAAGTTTGAAAACGTGATCAGGTTTTTAAAAATCTTCAAAACCAGGGGCTGTTTCACAAAAAACTTCTTCCTTCAAAAATTTGTTTAAAAATGCACTTTTCACGTCCATTTCAAAAAGTTTGAAATTATGAAAACATGCAAATGCACAAAACATGCGAATTTCTTCTAATCTAGGAAGGTGAGCATATGTCTCATCATAATCAATCCCTTCTTCTTGAATATAACCTTGTGCTACTAGACGTGCTTTGTTGTGTAGAACTTATCCATCCTCACTCAATTTATTTTGGAACACCCATTTGGTACTAATTATCGATTGACCAATAAGTTCAGGAACAAATTCCTAAACTTTGTTTCTCTCAAATTGATTAAATTCCTCTTGCATGGCATCAATCCAAAACTCATCATTAAAATCATCTGCTACTGTCTTAGATTTTACTTGAGAAATAAAATCTAGATTTACTGCTACATTAATATCTCTAGTAGAAGAATGCATACTTATACCTTTGGATATATCACCTATTACGAGTGTCTCTAGATGGTCTGGCATGAACTTTATTATTTTAGGTAGACTTTCCAGATAGCCCTCATTGGTAGCAGTATCTTTAGTTGCCTTGGTTTTATTTTGAACATCTTCATCGTCACTGTCACTAGATCCGTGACTATTGAGCTCATTAAAAGTAATGTTATTTGATTCTTCAAAAATCATAGTTTTATTAAAATCCTATATCCCTTACTTTTGGCAGCATACCCAAGAAATATCCCTTCATCTGCCTTAGAGTCGAACTTACCCAAGTTGTCCTTGGTGTTCAGGATAAAACAACGACATCCAAAAACTTTGAAATATAAAATATTTGGAATCCTTCCAAACCATAAGTCATAAGAGGTTTTCTTCAAGATAGGTCGAATTAACACCCTATTCAAAATATGACAAGCTACACTAATAGCTTCTACCTAAGAATATTTAGGAATATTATGATCATTCAGCATGACTCGAGCCATCTTACTTAAAGTACAATTCTTTCGCTCCATAACACCATTCTATTGAGGAGTTTTAGGACAAAAAACTCGTGGTAGTATCCACTATCATCACAAAACTTTTTGAAATCGGCATTTATGAATTCGCCGTCATGATCACTTCAGATTCGAGTAATCATGAAGCCTTTTTCGTTTTGTACCTTTTTGCAAAATATTTTTAATTCAAAAATGGCATCATTTTATTTGATAAAAAGAAAACCCATGTATAATAAGAGAAATCGTCAACTATAACAAAGGCGTAGAGTTTATCACCAAGACTGGCGGCTAACGAATAAATCCATATGTATTAATTCCAAAGGTCTAGAAGTACTTACAGCGTTTATGGACTGAAATGAGGACCTAAATGTTTTGTTCTTTTCACAGTCAGCACATACCATATCTCTCTTGAATGTAATCTCTAAAGTCCTTTTACCAGCTTTTTGGTGCATAGTCATGAGATAGTGTCTATATTTGCATGTCCTAGCCTCATGTGCCATAGCCAGCTTTCATCTTGATTAGCTACTAGGGACTTCCCTACATTGTTAGTACTTTCTAAAAAGAAAATATAAATGTTGCCTTTCCTAATCCCTTCATATACTGTTTGCCATTGATTATCTAAAGAACATAATAGTTTTATGGGAGGACTGGACTTTGATTTTTAATACAAACTCGCTTGTACAAAAAAGAGCCTAGGAACAAAACCTAGGAAAAGCAATCTAAAGTACAATTGTTTATTTTTGATTCTGGGGGGTGACGGTAGAGGCTCGGGAGAGTGACAGCAACTCTTCCTTACTTCTTGGACGATCGGACGTAGCTTCTGCTCTGGCGAAGAAATGCTCTTTATGTGTGCGGGGGTTGCTAGTCTCTCTGCTCGGGCTCTGTGCGCATCTCTCTGTGTGTGTTGTGAAGGAATCACCCCTGCTATTTATAGGGCTTTGTGATAAGTAGGGTGTGCAGTAATTGCTCCTTGAAAAGCGGGCGGTTGGGGATTGGTTAAGATTAGCCTTGATCTTGTTTATTGGAAACCAATCTAGGCTGCTTATGATGATTGGAACAAATCTGCATTATTTGTTGGACATTGATATGGGCAGTTATAATGATTGTAATAAATCTGAATTATTGAGATTTGATCAACTCCTGCCACGTGTCCCAACTGCCATTTTTGTGACGAGTCGCATGACTGAGTCACATAAGCTCCTGGTGAACTGGTCCGCATGAAGTCCCATTGAACAGAATCATATAAGCCCCTTGTAAACTGGACCGCATGAAGTCCCACTGAACAGAGCCGCATGAGCTCCTGATGAACTGAGCCGCATGAAGTCATATCGAACAGAACCGCATAAGCCTCCATGTAAACTGGGCCGCATGAAGTCCCATTGAACAGAACCGTATAAGACCCTTGTAAACTGGGCCACATAAAGTCTCATGGGGATAGAGCCGTATGAGGACCCATCAGAACAGAGCCACATAAGCTCTGTTAAAACTGAGCCGCATAAAGCTCCATCAACTCAGAGCCGCATGAGCTCCTTCAACTCAGAGCCGCATGAGCTCCTTTAAATGATTCGCATAAAGAGCTTTGGAATTGGTGGATCGTGCCAACTGTAAAGATTTTCTTGTCTCTCTAGGAGCACGTTATTATGTCAGAGCCATCATTTTACCTTTATGTCAGAGCTGTCAATCCTTTGTGTCAGAGCTGCCGTACTGTGTCAGAGAATTTAATGAGCCAGTTGTACAGAGAAATGATGGCCAGCTGTAGAGTCATATCTTGAACCGCATAGGGCCATGTGGCCTTTTCTAAGCCACATGGAGCTATCGGGGCCTTTCGAGCCGTATAAAGCTCTAAGGGTCTTTTGAGCCGCATAAGGCTCTAAGGAACTTTTGAGCCGCATGGATTTTCCTGTTCCTTTCCATGCTTCTACAAGACCCCCTTCAAAGTTTTTAATTGTAAATTTAAAATACTTTGAATAAGAAGCATGGCTATGTCCGTATAAGCTCTTCTTACCGCATAGACTCCTCTGGCCGTATGGACTGCTCTGGCCGCATGGATGTTCTGGCCGCATAGGATGTTCTGGCCGCATAGGATGTTCTGGCCGCATGGACTGTTCTGGCCGCCTGGACTGCTCTTCATGCCACGTAGGTGTCTCATTAATTGCCTTTGATTTGTTTTGATTTAAAGCCGTCTTTTGGGATAGGATCCCAAGAGTCAGCTTTAAATATTTAGATTTTGTTCTTAATGATTACGAGTAATCTTTTGCTTGCAGGGGATAGAAATCGAAGAGTCGGTCTTCTCTTCTAGGCAACACATGAATCAAAGCGTCCATCGGTCTACGAGCCCCCCTGTCTGCCTATAAATACGAGTGCTTTTGGAAGAGAGAGACTCTTTACTTTCTTTTCTCTTCAACTTTTCTTGCCCTAAGTCGCTATCTTCTCTTCCTTCTCCGATCATCAATAGCTTCTAAAGCTTCCTCTAGCGCTGCGACGAAAGGTACGGGAGAGGCCTCCTCATCGACTGCAGCGGTCGAAGTTCATCCTGACGTTCATCCCGCTATCGATGGTAAGATTTATGGAGAAGACTGTACGCTTCAAACCCTAACGAAAATGGCTATGTTGCATATTTTATACACAAGCCTTTCTCCTTGGCACTTAATGTGCTCTTTGTCTTCATTGAACTGTTCAAGTTCATTAGGATAAATTTGCATACTGTGCTGCATGTGCCGCGTGTACATCTCATGTCCGAGCCGCATAAGCATTTTAGAAACTGGGCCGCATGAAGACCCATCGAACTGTGATGCATGAGGCCCCACAAATAGGAGCCGTATAACCTCACTTGAACTGGCCGTATGAGCACACGCTAAGCATAGTCGCATAAGCTTACTTGAACTCGTCGTATGAAACCGCTAAACAGATCCGTATAATCTCATCTGAACTCGGCCGCATGAGACTCCGCTAAACAGATCCACATAAGCTCATCTGAACTCGGCCGCATGAGACCCCGCTAAATCGAGCCGCATGAGCTCCTGATGAACTGGGCCGCATGAAGTCCCTTGAACAGAACCGCATATGAACCCATCAAAGCGGAGATGCATGAACTCCGTTAAAACCGAACCGTATAAGGACCCATCCAAATAGAGCCGCATGAACTCTTTTAAAACTGAGTCACATAAGGACCCGTCCAAACAGAGCCGTATGAACTCTGTTAAAATTGAGCCGTATAAGGACCCGTCCAAATAGAGCCGGATGAACTCTGTTAAAACTAAGCCGCATAAGGACCCATCCAAACAGAGCCGCATGAACTCTGTTAAAATTGAGCCGCATAAGGACCCGTCCAAACAGAGCCGCATGAACTCTTTTAAATGTTTTCTGGCCATCTCCTGACTTTGTTTCTTTTGTCCTTTTTTCAGTGAATTTGGCAGTTAACGCTGTGAGAGAACCTCGGTGGGTCGCGCCCAATCTGCTGTGGGCTATAGGTACGACCATATAGTCGAGTATGTGGTGAACCAACTTCCAAAACACGAACCTTTGGAGAGGCTGGAAGACATAAAAAGACAGTCCTTCTTCTTTATCTCGGGAATGATGAACTCAGGGCTGCTGGAGGGCAAACACTTGAAGCCTACGTTCCTCTTCGGGGATGCCCTGACTGTGAAGAACTCCCAAGTTCTGGACATATCAGAGAGTTAGAGTTTTACCTCTGATGGGATGGCGATCCATATTCGTCTGATGGAGCGTCACTTTCCACTGTCATGGTTTAACATGCTGCCGATGGATAGAAAGATGGAGGATTCCTTGACTCCGACCTGGTGCGGGATAATTGTGGGTGAAATTCACTACAACAATAACCTGCGATCAGTGTACGCGGGCAGGGTACCAGTCAGCCGCTACGTGATGGAGTTGGCCCCGGGCAGTTTCTTGAATGTGCAGGGTCCCAACTTCAAGTTCTCTGAAGCTGATACTTTTCTGAATCAGCTTGCTCGGAAGGGGTCCTATCCCGTTGGCCGGTTCTCGCTACTAAGTTGGATACACCCTCTCCCTTCGTGGACCAACCTGTCTACATGGATCGAGCATAAGTATGAGACTCACCTGCGCGAGATTGGACTCTACCATGCCATTCGGGACACCAGCTACGGCTTGCCCATAAACAAAAAATTGTTTATGACTTTGCTGGAGATGTACAACTGCCGTACGGGGACCTTCTTTACACCCATAGGGGAGATGGGGCTTGCTCTGCACGAGATGTATGACGTCTCCAAGCTGCTTTGGGGAGATAAAGTCTTTGAGGTGTATACCCCGACGAACGAAGAGTTCGATGATTTGGAGGAGAGGTTCCCGGGTTTTGTTACCGTCTACCGGGAATTACTGTGTCATCACAGCACGTGCCAGCAGCTGTCGAAGAAAAAGAACGACAGCTCGAAAGGGAAGCTTCCGTATACAAAGGCCAGGCTCACTTATCTTTTTAAATTCGGTGCCTCAGGCCGGGTTGCTCCCCAGAGTCCTCGCACTCAAAAGGAGGTGCAGGACCGAATATCGACCGCCAAGAGGGCAAGAACCACCGGTGACAGGTTCGGGAGTCAATCTGACTCTTTTGCTTATTTCTATCAAGCCACTCAGCCGTTGTCCGAAAAGGCACTCTTGGGGGGGTTCCTGATGGTGTGGCTACGTAATTGCGTAGTGTCAGGAGGGGCTGGTTCTATTGAGAGGATCAGTCGCAACTTTATCATCTCCGCTGTGAAGCTGGTCTTCGGGGTCAGGCTAGCTCTTCTTCCGGCCATGGTGTACAGCATACACTGTGGCCTTCGCGCTTTCTCATCCAAGGTCATCGTCCATGACCCGAGGAAGGACTCTGAATGCATTGAGCTACCCTATCATTATCTGATAGGGTGGCTGCTAATGCATTGCCGGTCTTTAATGAGGCATGGCCCTGAAGATGGTGTATCTGCCGATGACGCTTTTATCTTCCAATATCGCCGCCTACCTTGGGATTATGAGACTATGCGTGCCTGTCGGATGGTACTGGCGAGAGTGGACATATATACTTTCTTCGTTTCTGTTCCTCGATTTACTGCTGAGGAAGTAAGGACAGTACATCTGGATGGTATTGGGCCTTCCCACTTCTTAGACGGCAAGATGCTCCTTTGGTTGCAGAACATTCGGCCTTCCCACCTGGTATACCGTAACCGCAATACTGTCTACTTGGAGCCTTACTTACCTAGTAGGTTCGCCCGACAGTTTGGGTATAGCCAGCTTTTTTTGGACAGTCCCAGCTCTTGCCTGGGTTTTGAATGTAGCGTCCTTGATGGTATCAGAGCCTGACACTATTACAATACGGTTCACACCCATACCAGCTTCTCAGTTCCTGATGCTGGTGGTTCAGGAGAGATCTTGTATCTAGCGGCTCTCTACCACGTCATGGCGAACAAGCCTCCTGTTGGTTTTGACCCGAGTACCAGCTTCATTACTGGTACTGGTTGGGAGGAAAAGCCCAAGGGGTCTAAAGCGAGGAAGAGGCGGAAGAACACAGTTGCTGCGTCGAACTCGAAGTCAGACAACACAGATGAAGAGGATGATGAGCACGACCCTGATAACGCTCTTTCTTTCGCAGAAGATGTGGTGGCAGATCAGCTGCCTGTCGTGCCTGGTCCTTCGTGCAAGCGAAGCAGACATGAGTCTGCTGATCACGACAGAGCTTACTCCATGAAATGGGCTGCGGTTAAGCCCCGCGGGCTGCTCATCAAAGTGAGAGGCGAGGATGACGTCATTTCGAAGGTGAATTGATTTACAACCATCTTCTCCTTTAGCTCTTCTTTTTCCTGAACTATGACCTAATCATTTTTCTTTTCTCTGCAGGCGTCAAGAGAAGGGGACTTTCCTGAGTCGGCTGCTGCCTCTGCGGTCGACCCAGCTCTAGCTACTCTAGTTAGAGATATGAGTGCCACAATTCTTGCCGTCGGGATTCTCCCAGCGACGGCTGAGGTTCCTCCGGTCGTTGACGTCCCAACCCAGGGTGATGTGGTCCCTGTTGAACCCGTCTTCGAGACTGCTGAGTCTCAGCCGGATGACGCTGATCCAGTTGTATCTCCTTCCACGGCGGCTGGGGTAGAGGAACCAGCTGTATTCAGCTCGGACGTCGCTGGTGAAGAGGTTTCGGCGGCTGTAAGCGAACCTTAGCCTCAGCAACTTCCCCCTGGTAAGATAAGCCAAGTTTTAACTAGTGAGGAGGTTTACTTGCTCCATCATCACATCCTTCGGGTTAAGCTGATTGTTGGTTGCTTCGGACATACAGGTCCTGCTCTTTAGCTGTAATTGATGGACATTATCGGGGGAAGAGTTTGCTAGAGGGAATCTGGTGGAAGGGAGTATGCCTCCTCTCCCTCCAGCTTACACTGAGGGACCTTTCGCTGAATCGAGTTCTGGAGAGCGAGCGACGGAACTGCCGGGGCGAGGAGACATGGTCCCTACATCCTTCCATGTTCATATGGCTCCGGAGGTCGACCTTTCTGCTCTGCCGAGTCTCCGGATTCTTCTGGCTGCGGAAGAAGAATTGGGCGCTATTCAAGCATCCTTTCGCTCGAAATTTGTTTTCCTCATGGCAGGGGCATCAAGTTCCGTTGCATCTTCTTCGACTCTGCCAGCCACTCTCCCTTTGACGACGTCTTCTTTGGAAGTTCTGGATGAATCGTTAAGGGATGTGGTTGACAGTTTCTACCGTCACTTGAGGCGAGGAGTCGAAGCCGCTATGGAGAGGGGGATCTCTTTTGCCCAGGACCGTCAATGCGCTCATAGCCAGATTGAAATTCTTAGAACCCTTCCCGGTGGGATGGGGATAGTTGAGCTGCTAGAGCCTAAATTGCTGGAAGCTGATCTGCTGGTGGCTCATTATCAGGGACTGCGGCAAGTTGATCTATCTTCAGCAATAGATCATGAACATGCCTTCCTCATCACTATCGTGGAGAAAGTACGGACCGCACGAGATACGTCTAAGCCGGTTATCATAAAGGATCTCGACGATCTGTCTTTTCAGTACGATCAGCTGAGCCGCAGGAGCGAGGATTGCATTGTTCGGGAGGCGGCCACCTCTCGTAGAATAATCAATACGAGAGAGCAAATTCTCAAGCTCCATAGGAAGCTGGCTTTCTTGGAATCTGAGCTCGAGGCCTCCCACGCGGATAAAGAGCTAATCATTCAGGAGGCCGAAAAGGTCACCCGAGCTTCTGCTGGCGTGGAGCGTACTCTGAAGAGACTCAAAGATGGCTGGCAGGCCCACGCGTATCTGCAGGATGCAGAGCGCGTAACTCAGGAGGCCGATCGCCGGGCCAAGCTATAATTTGAGCGGTCGACCGCCGTGCTGAGGGACCGTCTCAGAGAATTATGTGTAGCCGAACCATAGTCAGCCTTTTTTCTTTCTTTCTTTGTCGTTTTCTTTGGTTTTGATAGGGACACGGTCCCCGAATATGTTGTACTTTTGCTTTTCAATAAATGACTAAATTTTCATCATCAATCATCTATTGTGCTTGTATTGTATCTTTTGTATTCGTGATATTTGCCCCACTGGGGGACTTTTTGTGGACCTATTACCCTTGGCATACCTTGGTTGTAGGTACGGATAATAGGTTTGATAGAGATATCTAGAACGATTCCGTGGTGAGACGGACGTAGAAGTTCTTGGTATTGGGCGAAAGAACGCCATGGAACAGCTGGGCTCCAAAGGCGTATGATAATGAGAAAAGAGGTACATGTACTAGGAGATCTGGTACAGCATTTGTGGTCAACAGCAGACACTTGTGGTCAACTGTGGACATTTGTGGGCCTATTATCCTTGGCGTACCCTTGTTTTGGATACGGATAATAAGTCAAGAGAGAGCCAACATACTTACTCAGAGGTAATGAGGACGTAGTAAGTATGAGTGTTTATTCAATGGAGTCTTCCTACTCAGAGGTAATGAGGACGTGGTAGGAGTAGACTCCGTAAAGGGTACAGAGAACAACTTAGAGGTAATATGGACGTAGAAGTTCTATATAAGGGGTAGTTTGTTTTTGATGGAAGTAAAACAACTCAGAGGTGACATCGACGTGGCTGTTTCGAAAAATTTGTGGATCTGTTACTCTTTTTATGCACTAAAAGTGCGGGTAGTAGATCATGAGAAAGGAGCTCTTTTAGGAAGAAGGTTCAGAGGTATGATCATACATGACTTAATATCCAGAAGATGCGATATAGATTCATTTGGGATGACCGAAGTGTAAGTTCAGCGGTACTTGGGGGCACATAACTTAACAGTCTGGTTGATTCAGAGGATGTCGTTTAGACATAATACTTCTTCAGGAACTTGTCGTTGACGGACAACATGAGCAAGTCTCCGTTTTGTTTTGCGAGGCGGTAAGCACCATTAGAGAATACAGCCTCGATGAAAAATGGGCCTTCCCACTTTGGTTGGAATTTGCCGAAGGTTTTGTGAGTCATAACCATCGGCATCCGAACTGCCAGAACGAGATCGCCCACTTGGAATATTCTGAGTTTAACCTTCTTATTGAAGGCTCCGGAGATGCGGGCTTGATACAGCTCGATTGGTTGTTGAGCTAACAGGCGCTTCTCATCTAAGGCCTCTAACTCTTGTAGCCGACGACGGTAATTATCATCCGTCGCCAATCGATAGGTGAGGGCGACACGGAACGAGGGGATTTGAGTCTCCAATAGAAGAACTGCCTCACTCCCATACACCAGAGAGAATGGTGTATTCTCGATGGCTGTTCGGACTGTAGTACGGTACGCCCATAGGCATTCGCCAAGCTTTTCATTCCAGTCACGTTTGTTGGAAGATACGAACTTCTTGAGCAGCTTGATTATGGTTTTGTTGAATGCTTCTGCCAACCCATTTGCCGCCGGATTGTAAGGTGTTGAAGCAACATTCTGGATTGTTGTTTGTCGTAAAACCGATAGAAGGCGTGACTTGCGAACTGCGGACCGTTGTCATGGATGATCCTTCGAGGCAGTTCGAAGCGATAGATGATGTTATACTTGAGGAAGCTGATCACATTTGATGTCTTTACCTCTGCAAGCGGGACAGCTTTCTCCTACTTGGAGAAGTAATCCGTAATCGCCAGTATGAAGCAGTGTCCTCTTGACGAAGGTGGAGTGATTGGACCAATGATATCCATTTCCCATGCCACAAATGGCCAGGATGCCACCGTTGGGTATAGGAATTCAGATGGTTGGTGTATAAAATCTGCGTAAACCTGAAAGGCTTTGCATTTTCTTACATAGTCTATCACGTCTGCCACCATAGTAGGCCAGTAGTAACCCATCCAGCGAAGACGATCTTGTAATTTTGGGCCAGGCTGATGGGCTTCACGTACAGCTTCTTTGGTTTTGTATTGGACAGACACCGAACCAGTAATCCGTCGTAAGATCGCCGATATAACATCTTTGTTTCTGTATCATAGAAGAATCTGAGAGAACGTCTTCTGATAGAGGTGGCCTCTTTCGAGTTCTCTAGCAAGATGCCATAAACTGCAAAGTCTGTAAATGAGAGCCTCTAGTCTTGTGTCTCGTCGACCGTCATGGCAGAATGACTCTCAACAAATTAGACGGTATTCTTGGGACAGACCAACTCATGGCCTTTTATGTCCACCAAATGATGAGTATATTTTGGGACTGCTAGGGAAGCGGCCAGTCCTACAAAGGCGTCGGCTTCAATGTTTCGGAGTCACAGAATATGTTCCATGAAGAATCCTTTCAGAGACGTGATGATGGCGATCGCTACCTGATGATAGGGAATCTTATCCTTATGACGAACTTCATATGAACCCCGGATCTGATTGACGATTGATTGTGAATCGCCATATGCCTCTAGGTACTCTACCTGCAGTTCTTTTGCAAGTCGGAGGCCGATAACCAAGGAGTTGTACTCGGCAACGTTGTTCGAGCAGGCTTCTGTAAGGGAATATGCCCGGTTGATCACCAAGCCAGAGGGAGAAATCAGCACCACTCCAACCCCAGCGACAATGTTACCCTTGGGCCCGGTTCTTGAAGCACCGTCGAAGAACATTCGCCAAACGGAATCATCGGAGGCCATGTTTGAATTGGCGACCTCGTTTGGAATCTTTTCATATATTCTGGTTGACTCCGAACTTGGATGGGCAGCTAAAAAGTCCGCCAAAGCTTGACCTTTAATAGCCTTTTGCGGAATGAAGATCATGTCGTAGGGAGACAATAATATCGCCTAGGTAGCGAGACGAGAGCTGTATGCACCTGGCTTGGTCATAAGAACCCTGAGGGGGTTAACTCGAGATATGACATGGATGGTTTGTCCTGTAACATAGTGTCGCGTCTTCTGGATAGCGAACACCAGAGCAAGACATTCCTTCTCCACGGTGGTGTATCTATGCACAGGCCCAATTATCATTCGGCTGAGGTAATAGATAGCTTGTTCATGCCCTGCGTTATTGTTTTGTGCTAGTAGAGTACCGAAGGAATGCTCCATCGTTCGTACATAAAGCAAGAACGGCTTTCCAGCAACCGGAGCCACCAGAACTGGAGGATTTGATAGATATTCTTTGATGTTGTCGAACGCACGTTGGCACTCTTCATCCCATACGAATGAGACACCCCTTCTTCATGAGGTGGGTGAATGGTTGACATCGCCCGGAGAGGTTAGAGATGAACCTCCTGATGTAAGCTAGCCTCCTTTGAAGGCCTCGGAGTTCATGGAGATTTCTCGGGGACCCATCTCCATGATTGCCTTCGTCTTCTCTGGATCTATATGAATTTCCTGGGCAGTAATGATAAAACTCAAGAATTTTCTATTAGATACGCCCAAGAAGGATTTGGTGGGATTTATCTTTAAGTTGTGCGCTCGTATCAGGTCGAATACCGTCCTCAGATCCTGCAGATGGTCTTCCTTAGAGTAGCTTTTGATAGCGATATCATTAACATAACACTCCATGATCTTACGCAGGTGATCTCTGAAGATGACACTCATGGCTCTTTGATATGTGGCACCGATATTCTTTAAATCGAAGGGCATGACTGTGTAGCAGTACACACCAATCGGTGTTCGGAATGATGTATGCTTCTCGTCATCAGGAAACATCTTAATTTGGTTGTATCCTTAGAAGCCGTCCATGAATGACATGCGTTCAAAGCCATATGTGTTGTCGATCATGATGTCCGTGATGGGAAGGAGGAACTCATCTTTAGGACACGCTTCATTTAGATTTTGGAAGTCGATGCAAATTCGAATCTTTCCATTCTTCTTGAGGACTGGCACTATATTGGCGACTGAGTCTGGATGTTGCTCCTCCTGGATGAAGCTGACTATCAGTTTGTTGACCTCAGCTTCGATGGAGTTCATGATATCTGGACGGAACCGTCGTTGCTGTTGCTTGACCGGCTTTGCGTCCAGATGAATGTTGAGTTTATGAAGTACCACTTCGGGGTTTAGCC
Source organism: Iris pallida (assembly GCA_029216955.1). Classification (NCBI taxonomy): domain Eukaryota; kingdom Viridiplantae; phylum Streptophyta; class Magnoliopsida; order Asparagales; family Iridaceae; genus Iris; species Iris pallida. The sequence continues at coordinate 7,470,833 of JANAVB010040620.1, forward strand.
CTGGCATGTCCTCATAGCTCCAGACGAACACGTCAATGTACTCTCTGACAAGTTACAAAAGTGCCTTCCGCTCTTCGTCTGTTAGGCTTTTGCTGACGAAGATTAGCTTTGGAGAGGACTCCTCGCCGAGGTCAACTTGCATCACCTCATCTTCAGTGGGAGGGTCACGAAGTTCGAAGCATTTCTCCCAGTGTGTATCTAATTACTGGACCCAAGGTTCTAACTCTAGATGTTCGGGTACGTCTTCGTCTTCTTCGTAGGCATCAGCAAATGCCATATTGACAGACAGAACTTGCCTGAATACGTCCCCAATGCTGACATCCGAATCAGAAGTTGGTGATCCGATTGAATGTGAATGTCAGTCACATTCCTCATCCGAGCTTTCAAGAGTTGTTGCAGGTGTAACATAACCTAGCCCACATCTGGTCTTGTTGTAATAATCTCGTGGTTTCCCAGCCGGGACTGGCAACTGCAAATGTAACCGCCGACCAGTACCGTAGTTTAAGCCTGGCGTAGTCTCCAGATCATACCCCTGTTTTTGTATGAGGTACTTGGATCGGGAGCTATACAGGTAAAGAGGCAGTCTCCCAGTGTCGGGTTCGAGATCAACTTCTTCTATCCTAAAGGGTTGTGGATCATTCTTCCGGCCGAAGATGATTGGATGATCCTCTCCCTCGACTATGAAGCAAGCGTCTTCCACGGGAGTAAGTTAGTTTGCGGTGTAGACATTGTCACCTATGTGTGTAGGTGGGTGCCCATACCGTGTTCTATAGCATACATTGTACAAAGCTTATTAAGCTCGATATAGTTCAAAGATAACTTTATTGATGAAGTAAGTTATCTTTTTCGGTAGAATTACATCATCTGCAGACAGAACATCAGTGTGAGAAGCCACATAATTGGCCAGCTCTAACTCTTCTTCGGCTACCCCCTGTGTCAATGAAGACGGGAATGACGACCTGGGCAGCTTAATCATCAGGGGCTCCACTGGCGGTGCTGAACATGGAGTTGTTGGTGCACTAGCGACCCCCAGCTTAGTGTTTGGTGCGAGACGGAGAGTTGTTGGCTCATTTGCAGCCCTCGGCTTCGTGATCGGCTGCCGACTCATCTTGGAAAGACGAATCGTCATTGGCTTGACAGAAGGATTGGACTCTTTTGTTTGTTGTTGACCAGCTCTTGGTAACCTGATTGTCAACGGCTCCGTAGTGGGTCTTGGCGCTTGGCTCGACCTTGGCAGTCGGATTATCATCCGCTCCTTCTATGCAGTGAGCACCGGAAGACTCGTTGTTTCTCTACGCAGAGTGGCTGTGAGAGTGCAGTCCTTCCTAGTTTGCGTGGTTGGAGATGGATTCTCAAGGGTTCCTCCGGCCCCATAATTGTCTCTGTCTGCTCTTGAGCATCCTCCTTGACCAGATGCCTCTTTGAGTTCTCGTACAAGCAGGAATCCGAATAGTAGGATTCGACACTTTTGAAGGGATCGATGTCAGCGAATTCTGTTCTAACGAAGCCGTGCTTGTCGACGTACTTGAAGCACTGGTGCAATGTGGAGGGCATGATCATATAATCGTGTATCCATGGACGCCCTAGGAGAATATTGTAGGAGGTGTCTGCATCGATGACATAGCAGGTTACTTCCGACTGACGGTCGTCGATTTGGCATTTCAGGTAAATCTTCTCTATGGAATAGCATCTTCCAGAATTGAAACCGCTGATGGCGGTGCTTGTAGGAGTCAGTCGATGCATAGGGATACGCAGATGGTGAAGCAAGCTCTTCGGAATAATCTTTATCGAAGAACTAGGATCAATGTGCATCCGATCCACCTTGACGTCGCCGATGTATCCAGTGTAATACAGAGGGCGATTGTGCAAGTTGGTCTTGATAAGCATGTCCTACGGAGTGAACACGATATTGGGCGTTGTGCCGGTATAAGCACTGTGTTAGGCATCAGCTGGTGAGATCTCCCCTGTGAGCTTGATTTGAGCCAGATAAGCATCAGCATTTTGAATTGCATCACTCAGGGCGACGTAAACATCTTTAGAGAGCCTCGCAAACATCTTTGAGAGCCTCAAAAGCTCGTATAATGACAACTTAGCCGGTGTGTTGGCCAATTTTGCCAAGATGTCAAAGTTGTAGGGCCTCTCCAGCCCATGAGGTACCTCTTTTCGGAGTGGCTTGTCAAAGCGAGTCTCCTTTGGTCTAGGTTTGTCGGTCATCGGAGGCTGAGAAGGTCCTGGAGCATCAGCAGCCGCCGACTGATGATCTTCAGCCGAATTACCCGGAGGGGGTTAAGTTTGTGCACCGGATCGGGTAACAACAGCCGTAGCTTCTTCGACATATGTCGAGATTATGCGACAGGACTTGACTTTCCTATCCTTCTTCTTGCCGACAGAGTGTGGTGCGGACTGAGTCACCTCAGGTACAAGGTCCGGATGGACCCACATGACCTTCTCTCGTGATGTAGTGAGGGGCACTAGACCAGCAGCCTGGTCTCGGGGAGGTGGAAGATTAGCGACCTCCATCTTTGCCCAGAGGACGGGCACTACGCCGTCTTGTGTCCTCGTTGGCGAGAAGCTGTCAAATTGGACTGACACCATGTTGGCTGCCACGGTCACCTCCCCGAAATCAATGGCCAGGGCCTTGGAGTCGATAAGGTTCTAGATGTACCACTTCAGTTGGAAGCAGTCTTGTGTAGCATGGTGGCCAGTACTTTGGGCTCTCTATCTCTGCAGGACGAGGTTCACGCCTTGGAGGAGTGAGATGAATTCGATCTCCTTGTATGAGCATGTCAAGAATGGGCTAGACATGGCCGTCTTCGAAGGAGTAAGTCATCTGTGGCCACTGCTTCTCTGCCGTCTTCGGTTCGGGCTGTGTAGGCCACCATAGCCTGTTTGCCCTTGTTGTCTCGGTTGTTGAACGAATTACCACTGTTGTTGTTATTGGCGTTAGGGCGTTTGCCCTTGTCCTCTCCTTCTGAGATGTACAATCCAAGTTGGCGAGCTTTCTTAAACTTGTCTTCTGCACTTGTAGCGCTAATGATGAAAGTCTTCCAATCCTTGAATTGAATTTTGCCCATCCAGAGGCTGATTGTGGGAAGCAGCCTCTTTAGACAGATTTCAATCAAGGAAGAATCTGGATTGCCAGAGGGCAATTTCATCGCGGTTTGGCGAAACCGCTCAATGTAGTTCCTGGTTAGCTCCATTTCACCTTGAACAACGTCCATGAGGGTGGACATTGTCACATCTTGCCCCACCTCGTTGGACCTTTCAAGGAACATATTTTTAAAGTCGACGAAGGAATAAATGTAGTTGTCCGGCAGATTGCGGTACCAATCAAATGCTACACCCTCCAGTGCCCCGATGAACAACCGCGTGATGATAGCGTCGTCATGAGGCAGATGGTCAGTTGTGACTTCAAAGTAGGTGATGTACCCGCTCGCAGATGTCTTCCCATCATATGAATTGATGTTAAATGGCTTATATCTAGGTGGGAAGGGGACATCTCTCCATGCAGCAGGATACGGTTGTCGTATCCTGAGGTCTTGGAAGGTTTCTCGGGCGTGAAACATGGCCCAAAGATCCTGGACCTCTTATCTCGTCTCCCTGGCCTCATCTACAGCGGTGGGAGTCAACATTATAGGAGGATCTTTGCCCGGGTATGGCGCAGTTGAGTTTGAGTCTGCATTGACCGTGGGACCCAAGCCTGTTTGGCCAGGCGTCCTTCCTTGCAGAGTCGATAGGGCCGCTTTGATCTCGTCCATGGACTTGACCAAGGTATGAAGTATAGCCTCCAGAGTGTCTATGCGTTGGCGATCACTGGGACCGTCTTGATCGTTGTTCGTCATGAACACTGTCCTCACATGAGGAGAAATGGAAGGAATGGTGGAGGATGTGCCCTCTGAATCATAACCTTGCACCAAGAAATCGTCGGGGTAAGTAGCGATGTTCTCCTCTGGTTTTGACTCAGAGGAAGTGCTACCCCTTCCATAGGAGACTGCCTCGTCTTGGGATCCGTGGATTCTTTTGGGATACCGGATTGTTGTGGACGTTCGGACGGGTGCTACCCCCAGCTTCGGCTACCCCCAAAGATGTAGATGACGAATCTCCAAGTGTTAAAGATTTCGTCTTGGAGCGGGTGCCTTGAAAAACTCCTCCAATGGTGGTTGTGGACAGCCGCTTGGACGTGAGTTTCCTAGCCGCGCTAGTAGAGATCGCCGGGCTGGAAACACTTGTCTTATTCCCCGTCTTGCTGGTAGGGATCTTCTGAGCAGAATTGCAGTAGGCGGCATGAAGCACTTCGTCTTCTGAGCTTTGTTGCAGGACTGGTCCTGGCCGCTATAGTCGTTGGAAGACGGACTACGGTCCTCTTGTACTGCCGCCTTGCTGCAGCAGCAGTTGACAATGACTTGAGTACAATGATGTCCATGAAAGGACTCTCTGTACACCAATCTTTCTTCTCTTTTATTGCGTTTTTGAAGAATCACATCACGTAAGTCACTCATTTTGTGGGCCCGGGAGTCCCGAGCACATGATTGTGTTGGCACCATGTTTGCTCCCTGATTGAGAGACTCTTGGGAACCACTCTGCCCTTTTGCCGCCGGGGGCTGGACACGGTCAATTCTGTACAACTTTCCACCAGAGGCCTGCTTAACAGTAAGCGTAGCTCTCTAATGGTCAGAGGTTGGGACAGCTGACTGAGCTCGACGAGCTCGCGCTGCCCTAGACTTTTTTCCTCTAGCACCAAAGGGCGTATAGTAGGAAGAGTCTATATTGTGCCGCACATAGTCTGGCACATTCTCATTGGAGCATCCGAGATCAGGACCGCATGAGAGGCGGTCAAAGACGGAACCTGAGCCGCAAGGAGCAGATGGCCTACGGCTGGGATTGGTGGCCGCATAGGCATTCATGCGGCTGGCAATCGTGGCCACATCAGCATTCATGCGGCTAGCCTTTGTGGTCGCATAAGACTTCATGCGACTGGATTTGGCTGCATCAGCATTCATGCGGCTAGCATTTGTGGCCACATCAGCATTCACGCGACTAGATTTGGTTGCATCAGCATTCATGCGGATGAATTTGGCTACCGCAGGAACATTCATGCAGCTGGATTTAGTGGCCGCATGAGCCTTCATACGGTTGGAATTGTTGGCCGCATGAGCCTTCTTCATGCGGATGGCACCCTTATGCGGTTTCTTCATGGACAGCATAGATTCTCTATTTGTTTCCTCAAGTCCAGCATCGTAGTGCTTTCCTCTGTCGGACTTGAGAACAGCAGGGGTCTCTGTGGCCTGAAGTGGGGCCGCATGGGAGTCTTCTCCGTCGTCTTGGGCTGCAGAGAACACCTCTTCCAGAGCTTGGAGAGGAGCAAATGATTTGGGCCTCCACTCCTTGTGGGCCTTCTTTGTGCGGGCTCGCTTCTTGACCGGACCAGCGCTCCCGTCGGAGAGCATTTCTTCAAATGCCTACTGGTCGAAGCGGACGACCATCATCTGTTGCGTGGAGCCACGTTTGGCTGCATCCGATTATGTCACCAACTTCTAAGCAGTAGAGAAGTTTGTCCCCAGCAGAGTTGCCATCGTGTTTGCCATTGATTATCTAAAGAACATAACAGTTTTATGGGAGGACTGGACTTTGATTTTCAATACAAACTCGCTTGTACAAAAGAGAGCCAAGGAACAAAACCTAGAAAAAGCAATCTAAAGTACAATTGCCTATTTTTGATTCTGAAGGGTAACGGTAGAGGCTCGGGAGAGTGACAGCAACTCTGCCTTACTTCTTGGACGATCGGACGTAGCTTCTGCTCTGGCGAAGAAATGCTCTTTGTGTGTGCGGGGGTTGCTAGTCTCTCTGCTCGGGCTCTGTGTGTATCTCTTTGTGTGTGTTGTGAAGGAATCACCCTCTGCTATTTATAGGGCTTTATGATAAGTAGGGTGTGCAGTAATTGCTCCTTAAAAAGCAGGCAGGTGGGGATTGGTTAAGATTAGCCTTGATCTTGTTTGTTGGAAACCAATCTGGGCTGCTTGTGTTGATTGGAACAAATATGCATTGTTTGTTTGAAATCGATCTAGGCAGTTATAATGATTGCAATAAATCTGAATTGTTGAGATTTGATCAACTCCTGCTACGTGTCCCAACTGCCATTTTTGTGACGAGTCGTATGACTGAGCCGCATGAGCTCCTGGTGAACTGGTTCGCATGAAGTCCCATTGAACAGAACCGCATAAGCCCCTTATAAACTGGACCGCATGAAATCCTACTAAATAGAGCTGCATGAGCACCTGATGAACTGAGCCGCATGAAGCCTATCGAACAGAACCGTATAAGCCTCCTTGTAAACTGGGCCGCATGAAGTCCCATTGAACAGAACCGCATAAGCCCCTTGTAAACTGGCTACATGATGTCTCATGGGGACAGAGCCGCATGAGTTCTGTTAAAACTAAGCCGCATAAAGCTCCATCAACTCAGAGCCTTATGAACTCCTTCAACTCAGAGCCGCATGAGCGCCTTTAAATGATCCGTATAAAGAGCTTTGGAATTGGTGGATCGTGCCAACGGTAAAGATTTTCTCTTCTCTCTAGGAGCACGTCATTATGTCAGAGCCATCATTTTACCTTTATGTCAGAGATGTCAATCCTTTGTGTCAGAGCTGCCGCACTGTGTCAGAGCATTTAATGAGCCAGTTGTACAGAGAAATGATGGCCAGCTGTAGAGTCATATCTTGAACCGCATAGGGCCACGTGGCTTTTTGTGAGCCGCATGGAGCTATCGGGACCTTTCGAGCCGCATGAAGCTCTAAGGGTCTTTTGAGATGCATAAGGCTCTAAGGGACTTTTGAGCCGCATGAGACTCCTTCTGTTTTGAGCCGTATAGATTTTCCTGTTCTTTTCCATGCTTCTACATATACGAGATTACCAGATGACATATCGTATATAGAACATTTGTCTTTTACAAAATTGATACTATAACCATTATCAACCAAATGACTTATGCTCAATAGGTTATGTTTCAATTCAGTAACTAGACATACATTTTTTATTACTGGATAGGGAGACATACCAACAGTGCCGTTACCAATAATATCACCTCTCAGATTATTGTCGAAGGAAGCATATCCTTCTTTTTTATCGATAACATAGCGAATAAAGATGCATCACCAGCCATATGCTGCGAACATCTGCTATCTAATATCTACTTACTTCTAGCATGAGAGGGTTGAGGGTCCTCCTACAAAATAAGTAGATGAATCCTTTGATACACATTTCTTTAGGGTCCTTTTTGATTATTCTTAGGTATCCAAGCAAGTATGTTTGTGTCAACAAGCATTCTAGATTTACAATATTGTGATATGTGCCCGTGTGTACCATAATATGTGCGTGAATGTTTTAAAAATATGCTATTTGCTTCTGTGTTAACATTTTTATGTGTCCTTTTTGTAAACCTGTATGTGAAACTATAATTGTAAGTAACGTGTTGCTTACGTGCTTTCTTTGGTTTAGTCCTCTGAGATGTATGTTTGGCATTAGGACCAACCTTAGGCGGTGTAACAAAAATGACCTGTTTGCCTAACTAGATCTCTAACATTTTAGAGACCGCACAAGACTGCTTATATTTGGTAGTCATGCCTAAGAGTCTTTGTCAGTGACTAAGTGTCTTCTCTTCTTTATGTCATAAAGTTCTTGCACTTTGACATTGTCTATTTCTTTCATCTCAATAGTGATGATAGCTTCGTGATAGTCTACTTTAAGCTTGGCTATCTCTTCCGTGTTATCGATAGTAGATATCTTTTTAATATCTTCAATGAGATTAGACAGTATAACTATTTCGGTTGTGTGTGCCTTAATCTCCTTGCAAGATTGCTTGTACTTGTTTAACACATTTCTATATTCATCAAGTAGTTCGCTAAAGGAAGTTTCAAGTTCATTGAAAGTAAAATCATCGCCCAGAGGGTTTAAAGATGCCTTATCAAAAGCCATCAGACAGACATTTGCAGTATTGCGGGGTCTGTCCACTTTCTCTGACTCACTAGCCTCACTTTCGTGCCAGATGCTTGTATTATTTCCTGCTCTATCTTGGTCGGTCATATGGACTGCTGTTCTTTGACAGTAGACAATTCTTCTTTATGTTCCCTGTCTTCTTATATCCGAAAAAGATTGTCTCTTCTTCGATGCTTTTCAGGATGTTTTCCTTCTTTCGGTTTGATCTCTCAAACTTCAAGAATTTTCTAAAATTTTTGACCAGTAGGGACTGTTCTTCACCATCAAATGATTCTTCGTCAAAGTTGTTGCATGAGACTCTTCGGGCTTGGGCTTTGAAGTTAATAGAATTCTCCTTGGGAGTAGTTTCTTCAAATTCTTGTAAGTCCATCACATAGGTCATCAGCTTGCCCATTGTTGTCTCCAAGGTCATCGTGGTGAGGTCATTTCCTTCTATGATCGTTGTGGCCTTCGGGTTCCAATTCTTGGTTAGAACCCGTAAAATCTTCCTGATCTTCTCGTGATTGTTGTAATCCTTACCTAGAGACCGTAAAGGATTAGTAATATCAAGAAAACGAGTAAACATCTGTTTAATTGACTCACCGAATTTTATCCTAAAAGACTCGTACTCCTGTGTCAGTCTACTGATTTGGGATACCTTCACTTGGAAAGTTCCTTCGTGAGTTACCTCAAGAAGTCTCCAAATTTTATTAGACGTCGTACAGGTAGATACGTGATTGAACTCGATTTTTTCAATTGCACAGAATAGTACATTGATGGCTCGTGCATCTAGGCTAGTCTGTGTCTTTACCTGCTGCGTGTATTTGTCGTGTGGCTTATCTACAACTTTACCATAAATTACTGTTATAGGCAGTTTCTTATAACCGTCTATTACTATCGACCAAAGATCGAAGTCCAATGATTTGAGAAAGAAACTCATTCATGTTTTCCAGTATGTGTAGTTTGTTCCATCAAATAGTGAAAGTTTATTTATGGATTGCCCTTCACCGTTGAATATAGATTTAACGGCTGCCATAGATATGTATATTCTCTAGCGTGGTTATGGATATGTATAACCTGCTCTGATACAAATTATAGGATCATTGACCACCTCTAGAGGGTGGTGAACGTGAATAGAGTGTATGCGTGTGCAGCAGAAATAATTAAAAATTAAAAATTAAAAATTAAGCAGCTATAAAGACTATGGCAAATAAAAGACAGTAAATAAATACAGTAAAGTATGAGATCAGAGAATCAAACTCAATGAACATCACAATGTATACTAGTCTCCCTCTGAGAGGACTACTCCAGTCTCCAGTACTCTTGCTCGATGTTAATCTACTATTCATAAGCTAAATGAGAGCTTGTAGTCTCTTTACAACACCATACTTGGTGACGAGCACACGACCGACTCCACAAACTTTATGTAGAAAATTGGAATGTTTTCTGAATTGCAACCTCTGATACAACTATTCTGAACCAAAACTCTAGATTAAAACAAAACTGTATGGCTTTGGCTAAGGGTGGATTAGACTAGATTTGAAAAGCTTTTGCTCGTTTGAAAACACTTTAGAAGAATAGAGAATAGAGAGTGAATGAGTGATTTGGAATGGTGGAAACATCTATCTATTTATAGTGTTTTTCCTGACCGAACTCGGGAAGAGTTCAAGCAGAGTTCGGATGCATGAATCTCGCAAACGAACGTTGGATACAGATTTGGTAGGAAGTGATTTTCAAATAACCCAAACTGAACTCAGGCCGACCTCGGACCGGAGTCGGTCAGAGTATTGTTTGGTCAGAACAGTAAGGAATGAGCCAAATTAGCATAGGTTTGGGGCTTTTTAGAATTGTGGACTTTTAGGATTTAGATAAGTAGCCTTATTTGAATATATGGACTGAGATTAACATAAGCCAGTATAATCATGATTAATCTCACAAATGTAATTTCTAGACTCAATAAAGTAGAAAATACAGAATAAAAATGAATAAGTCTTTGTCTTCAGTGCGATTGATCTTTTGATGACGTCGTAATGTACCGTACTTTGAAGTAGTGGGAAGCAGTAAGACATAGACGAACTTCTCTTTTTGAAACCTGTAACAGTTCGTATATTTTGCGTATCGACCAAAGTTATCGTTGATTATCAAAATCAGGTGTAAGCATTAGCCAATGGGGCATCAATTAGGATATGTAATCATTAAATAAAATGGTTTGTATATGTGCGAAATTGTTTGACATGATCTTATATAGATGTGAAGATGCGTAAGCGTAGAAAATTTTACTCTCGCGTATTCAATACATATTCCAAATACCGGATTAGTTTAGGATATATCGATAATGAAATAGTATCAATTTATTGGTTAACTTTAGAAATTCGATTTCATTCGATTTGTAAAGTGGAAAATGGTTGATGTTTGTTCGTATGATTTGGTAACAATTTGATGGATATGGGTTAATTTCTTACGGATAAGATATATATATATATATATATATATATATATATATATAATTTTTTAAGGGAAATCTCAACAAAATTCCCAAAGATGTCATCAATGTATTGGAAATGTAGTATATGTTCTGTTCAAAAATGTTAGCAAATACGACAAAGTCATCAAATCCAAACCGAAAGACCTTAAAGAATATCATAACCTAATCAAAAGTAGGCACATATGAAGTGGGCTAGTTGTTGAAAAATGTAGTATGTACTTAAAATTGTATCAGAAAGCTGCTTTTAATTTCAACCACATATAATAATAAGACCACATCAAAGATATAATTTTTATATCACCATATCCTTCAAAAATTAAGAGCTCTACTTCTGCATAAGTCTACTCAGTAACATAGTAGATAATGTTGTGAATTATAACCATATCTATGATGCATAGGACCTTAATTTTGCATTACTACACAAGTCTACTTATTAACATAGTACAAAATATGTACAACAACATATCCTTTAAAATTTATGAGCCCAATTAAAAATTGCGTCAAAAAATTTAGCTCAACATAGCCTTCAAAAATTGACCTCTACGTCATTAAACACGATATTAAAGTAAACATCATATTAATATCCTTCAAAACCAATACCAACATACTAATCAACAACGGAGGAGAAAATATCCTTCAAAACCAATACCTACAGTCATAAATGTCCCCAATATATAGCACAAAATATTTATGACGGGGTCATGTTTATCACATTCTGTCAAATACGATAAAATATTAATAAATCAAATAATAGATAGCATGCACCATCAAATATGCCTCATAAACATCAAAATTCAAATGCAACAAAATAAAATATCTTGTAGCAAAAGTCATTCTGCGAGTGGAAAGAATAACAACTATGGTGCAGAATTAAAGGTTTACTTCATTCTTCTATCGTTCTGTTGTTTAACCTATATGGGAAGATTCAAGTCGAAGCGACATATATCCTTATTCATGATGACAGTTACCATGGGGAACGGTCAACCCATATATTAAGATATGTGGGAGATTATTGGAATTTTTTCTTATGCTCATGGAGTTTTCCTGCTTGAGAGCCAGAAAGATAGTCCTGAGTTGTAAAAAAAAAACTCTTGTAGTATCGCAATATAATACCATGCTTGGTGTTGAGGTTTGCACATCGAGTAGTAGCCAAGTGGGTGCAATGTGGGATTTTTTTTCTAGTAGAATTAAATTTAAACTACTTAAAAAAGCATTTATGCTTTTATCACACTCTTAGGAAAATTCACTTTGGAGCTAAGCCCCTTTGGGGCTTAGCAACTCGGACTCGAATTCTACGGCACATAGTGGTGCTTTGATTGCGCACATTACAGTTTGCACGTCAGCATCATCGTATGACGCTTGTGCGAATTTGTTGTACTCGTGCTCTTATTTCATGCACGAAGTGCATGTGCGAGCACATGCATAGGCCATGAGCAGGCTATGCGCGGGCTTTACGTGGCTATGCGCATTTACACATATGTACGCATGCGTTACAGCACTATCGCACACATGTGTGCATGAGCTTGTGGTATATTCGCGATTGAGTAACGATGACTGTGTTGCTTCGTGCATGTATGCAGACAGAGAGCTTGGCATATAAATTCGTTGACTGCAGGATACAATTATGGAAAGATATTGTCCATTATTCAGATTTTATCTTTGTGAAATTTGAATTTAATTCATTCCTATCCTTCCGCAATTTATTGGCAGCCATGAATAGGGTTATGATTTCCCTCCTACTCTATATATATTCTCTTCGTTTCCCCATTGAGAACTTACTTCAAAATTGAGAGCAAAAGAGAGGATTCTAATGCGGCTGCCATTATAGTCTAGGAGTTTGGGCGAGTTAGAAAAGAGGTGACAGCGAGCGTTCCAAAAGTTCTTACGTGAACTTCCTCGTTCATGGAAGTTGATCGTGTAACGACGAATCTTGCTTAGAGCAACAGTGATCTTCATTACCCAGCAAGCTGTTCTGTCTTCTTCTACTTCTCTTTTCTCAAAGTTATAATCGCTCTGTCTTAATAGCAACACATTTGCAAGGAAGAACTTACTCTGATTTTGTCAGTTTGTAAACTAAAGTTCTAATAAGTTGTAATAGAAAATTATTTTAAGTTCTTCGTTGGATTCGAGTTCTCTGTAGAGCAAACTTATTTGTATGAATTTCCAAAGTCTCAACTACGACTTCAGATTCAGATCAGAAGCAAATCTCCTCAGAGATTTTGCGTGAGATCTCTGTTTCTGGCCTTTGTTCCTCAATCCTTTGATCTATCTCGGGACTAACAAAAATCAAGAATGATCCCAATCAGTATATCCAAAAGCCCCTTCAAAAAACAGCAGCCATTAGTAAACCAAATTGTTGTCTTAGTTCCAATAAACAAAATAAACAAACCAATCAACCTACATCCGTTAGAGTTTAATCGATGGACATCAAATTAAAAGAAAATAAGTTAAGAACAATCATCTATTAGTAAACATGCATGTTTAGTAACAATACCATACATCCAACACATGCAACCATGGTTAAAAATCCATCGATGTCCATCAAAATGTGCAGATAATCTCCAATACCAAATGTCGCCAAAGCAAAACATATTGTCAGAAAAACCTGCATGAGGAAGCACAAGATGGTTAGGAGATCAGAAGTCGAAGCACAATATAGTGTTCAATTGCACCACATGACATCTGATATACACGAAGACCATCCACTTGGGTGCTGACGCAATACTGACTCGGAAAAGAACTTTTATGAAAATTTAGGATACGAATATAGCATGGATACGATTGTACGTAAACATTATGTATACATATTATTACTAAACGATCTCATTAATATTAGTACTTATAGATGCTTTGGAGTATAACTAGGTTCCAAGTAGATTCAGAAATGACCCATTTCATAAGAAATGGTGATACTTTGACTATGCAAACCCATTTTTTATCATGTTTTGCCCCTTTAGATCCTAGACATGTGTTGGCTTACTCAAGACATTTCAAATATAGACATGCACATGGTTGAGTATCCATGCAACATGGGACTGACTAATGAAATTATCTTAGTTACCTAGGAAAATAGAGACAAAAAATAAATGGTGTCAACATTGCGAGGTGTCAAATATACATACAAACACTCCAGGATACACTAGATCCTAGGACTTTAATATCCATATCGTGATATTTGTCAAACAAATAAGAAAGGTATTTCGACTAGATCTAGATGAAAATTACTCTAAGGTCACAATTTTTCTAAAGAATCGAAAGATGAAACCTCAACCCCAATGTGGAGAATTATACAAACAAGACATACAATAATGCGAAGATATATTAAAAAAGAACTACCATTAAATAAAACATACAACTGGATATGCTACTTATGTAAAGATATCAACCATAATCTACTTCTAATTCACATATCAACAAAATAGAAACAATAATCTTTGTTTAATTGCTCATACTTTGAGATTCACAAATAATATATTATCTAAACTTTGCAAATTCCACCAAAGTAAGTCCTAAGAATGTCAATATAACCAAGATCATGCAGCAGACACAATCTTCTACTTATGTAAAGAAATAAACCAAGAACTATTATTAAATTTCACATATCAACAAAAGAAATATATATTCTATATTCAATTCCTCATAATTTGACAAAGATAGAGAATCTGTCATCTGAACTGCACATATTCCACCAAATAGAGCCCTTAGTGCGAATATAATCAAGAAATTTCTGATTATGCAACTTGTCTTCCATGAAATAACTTGTCTTCCAAGAAATGTGCAAATTCTACCAAATTAAGACCCAAGTGCCAAAAAAATTAGACAATCTAAATTCTTGCTACCATCAAACATAAAACAATAACTTTTAAATCATCTCTCGATATCTACTTGATAACTAACTAAATATCATTATTTTGAAGTATTCTACAATCTACATATCTACTTGCTAAGTAACCATGTATTTTGCATCCCGCCGATTTTTCGTATGTGACTTTCCTGGGACACAAAAGAATCATAAAAGGTCTTGGGTGGACAAAGGAAAGGATAACAAAACAATGCAACACAACACAAGAGACATCAAGTACAAAAAGACAACATAACACATGAAGTCAGTAACATTGAGTATGAAAACGTCGATCTCCATTTACATGTGCCTGATAAATCTGAAAAAGTTTTAACAATATTCCATTCCAGCTTTACATTCGCCACTTGGTAGACCCTACAATAATTAGTTTAAAAATTAAACTAATTATACATAATTTAATGAGGCTAGCATAAATGGAGAAAATAGAATTTTGATCCCTAAGTCTAAACAAGGTTGTTGGAAATAATTAACAAAATGCTTGTGATGAGCCTGTACCAAGAAATGTTGGGTTGAATTTCTATATTTATAGTTTCGCTCCAGGATCATATGTTTATGTATTCACTGAATTACTAGGGAAAATTTTATGAATTTGCTTCTAGCTCTGAAATTTGTTAAAAGAGTGTTAATGATTAATGTTAACGGACATATATACACATCAAACTGATATTAAGATCATAACCATCTCATGTTGGTGAAATATTCAAGAAGGGAACTAAAAATAAACCTTACGTCAGAACCTGTAATAGCAAGGTAACTCCTGTTTAAGTCAAATTCCACTACAAAAAGTACAATAAAGTTTGTCAAAAAAATATAGCAAGTAACAAGGTAATATGACATACAACAATTTTCTATTTTTCTTTTATTTTTCTCTAGCATTAAATGAGTCATAGAAAGTTAAAAGATATCACAATAAAAGCAAGCCAAAAAATTAGGAATCCAAAGACAAATTATTTTATTGAATTCTCAACTAAAGGAAAGTATATACATTTCTAACGAAATATGAAGATGGAGTTAAAGTAAAACAAAAGGAATTGCCAAATTTTGAATTAAGGAACCACGAATCAGTCAAGTAGTTAACCAACTGCAAGTAAGTACTTTCGATTGTTTTCCTTTTTCTCTTCATCATCTTTGATATCTTAAGTATCGATAATAATCACTTTTATTGTTAGACTAATTCTAACAAATACCTGAATCTAATAACAAGAAAAAGATCAATTCCTATAGATAACTACAAATCCATTTAACATATAGCCTTCAACCCTTGACTATGCCACAATATAGGTTTGCCAATAAAGGATGCTTTCAATTAACCTCTAGAGTAGAAAAAAAGTGATTTGAAATTGAAATATAAACAGAAAATAATGAAGCAAATCGACATATGTTAAATTTCTAGGAAAAGAAAAAATAGAAACATATCTACATCATAACATCTTACATTTTGCATCTCCAACTAGCAAGTACGGACATGTAGTCCAAAAATAGGTTTAGTCTCCATGTTTGCATCATGATCGAACAAGACACAGATATTCCATGATTAATTACTGCATGTGTTCGTGCAAGTGTCAAGTTGTGTTGTATTTGTGTCAATGCTGTTGGAGTCTAGTCTAGATTTGGTAACAACATATTTGTGGAATCCAAATCTATTTAAAATTTTAATTTGATTAGATTTGGATGTCTATAAATGGTGTTGTGCTATTTTAGATATAATAGGATTCTTATTTTAGGAATTCCTATTATAATTTAAAATAGGATGTTGATGGAATAATTTATGCATAATATTATTACTATTTAGGAAATCCTATTATGATTTAAAATAGGATGTTGATGGAATAATTTATGCATAATATTATTACTATTTAGGAAATCCTATTATGACTAGAATATGATTTTCTCATCCTATATATATGGGGTGAGGGTGGAGGCATAAAGCATATCACAAAGTGGAGATTCAGGGTGCTCATCCACAAGGAAATTTAAGAGAAAGTCCGTACTTTGCTCTTAGGACTTCTCCATCCAAGATAGAAGGAAGAAGAAGATCTAATCAAAGAGCTGTCAACTTTTGTTAGAGAGATTGCTACGGGTTGGTGAGTGATCTTAATTGTAGTCTTCTATTTTTTTCTTGAGAGTGGTAAGGGGGTTGAACCTATTAGGGAAAATGGTTCACCTTGAGTTCTATTAATCTTGTAATTTCATCTGAGTTATTAAAGGTTGTGATTTGTCCAGGTGACATATATCACCACCATATACTTGTCTTCATCTTGTACTTGGTATCCGTTAGACAGGAGTTGGTTTTGATCAGGTAGATTAGTAAAACGCTTCTGCACGCGCCCAATAATTGGTATCAGAGCTTGGAGGTTAGGGCAATCATGTCTACGGAGCAGATAAACACTCGTGTGATCACCCTTACAGGGGAAAACTAGGCGATTTGGAAGTCAAGGATGGAGGATCTACTCTAGTACAAGGACTTGTGTAACGCTCCAGTCCCAAAATATGTAGGACTAGGATACGTTTACATGCCATCTATGCATTAAGAGGACTCCAGCCCAGCTCGAATACGTATAAGCTGTATGGACTATGGCAATAAGTCTAATCATGGCAAGTCAAAACTAATCTCAATCCACATAAAATAATAAAATATCAAAAAGGAACAATATGGTTCATGGTCTACAGCCCACTAACATATATGTCCAAATAGACTCGAAAGGAAATACGAGTCTAATAAACTAGGCTAATAAGTAGAATATATCAAGATAAGAATATGCAACACGAGAGAATAATAAAATAAATTCATACACCAACGATACCTGAATCCTGCAGACACAAATCATAACCATTCATCGATTCTACCAGCTCGGCCATAACCTAGAGAGTTAACCAGGTCCTCAGGGGACTACCAAGACACATAATATTCATACCTATTGTATACTAAATAACATGAGAGGAAGGATATAAAATAGTACAAGAAGTAAAGACGGCAGGCTTGTATAAGAATAAAACATAAGAAAGTGGCCTGTTATCGAGAATCGTGCTAATAAACGTGACTAAAAGTAAATTGGGATAAACTGCAACTCGGTGGGGGCTCACAGCCTTATAGATTGCAGCTCGGTGGGGGCTCATAACCTATAGTAAGTCTCTATCGCAGCTCGGTGGGGGCTCACAACAGAGGGTGGTCAAGAATAGTCATCTTCTATCACAAGGTCCTCGCCTAGAACTACTAGTCAAGTCAAGGCAAGTCAAGTGAACAAGTCAAGTCCAGGTCAATCATGTCAAGGGGACACAAAAGAGGCTAAGCAATACTATTGCTATACATGAACATAATAGAAAATATGGTGAGTAATATGAGAAAGAAAGAGTAACAATCTACGTGCACGTCAAACTAGGATATAACCGTGATATGAAGCAGGAGGAAAATAAGTAACAAAGTGAAACACAAAAGAATAGCAATATAGAAAAGCATGTAAATACTGTAAAGTTTGGCAATGTTTACTTGCCTAGAGTTTTGAACAATCTGTGCTGAGACTGCAGTAACAAAATCGTATCCCAAGCCTAGGTATAATTAACGCTGCAATGGTACACAGAAGATCTATGAAAGCCCAACAAAGCAACCAAGAATTACTAAGTAGTATATACATACTCCTATATATATTAAACCGGGCCCTTAATAGGATTTAATTAAGAAAATAATCTTTCTTTTCTAACTTATATGTTTAAGAAAATATCTAATTGTATGTATCTCTATATTATGGATAATCGTAAAATTCAATATGATTATCGTTAATAAAACTATATATAACTTATATGCATAAAAATAATAATAATTTAATATTCAAATACAAATAAAATTTTAATGTATGGTAAATATAAATAATAATAGTATCTGAATATAGATACAAAATCCATCATATATAAATCTAAACATACTCTACTTCAACCTTTACATAATTATAAAAGGCATAAAATAACATCCGTATAATAATCAATAATAATCTTATATATTGTAGTCTGGTTAAGTTATCAATTTTATATTATCATGTCTAAAGTACAAATTCTAAAGTCGAGGGGCTTAATTGGAACTTGCCAATGTACACAAGAAAGGTAAAGAATCTTACCTAACATTTCTGGCACCTCCCATAACACTTCTGCTATAGTACCATACGGGTTCTGTAGCGATAACTACTCCATCCTCCTCTTCTTCTTCTTCTTCTTCTTCTTCTTCTTCTTCTTTTTCTTCTTCTTAATGAATACTCCAAAACTGTAATGACCATGGTTCGTATTATGTATTTTGGTATACGTGTACGTATTTTGACTTATATTGCATGTCCTATTGCATGGTTTACTTTCGTATTTCATTGGTTATGGTTTATCTTGGTTGGGTTGGCTTGGTTCGGTTTGCCTTGGGTTCATCATGAACCAAGAGAAAACCCCACCTACCACCACCATCATCATTTATTAACCCAACACTTTTTTTCTCTCCTCATTCACTCTTCTTCTTCCTCACCATTACTCCCCACCTACCAGGAAGGTGTAGGCAAGTGCATCTTGCTTCATGGAGGAATTCCATTTTCATTGTTCTACTGTCTTCCTCATGTGTTTCTAACCCACTTTAGTACTTAGTATTTTTCATTTCCATTGTTAATTTCTTGTAAATCTAGCTTTGTGGTATTTTTGGTTTTCATGAGTTTTGATCTATCTAACCTGCATATTTTTGCTATTTGAGGGTTCCATGATGTAGAGAATTCTATTTAGCTCAAATTTGACCTACGGGAGTCTTGATTTGGGTTTCTATTGTTATTTGGTAGAGCATGAAGGCTATGGTATTTTCCATGAACGTGTTCTCTGTGGGAGCCATTAATTGTACTTTTGGCTGTATGAGCAATTCTTAGCTCTGAGCTGCATGGCCACTTAATTGAATATTTAATTGAGTTGGCCGCATATGCCAATAAATTGTATGGCCGCATAAGCTCCCATGCATTAGCAAATATTGCCTTGGCCGCATATGCACTGTTGCATGGCTCCATTATTTACTTTGGCCGTATGGCCATTTTTTATACATTTTGCATGTATTGGCCGCATGCAAATTTGCATGTACTTGCATGCTAAAATATTTAAGCTGGCCGCATATGGCCTTTGCATGTGCTTGCATGCTTAAGTGCTTGCATGCTTAAATATTTAAGCTGGCCGTATATGGCCTTTGCATGTGCTTGCATGCTTAAATATTTAAGCTAGCCGCATATGGCCTTTGCATGTGCTTGCATGCTTAAGTGCTTGCATGCTTAAATATTTAAGCTGGCCGCATATGGCCTTTGCATGTGCTTGCATGCTTAAATATTTAAGCTGGCCGCATATGGCCTTTGCATGTGCTTGTATGCTTAAATATTTAAGCTGGCCGCATGGCCTTTGCAAGCATGTGCTTGCATACTTATATATTTTTGGCCGCATAGGCCAATCCATTTTGGCCGCATATGGCCTTCAGCCTAATCTTGGCCACATGGCCATTAATAATTGTTGTTTGCCGCATGGCCAATTGTCTTGGTCGTATGGCCTTTGCAAGCATGTGCTTGCATGCTTATATATTTAATGGTCGTATGGCCATTTGTTAATTATAGCCGCATGGCCACTATTTTAATGCATGGCCGCATGGCCCTTTAATTAAGCTGCTTGCATGCAACTTGCCTGAGCCGCATATGGCCAAGTAACTTGCTGGCCGCATGAAATTTTTCCTGAGCCGCATGAGTCCTCCACAGCCCTTGCCCCTGCTAATATTTAATTACTATATTTATGCTTGTGCTATATTAATTTTTCTCTAACACGATGGTGACCCGTTGTGGTGCACTTTTTGACATGATATGATAGTGGCCCACGTGGCGCACTACTGACATTGAACATGACATGATATATGTCCCGAAGGCTGTTGCAACGGCTAACATGTCATGACAAAATTGAATAGCCTGGACACCGTGGATGATTGTGTTTGTATAATTGAACCGGTAATGTTTGTATCATGTCTAGGACAGGGATCCCTGAGTACCACTGTCAGGGGTACCTACTGCAAATGACTAAGGCTAATAACTAGATTAATTCAGTAGTCATAAGAGATTCCCCAGTTATAGACAATCTCGTTATCCCGGCCACCATTGTTGGACTTGCAGCCTGCCGACGAGTAGGGCACAAGTCTAGATTCACTGATATATGAAAAATAACAAGGCACTGCTTAATGAATCCATGTCGCCTGGATAACCTGGATTAGCTGCAGGGCTTGTGGCTGGAGGAACATCTCACTGCATATTGCTAGTAACTAAGTCTTGTGATAACCCTAGTTAGCTAATGTAGAAAGTCGTAGTCACTGATTGGCCGGGAGCGATTGTATGGTGTAGTTTCAGTGCTCGATTATTGCTTGCTTGATCGCATGATTGTCACTTTTAACAATAAAGATCAGAGGCTAAGTTATGTTCATGTGAAGGGTTACAACCCCGGTCCTTGTTTAGTTTAAGGGTTGTAACCTGGCTTCCAGAGCAATTCTGAGTTCTCTCTTCGTTTATTGTCTTATTGCACTCCACATCATGCTTATTATGTTTTATCTTACCAACAAGATTTAGAGACGGAGTTCTATTCAAGTGAAGGGTTACAACCCCGGTCCTTGTTTGGTTTAAGGGTTGTGACCTGGCTACTTGAATGGTTCCCTCGTACTCTATTATGACTGTTGTTATTCTTTTACTTTCAAGCTCTTTTGTAACTGCTTTAGTATTTATTTCTGATGTGCTGGTTTTAGTTGTTAAGTGAAGCCTCCTTTGTGGCACTTGCTCTTTCTGGGATCTGACACAGCTGGTTTATATGGCCAGATTTTGGAGCATCTCCAGAGGATCTACCGACCTTCCAGCCCGATGGTGACCACCAGGCGTAACCAGGGCAACGAGTGGGTTTATTTTTGGCTTTTCCACTCTATTGTAAAATTCTTATTTTGAGGCATTTAGCCGGCGAACACCTGTTAGCTCGTATTGTATACCTTATTACTGTCTGCCTACGGACTGTAACATGATTAACAGATCCTAGGGTTGATCATGTATGACTAAACTCTTGCTAGTCATCACATTTTGTAACGACTAGCTTCATGATCAGCTAAATATGTAATATTTGGGATGCCTTACTATTGTATATTTGGTGATCTTACATCTTGTAACATTACTTGCTTGCTTAAGATTGAGACATTTAGGCTTGTTATTGACCATAGGTGACTGATGGATTGTAGTTCAACCCACATATATCTAGACAGCCGTGACCGTATAGCGACGTAGATCCCATTTCATTATACGTAGCTGGCTATGTATGCCCCCGCTCTCCAGTATTCTAGTTATGGGGTGTTACATGGTTTAAGTGGTGGCCCATGCAGGTCTTGTAAATCAAGATATGTGAGGGTTACTGAATAGATGTCTCAATCAGCACTCGCCCTTGATCTCTTCCCGTATCTTCTAATCCCTGAGATTCTCGACCTGATCACATGCTTGTATCGTTGATCTGTCTTGGTCCTTCCTTATTGTTTCCTATGTCATCTTCTTCAGCGGCATTATTCCTGGTCCTACCGATCGGCAAGGCGAAGCACCTCCCGCGGACCAGCAGCAACCATAAGATCATGCACAGTACTCAGGAGTAGCCTCCCGGTTCATGCCTTCCGGAGATCTAGAGCCCCCGGTACAGCCAGCCCATCCCGCAAGGCAGGATGATGGAGCCTTGGTTGGACTTATCAGGGAGTTGCCTACATCGCAGGATCGTCGAGGAGATGCCTTCAATCAGACAGTGGCAGATGCTCTGGGCAGAGGTGGACATCTTGGGAACAGTACATCGAACAGTTTCAAGCGCTTGAACCCTCCATTCTTCGATGGCAGCGAAGATGCTATCGCTGCTGATGCGTGGCTTCAGGACACAGAGGTGATATTAGAGGCAACAAAGACCCCAGAAGATGAGAAGGTGGCCGTAGTTCGCCTGCAGCTCTTGGATCTAGCTCGCAGCTCGTGGGCGGTACAGGCCGTTAGACTAGTGGCACCTATTGCCTGGACAGTATTCTGTGAGAGGTTCCGGACCAAGTACTTCGATGCTGTAGCTCGATACGATCTACAGACCAGGTTCACCAATTTGAAGCAGATGGACAGGACGGTCGATGGGTATGCGGCCGAGTTTTCCAGGCTTAGTCGGTTTGCTCCTACCTTGGTGGCGACCGAGTTCGATAGAGCCCAGCGGTTTCAGCAGGGACTCCACCTAGAGATTTTGCTGGCGGTGGAGCAGTTTGAGCATCAGACTTTTGATGCGGTATTGAGGACAGCTAGGAGGCATAAGTATACCTCCCAGAGGATTGTGAACAGGACCGGAGGTCGAAAGCGATCTCAAGGCCAGATGAATCAATCGTCAGCCCTAGCCCCGAGAGCTAGGGCTTTGAATATTGGAGCTTCGAGAAGGACAACTTCAGTTACTTCGGTTCAACATTCAACCCCGACGTATCCTCAGCAGCAGAAGCAGAAGCAGTCTTCCCCCATGGGCTGCTCTTATTGTGGGAAGCCTGGACATATTGTTTTAGAATGTCGTAAGGCTCGAGGGCTGTGTTTGCTTTTTGGACCGCCGGACCATAATGTAGGGTCTTGCCCGTTCAGGACTGACTCATCATCAGCCATGACCAGTTCATCAGTTAGGACACCAGCTCCAGTACCAGTCCAGCAGCAATTTCCATCCCCGAGGCCGTTGCTAACGCAGACCCAAGCTTTTCAGCAACAAAGGCCTCAGCAGTATGCCCAGGCGCAAGTTCAGAATAGGCAGAGAGGATTCCAGCAGAAAGGGTCGGCACCCAGAGGACATGGTCAAGTATTGGCTTTAACCATGGAAGAAGAAGGAGTGGCGCTAGGTACAGTAGTGGCAGGTACTATTTTCGTCAACACTTTTCTGGCTTCAGTATTATTTGACTCTGGTACATTGCATTCATTTATGTCTACACGATTTGTGACACGAATTGGACTGAAGCCCGAGTCATTATCAGTAAGGCTCAATATACTTACTGGTAATGGTCTTGTAGGAGTAGATAGAGTGTTTTCCTCGTGTTGGGTCGTGGTTAGCGGTAGAGAGTTTTCCGCTAGGCTGATAGAATTTTCGATGGCCGATTATGATGTGGTCTTAGGAATGGATTGGCTGAGGGACCAGTATGCTAGGATAGACTGCCATATTGGCAGAGTTGTTTTTAGCATTCTAGGTGAGCCGGAGTTTTTCTTTTCTCGAGGCGAAGTTGAACCTTCTCCTCCAGTATTGTGGATGGCCGTAGCAGCAGTACAGTTACCCCGGATAGTCGAGGAATTTCTAGATGTTTTCCCGAAAGAGCTTCCAGGAATGCCGCGAGAGCGAGAGATTGAGTTTACTATCGACTTGATCCCCAGGACAGTACCAGTGCCAGAGAAAGTCTATAGGATGGCGCCGTCAGAATTGGAGATATTGTACAAGATGATTGAAGAACTCAGAACCAAGGGATCCATTCGTGCTAGTGAATCGCCTTGGGAAGCCCCGATGCTTCTTGTGAAAAAGAAGAATGGTACGTCCAGATTATGTGTGACTATCGTACCTTGAACTCAGTGACAATCAAGAACAGATATCCTCTCCCAAGGATAGATGACTTATTTGATCAACTCAGAGGAGCGACAATATTCTCGAAGATTGATTTACGGTCAGGATACCACTAGATCAGAGTCAGAGAGCAAGATATCTCGAAGACAGCTTTCAGATCTAGATATGGGCATTGGGAGTTCCTTGTTATGCCCTTTGGAGCGACCAATGTGCCAGCTGTATTCATGGACATCATGAATCATATCTTCATGCTTTATTTGGATCAGTTTGTGATCGTGTTCATAGACGATATCCTGGTCGACAGTAAGAGTGAAGCGGAGCATGAGCAGCATCTCAGAGTTGTCCTCCAGATTCTTCGAGAGTACCAGTTGTATGCCAAGTTCAGTAAATGCGAGTTCTGGCTCGATCGTATTTCATACTTGGGTCATATCATCACCACAGGAGGAGTAGAAGTGGATCCTCAAAAGATCGAGGCCATCGAAACATGGCCAGTGCCCAGCACGGTTGCAGAAGTTCGCAGTTTTCTTGGATTAGCCTGCTACTACCGGAGATTTATTTCGAACTTTGCTCGGATTTCAGCACCGTTGACACAGTTGACCCGTAAGGAGGTACAGTTTGCTTGGATAGCAGAATGTCAGGATTCTTTTGAGAAGCTGAAGCGAGGCTTGATGACGGCACCCATTCTCACACTTCCAGATGGGACAGAAGGATTTTCAGTGTACTGTAATACTTCAGGCAGAGGTTTAGGATGTGTTTTGATGCAGCATGGGAATGTAATAGCTTATGCATCACGACAACTTCGTGATCATACGAGGAATTACCCGACCTACGACTTGGAACTGGCAGCAGTAGTGTTTGCACTCAAGCTTTGGAGACACTACTTGTATGGAGATAGGATAGAGATTTTCACCGACCACAAGAGCCTGAAGTATGTGTTCACTCAGAAGGATCTTAACATGCGTCAGAGAAGATGGCTAGAGCTGCTTATGGATTATGATGTCAACCTGCAGTATCACCCTAGGAAGGCCAACGTTGTTGCAGATGCATTAAGCAGAAGAGCCGGAGTTTATTTCCTGACAGCGCAACCAGAGTTGTTAGCAGATCTTGAAAAGATGGGTATAGAAGTTATCCTTCCTACCAATGTGGCATTGATGGCCAGCATGCAAGTTCAGTTCAGTATAGTTGAGAGGATCAAGATAGCTCATTCCTCCGATTCTAAGCTTCAGCGGCTTAGAGCAGAATGTGAAGCAGGACGACGACCAAAATTATGCATTCATGAAGACGGTACACTTCGACATGGTAAGCATCTTTGTGTACCCAGTGGATATATCAGACAGGAGGTCATGGCGGAAGCTCACAGTTCTCAGTATTCAATTTATACCGGTAGCACGAAGATGTTTTGAGATATCCGTCAGCACTTTTGGTAGAATGGCATGAAGAGGGAGATAGCTCGGTTTGTCGCTCGGTGTTTGGTTTGCCAACAAATCAAGGTTGAACATCAGAGGCCAGCTGGACTTTTTCAACCCTTGCCGATTCCAGAATGGAAGTGGGAGCATATAACCATGGATTTCGTGACTGGGTTACCTCGATCCCCGACCAGTAGAGATGCTATTTGGGTTATAGTTGACAGGCTCACGAAGGTGGCTCACTTTCTTGCATTCAGTGTAGGTCAGTCGACGGCTCAGCTAGCAGAGATGTACCTCAGACATGTAGTTAGACTTCATGGAGTACCAGTCAGTATCACCTCGGACAGAGATTCGAGATTCACGTCGCACTTTTGGCATAGTCTACAAGAGAGTTTGGGAACTCACCTCCAGTTCAGCTCAACTTATTACCCACAGACAGATGGTCAGTCGGAACGCACGATCCAGACTCTTGAGAATATATTAAGATCTTGTACACTCGATTTCGTTGGTTCGTGGGAAGATCACCTGCAACTGGTGGAGTTCTCGTACAACAACAGTTTCTAAACTAGTATCCAGATGGCACCGTTCAAGGCACTGTATGGTAGGAAGTGTAGATCCCTACTAGCATGGAACGATGTTGGAGAGAGGCAGATGCTTGGTTCAGAGATGATCACTCAGACAATCGAGGTGGTCAGGAGAGTCAGAGATCATCTTCGCGTTGCACAAGATCGTCAGCGCCATTGGGCCGATTTTCATCGACGTCCCCTTGAGTTTTCTGTCGGCAATTATGTATTCCCGAGAATCTCGTCTAACAGTAGCGTCATTCATTTCGGCGTACGGGGAAAGCTTAGTCCTAGGTATATAGGGCCGTTCGATATTCTGGAGCGAGTAGGAGATATGCCCTATCGTCTCGCTCTTCCGCCGTCTCTGAGTGAGGTGCATGACGTGTTCCATGTATCCTAATTACGACGGTATATCCCGGACCCGAGTCATATACTGGATCATTCAGAATTGGTTCTTGGTACCAACCTTTCGTATGAGGAGAGGCTCGTATCCATATTGGACCAAAGTGAGAAGATACTCAAGAACAAGACTATCAAGTTAGTCCGTGTTGCTTGGGGTCATCACTCCTTGGGGAGCGTGAGGATGATATCCGATCGTGATATCCCAACCTGTTTGACTCGTGAGGTATAATATCTTTCTTATGCCTTATGTCTTCAATTCCTTGCTTGCATGAATAATTTCTTAATTGCTTGACTAGTATAGCTTGTCCTTGCATCTCTAGCCTCTTGATTAAATTTTGAGGACGAAATTCTTTTAAGGTGGGTAAACTTGTAATGACCATGGTTCGTATTACACATTTTGGTATACGTATACGTATTTTGACTCATATTGCATATCCTATTGCATGGTTTACTTTCGTATTTCATTGGTTATGGTTTATCTTGGTTGGGTTGGCTTGGTTCGGTTTGCCTTGGGTTCATCATGAACCAAAAGAAAACCCCACCTACCAATACCATCATCATTTATTAACCCAACATGCTTTCTCTCTCCTTATTCACTCTTCTTCTTCCTCACTATTACTCCCCACCTACCAGGAAGGTATAGGCAAGTGCATCTTGCTTCATGGAGGAATTCCATTTTTATTGTTCCACTTTCTTCCTTATGTGTTTCTAACCTACTTTAGTACTTAGCATTTTTTATTTCCATTGTTAATTTCTTGTAAATCTATCTTTGTGGTATTTTCGGTTTTCAAGAGTTTTGATCTATCCAACTTGCATATTTTTGCTATTTGAGGTTCCATGATGTAGAGAATTCCATTTAGCTCAAATTTGACCTACGAAAGTATGGATTTGGATTTCTATTATTGTTTGGTGGAGCATGGAGGCCATGGTATTTTCTATGGACATGTTCTCAGTGGGAGCAATTAATCGTACATTTGGCCGCATGAGCATTTATTAGCTCTGAGCCGCATGACCACTTAATTGAATATTTAATTGAATTGGCGGCATATGGTAATAAATTGCATGGCCGCATAAGCTCCCATGCATTAGCAAATATTGTCTTGGCCGCATATTCACTGTTGCATGGCTTCATTATTTGTCTTAGCCGTATGGCCATTTTGTATACATTTTGCATGCTTTGGCCGCATACAAATTTGTATGTGCTTGCATGCTTAAATATTTAAGCTGGCTGTATATGGCCTTTGCATGTGCTTGCATGCTTAAATGCTTGCACGCTTAAATATTTAAGCTGGCCGCATATGGCCGTTGTATGTGCTTGAATGCTTAAATATTTATGCTGGCTCATATGGCCTTTGCATGTGCTTGCATGCTTAAATATTTAAGCTGGCTGCATATGGCCATTGCATGTGCTTGCATGCTTAAATATTTAAGCTGGCCGCATATGGCCTTTGCATGTGCTTGCATGTTTAAATATTTAAGCTTTTCGCATGGCCTTTGCAAGCATATGCTTGCATGCTTATATATTTTTGGCCATATAGGCAAATCCATTTTGGCCGCATATAGCCTTCAGCCTAATCTTGGCCGTATGGCCATTAATAATTGTTGTTGGCCGCATGGCCAATTATCTTGGCTGCATGGCCTTTGCAAGCATGTGCTTGCATGCTTATATATTTAATGGCCATATGGCCATTTGATTGTGGCCGCATGGCCACTATTTAAATGCATGACCGCATGGCCCTTTAATTAAGCTGCTTGTATGCAACTTGCCTGAGTCGCATATGGCCAAGTGACTTGCTGGCCGCATGAAATTTTTTCTGAGCCGCATGACTCCTCCACAGCCCTTGTCCCTGCTAATATTTAATTACAACATGTATGCTTGTGCCATATTAATTTTTCTCTGACACGATGGTGACCCGTTGTGGTGTACTTTTTGACATGATATGATAGTGGCCCGACGTGGCACACTACTGACTGTAAATATGACATGATATATGTCCCGAAGGCTGTTGCGACGGCTAGCATGTCATGACAAGATTGAATGGCCTGGACACAGTGGATGATTGTGTTTGTATAATTGAACCGGTAATATTTACATCATGTCTAAGACAGTTATCCCTGAGTACCACGATCAGGGGTACCTACTGTAAATGGCTAAGGCTAATAACTAGAATAATTCAGTAGTCATGAAAGATTTCCTCAGTTACAGGCAATCCTGTTATCCCGACCACAATTGTTGGACTTGCAACCTGCCGACGAGTAGGGCACAAGTCTAGATTTACTGATATATAGAAAATAACGAGGAACTGCTTAATGAGTCCAAGTCGCCTGGATAACCTGGATTAGCTGCAGGGCTTGTGGCTGGAGGAACATCTCACTGCATATTGCTTATAACTAAGGCTTGTGATAACCCTAGTTAGCTAATGTATAAAGCCGTAGTCACTAATTGGTCGGGAGCAATTATATGGTGTAGTTTCAGTGCTCGATTATTGTAGGCTTGATCGCATGATTGTCACTTTTAACAATAAAGATCAGAGGCTAAGTTCTGTTCAGGTGAAGGGTTACAACCCCGGTCCTTGTTTGGTTTAAGGATTGTAACCTGGCTCCCGGAGCAGTTATGAGTCCTCTCTTCGTTTATTATCTTATTGTACTCCACGTCATGCTTATTATGTTTTACCTTACCAACACGATTTGGAGACAGAGTTATATTCAGGTGAAGGGTTACAACCCCTGTCCTTGTTTGGTTTAAGGGTTGTGACCTGGCTACTTGAATGGTTCCCTCGTACTCTATTATGACTGTTGTTATTCTTTTACTTTCAAGCTCTTTCGTAACTGCTTTTGTATTTATTTCTGATGTGCTGGTTTTAGTTCTTAAGTGAAGCCTCCTTTGTGGCACTTGCTCTTTCTGGGATCTGACCCAGCTGGTTTTGTATGGCCAGATTTCGGAGCAGCTACAGAGGATCTACCGAACTTCCAGCCCGATGTTGACCGCCAGGCGTAACCAGGGCAACGAGTGGGTTTATTTTTGGCTCTCCCACTCTATTGTAAAATTCTTATTTTGAGGCGTTTAGCCGGCGAGCACCTGTTAGCTCGTATTGTATATCTTATTACTGTCTGCCTACGGGCTGTAACATGATTAACAGATCCTAGGGTTGATCATGTATGACTAAACTCTTGCTAGTCATCACATTTTGTAACGACTAGCTTCATGATCAGCTAAATATGTAATGTTTGGGACGCCTTACTATTGTATATTTGGTGATCTTACATCTTGTAACTTTACTTGCTTGCTTGGGATTGAGACATGTAGGCTTGTTATTGACCATAGGTGACTGATGGATTATAGTTAAACCCTCGTATATCTAGACAGCCGTGACCATATAGTGACGTAGATCCCATTTCATTATACGTAGCTGGCTATGTATGCCCCCGCTCTCTAGTATTCTGGTTCTGGGGCGTTACAAAAATCGAAGATCACTCCAACCTACTTCTCGAGGTGCTGTCAGTACAAGAGCCTCACACCTCTATGCTTAGTTAGTTTTGTCATACTTGAAGATCTTCCTGACAGGGCTGCCCTTCCTAACGAGCTTCTCAATGAATAACTTGCTCCGGTCGGTGACGTCTTTGACTAGGATACGGGAAGCAGTAACTTGCCGGGTTCGAGAAGGTTTGCAATACGATTGCACAAATATGCACACACGGAGGAGGGTGCTGCCGGTAATGCATACGCCTCCGTCGACGTGGTGGAGGTCCGACGAGGGTGCCAGGTCGTACGACAGTCGAGGGGAGTTCGTCGGGGCACGTGAAGATCATTGAAGGGCGTGCGGGGTCGGTTGGCCGACGTTCGGCAGTGTCTCCGCTGCCGTTACTGCTGCTGCTCATGCTGAGCTATGTTGCAGTGCTGCTGCATGGGTGGCACCACGGTGGCGTGGTTGTGGCTGGATGCGATGACCAGTTGGCGACCGTACGGGTCATTCGGCCGGAGTGGCGACCGCTGGTGGCATCGCGGGAAGGAAGGCTTCACGGTGGTCGCTGCAGCTGTCGCGACGCTTGCCAGGGGCGGAACCAGGAGTTTGGAGTAGGGTGGGCTTGCTAATAGTTATTATAAGGTTCTAAAAATTTATGCCAAGAAATCGGTAGAATTTTTTTCTTTCTAAATTTGATGATTCACAACCTGTCATACCTAATAAATTTAAGAAAAACAAATATGTATTCATCGTAAATATAGATAACAAGTACTCAATTCATCATTTCCAACAACTGTGTATAGTAAATAAAGTTGGATAATAAAAGTTGTGATATGGAACTATGAGGCCTTTTGGCATGTCTACTCGTACAAGGGAAACCAAAAGCTGCAACAGACTTGGTAGGAGCAATTGGGCGTATCTATTTGATCTTCATGAAATTGAACTTTGAACTTGTAAAGAAAGATAACTAGCCTTCAAGAGGTATTCATAGAAAGATTCAATACTTGTGTCAATTTCAGCATCCATTTAATCTTAATGAAATTAAACTTGTAAAGGAAGATAACTTGCCTTCAAAAGGTACTCATAGAGAGAGTCGATACTTGTGCCAAATTCAGCACCATGCAATTGAATCATAGTGGCTAAAAAAATACAAAGATAAATAATAACAATCATCTTTACGAAATTTCACTCAAAATTGTCAATATCAAGCTCTAATGAAATGAAAGCTTGAGTATCATGTTCACGTAACAATTTTTTTCCATTGTAATCCACTTAAAAGTATATATACTTTAACTTGGATTGCTTAGGTATATATACCTTTTCCAAGTAAACAGAAGAGATGAAGAGGCGTGGCCCTTCATTAGGGGAAAAATAGTTTTTTTGGCTAACTCGAGTTGAACATCCGGTCGGACACATGCTTTTTTTTTGTACTTGGCCCTATTCACTTAAAAAATATATTTGGCATTACTTTTTTTTGCACTGGGCTACGGCCCAGTGCAGACAATGTGTCCTTTTGCCCCTGGCGCTTGGTATCCGCTGGCACGCCAAACGCGTTATTGCATCAGCCGATGCTAGCGGGGCAATTCTGGCCGTGCCTGGCTGCGGCGGCGGTTGGGTATGTGTAGCCATGGGTTTGGGTGACACTGGGTTCTATATAGGTTGGGTTGTATAGAGAAGGAAGGTGTGGTTTTAAAGATAGATGAAGCTTTTGTTCCTTATATATACATGGTGTGCATAAGCATAGGTTAAATGTCGGTTACCAGCAAGATATTAGTTTCAAGTTTATTTACAGAGAGAAGAAATATATTGCAATATGTTTAAACTGAGATAGAAGCCAATAGATATATTGGTCGATTCCTTCTAAAGATTTGATATTTTATATATACAAATTCAAAGAGGGGAGATGATAAACTAGAGATGATGGCTGGGATTTGCGATTTGATTAGCATCCCATGGTGGTTATATGCTAGCATCCACACAGTAAACTTAGGAAAGATAGATCTAGTTTTAATTGAGGATTTAAATAGAAATTGATTATTATTGTTGTTATTACTAACTAAATCTAAAGAGATCTAAAAATAAAAAATTATATATATACACATTTAATTATTTATATATACCCCTACACATGTATATATATCCATATACGCATATCCCATATATATATAAGATTCTAATCAAATAACCTAAACGATATTTAATAGAAATTAACAAATAAATTTATACATAACAGTTATTTATGAAAATAAATAATAGACCTTTAAAATAAATCATCAATACATATGTACAATATACATCCACGTGGACATCTTTAGACGCACTATCCGACTACATAGGATTTGGTTTGGAACGGTCAAGTCCGGGCTAGTTTGGCGCAACCGGGTATCCTAAAAGTCAAAAATTCTTAATAAATAATAATTAAATCGTCTATGGAGTTAAGTCACAACTTGGCCTGGTTTTCTTAGTTAGAACACACCTATGGCTCTACCTTCCCTTCAATGGCTAGAACACTAGTCAAAGCACACATCTACACTATCTGTGCCAAAATTTCTAGTCGATATGCATCACAAAACATGTCTATGGCTAAGACCATATATATATATATATATATATATATATATATATATATATATATATACAAAATAATATATTTAATATATATATACAAAATTATATTTAATTCTATTTGGCTGTATAACAACCAAAAATAAATTTAAAATATTTCTACTAAGTCATGACAACCTAATATGGCTCTAACAAGTGGGGTTGGCTAGATTAGGGTCCAATTATATTTTTTCGAATCAAATCAAACTCGAAAAGTCCACCTATGAGTCTCTTTTGCCATTCGCAAATAAATAGCATATGGGGACTCGATTGAGTGGCACATCCTTGGCATGTGTGTCATAGGCTCAAAATGGGTCAAAACTGTATATTGGGTCAACTGGTTTTGATCGATGTCGAGTTCTAAACATATGTTGGAAGTTAGGTCGAGAATTACGGTAAATAATCAAATGGCCTAAATTTGACCTTAAGTTGTGCGAAATCAAAAGAATGTTAGGGAACTAGTTTGGATTGGACATGATACATCAAATTGAAGCTGTACGTGTCTACTTCAGAACTCATGAAGGGCGTTTTAAAAGATCAACATTTCTTGTGCTCCAAAAATCAAAGCTTTAAAAAATTGCATCTATAATCATAATTAAAGATAAAATATAATCTAATAAATAGAAATCATATAAAATAAATAAAAAATAATTCTCAAAAATTAGGGTACAACTTGCATAGTTCGTCAGAGGGTGACAACGCAAAGCCACCGGACAAAGCTATCGAAGACTAGAAACGATTGGATTAGAAGACCGTAGGTTTATCCGCCAATTGTTGGATGATTCAGTCTTTCACCACATGTCCATGGAGAGTTTAGCAAAAGCATTATGGGAGAAGATACATTCGTTGAACGAAAGGAAGTCGACTGATAACAAGGTATTTCTTATTCACAAACTCGTCAGCTCGAAGTACACGGAGGGTGCCCCAGTGGCACAACATCTGAATGAGGTTCAGGGTATTATCAATCAGCTATCTACGATGAAGATGGTGATTGATAATGAGCTTCAGGCCCTACTGCACTTGGATTCTCTGTCGAAAAGCTGGAAGATGTTGATGGTGTCGGTGAGCAACTCCGCGCCTGATAGAGTTGTCACAATAAAGGAAGTCAAAAGTAGCATGTTGAATGAGGAGGTCTGACGCAAGCAAGTGGAGTTGTCGCAGGAGTCCGCTCTGGTAGCTTCCAATAGAAAAGGAAGACCTAAGTCACAAGCGAGGACAAGAGAGAGTTCTCGAGATCTTACGATTGTGAACCGCAAGGAGGGTTGTTATCACTGTGGCAAAAGGGGTCATATCAGGAGGAACTGCAAGAAGCTCAAAGCTGAGAAGACAAAAGGAAATGACGATCAGAAGGATCTTACAACATTTAGGGATATCATCATCGCAGCGACCGATGCAGAGGAATCTTGTGGCATGTACTATGATGGCGACTGGGTCATGGACACGGGGACGTCGTATTATGCCACTCTACATAGGAGGATCTTTACGTCATACCGCGATGACATGTTTGGACATGTGAAGTTGGGTGACATGGAGAGGATGTAGTTGTAGGCATCGCTGATGTGCACTTGATGACAAATTTTGGTGAGAAGCTCGACTTCAGGGGTGTGCAACATGTACGAAGTTTGAGCTACAACTTGGTTTCAGTAAGGAGGCTGGCAGAAGATAGCTATCGTAGCCTGTTTGGGAGCAAAGATTGGATGCTTACGAAGGATTAGCAACATCTTGCTCGAGGAGATTTGTGTTATAGCATGTATAGGCTCAAGCTGCTGAGCTATACAGGCAGGCCACAAACACTGAATAGAGGCTCGAGGGGTGTTCGACAGGAGATGGATCGTCGAGAACTTGCTGATGAGGGTCTTCGAGATATTTTGAGGGATACAGAGGATTCAGTTTGTCGAGATTAAGTGACGAATGATAATGAGTCAAAGATTGAGGGTCAATTTGTTAGTCCCATGACAGCTGGTCGATCTTCAGTTTGGGGTTGCTCTATGGATCCAGTTTTGGTGACAGATGATTTACCAAAGCTTCATGGAACGACATCAGTTTCAGCAGTTCGAAGCTAGGAAGGAGGTCAAGGTTTGCAGCAAACTCAATCTGAGGCGGAAGCATCATCATTTACATAGTTTAGGGGGAGCTATGGGTCATCGATGGCATATATAATATGTGATGTTTTACTCGAGGACGCATGTGTATGGTGAAGCTTCAATTCGAACACGTAGGTGGAGAGGGTCAGGAGTTCGAATCTTGGGAGAACCGTACCGTCCTCTTGGTTTGGCCAGCGAACGGTAAAGAAGCTCGTAAAAATGTTAACATTTTTTCGTGGAAGACGAAAGTCGGGGATAGGCGGCTGAGACTTACAGTGAAGCTGATCCTCAGGGACTTTGGTCTTGATCGTGTTATTGGTATCGACAGAATCCCAGTGGTGAAAGAGGTGCTACGCATGGAAGCTAGCGTCGACATGATAGTCGAGGAGCTGGAGACAAAAAAAATGTAAAGCAACTCGTGGGATCGGTGATCAGTGGCATAGGGGAGCAGGATCCCTATCGCGGATGACATGTATGGAGTCTAGTTGAGGACCCATGGGATCAATACTCTCTCATCAGACTTGAGGGGGAGATTATTAGAGTCCAGTTCGGATTTGGTAACAACATATTTATGGAATCCAAATCTATTTAAATATTTGATTTGATTAGATTTGGATATCCATAATTGGTGTTGTGTTATTTTAGATATAATAGGATTCTTATTTTAGAAAATCCTATTATAATCTAAAATATGATGTTGATAGAATATTTTAGGCATAATAGGATTACTATTTAGGAAATCCTATTATGACTAGAATATGATTTTCTCATCCTATATATATAGGGTGAGGGTGGTGGCACAAAGAACAGCACAAAGTAGAGATTCGGGGTGCTCGTCCACAAGAAAATCTAAGAGAAAGTCCATACTTTGCTCATAGGACTTTGCCATCCAAGATAGAAGGAAGAAGAAGGTCTAATTAAGGAGTCATCAACTTTGGTCACGGAAATTGCTACGGGTTGATGAGTGATCTCAATTGTAATCTTCTGTTTTTCTTCTTGAGAGTGGTGAGGGGGTTGAACATAAGTTCTGTCAATCTTATAATTTTATCGGAGTTATTAAAGGTTGGGATTTGTCCAGGTGATGCACGTCACTGCCATATAGTTGTCTTCATCTTGTACTTGTGTCCGTTAGACGGGGGTTGGTTTTGATCAAGTGGGTTGACAAACACTTATGCACACGTGCAACACGTGCAACATAGATCTCAAGCAAAGTAGGCAAAAATTAGGTGCCTTAGTTAATTACCACAATAGATTACATTTACTCACAAGAATAATTAAAACATAGGGATGATCTTGTTAAAGAAAAGAACAATAGAAAAGTCATTTTTTAATATCAACCGCCAATAGGGTTGTTACGGTATGATATCGTAATATTGACCCGATGATCATGATAGCACATGCTTTACAATAAATGTTAATTGTGCACATGAAAGCTTACCAAAGTAATATAATTCATAAAACCAACTCACTAATATATAAGATTAAATGAAAATTGGAAACCATGACTCTTGAAAAAATCTATCAGAGATGTAACTCCTTTTTCCGGAATTTTGATAATATATTTTTTATTATTATTTATTTATTTGAATTAAATGGTAATTTTTAGAATTCTTATAAATAATTACTTAGTTAATTATCACTGTTTGATTTTAGTCATGGTTAGGAATTGGAGTACAAGGCGGCTAGGAATCATGGCACAGATAGTGCAGTAGCGTGCTTTGACTAGAGTTTTAGCCTTGGTAGGGAAGGCCGAGCCAAAGTGATGTCCTAACTAGAAAAATTAGGCCAAGTTGCGACCCTTACCGAAGTTTTATTTATTTATTAATTATATTATTGAGTTTTAGGGAACCCGGTTGTGCCGAATTAGTCCAGATATGACCCAAAATAAGCCCAAGCCCATGTAGTCATGCAAGACGTCCAATGACATTCGTGTTGATGTATTTTGGTATGATTGTGTCGCATTCCGTTTTAATGATCTGATAAATATTTTCTAAGTATTCTTAATTAAATATTATAAATATCATTATTAGTTGATAATCAATGATATTTGTATAAAATAGGTCCTTGTACATTTTTGGGATTATTAGACTGTACATAATGGTATATACACCATTATAGGTTTATTAAATTTTGTTATTATTATTATTATTATTGAGGTTATTATTATATAATATTATTATTATTGGTTATATTATTTTTGTCAAATAAATGTTATAATATATATATTCATATTTATATAAATAGGTCCTACACTAGAAAAAGGGTATTTTGGAATTTATGATTTTATTGGAATATTTATGTATGCATAGATATGTGTGTATATATATATATATATATATATATATATATATATATATATATATATATATATATATATATATAAATATATATATATATATATATATATATAAATAAATGTTATAATATATATATTCATATTTATATAAATAGGTCCTACACTAGAAAAAGGGTATTTTGGAATTTATGATTTTATTGGAATATTTATGTATGCATAGATATGTGTATATAAGGAATAAAAGAAAAATAAAGGATAAAAGGAAAACAAATAGGTAGAGAATTCCAGCCCGACCAAGCCTAGCCCAGCCAGTCGGGCCAATAGGCCCACAGGCCCAAATAAAAAAAACCCCACCCCATGTAGCAAAATACCCCAACCCGTACGTAATTCCCTCCCAGTTGCAAACCACACACATATATATATATATATATATATATATATATATATATATATATATATATATATATATATATATATATAAAATATATATATACATATATATATATATAAAATATATATATAAAAATATATATATATATAAAATATATATATATATATATATATATATATATTTATATATATATATATATATATATATATATATATATATATATATATATATATATATAGATCGGATATAGAGATAGAGAGAGAATCTCATATAAAATCTAAACCCTAGCACCTGGGCGACCTACCTGCGACCGTGCGCGCCGTCGTGGGCCACCGCCGGCCGGAAGAAGCCGCAGCAAACCGTGCGCAACGGCAGTAGCAGAGCAACGGCACAACAGCACTAGCAAACGTGAACCCATCTTCGTTACGAGTTATCGGCTTCCATGTTTGATTATTCGTCGAACCGATCATGCAGGTACGATCACAACACTCATGCCTGTAACTCCCATCAATTAGTTTAATTTTAGATAACCTATATTGCCTAAAAAATCGAACCCAAGTTCGATGAAAAACTGCTAAAACAGGACGCATAAAACAGTCCCAACACCCTATTTTGAAGATAGATTATGAGCAAACCATTAGGAGTTTTTGAAAACTATTTAATGACAGTCCTAGACAGTATATACGGCTAAAGAGAAAGAAACATCAATTTAGTCATGGATATCCACAATATGTTCCCTATGGTGATCGGTTTCATAAATTATGGTCAACAAACAATACGAGCCGCAAGATACATCGGTCAAAGTTTCATAATTACATAAACCTTTTTACGTAATTCAATTTCGATGACAGTACGTCGAGAAATCAGATTCCCAATTGGGCGAAAAACCTATTTTCAAAATATTAAAAGTATAGAAAGTTCCTCCGATACGACGTGCGTCTCGCCAATCTGGGAGACATAGTCACGAACAGAAAGCATCGAAAGGTGCGTATCGGCTTCATGGACGTGTGTGCTTTGACGAAATTCAAATTGGTTGCGTGTGCGCGACAATTTGATACGTATCCGTCGAAATTCACCGTATCGGACTCTATACAAATTTCCCAATTACTTGGTGCACGTTCGTCAGATCGAGACAAAACTTGTGCCAACAGGACCGTATCATTTTTTTGGTCCTGTATGCCAAGTTTGGTCCGATTTGGAGACGGTTGATCGGATCGCCGTTTCGCGGGTCCCACGATCCGAATCAACGGACGATTTTGTGCACGGCCCGCCAGAATCTAACTTTGGACATACGGTTAGGTTCGTATCAAAAAACTGGACCTATAGACATATAGTTTGACGACTTTAGAAACCATAGACTTCGGCACGCTTTTCGGTGCAAAGCGGGTCCAACGGCGGACACCGTCTTGACCTAAAATTACCGTTTTGCTCCTGTGTCCAGAATTGGACTTAAGGATAGGCAATTCTTGCTAATTTGACTATTTTGAGAACGTTTATAATATCTATTTTAGCATCTAGAGACTGTTGTACGAGTTTGTCTGTTGTGGCATACTGAGTGGTTTGGATTATCGGTTTCACCAGCAAAGGAACACAGGCGAGTACAGTTTATTGTTTGTTTTCGATATTGAGCTTTACTATACCTCATTGGTAGTCAATAGATATGTGATTTCCGTCTTTATTGTTTGTCATATTTTGTCGTGTCGGGGAGGTGAAGTACCAAGGATGTGTGATCTGACCTTATATAGTGTATACCGTATAGACCATGATTTATTATTGTATTATACCGTGTAGACAGTGTTTCATTATTGCTTTATACAGTATAGACAGTATTTCTTTATTGCTTTATACAGTATAGACAGTGTACATTATACAGTGTAGATATCTTAGACCGTACCGTGTAATTGTCCCAAGATCGATCACATATCAAAGGTACTTCAGTCAGTCGGTGAGTATTATCTTTGTATTTATTTACTGTTTTCCTTTGTTTAGTTTAATTTTTTCTTTCTGTGTTTATTTTTCAAATCATATATTTAAAGGCTAACCTCTGTTGTACAGTTATTTTCATTTATTGAAACCGCTTTCAGTAAATTGTACTCGTTCCATTTCTGACTGGAAACCAACATTTTTTCGGTTAGCCATGGCTTCACTTAGCATTGGGAGTTACGGGTGTACTTGTAGACAAAAACCTAGAGATTAGGTAGATAGATGAGTTATAATTATTTCAATATTTGTAAGAGTTTATATTTTTCTGCAAATGTAAAACTTGTGAATATTGTAAATTAAATTAATTTTGTGAATGAGCATTATTTGTGATTTTGAGCAGTATGGCTATACAGCATTCTACCGCCGACACTGCGGTGTAGGCTGGCTTGGACACAAATACGTATCCCAGAAAGTGGGTACGGGTCGTGACAAGTTTTTGTGGCGGCCCATACAGGTCAGTTTTCTTAAAAGATTGTGAACTCTTGGTAGTACCTATGTCAGCCGTACTAGTGCGAGCCTGCGACTAAGAAATATTTATTCACAATTAGGATTGAATTGATTTAAGAGAATGATTAGGACTAGGAGTCCCTTGTTCAAATTGACCGTTAGGTAGTTAAGGTTGTCAGATAGGCCATGCAAATTAGATAAAGAATTATTAAATTTAGATAGCTTACCCGATCTCTATAGATGCACTATTACTTTTGATATGACGATATGATCCAATGTGAATATACTATTCACTTGGTAAGTTAGGCTTTCCTAGAATTAAGGCTCTAATCTTGTTAAACCGTTCAAGTTTCTTTTGCCCTATATATATAATCCTTATATCATAAGTTAGAATTGTCAATTTAAAATATTTTGTCGTAAGGAATTACTTTATAATTTTCGATTCTGTTATTCTTACACGAATCTCGAGGTAGATTGATTCAAGGTTTTCCCTCAACCATTGGAAATACATATGAAATAAATATTAGGATGTTCTTACTTCCCTTGTCTTCAGTTATTTCCTTCCCAATCAATCTTTTACTTTAAGGATTTAGACTTATAGGCAGATGTTTATGCTTTCTATCATAGTCAACTAGTTTGAATCTCTAGCAGCTCCTTGAAGTTCTTAGGAATATAGTTGGAGTAATTTTAATGACTACGATGGATAGACAATAGCGCACTGTCGCCAATTACTTGAATGGAGAGTGTGGGTTCACTGCAGCCAGCAGCGCACTGGCGAGGCACGACCCATAGAGTTGAAATTATTTCAAAGAATCGTAGGTTATGGAACATTGCTAAAACTATATCTTTGTTGACCTCTTTAGACCTTGTGTCAATATAAGGTAGAGTATCTGATAGCATATCACTTCTGAATCACGGAGCCTAGGGTTTACCACCGTCCGAGTATACAGGCGAGGCATAATTCTCGGTAAAATGACTTCAGACGTGATTACAAGTTTAGGATACTATAGAGGATAGGAAAATGCCATATATCTTCCCTAAGATCCAAAACCAATACTAGTGAAAGTTCTGTAAGTTGGGTAGCATGTCTTCTAACCTAGCAATCCTTAGTCCTTGTGATATATTGACAAGGTAATTGACTGACGATAATAGGTTTACCTGGAATATAGAATTTAGAGGTCCATAACCCATTAGTCGACCAAGGCCATATGGATAAGAAGATAGTAGAAAGACTGTATAAGCAAGAACACCGGGTAAGGTTTTGATTCTCACAAAACTCGAACTACTTGTGACTCATTTCAAAATCTCTCATACTTATATTTTGACTATCTTGACCAATGTTGCTATTACAGCCTAGTTTTGTAAGCTTACTCTTTTATCGAGCTTGATTCAAGACATATAATTATTGGGGACGCATACTAACATATTGTCTAATCAGAATCGATGTATTACGGTCTGATCAACCTTAATGCACTCGGTTCGCTCTCCCTATTATTAATCTACGTGGATTGAGATGTAGATGTCTCTAGGATCTCATCCGCGACTGCATTGACAATTCCTATTGAATGATACATTCGCCTTTGAATCACGAAATTGTATTCAGTGACATCTTTCTTGAACTCTTCATCGTTTTTGTCTTTCACTGATTTGGAAAGACGAAAGCTCGTAATTGGTAGATAGATACAGAGTATCCCCCGTGGCTATTATAGTTGTATACACAAGTGTAGTTACCATCGGCCAGTCAGTGACTAAAACCTTGCCTTGAGTTACTCATTCTCCTCTCGACCCCCAAACTGCTATTGGGACCGTCTAGCCATCTGAATTTGAGAATGATTAGGGTTTTACCTTAGTCAAAATGCCAACCTAGGAGACTATCTGTTCTCCAGAAACCAAATGTTGCGAGTCTCTAATTATTTGCTTTAACTACCAACCCTTAAGCCTTAACCCAACCTTTCCTCGACCAAAGCACACAGTTTAGACATGAGATGGATAGACAAAGGTAAGGACAATCATTTACCATGACTATAGTAGACACCCATTCCGAGATTGGTTTCCAACAAATATTACCCTAGTTACGTAAATTTTATTATTAAGACCTAACTAGTATTGGAACACAATAGTCACTAGCTTAGCCAGTACCTTAGCTTAAATACCCTGTCATAATATGATCTACCAGTTATCAACAACAATACATGATCACTACAGCCCATACCACTAGAACCCTTATGACAATAGTCTAGCAGGCTTGACACAAATGGAAATTCATGACTCAGTTGTTAGAATTCTTTTCATATGATGTGCCTTTGAGTTGGTTACCCCGTCGACAACTCTTGTATACTGTGGACGAGTAGATCATTCTCTTTTATCGACCATGTGTCATTGTATACACTCATTTTCCATTTATTGAGGAACAATCCTTGACTTGACTTATATCTACCGTATCCCGTTACGCCGTGCCTTATTCTTTATTAACAAGAGTCGAGGTACGATACCCAGACTTTGGAATTCTTCTAACCTCATTATTCCTAAAACTATGTCCTAGCTTCTATGATGAGTAGACTGTAAGCCTTCTAAAATTTTGGGATATACGAGGATTACCGATTGATTGGAAAAATTTCTATTAGGATGATAATTAGTGACCCATGGACTCCCACTTTCTATTTAGATCATTTTGTGTCCCCGGCCATGTCATTAATAATCGAAGCATAAGGCCAGCTGTTACCTTCCAACAAATCTCACATACAAGACATAGACGACTACACCTTTATGTAGACATATCATGTCCCACTCAAACACCTCTTCTTGTACTCTATTTTATGGTACGACTTTTAAGTCAAAAGGATTAGCTATAACCCTTACCATAATACCGGTATACTTTTCGACTTCCATTAGAGCCTCAACCTCGACTCAATTCTTTCGACCCAATTTATGGTTGTGATTTACTCGAAACCCACTACACAGATGTCACTAGTGTGCCACTCAATTGTGTCTTCTCGTGCTACTTAAACACAAAAGTCACGGAAGGCGCATCTTCAAAGCTTACAAAACCTATTTAACCAATCTGACTGCCTATCTAGCTCAACCACGTGGGTGGAAACCTATTCTAGGTTACCCTAACCTAGTAGAAATAGTTTTATCATTAGGATCTTGTCCAGTCAATATAGAGTAAAAACCAAGGTTCATCCAACCAACGATTGACGTCCAATCAGGGAACCCATTAAGACCCAGTAAAACCCATCAATACATGCCACCATATTTGGACTATAAAACCGAACTATTTAAAATTGGTCCCCATACCTATTATGTAGTCTCCTCCTCTTAGAATGTGAGGTCATTCGTAACCATTATTCCATCTACCTGAAAGTCGCGATACGATCTTGTATTACATTTATATTCCTTGCTCGTGTGTTTAAATAACCACGAAAAATATCACAATCTTGATTTCTCAAATTCCGTTCTATTATGGAACCTTGTTTAGATTAATTTCGAGAATGGAACTTCTGTATTACACAGATTGCAAGCTCCTATAAGAAACGAAGGGTTCTTCAATTTAGTAAGTGACTGGACTAGAGTAGCCTACTCTAGCAAATAAGTCAGTGGTTCATAAACTTTCTTTCTAACAACATCATTGGATACTCTCTACCGCTCTTGAGACTTCATATTTGCTCTCGATTATCCTTCCTTAACTTTCTGTCCTTTTTATTTTAGAGTGACGAATGGTGATGCTTATTATAATTTACCAATATTTCTTAGCTACTTGTGTAAATTTGATGCTTGTTAAATTTTTGATTGCTTGATAGATAGGAGAGGATTATAGATGCCATATACAGTAGATATCTATTGGTAGCAATTTTTGCAATTAGATGGAAGGTTACAAAGTTTTAGGGACATACCTTTAAAGGAGTAGTGTGACCAAAGGTGGGTAGAAGTCTTCGAGGTTTCGTAGTTACAAAATGGATAGGAGGAGGATATAAACTATTTTGAGGAATTAAAATTTAAGGAGATTAAGGTAATAGTAGATTTCCTTTTTGAATTTAAGGAATAGTTATGAATTAGAATTTCGAGAACGAAATTATTTTTAAGGTGGATAGATTTGTAACTCCTCTTTCCGGAATTTTGATAATATATTTTTATTATTATTTATTTATTTGAATTAAATGGTAATTTATAGAATTTTTTATAAATAATTACTTAGTTAATTATTATGGTAGATGATTTTAGTCATGGTTAGGAATTGGAGTACAAGGCGGCTACGAATCATGGCATAGAAAGTGCAGTAGCGTGCTTTCACTAGAGTATTAGTCCTGGTAGGGAAGGTCGAGCCATAGTAATGTCCTAACTAGAAAAATTAGGCCAATTTGCGACTTAACCCTTACCGAAGATTTATTTATTAATTATATTATTAAGTTTTAGGGAACCCGGTTCTACCGAATTAGTCCAGATAGGACCGAAAATAAGCCCAAGCCCATGTATTCATGCGGAACGTCCAATGACATTCGTGTTAATGTATTTTGGAATGATAGTGTCATATTCCGTTTTAATGATCTAATGAATATTTTCTAAGTATTCTTAATTAAATATTATAAATATCATTATTAGTTGATAATCAATAATATTTGTATAAAATAGGTCCTTGTACATTTTTGGGATTATTAGACTGTACATAATGGTGTATACACCATTATTGGTTTATTGAATTTTCTTATTATTATTATTATTATTATTATTTTAATTGGGGTTATTATTATATAATATTATTATTATTATTGGTTATATTATTTTTGTCAAAGAAATGTTATAATATATATATATATATATATATATATATATATATATATATATATATATATATATATATATATATATATATATATATATATATTTTTTATAAATATATATATATATATATATATATATATATATATATATATATATATATATATATATATATATATATATATATAGGTCCTACACTAAAAAAAGGGTATTTAGGAATTTAGGATTTTATTGGAATATTTATGTATGCATAGATATGTGTGTGTGTGTGTCTATATATATATATATATATATATATATATATATATATATATATATATATATATATATATATATATATATTTTCTATATATATATATATATATATATATATATATATATATATTCTTTTCTTTTTTTTAATTTTTTTAATTTT
The DNA here is from genome assembly GCA_029216955.1 of Iris pallida. Lineage (NCBI taxonomy): Eukaryota > Viridiplantae > Streptophyta > Magnoliopsida > Asparagales > Iridaceae > Iris > Iris pallida. The sequence goes on from JANAVB010040620.1 coordinate 7,515,575, forward strand.
TTTTAATTTTTTTTAATAAAAACCGTTACCCTTATCGAAAAACAGTGTATTGATTACATCCGACCTCATGGTAACAAAAACAAAGTAGAAAATAAAAATACTACTCTAAAGCCCAATGTGGAATAGATGGAAGATGACGACAACTCGAAAGCGACTTTCGAAACTATCGCTTCACCTCCCGAACCAAGAAGTCCGACCCAGCACCACGCCCTTCATAGCGATGCTTGTTCCTGTTCTTCCAAAGTACCCACATGATCGCACCAGCCAGTGATCTCCGATGATGACTGCCCTGACCCCGCCACCACCTCTGAAGAAAGACCAGAAAGTCACTATGCATCCGTGCCTTGAGAAACCCCGGAAAGTAGACCAAACCGTCATAGCAAGATCCCCGTGGAAAAATATATGCTGAAGGTTCTCCCCATGCCCAACCCGACAGCAATGACACCTGGAAGCCAGATGGAAGCCAATCTTCTGAAGAATGTCATCAGTAGGAAGCCGGTTGCGACAGACCCGCCACATCAGAATGCTCCACTTCGCTGGATTACACTTGTCCCAAATATTAGAGAAAAGTGATGAAGTAGGGTGAGAGATCCGACAACATCTCCAAGCCGCAGCCATCGTGAAAGAACCTCTCCGGTCACCCCAAACCAGAGAGTCAGGAGCCGAAGTACAAGTCAGATTCGCCTCTCTGAGCTGCCCTGCTGCCTCTACTCCAAACTGTTCCGAAAACAAAGACAGATCCCAACCATTGGCTGTCCAAAAAGATCGAATAACCGGACCACCATTATCAGAATTCCTCGCCCTAGAATCTCTGATCTTTCTTCCCCTATCCGAAAGAGCCCGAACAATCACCGTACGTTGTGGAAGAACCACCCTTCTCCCGGCCAGTCTAGCGGACCTCCGAAGCTCTCCAGTGCCTAAACTCTGTGAAGCCGTTGAATCAGCACTTGCCCCATCAGCATACACCCTCGCCTGTGTTCGACTCCGCCCCCGAGTCCGTCTTCCCGTTCCGCGCCTGGTCCCTGAGGTCGCTCCCTCTGCCGATGCAATAACAACACTATCCAACCGGGGACCCCCCGGAATCCAAGCCTCACACCTCGCTGAACCCTCACCACGCCCAAGCCTAAACGATATAAGCGATTCTGCCAATTTCCTCCCCCTCAAAATCCGTCGCCAAATGTAGGAGCACTTGGAATTCATAAACGCATCACAGGGATGACGCTTACGAAAATATTTTGATTTAAGAAGCTCCACCCAAAGACCCTTCCCATGCCTTAACTTCCACCAAAGCTTCATAGAAAAGGCATCCATAATATCATTCAGGCACTTGATCCCGAGGCCTCCTTCGGACTTAGTCCGAGTAACGAACCGCCACGCCAGCCAACTCCTCTTAGCCACCCCATCCTTGCTACCCCAGAAGAAAGCCGCAAACATCCTCTCAATCGTCCTGAGAACGGCCCGGGGAGGGCAACATGCAGCTAATGTGTACATAGGGATAGATGAGAGTACATTCTTAATAAGGACCAACTTACCACCAGGAGAAAGTATCTTGTTCTGCCAACTCGTCAGCTTCGAACGGATTTTATCCAGCAAATAGCTAAACATCCCCGCATTCCGTCTCCCGCAAGTTAACGGACAACCCAAATAAGAAAATGGCAAGGTACCGGGACTAAATCCGAAAAGAGTAGAAATAGTCCGAGCACGATCCTCGCCCAATGGTGTCGCAGTATAAAAGGAAGATTTGGAATAATTGATCTTCTGTCCAGAAACAGCCTCATAACGATACAGAACTTGCTGGAGAGCACGCAATCCAGCAATATCCCCCGAAGTGAAAATAAGAACATCATTCGCATAAGCCAAGTGCGGGATACGTGGTCCCCCAATCGGAGTATGATATGAAGATCTCCTATTTGAATCTTGAAAAAGCTTGAGGTTCCGAGAAAGTACCTCTGCAGCAATAATGAAGAGAGCCGGGTGTTTGCAAAAACAAAAGTTGAAGAACTTTATTGATACAAACTTTGTAAAAGATTACAATTTAAATTCAGGGAATGGTACAACTTTATGAATCCAATCTAGATGACGATTGCTTTATCCCTTGGACGATGTGAACTTTGAAGACGAAGCCTCTGAAGTTGAAAACAACTCTGGAATTTGAAGGCAAAATGCCTCGGAAGTTGAAGGCAAAAGCCTCGGAAGAATGCAGCAGCACTTTGGCAAGAACTCCTGAACTCTCTGAACTTTGAAGTCTGATAATCTAATCTCTGATCTCTGATTATTGATCTCCTTTGAATGGAGACTTGAAACTCTATTTATAGACTTCTGAGAAATAACTAACTTTTAGTTATTCTGGACTGCGCATGATGGATTGTGCAGCAATTAGATTGTGCAACAATGGACTGCGCAGACAGTTACTGGATCATGGGCTAACTGTCTTGGACACATGGCATCATTTAATTGAAATGCGCATGATCGTGCATAGACAGTTGCCACGAAATGAGCAATTGATGGCATGAATGCCACGTGTATTTTGTTATTTGTGTTGATAAACTGCGCACACTGAATTGTGCAGGCTTTGGATTGTGCCAACTTGAATTGTGCAGGAAATGGATTGTGCCAACATAGATTGCGCCAACATGGATTGCGCTGCCAGCTGTCCTCGAGCGCCGTGTTGTACGATTAAACGAACGGTCGCCTCGTTCTCCGCGCTGTCAGCTGTCAGAAGATTTGATTTGTGTCAGGTACTGATGGTGATTTGCCACGTCAACCTGCGCGCTTGGATGTGCGCGCAATCTATCGTGCGCAATCTGAAGGATGCACAATCTGATGTCTGCACAGTTCATCTGAAAGTTGTATTTCTTGATTTTCTGACTTTGTTGATGTGTGCAACTTGATTTTTCAGGAACTACAAGACCCCCTTCAAAGTTTTCGAAAGTTGAATTTATTCAAAATTTTGAAATACTTTGAATTTTGAATTTGAAACCAATTTGCGCAAGTAGTGAGCTGTCTGCGCAATCTGAGGTTTTAGCCCATTTTTAGGCGCAATCTAAGGCGGCCGTTTCGATTTGAAAAACTATAAATAGTTCTTCAATTCCTTCGAAGTATTCTTTACTTGCTTTCTTCGTACACTTGAGAGAAAACTTCTGAACTCTTTCTTTCTTTCTTCTTCGACGATCTCAATGGCTCCCCGACGATCCTCTGCCGCCGCTAAGGGCAAGGCCCCCGCTGAATCATCGACTAGGACTGCGCGACGAGCTTCTCGCCATGAAACTACTCATCCAGCAATGATAGGTAGTTAACCTAATCAAAAACTCTTTTTAGAGTTTTGATTTCACTGTTCTTTTCAGAATCCATCTCTTTTTAGAGATAGGATCATACTGTGCCACCCTTTTTAGGGTTTTGGTTGCACAAATCAGTTTATTCCTTCATTTTTATGAAGGACGACTCTCTGCGCAATCGGTTGAACTGCGCTGACAAAAGTTAGCGCAATTTGCTAATTTGCGTGAGGTTTGTCAGCACAAACTGATGTCTGATTATTTGCGCAATCTGATATTGCACAATTTGATTTTGCGCAATCTATTTTTTTTTTTGCGCAAACTGAATCTTTGACTTTGACTTATGCTGAAATTTTTTTTGTTTTCTCTGTCTGATGCAGTTAATACTAGAGAAGACCCAGAATACGAGAATTTCGTAGGGACCCTTTCTGAATCAGAATATAAAGAGGACTTGTCACATGTGCACTATCCTCAATATGATCTACCGACCTCCCGTCAGGCCATTTTGATATCCCAGGATAATGAGACACTGCAATGTTTGATGAACGGACAACCTCTGGAAACTGCAGATGCTGTCATACACAAGAAACCATTATTCTTATTCGGTGAAGCTTTTGAGAAAAGTTCTCAACAGAGACCAAGAATGGAAGAAAGGATTGTCCATCAGACGGATAGATCTTTCTCGATACCAAATGTTCCATGCTGTCTCCCTTTATCCCGGTATGCTCATGCGAGCTATCCGAGGAAGATGGAATGGAACCTTACACCGTTCCAAGACGCTCGTCCAGGAAGAATTTTTGTGAAGAAGGGGCCGAGCAAGAAGGATATGTTCTACAGCTCCTCAGAACGGTACAGTATTTTGTTGAGAGGTCTGAAACCCGGTTACATTCTGCCAGAGAATTCTTCCTTGTTAATGCCCGTTAGAACTCCAATTTTTGCAAATGAATTTGCGAAGGTCGAAGGAAGATATCCTGAGCAGGACATCAGACTAACTGGTTTGGTGAATCCAGATTTTAAAAGATGGAGCTGCATAGCAAATTGGATTCTGACCAAGTTTGAAAGCGAACTGCAGCAAATCAACTTGTACCAAGCAGTGCATGCCACTGTCTATGGTTTTGCTCTGAACCCTCACCTGTTCTTGGCTCTAGCAGAGAGGTACAATTACAGAACGGGGACCTTCATGACTTTCGGCGGAGAAATCGGGTTTGCACTTCATGAGATGAAGTATATCTCTTTCTTGCCAATGGGAGATGCCCCATATGAAGAATTTGTCCCAACCAATGATGAGTTGGACAGACTCCGGAGAGAGAATACAGAAATGGTAGCAGTCTTCGAGGAACTGCTATGCCATTATAAAATTTGTTCCTTGTTCTATAAAAGTGCCACATCAAACACTTGCTATTCCTCGAAATGGCTACCTTATCTCTTCCTTAACCACATTCAAGAACCAAAGACCAAGGAACATGATAGATCCTATCCTGATTTCTTTAAGCCATTGAGCAACACAGAAGTGATGAAGTTGATGGAAGAAAGTGGCAATTTTGACAAAGAGATGAAGGATGATTATCAATGCCCTCCTTTGAAGAAATGAGATACTCTCGAAAGTTATCTGAGAGTAGGATATAGACTGATGTCAAAAGAAGACCAATTAGCAGGGTATCTGACACATTGGCTCCGTCGGTTTGTAGTCCCGGGATCCAGTGCTGTAGACCGCTTCCATCGCGGTATTCTTTTTGCCGTCGTTAGATTAGTCTTCGGCTATAAGATGGATCTGTTGTCAGCGATGACTTGTAAGCTGAATGCTGGTCTTCGTCTGTACGTCGATCTAATGCTGAAATCCAAGGGTAAAAAATAATTTCCTCGATTGGAATTACCATATACATATCTATTTGGGTGGTTGCTCCTTCACCATCCCACTTTGATGGATCCTGGCATGGGACCGGTCGACGGCAGCTTTTTACGGAGATACTCTCATGGTAAATGGAAATACACTGCTCTGAGAGATTGCAGATATGCTCTGAACTTAAACAAAGGATGGAACTTTTATTGCACCCCTCCTCCTGCTGGTTACGAACAAATATGGACGAATATGATTGACTCGCAGATGCATCCTCTGAGCCGTACAGCTTTTGAGTGGTTGAAAATAATTCGACCGTCCTATTTGGTGTACCGGTTTGAAGATGAATGTTATTTAGAGCCATATCTCCCAGTCGATTTGCTCGGTAGTTCGGGTATGACCAATTCCATGTGGGGAATGCTATATCATGTCGTCAGGGAAAGGGTTATTTGATAGATGGGGCCCGAGCATGGGCTTATTATAATGCTCGAGATACGAAATCGACGTTCTCGATGCCTGCGAACAACAATCATAGCCCTCGGATGCTATTTACATACTTTGTATTTTATACATCTTCAAATACCTTTGCTGAGAATTTCAACCTCGCGGATAGCTTCCCGTCTTCAGCAAGATTGAAGAGGGGAGGAGTCATTATGTCGCTCATAGGAAATGATGAAGTTCATGAGCCAGTAGACGCTCCTTTGGAAGCTTCAAGGGATGTTGTGTTTCCTCAAGAAGTTAATGCGCCACTACGTGTCTCTTTGAAGGTGGGCAAATCTCCAGCAAAATGGAGGAGAAGAGAGGAACCTCCAGCTCCAGCAGCAAAGAAGAAATTGATCTTAGACCTATTCTTCTGAAAAGATTTCCACTACTCGCTCTCAATCTCGGCAGCTGGCCGAGTCAATCCAGCAAGAAGAGGCAACTACATCGACCTCTGTCCAAAGACAAGTCGAGACTGTAAATATAGAGAGCCCTGAGAGGCCTCTGAAAAGAAAGAAGCTGGCCCAAAGAAGAAATCGAGCCCTGTCTTCAATGGTAATGGATGCTGCAGCTGGATTAACTTTGCCATCTCCCACTCCTATTTCAGAACCTAGGAATAAGACTCCTAGTCCAGAACATGGAGAAGAGATCGAGCAGAGGGAAGATCTTGATCCGAGAACTGAGGCCGAAGAGCCCAGAGGAAGTATTATGGAGGAAGTGGAGGAAGAGCAAAATGTTGTACCCTCTCTTTTACCTGCTGCGGAGATGATTCAACTTTTGCCTACTCCTAGAACCCTCCGTGAAAAGGAAGATCGCGAAGTGATTGCGGCTCTAGAAGATTGTAGTTACAGCCCGCTGGATGACTATTGTGACCAAGCTGCAAATACCAGCGGGAATGCACCAGAAGAAGATGAAGATGAAGAGAGCTCTTCGTCTGAGAATATTGATGAATATATGCAAGATCTCGAAAGAGATGATGAAGAGCATATATCTCCTAATGTTGTTGATGATACCTTGAATCCTGAAGAGGATGTTAAGGCTCCAGAAAATGCTGCTGATACCTTCAATCCTAAAAAGGATGTTGAGGTTCCAGAAAGTGCTGCTGATACTTTAAATCCTGAAAAGGATGTTGAGGTAACAGTATCTCCAGAAAAAGCAGTAGATGAAGAAGCTCCGGAAGAAACTTCCGCTAATGACCCTCAAGGTATATAATAAAATTAGCAATTTCCTCTTAAATAGATTGATAGCTAACGTCCTTATTTGTATTTTCTGTAGATCTTGAGACTCCTCTAGCACCTCCGACATGCACATACATAGTGCCTATAACGACGGTGATTATTAGTAGCAGTCATTATTTATCTTGTGGTTCTGAAGCGGGCAGTAGCCAAGCTGTTATGGCTGAAGCTACTCTGCTCGGCCAGAGTCTACTCCAGCAGATGATAGGCTCATTGCTGGATTCAACCATGGTAAGATAATTTACATCCTTAATCTTCTTGGATAATAGCAAAATGACAATTTTTACTTTTTTGCAGAAGAACAACCGGGAGGGGCAACTAGCTCCACTTTGGCTCCTTTGTTCAAAGAGCCTGCTGTCCAACACGAGAGATTGAACATCCTACAACCTCATCATCAACAGGATGGCTGCAACTCCTGGTGCTATTGAAGAACAGTTTGGCAACTCTAGAGGGGGGGTGAATAGAGTATATATATATAATGACCAATTAAAAAATTACTCTTTCACGAACAATGAATAATCAGAGTAAAATGCGGAATGTAAATGAAAGATAAGAGAGCATACGCAAACACAGCAATTTTAACCTGGTTTCCCTCGTGGAGGACTAGTCCAGGCCTGAGAACTCTAGCTCAGGATTAAATCCACTATTTGTGAAATAGTAGCTTACAACCCGTGCCTTTACTTCAGAAGAGCACGTCAACTTCTTACAGAGAATCGCAGTGGCGATTGCTTGGAATTGTCCAAGCGATTTCTTCACTCTTGCACAAGAATCCTAACTGAGAGATGCTGAGCTTAGGAGGCTTGTGGCTAGTAGATGGGAAGGGTATGGCTTATAGAGCTTGTAGGAGAGAAGAGAAGAGAAGATTGAGTGATTCAAAATGAGAGAATTCATGCCCTATTTATACTGATTTTTGAGGCAGAATTCGGCCAGAATTCGGGTAGGAGAATTCAAAAATTTGGCCGTTGGACAGCTAGCAACCAGCTAACCCTAAAATTAGGGTTCCTGATTTCTAGGGGACAGAGTTCGGCCCGAACTCTGTGTGGAGGCAGAGTTCGGCCCGAACTCTGTCTCCAGCACAGAGTGATTCTAAGTGGGACTTGTGGGCAATTTTGTTTTGGTGGAGCTTGGGATTTTGGGTAGGCTTGTAGACTAAGTTCCAAGAGCTCAGCATAACTCAGAGTACATACTTCTAGACTCAATGAAATGAAAAGTACAGACTCGAAAATATACTGAGAGTCGGAAACTGAGCTGTCGTTTGTCCCGAACTGAAAGCAGACGTCGTGTGTCGTATTGAATTTATACAGATATTATTTAGTCAATGTAGTCAATATTTGGTTGACTGTGACTTTGTGTCAACAATCTCCCCCATATTGATAATTGACAAAATAATATGTATATTTCAATATTCATACCTTGACACAGTTGATTACAACATAGCTCCCCCATAACTGATGCAGAGCTAGAATCGGATAGCTCCCCCGTAATCAGTGACGGTTCCGAGCTAGAAGTAGTAGCTCTCCCCCGTAAACAGTGCATATACCCTGTAACCTGATAGATAACATATTCCCAGAACGAGCACAGATATACACAGATGAATGCATAGAACCTGCATAGAACCTGTAAAAGTTTCCCAAAACAAGCCAGCACAAAAATACATATGTTTCTCCCCCTTTTGGCAGTTAGCAATATAAATAAGCAATGAATAGTAATGCAACCACACCAAGAGAAAAAAATAGTATAATACTAGACAAGAGTGCATTGGCATAAAAGAAACTACGAGAAATAGCATAAAATGATATCCACCATCAGAATGTCAAACACATCATCAGGGTTCTAAGAAAAAAATCCAGTACATAAATCCATAACTAAATAACTAAAACATAAAGCAACTAAGACCATCAGCAGTGGCCAGCATAACAAGCCAGTCTCCATCACGGAGCACCAGAAGGTCCTGGAACATCTGAAGGACCAGGGAAAGAGCGACGAGGGTCCAAAAGCATCCGGATCCATATACCTCATGACCCACGGATCGTCTATACGATGACCCGCTCGATCTGGATCCCGCTCAATAGGCACATGCAGATCAGGATGACGAGCGAGTGAATACCGCATATCATGCAGAGAGTTCCCAAGGGCACTAATCTGCAGAGTGGTACGGTAATCCTGCTGCGTCCAACGATCATCCTCAACAGCAAAGCGATCGCGAAGCATAGTCTGTATAGACTCCAGGGTGGCAGGAGGAGGAGGTGCATCCTGACCAAAAGGAGGGGCGTCAGGCTCCTCATCCTCAGAATGCTCAGATGCCTCAGGAGAGGCGACAACTGCCTGAGTGCGGCGTGCCTTGGACAAGAAGGCAGGAGCGGGCAAGAATGGACAGTCATGAAGAGGAATGATAAATGCACGAAAAACCATAGGAAGATATAAAGGATAAACTAACGCCCTTGGTTTCTTCCTACAATTTATCATCCAATCCATCATTGTCCTAGGAAGATTGAATGGAATACGATAATGGAGATGATATAAGGCTGAGATCTCAAAGTATGTAACTTCATCAGTTGATCCAGCCTTGGGTAAGATGGTGTTAAAAATCATGCGATGAAGTTCATAGAAGTAGGGATTGAGATGCTTAGCCATAAGCTTGCGAGGACTTATGTTAGGAGCACATAGTTCCTCCTTGAATCCTTCAAGAGAAGTATCGCCAACAAATTGGAATTGGCGTGCTTCCACAAGTTTATCCCAAGCATCAAGATTAATAAGTTCAAGAAACTCCCCCAACTCCGAATCATTGAAGGCGATGTCAATACCGGCAACCCGGGAATAGATGTGGGTTGCATCAAAAGTTAAATTGCAATAAAACATTTGGATTGCACTACGATAGATGACAAAATTTGAAGCAACTAAAGCATCCAAACAAAGATCACGGAATAAAGACTCATATTGAGAAAATATGGTGAAGTTTATGGGATGACCCCCAAACACCGGACGAGTTCTAAAATCGCTAAACCATTCATTTGAGGCTTCTAGCGACACAAAAAGACGGTCGTCATAAGTGTTAGGGTCATCGGGACATGGTGGATTGAACAACGGATTGAGGGGATGTTGTTCATCTACTTGTTCAATCGGAGGAGGAGGATTCGAAGAGGAAGCACCCTCGGTTCGGATCCTCTTCCCACGATTGGGCAAGCGTGGAGCCATTTGCAAGAAATTTGATAACTTGAAAAGGAGAGAAAATGAGAGTTATACCTGAAGATAATGTCAAACAGTTGAAGAGAACGTTGAAAAACCCCTTTCCCTTGAGTTTGAGAAGAAATAGAGCCCTCTATCTCAAGAACTAGGGTTAGGGTTTTGAAGGAAGAAGATGGAATAGATGGAGAAGAAGGAATTATGGGAGGAAAGAGAGGGAATCCCGAAATAAAGTAGGGCTTGGTCTTTGGTCGGGTGAAATATTGACCATAGGATTAGAATTGATCCAACGGCACAGCCAGATCCCGACCCTGGAACCAAGGGACCGAACTCGGCCCGAACTCGGATAGGAGCAGAGTTCGGCCCGAGTTCTGGATCATTGGTCCAGAACAGAACAAAGGCTAAAATGAAAACAAAAGTTGAAGAATAACAAGAAATGATAACAAAGAAAAAGATTTAAGAGTTAAACAAAAGAAAGTTGAGGACACCAAAGAGAATAGAATAGATAGAGAGGAGATGTACACAGAAAACAGAATGAACTTTTTAGAAAATATCAATTAGGCAATATTAAATCGAAACGAGCCATATAATAAATAAGGATATATATTGTGGTTCAATAGTCCAAATTTGCCATGGGTTAGCTGCAGGGGCCGGATCCCAGCTAGCGGTAGTCCTGAGGACTAGTGCACCGTGTCGCTTAGGCTTTTACGCCTTGTTGTCAGAAGGACCCTTTCGGCTTGTACCCATACCAAATTCTTCGTAAAAGAATCACAATATACTCGATATTTACGCAGGTGAGTTTCAATTTATGACTGCTTCATCTAAGATTCCAAGTTCACGACAAAGAAAATTGAAACGCTCTTCGGATAGTGGCTTAGTAAAGAAATCTGCCAGCTGATGATCAGTGTCAATAAATTCTAAGTTAATCGTGCCATTTTGCTGATGATCACGCAAAAAGTGGTGTCTGATCTCAATGTGTTTAGTGCGTGAGTGGCATACAGGGTTCTTAGTCAAATTGATGGCACTAGTATTGTCACAGAATATAGGAATATGCATGAAAGATAACTTATAGTCTTCCAGGGTTTGCTTCATCCACAGAATTTGTGCACAACAACGCCCAGCTGCTATGTATTCAGCTTCTGTTGTGGATAGTGCAACAGAGTTCTGTTTCTTGCTAAACCAGGAGACTAAAGCTTTTCCTAATAAATGACACGTGCCGCTCGTACTTTTACGGTCGACCTTGCATCCAGCGAAGTCAGCATCAGAGTAACCAATAAGATCAAATGATGTTGACTTGGGATACCATAGGCCTACTGTAACCGTACCCTTAAGGTATCTAAAGATACGCTTAACTGCGGTCATGTGTGATTCCTTAGGATTAGCTTGATATCTAGCACATAGGCAAACACTGAACATGATATCGGGACGACTAGCAGTTAAATAAAGTAAGCTGCCTATCATACCTCGATACTTACGTTGATCAACAGGTTTGCCGCTCTCATCTGGTTCGAGTTTGGTTGAAGTGGCCATTGGCGTGCTGATTGGTTTGATGTTGTCAAGATCGAACTTTTTCAGCATGTCCTTGGTGTACTTTGATTGGCAGATGAAAGTTCCATTAGCCAGTTGTTTTACTTGCAGACCAAGAAAGTAGTTGAGCTCTCCCATCATGCTCATCTCAAATTCCGTCTGCATACACTTGGCAAATTCTTGACAAAGAGTTTCATCAGTAGACCCAAAAATAATATCATCAACATAAATCTGAATTAATAGAATGGTGTCTTTGAAGGATTTGATAAACAGTGTAGTGTCAATTTTCCCTTTAGAAAAACCTTTCTCAAGCAAGAAGCTGCTTAGCCTTTCATACCAAGCTCTGGGGGCTTGTTTAAGGCCATAAAGCGCTTTCTTTAGCTTGAACACGTGGTCGGGAAATTTGTGATTTTCAAAGCCAGGGGGTTGTTTGACATAAACTTCCTCCTTAATAAAGCCATTCAAGAAAGCACTTTTAACATCCATTTGAAATAATTTAAAGTTTTGAAAATTAGCAAAAGCACAAAGCATCCGAATGGATTCTAGTCTAGCAACAGGAGCATACGTCTCATCGTAGTCGATACCTTCCTCTTGGTTGTATCCTTGAGCTACTAGACGAGCTTTGTTACGTGTGACTGAACCATCTTCATTTACTTTGTTTCTAAAAACCCATTTAGTACCAATTATAGAGTGATTAACCGGTCTAGGAACGAGTTCCCATACTTGGCTTCTCTCGAATTGGTTGAGTTCTTCTTGCATAGCAGAAATCCAAAATTCATCATTAAAAGCTTCAGAAATATTTTTAGGCTCTACTTGTGAAATGAAGGCAGTGCTAGCAACAGAGTCTCTTAATGATGATCTAGTAGTCACCTATGACTAAATTTTCTGGATGAGAAGGTTTGAAAGAGAATTTCTTAGGCAAACCCTCCAGAGAATTGTTTCGGTTGAAGTATTCATTGGAGTAGAAGTTGATGGCTCAATGTCATCATTAAGAGTATTTGCTGTACTGTTGTCTTCATCAAAAGTCATATTTGTTGACTCTTCCACAATAAGTGAGCGTTTATTGAAAACTCTATATCCCTTACTCTTGGCGGCATAACCAAGAAAGATACCATCGTCAGCTTTGGCATCAAATTTGCCTAAGTTGTCTTTGGTGTTAAGGATAAACATCTGCAGCCAAAAACTCTAAAATAAGAAACATTTGGGGTTCTCCCAAACCAAAGCTCATAGGGTGTTTTCTTCGAAATGGGACGAATAAGCACCCTATTCAAAATGTGGCATGCTGTACTTACAGCCTCTGCCCAAAAATATTTCGGAAGAGAAAATTTATTCAACATGACTCTAGCCATATCGCCAAGAGTCCTATTCTTCCGCTCCACAACACCATTTTGTTGAGGAGTTCTAGGACAAGAAAATTCATGATCAAAACCATTTGCATTAAAAAACTTTCAAAATCTGAATTTACGAATTCGCCTCCATGATCACTTCGGATTCGAGTAATCATGTAGCCTTTTTCGTTTTGAACTTTATTTACAAAAACTTTGAAAACAGAGATAGCGTCGCTCTTATTAGCGAGAAGAAAACCCAAGTAAATCTCGAAAAATCATCAACAATAACAAAAGCATAAAGTTTGCCACCAAGGCTAGCTATTCTACTAGGACCAAATAAATCCATATGAAGTAATTGCAAGGGTCTAGTAGTACTTACAGAGTTGATGGAATGAAATGAGGATTTAGTTGCCTTGTTTAGTTCACATTCGGCACTACCGTGACCTTTTTGAATGTGATGTCAGGCAATCCTCTCACTAGCTTCTTGGTAGAAAGTCTGGATATAGCATCCATGTTGGCATGACCGAGATGCTGGTGCCAAAGTAGTCGTTCGTCTTTGTGGACATAAACATCTACCTGCATGGTTAGTATTTATAGAGAGATAGAAAATATAGATATTGTCCTCTCTTTTCCCTTCAAAAGCAATGTCTCCTGTGACCTATCATAGATATAGCAACAGTTTTGTCCAAAGTTAATATCATATCCATGATCAGCAAGATGGCTAATGCTGAGCAAGTTATGCTTTAACTCGGTCACAAGGCAGACATCCTTTATAACAGGAGAAGGAGGATGACCAATGATACCGTTACCTATAATGTGCCCTTTGAGATTGTTACCGAAGGATACGTATCCTTCTCTCTTCATCGATAGTGATGCAAAAAGATTTGCGTCTCCCGTCATATGTCGCGAGCATCCACTATCGAGAATCCACTTACTTTCAGTTGAGGAGAGAAGGTCCACCTACATCAAGAGTAGATGTGACCTTTGGTACCCGAATTCTTGAGGGTCCTGAAAAGTTAGTCTTTGGGAACCAAGCATATATCCTTTTATCTACAAGTCTTCTAACTCTGCACTGTGGTGAGATGTGTCCATGTAATCCACAATAAGTACAGATAGCATCTTATTTATACTAGGAGCATGAGAATGATATCTATAAGCAGTAGGATGAGGATGGACATGATATGAAGAGTTAGCATGGTGAAGATGATTATGCATGGAATAAGTGGCATGTTGATGGTGTCTATGAGGCATAGAATGATGGTATTGTCTATGATGTGTGACATGCTGATATTGTCTAGATGGCATGGCATGATGATTTTGTCTATATGGTATATGAGGATCTTGTCTATATGGCATTGCATGATGATTTTGTCTATTTGGCATGGCATGGTGCTTTTTATGTGTGGAGTGATGTTGATTGTGTCTTTGTGCATGATGAGTGTGTACTGAGTGAGAATTGTTCTTACGTGCACGTGGTTTGTGAAAGTTTGTGTATATAAATGCATGGTTATGTGCTGCATGAGATTGACGTGGTTGACTAGCATGAGTGGTGTTGTGCCCATGTGATTGGGTTTGAGGTTGAACAACCTGTTTACCCAATTTGGTTTCTAATCTTTTAGAAACAGCTTGCAGTTCATCAACCTTAATATTTAAGCCATAAATCTTAGTCATGGAAATCTTGTGTCTACTCTTTTCTTCAGCAAGCAATGTGTTAAGAGTAGTGATTTCTTGAGTTTGTTGCTCAATACGTGCTTCAGCATCATGTAAGCTTAATTTAAGCTTGGATACTTCATCAGTGTTATTAGTGGGTGATGTGTTTCTAACATTATCAAGAAGTAAAGAAATTCTTTGTATCTCATCTTCTAGACTTTTGATTTTGTCCTTGGCATGTTTATATTTACCGAACCTTTTTGTGATCATCAAGTAAATCGGTGAAAGCATCGCCAAGTTCATCAAAAGAGAAGTCATCTAAAGTTTCGTTTGATACCTTGGTGGAATTTGCCATGAGGCACACATTTGCTTTGTCTTGAGGAGAGTTTTTCTTCCTCGGAGTCACTTGCTTCGCTTTCATGCCAAATGCTTGTGTTGGCATACCTTTTTGATGAGTTCTTCTTGTAGGGCTTTTCATACCGGTTGCTTTTCTTTAAGAGCGGACAGTCTCTTCTGACGTGTCCAGTCTTTTTGCAACCATAGCAGATTGGTTCTTCTTCATCGTTCTTGTGGTTCCTTCTTTCTTTGATTGAAGCGAAGGAATTTCTTAAAGTTACGTACCATGAGAGCTTGGTCTTCATCATCTGAGATATCGTCTTCAGTCTCATCGTGATCAATCTTTCGTCGATGAACTTTGAGTACGATCTCCCTGGTCTTCGGAGCAGGCTCTTCGAAGTCCTTGAGGTCAAGCTCGTGAGTCATGAGCTTGCCCATTAAAGTCTCCATAGACATACTTGTGAGATCATTTCCTTCTATGATGGCTGTCACCTTAGGGTTCCAAATCTTTGGTAGCCCTCTGAGTAGCTTGCGGATCTTCTCATGGTTTGAGTACTGCTTACCAAGCGAGGATAACGGGTTGATGATATCGAGGAATCTTGTAAACATTTGAGTGATCGTCTCATTTGGCTTCATCTTGAAGGCTTCGTACTCTTGAGTGAGACGGCTTATCTTAGATTCCTTGACTTTAGTGGTTCCTTCATGCGTCACTTCCAGAAGTCTCCATACTTCATGAGCAGTGGTGCATGTAGAGACCCTGTTAAACTCGTTCATGTCTATAGCACAGAATAAAGCATTAATAGCCCTAGCATCTAGACTTGCCTGTTTCTTCTCCTCGACAGAATATTTGTCGTGTGGTTTCTCAATGAGGTCACCATCGACAACTATCCTGGCGGGCTTTTTGTAACCGTCAGTGACGACAGTCCACAGGTCAAAGTCTAGAGACTTAAGATAGAAGCTCATCCTTGTTTTCCAATATGTGTAGTTAGTCCCATCAAATAGGGGAGGCCTATAAGTGGACTGACCTTCACCATGATTGGAAATCAAGGATTGTGTGGTGCCATGGATCAGCTCTTAGGATGTTAGTCCTTGTAAAGAGAACAGAGCTCTGATACCAATTGAAGAACAGTTTGGCAACTCTAGAGGGGGGGGTGAATAGAGTATATATATATAATGACCAATTAAAAAATTACTCTTTCACGAACAATGAATAATCAGAGTAAAATACGGAATGTAAATCAAAGATAAGAGAGCATACGCAAACACAGCAATTTTAACCTGGTTTCCCTCGTGGAGGACTAGTCCAGGCCTGAGAACTCTAGCTCAGGATTAAATCCACTATTTGTGAAATAGTAGCTTACAACCCGTGCCTTTACTTCAGAAGAGCACGTCAACTTCTTACAGAGAATCGCAAGTGGCGATTGCTTGGAATTGTCCAAGCGATTTCTTCACTCTTGCACAAGAATCCTAACTGAGAGATGCTGAGCACTCGAGACTTAGGAGGCTTGTGGCTAGTATATGGGAAGGGTATGGCTTATAGAGCTTGTAGGAGAGAAGAGAAGAGAAGATTGAGTGATTCAAAATGAGAGAATTCATGCCCTATTTATACTGATTTTTGAGGCAGAATTCGGCCAGAATTCGGGTAGGAGAATTCAAAAAATTTGGCCGTTGGACAGCTAGCAACCAGCTAACCCTAAAATTAGGGTTCCTGATTTCTAGGGGACAGAGTTCGGCCCGAACTCTGTGTGGAGGCAGAGTTCGGCCCGAACTCTGTCTCCAGAGCACAGAGTGATTCTAAGTGGGACTTGTGGGCAATTTTGTTTTGGTGGAGCTAGGGATTTTGGGTAGGCTTGTAGACCAAGTTCCAAGAGCTCAGCATAACTCAGAGTACATACTTCTAGACTCAATGAAATGTAAAAGTACAGACTCGAAAATATACTGAGAGTCAGAAACTGAGCTGTCGTTTGTCCCGAACTGAAAGCAGACGTCGTGTGTCGTATTGAATTTATACATATATTATTTAGTCAATGTAGTCAATATTTGGTTGACTGTGACTTTGTGTCAACAGCTATAAACTAATAATATTGTGATTCAATCATTTACTAGATGCTATTTTGAATCTTTGGGCCCTTTAGTAAAGAGAATGATGGAAAAAGAGGGTACTGATTTTTCATGGTTAGAGGTCCAACCTCTCTCCTAGTAAGGGCTATCCGGGAACAAGGTGATGAGGCTCAAGCCACTCTCCTGGATCATATTTTGAATGAATTAGAGATTTCCATCAAAAGCTATAAAGAGCTCAACCAAGGAGACGTAGAATCTCTAGTACAGGCAGAATTTGAGCAACTGGCTCAAGCAGCTGACATTGAAATGGTCAATCTCCAGAATCTTTTGGAAGCCTTCTCTGCAAAATCTGTTGAATATAACTCCAAGCTGGAATCAGTAACCTTGATGGCTGATAGAAAAGAGAAAAGAGCTGCTGAATTAAGGGCAGAGATTGCTCGTCTCCAGAAGGAATTAGAAGAGGAGTTGCTGATCATCAACTTGCAACTCAATAATTCAATGCTCTGATTCAGGAGAGGGATGAATATGTGGAAGCTCATAATACTGAGATTACTCGCTGAATGGTGGCCATGCCTGCTTTCAATGAAGAAACCGGGATGGAAGAAGCCAGAAGGAGGGTGATGTCCACTCGTGAAGAACGGCTGCAGACTTTAAAGCAGCAGAATCGACAATCTGATAATACCTTCATCTTAGTGGAACATTTTGTATCTTTATGTCTTTTGAAGTATATGTGTTTTTTGTAATGTCTTATATTTCGATTAATAAAAGACATTTTTGCTGTGGCTCCATTATTTGTTGCGTATCTTGTTCAGATAGATATAGAAAATATATTCAGAGGTGCAAGACATGATATATTTCTTGATGATTTTGTAGAAAATAATTATATTCATTACATCTGCTCAGAGGTATATGGACGTGGCAGAATATACTGAACATTATTATTTCAATTGACAACTTAATCGAAACAATCAAGTTGCCGATGTGGATATAAGATGAACGGGAAAACCGTCAAATGATGGAATGAACGGTCAAACCGTCAAAATGGAAAATAACGAACGGATGAACCGTCAAGTGATGATGAATGAACGGGTGAACCGTCTGATGATAATGATCGGACGAACCGTCAGGTGATAATAAACGGATGAACCGTCGAATGAATGTGAATGGGTGAACCATCGGATGAATGTAATGAACGAACGAACCGTTAAGTGAATTGAATGAACGGATGAACCGTCAGATGGAAATGAATGAACGGATGAACCGTCAAATGATAATTAATGAACGGGTGAACCGTCAAGTGGATATGAATGAACGGGCGAACCGTCAGATGAATGTGAACGGATGAACCGTCAATTGATAAAGAATGAACAAATGAACCGTCAGGTGATGATGAAGGAACGGGCGAACCGTCGGATGGATGTGTTGCTTCATTATCTGCCTATAAATAGAACAAAAATTTAACAGAAAGAAGCACTTCCACTTTTTTAACGTAAAAATGTCGTCTGGAGACGCACCCAAGAAGACTGAACTCGCCCCGAAGGTTGAAGAAGGCGTTGAAGAACGTCCTGTCGATCCAGTTCAATCAAAGGAGGCAGGAGTAGGCGAAGGTTCGTCTGCACCCAATGCCATCGCGAGACATCCTGGACTTTCTGCTTGAACCAGGAAGAACCGAAGAAGAGGAAGCCATGAGGATGGCCGCATTGCAAATTCCTAGTGGGTTCCAGCAAGGAGGTTCTCGGCTCTTTTGCTGACCATGTTTTTAAAAAGGACTGGCAGTGGTCCGCGTCCAAATGTAGAGAAGGATGATAGTGACCTTCCTTAATATCATGTACTATTATTCATGATGAAATAAAATTTTATTTATGAACTATGAACTTGCCTGATGATTTACAAGTATTTACATTTATACATAATACTTTTTAAGGAATTTGCCATTGATAGGCATCATTGTAATTCGTCCATCCAGTTCTGAGAGTTGATAAGCTCCATTTGAGAAGACTTTACTTACAACGTAGGGACCTTCCCACTTTGCATCGAATTTGTCCTTTACTCATATGAGTCATAGTCATAGGACGTCTGACTGTTGAAACAAGTTCTCCTTGCTGAAAGGCTCTGACCTTAACTTTACGGTTGAAAGTCTTAGAAATACGAGCTTGGTATAACTCAATATGTTGTTGAGCCATTAACCGCTTCTCATCAAGTGCCTCCAATTCTTGAAGTCGAAGAAGATCATTATTCTCTGTAGTGAGCTCGTTAGCAATAGCAATCCTTAAAGAAGGAATTTGAAGTTCCAGAGGAAGAACAGCTTCACAACCATATACCAAAGAGAAGGTATAAAACCCGTGGGGTTGCGGACCGTAGTTCGGTAGGCCCATAGACATTCGCCAAGCTTTTCACTCCAATTCCGTTTGTTAGTGGATACAAACTTTTTGAGGAGCTTGATAATAGTTTTGTTGAAGGCTTCAGCTAAACCATTAGCGCAGGATTGTAGGCAGTCGAGGTAACGTTGTCAATCCGATGAATCATCACAGAATCTGGTAAATTTCTGGCTGATGAATTGTGGTCCGTTGTCATGGATGATTCGTCGAGGGACACCAAATCGATAGATGACATGATGTTTGACTGAAGTTAATGACACTACTGGTCTTACTTCAGTCAAGGGTATAGCTTCAGCCCACTTAGAGAAGTAGTCTGTTATTGCTATAATGAACCGATGTCCTCTAGAAGAAGAAGGATTAATAGGACCTATGACATCCATGCCCCAAGCTTCAAAAGGCCAGGAAGCGGCTGTCGGGTGTAGAAATTCTGAAGGTTGATGAATGAAATCTGCATGGATTTGACAGGCTCGACATTTCCTTGCATATTCGATGGCATCTGATACCATAGAGGGCCAGTAGTAACCCATTCTTCGGATAGCGATCCTGTAGTTTAGGACCAGGCTGATGTGCTCCACAAACACCGTCGTGAGCTTCACGTAATACCTGTTTTGCTTCCTCACCAGCTAGACAGCGTAGAAGGAGACCGTCATAAGTTCGTCCATAGAGAGTCTTGGGGGTTTGATTATAGTAGAATCGTAGAGATCATCGTCGAATACTTGTAGCCTCTTTAGGATCTTCGGGGAGTATATCGTGAACCACGAAGTCGATGAAAGGAGTTCTCCAATCTTCATTGATAACATTTATTTCAGCAAAATTACTGAACTCGATGTTACGATTGTTTTCGACACAAAACAATTCTCGATTAGAGATAACCACCACTTGTTGTCTTCTGATGGGATCGGCTAAGACTGCTGCAAGATTGGCTAAGGCATCTACTTAGTATTGCAAGCTCGGCGTACATATTCAATAAAGAAAGCTTTGAATATGTAGCCATATTGATTGCTGCTTCAAAGTAAGGTACCAGATCTTGATGACGGACTTCATAAGTTCCTCTAACCTGGTTAACAACCAGTTTAGAGTCGACGTAAACTTCGAGATATTAATATTCAATTGCTTGGCTAATTGAGACCGATGAGTAGAGCATTATATTCTGCTATATTATTGGAACAGGATTCGTCTAGAGAGTAAGCTCTTTGGATAGTTGATCCTGTCAGGAGAAACGAGAACAACTCCAACTCCTGCTACAATAGCACCATTGGGTCCGATTCTGGATGCACCGTCGAAGAATAAACGCCAGGTTGGAAATTCTTCAGAAATCATGTTGACTTCCAACGTCTCGTCTGGAATTTCATCATAAAGCTTTGATGTTTCTGGTACGGGATGAGCTGCCATGAAATCTGCCAGTGCTTGACCTTTGACAGACTTTTGAGGAACATACACCATGTCATATTGTGCTAGAAGAATAGCCCATGTAGTAAGCCGAGAGTTGAGTGTACTAGGCTTCTTCATCAGTACCCGAAGAGGATTGACTCGGGATATGACATGAATGGTTTGACCAATGATGTAATGTCTTGTCTTTTGAACGGCGAACATAAGGGCTAGACATTCTTTTTCAACCGGAACTATAATGGTGTTCAGCACCAATCATAGTACGACTAAGATAGTAGATGGCTTGTTCATGGCCTTCTTTATTCTTTTGGGCAAGTAAAGCACCCAATGAATGGTCCATAGCACGGACATACATTAAGAATGGTATGCCCAGAGATTAGTGGCACCAAGACTGGTGGGTTCATGAGATATCGTTTGATGTCGTCGAATGCTTGTTGACATTCTTCAGTCCAAATAAAAGATACACCCTTCTTCATTAGTTGAGTGAATAGTCTGCAGCATCCAGACAAGTTCGAAATGAATCTCCTGATGTACGCAAGTCAACCTTGGAATCCTCATAGCTCTTTTAGGTTGCGTGGAGGACGCATCTCTTGAATGGCTTTGATCTTCTCGGGATCCACGTGTATACCTTTATAGGTAATGACGAAGCCGAGAAATTTGCCACTAGAGACACCCAAGAATGACTTGGTGGGATTCATCTTGAGCTGATGTTGACGCATGAGATTGAAGATTGTTCTCAAATCTTGGATGTGATCTTCTTTCAGACGACTTTTAACAGCGATATCATCAACGTAACATTCGACTGTTTTATGAAGATGTTCTCTGAAAATGGTACTCATAGCCCGTTGTTAAGTTGCACCAGCGTTCTTGAGACCAAATGGCATCACTGTGTAGCAATAGACTCCCCGAAGAGTGCGGAAAGATGTGTGTTTTTCATCTTCGGAATTCATCTTGATCTGATTGTATCCAGAGAATCCATCCATAAAAGATATTCGCTCGAACCCACAGGTATTGTCAATCATGACGTCCGTAATAGGGAGAGGAAATTCATCTTTCGGACATGCTTTATTAGATCCCGAAAATCAATACAGACTCGAACCTTGCCGGTTTTCTTCAGGACTGGAACAACGTTGGCTACCCTAATCAGGATGTTGTTCTTCTCGAATAAAGCCACAAGCGATAAGCTTCTTGACCTCATCATCGATTGCGTCCATCATTTCAGGCTTAAATCGCCGTTGCTGCTGTTTGACTGGTTTAGCATTAGGCAAAATGTTCAGTTTGTGAGTAGCAATTTTAGGATCTAAACCTGGCATGTCTTCGTAACTCCAAGCAAAGACGTCAATGTATTCTTTAATGAGAAGAATCAACTCTTATTTATCTGCTTTTGGAAGATTCTTGCTGATAAAGATTGGACGAGGTAACTCGCTTTCTCCTATATCAACTTGAACTAGTTGATCTTCAGTAGGAGGTTCTCTTTGTTCAAATCGGAGTACCCACTGATTATCCATCTATTGAGCCCAAGGATCTGTTTCAGGATTTTCTTCAATGTCCTCATCGTAGCCTTCCGAAAGTTCAGCGGAGACCATATTAGAAGATACAATTACACGATGGACTTCACCAATGCTAGTATCAAAATCCCATAACCTGGAATCAGAAGAGTTAGAACGTTCTTCGCTATCAGAGTCGGAGACTGCTGGGGATAACATCGGAGGAGAAGCATATCCGAGACCTCTTTTGGTCCTGTTGTAATACATTTCTGACTTTCCTTGTGGAATAGCAGTACGGAGAGGAGTCTTTCTTCCCTTACCGTAGTTTAGGCCGCTTTTGAAGTCGTAACCCATCTTTCGGACGATGTCTTTTGATTGTTGACTGTAACAACGGAATTGAAGATGTCCCGTGTCGTTAACTTTGCTATCATCCGTATAACTGAATTTTTGTTTCGGTCTCTTACTAAAAAGTATTGGACGTTCGCCGTTCTTGCGAGCAGGAACAATACGATATAAATCTTTTAGGGTGTTCACATGAAACTTCTGTTTGAAGAGATTGTACAACTCCCATTGTAAATGATTTGAAGCTAACTAACATATCCAAATAGCATTTAGTATGATAAATAATATCAGTATACTGGAAAGTAGATGCTTTTTCATTGATATGTACATCTGTATTTACAGCAGGACCTTTAGCCTTAGCAGGCTTGGTCAGATTGATTACAAGAGAGGGAGAAGAAGAACGTGGAGGAGGCTTGTTACGACGGAGGTCAATAACAAGTGGCTCAGAAGAGGTGAGCTCCCTTTTTTCCTTGTTATGAGTTAAATCAACAACAAGTGGCTCAGAAGAAGTGAGCTGCTTTTTGTCCTTGTTACGATGTAAGTCGATAACAAGTGGCTCATAAGAGGTGAGCTCCCTTTTATCCTGATCGTCATCAGTAGATTGCCTCTGGACTGGCAAGTGAATAGCCAGTGGTTTAGAAGATTGAGGATGAGAAACGCGTCCTTTGACAGGTATAATGAGAGTGTCATTGGGTACTGCTTCTTGATCCTCTTCAGTATCCATTGCCTAATACCACTTTCATAAATTCCTCCTTGTACATACGAGCGTCGTTGCAATATGCTTCGACACCCTTGAAAGGATAAAGGTCTGCAACTTCTTTGTGAACTTGTCCTTTGTCATCAACATATTTAAAGCATTGATGAAGAGTTGATGGAACAATGTTATGTTCATGGAGGAAAGGTCTTTCCAGAAGAGCGTTGTAAGAACAACCATGATTGTCGATGATATAAAAGGTCACCTTTGTGCGAAGATTGCCTATTTGGAGTTTTAGGCGAATCTTACCCAAAGGTTCACTCCTTCCTTGGTTGAATCCCAAGATAGTGGTGATTGTGCTTGAAAGACTATGCACCGGTATCTTTAATGCGTCTAGCATTGTCTTTGGCATGATACTGAGTGCAGACCCTGGATCTATCAGGATACGATCGACTTTCATTGAATCGACATATCCTGTATAGTAAAGAGGACGATCATGTCTATTATCCTCCAGCAGCATATCATCCTGAGTGAAAGTAATGTTTGGAATCAACTCCAGGACACTATGACAATGACGGCAAAAGACCGGTTCAGGTTTTCGGCTTTTTTAGAAGGGTTAGGCAAGTTTCAGCCTGCATCAGGGCTTCACTTAAAGTTTCTCGAGTCTCTTTAGCAAGGCGCAAGAGCTCGATGATTGATAGCCTAGCCGGTGTATTGGCTAATTGAGCCAATATATCAAAGTTGTACGACTTTTCAAGTCCTGTAGGAGATGATTTCTTCAAAGGTTTGTCAAAATGGACTTATTGCTTGCCTTTGTCAGCAACCACCAGCTTAGGAGGAATAGATACTATAACTGGTGAAGATGTGGAAAGAATCTCTTCAGAGGAAGCAGGTTGTGCTGGAGCAGGTTCAGAAGAAGAGGCAGGATCCTCTTGAGCTTCAGAATGATCTTTAAATAGGCTTTCCCTGATCTGGTGCCTAGCAGAATTTCTTTGTCAACTATGGGTTCGAAAGACACCATAGTTGTAGGTTTTTATCTTGCTTTTAGAACGACCTTTCTTCTTGGAAGAAGAGGGCACTTTGAATTCCGGAGCAAGATCGGGATGGATCCACATAATTTTGCCGTTGTCAAGAGACAAGGGAATACGACCTTATTTGGTGGAAGCGGGAGATTCTTAATCTCAAGAGTAGCTTTGGGAATAGGAATGACACCGTGTTGAACCATCTGCGGAGGAAAATCTCTAAACTGGACTGAAACCATGTTTGCAGTAACAGTCTTCTCATCTTGCTGCAGAGTGACGACACCGGTATTGATAAGCTCTTAATTTTGCCTTTGAGCACAGTAGCATGCTCGAGTAGGATGTCTAATGAACCTGTGGTAGACATAATATTTAGGATGATCTGTCTTACCGACTTCATCAGGTTTCTTTGGGTCTGGGAGCTGAATCTTATTGCTTTTGAGTAAACATTCAAAGATGCTTGCAGTGTCATTCTCATCGAAAGGAATATTCTATTTTCGGACGAGGTTCCCTTGGTGGAGGTGCAGAAGGAGTCGGAGTGGATGTAGGTGGAGCCACATTGACAGCCAAAGATTCTTTATTCTCATTCAAATTGATGTTCAAAGTCTCTTTTGCTTTGCGGTTATTCTGGCGGTTGCCACCACCTGATGTCTGGTGTTCATCTCTATCGGGGTTAGACATTTGTACCTCCAATTGTTTGAATTTCTCGGCACTCACTTTCGCAGCTTTGGCATTGATAATGAATGAAGGCCAATCTTGAAACTGGGTAGATCCCGTCCATATACTGATGATAGGCAAAAGATTTGCCTTACAAGTATCAATAGTGACAGCAGCTGGAGTTCCGGGAGGCATCTTCAAGGCTTCACGGCAGGAATCGTTCGATGAAACTCTCAGCAGTTTCATTATGTTTCTGTTTGATTTTGTTGAGAGCTGACATAGTCATGTCATTGAATCCTTCATAGAACCGTTCCAGAAAGATTTGTTTGAGACCTGAGAAGGAAGTGATACAACCATCGGGCAAACTTCTGTACCAGTCATATGCTACGCCGGCTAAACAACCGACGACCACTCTGGTAAGAAGAGCGTCATTTGGCTGGAGTTGAACGGTTATTACCTCAAAATGATTGATGAACTGACTAGGAGAAGTACTGCCATCAAACAAAGAGATTGTTGGAATCTTGTACTTTGGTGGAAACAGGACCTCTTTCCACTCAACTGGATAGGGCTGTTTGATCCCCAATCTTTGCAAGTTGTCTTTCTCTTTGAAAGCTTCGAACTGAGTTCGCAAGAGTTTGACAGTTTCATTGGCGTCTTCAGATGACGAAGAAGGAGCAGGTTGAGTTAGAGTAGTAGGAGGAGGAACAGCATTGTAAGCACTACCCCCAGCTCCCGACTGACTAGGTGTAGTTTAAACTTGTACTTGTACAGGAGGCATTTGAAGGGAAATTACCCCCAGCCCAGTATTGGCAGGTACTGAAGATGCTATGATCTCTGGACTCACAGTAGGTACAGTCGGTGGTGTGACATGTTGTGCCACAATGATAGAATGCATACTAGCAACCATTTTAGCCATGGTTTTTAGTTTGTCTTCAAGTGCAGCGATTCGTTGTTCTTGATTTGTAGAAGTTGAAGCATCTGGATCTTCATTGACAACATAAGCTGTCACTTCTCTTGGTACAGTGTAAGACACTGTCTGTTCAGAGCTTTCACTATATGCATCATAGTCGAAGAAAGAGTCGTCTCCTGACTGAGAAGTAGGAAGATAACCTGAAGGGTTTTGAGAAAGATTCCTTTGACCGATTGTGTCTCGGCTTTGAGAACGGGTATGTCGAAACACTCCTTCAGAAGATTCTTGGAGTAATTCTAAATACCGTTGACTTGGTTTACGAGGTTTGCCATGCTTAGAGCATCTTCTACCCCCAGTGTCTCGGGAAGTCATGTTGACAGAAGCATACAAGACTTCGTCTTCCTCTGACATAGGTTCAGATTTAGCAAAAGTCAAACGATCGAAGACTGATCATTTTGTTGTTTGACAACAACATTGGATGATGACTTTGTGGTTGCAATGATGATCAGATGGTTGAACTGAAGGTGCTGAAACATTGTCTCGTTTTTGTCTGAGATGTTCTCGGAGATCGGGAACAACAGTAGGACAAGGAAAACTCTGAGGGATCTGTTCTTTGATAATATTCGGAACATGATTCCGATTATTCAAATGTTTAGTTCCTTGAATATACAGGGAAGTGCTTACTTCTTTGGCATAAGTGTCGGGATTTCTAACCCTGGAGATTTATTTTTGATGATGTTTGGTCTTCGGCATTGGCTGTTTGCATTTTACCAAAGTGGGTCTGTTAAGATAAGTTCTAAGATCAGCAAATTCACCCCCAGGGGTTTCTGTTTGAGACACCGACAGTTTTCCCTGTCTGGAACGGGAAATCTTGAGAGTCGGGAGGTCCTGGAATTCTGCTACCGGGGTAGGCAAAATACCTCTTTGGTCAGTACAAGTTCTCTTGTAAAGGAAAGAAGAATCCTTGTTTGAAAGAGTTCTAGTACTGATTGGTGCCGAGGCACGTTCAGATTGATCTTCTTCGGTAAAAACTGAAGAAGATTGAGAAAAGACCAAAGGGCCTTTTTCTTTGTTTTGTGAAGAAGGGTTAGCTAAAGAGAATTTCCCTCTGTTGTCTTCCAAATCATGGGACAAGAAGTTTGAGAAAAGACCAACGGGCCTTTTCCTTTGTTTTGAAGAAGAGGAGGAATAGCCAAAGGACTACCCCCAGTAGGTTGCACAGGAGCAACATTATGTTTGGAAAGAGGAGCTGAGCCTTTTTCCTTGTTATGAGAAGAAGAGAGTTTAGCCAAAAGGTTGTCACTCTTAGATTGTGCAGAAGCAGTTTGCGCATGAATGGTTGGCGCACTGGTTTTAGCCACAGAAAGTGTAGTTTGCGCATCAGGAGTTCTTGCTATAGAGTGCTTAGGGTGGACTCTGGATGCTGGAGCATTGGACTGCGCAGACAGATTGGCAGCCAATTGCGCCAGGGGCATAGGAGTCTTGTACTTGGCCAAAGCAGCATATGAAGTCTTCTGTGTACTGGCAGAAACAGATTGCGCAGCAGTGGCAGAGACAGATTGTGCAGCATGCTTGATGACAGAAGCTTTGGACTGTGCAGCAGTCTTGATAGCAAACTGCGCAGAAGTCTTGCTTGCAGCATCAATAGACTGCGCAGCAGTCTTTGGGACCCACACTGGGCGCACTTTGCTTGTGGCAGAAGTGGTTGCAGTGCGAGGAGTGGTCTTGGAATTGATCATGGATTCGTAGGCTGTCTGGTTGATCTTCACAACCAGTGTCTTTTGCGTCTTTTCGATAGACGCTATGTCACATTGAGTTGTCACTTCCTCATCGGAGGAGAAAGTCGTCCACAGCAGAGTCGCCATTTTGTTTACAAAAACAAAAGTTGAAGAACTTTATTGATACAAACTTTGTAAAAGATTACAACTTGAATTCTGGGAATGGTACAACTTTAGGAATCCAATCTAGATGACGATTGCTTTATCCCTTGGACGATGTAAACTTTGAAGACGAAGCCTCTGAAGTTGAAAACAACTCTGGAATTTGAAGGCAAAAAGCCTCGGAAGTTGAAGGCAAAAGCCTCGGAAGAATGCAGCAGCACTTTGGCAAGAACTCCTGAACTCTCTGAACTTTGAAGTCTGATAATCTAATCTCTGATCTCTGATTATTGATCTCCTTTGAATGGAGACTTGAAACTCTATTTATAGAGTTCTGAGAAATAACTAACTTTTAGTTATTCTGGAATGCGCATGATAGATTGCGCAGCAATTAGATTGCACAACAATGGACTGCACAGACAGTTACTGGATCATAGGCTGTCTTGGACACATGGCATCATTCGATTAAAATGCGCATGATCGTGCATAAACAGTTGCCACGAAATGAGCAATTGATGGCATGAATGCCACGTGTATTTTGTCATTTGTGTTGATAGACCGCGCACACTGAATTACGCAGGCTTTGGATTGCGCCTACTTGAATTACGCAGGAAATAGATTGCGCCAACATAGATTGCGCCAACATGGATTGCGCTGCCAGCTGTCCTCGAGCGCCGTGCTGCACGATTAAACGAACGGTCGCCTCGTTCTCCGCGCTGTCAACTGTCAGAAGATTTGATTTGTGTCAGGTAATGATGGTGATTTGCCACATCAGCCTGTGCGCTTGGATGTACACGCAATCTATCGTGCGCAATCTGAAGGATGCGCAATCTGATGTCTGCGCAGTTCATCTGAAAGTTGTATTTCTTGATTTTCTGACTTTGTTGATGTGTGCAACTTGATTTTTCAGGACCTACACCAGGGATAGAAGGTCCCCCTGCCGGATCCCTCTAGATGCCGAGAAAAAACTAGTAGGTGCGCCATTGAGTAGAACCGCATATCGGGTATCCGCCAGGAGACGATAAATAAGATCACAGAAGACCTCATTAAAACCAAATCTCCGAAGAACCCGCAGGAGGAAATGCCAATTGACTCTGTCATAGGCCTTCTGCATGTCCAGCTTAATAGCAACATTTCCACCATGGTTGGGTTCCCTCATAGAAGCCACCATATCCTGAGCAATAATGATGTTGTCCACAATCTCTCTCCCCTGAACAAAAGCACTTTGCTCCGGAGAATAATTTTGGGAAGGTATTCCCGCAACCTACAAGCAATAATCTTGGAAATAATTTTGTTACAGAAATTGCAAAGGCTAATAGGGCGGAAATCTGAAAGGCTCCTCGGGTGTTCGACTTTGGGGATAAGAAATAAGAAGGTATCTGAAATGGAATCCGGAAGGTGCGCACCCAAGAAAAATGAACCAACGGCTTCCTCCACATCAGCAGCAATAATATCCCAACAAGCTAAAAAGAATCTCCCAGAAAAGCCATCCGGTCCTGCGCCACTAGCCGGGTCCATCCCCCGAACAATATCCAACAGCTCCGCTCTATCTGGGCAACGAACAAGGTAAGAATTGTCCTCCATAGAAATAATACTAGGAATGACATCGAGGAAGGCGTCCTCATCAGAAATAGGCTCATCTATAAACAACTCCGAGAAGAATAAAGACGCCTCCGTCGCTACCTCCTCAGAAGACCCAGTTTCAGAACCATCAGCCCGAATAATTTTCTGAATACTCGCCTTTCTTTGCCTGCTCCTGGTGCACTCATGGAAAAAACGAGTATTCTTATCTCCTTCCAGGTCCCATCTCAATCTGGCTTTTTGTTTCCAGAATGACTCCTCAACCTGGACCTTTTGCTTCAATCTGGCAACAGCCTCCATCCAGGAAGCCCTCTCCCTTTCCGAAGGATGAAGCTCATAATCCTGCTCCGCCGCCAATGCAGCGTCCTCGGCCTGACGGACCTCCTGAAAAATGTCTCCAAAAGTAGCTCTGCTCCATCCAGCCAGAACATGCCCCGTCGTCCTCAAACGCATGCCCAGCCACTCAAGCGCATCATAATGCCAACATGAATTCCATGCCCGAGCCACAATCGGAAGAAAATCTGGATGAGAAGTCCAAAAGTCAAGAAAGCGGAAGCTTCTGCGTAGAAGGGAAGAAGCTGGCTGACAGGATATCAAAAGAGGAGAATGATCAGATTCTGCCCGATTAAGATGCTCATAAGAAACCTGGACACCATCTAGCCAACTACCCGTCACGAGTAACCTATCAAGGACGGGATCCCTGCCGATCAACCCCCGTCTGCCCGTTCACCCAAGTATAGATGCTACCTCTGAAACCAATATCTGATAACCCGGCAGCCAACTGGAAATCAAGGAAGTCCGCAATGCCCTCGTGTCAGGAGGTCGGTCTCCAAATTTCTCATCCGGAGAAGCAATAATATTGAAGTCCCCACCCACCGCCCAGGGCAACGCAATGTCCCTGGCTTGGACGTCCAGAAGATGTCTCCACATAGTCCTCCTCCCCAAACGTGTCCCTGCACCATAAACAATCGACAACCGCACCGGCATCGAAAAACAGCTCAAAGAAAGCTGTACCGTTATAGCCTGATCACAGGAGTCAATACAATTGATCCCAAGACCCGACTTACAGAAAACCCAAATATTGCCCTTATCATTGCAAAAGCTATCATCAAAACCCAACCTCAGTTGATAAGAAAGAAGCTTAGAGGATATCACCTTGGGTTCAATAATGGCAAGAACCTGAATAGAATTGATCCGACACAAGGACCTGAGACGGGATAAAGTAGCTCTGTTCACCGTCTCCCGAACATTCCAAATAAGGAATTTAACCATGGACCCTCTGGGGGTCCCGCCTAACCCGGGAAGCATGAGATCGAAAGAAGCCGATCCGACTGAGGTGCCATCGACTTCCTCCGTCTACCAGCCGCCTTCTTAAAAGGAACCATCTGTCAGTCTTCTTCGCGTCCCTCAGAGATAGAGGTAGGAAGGTCTAGCCTCGGGCAGAGAAACCACATCATCACCCGGAGTGGAGTCATAACCCGAGACGGATAAAGGGTTCTGGTCGGCCTCCCTCCACACCACCTAGCTACGATCCTCAGTGTCCGAGTCAGCCGCTATAACTCCCTGTCCTAGCTCGCTATGGATAATAATAGGAAGATCCGAAACATCAATAGGCCCAATACCCCGCTCAGGGCCCAACTGTCCATCCAAGCTAGAGCCTGGATCGCTGCGTCCCTCCATCGTGGACCGCCCTGTCAACCGACCATAGAGCCAGCTGCCCCGAGGAAGACTCCCCCACGTGCCATGAAGGCGGAAATGAATTCGCACGATTATCATTACTTCCGCACAATCCGGGCTGCATGGACCCAGTGCTATCATCACGCCCTCCGACGCGCCTCCATACCTGCTGTGTCCCCTTTCCTTTCTCGTGCCTAGATCGTCTCCTCCGACGACCCATGCTAATCCTACGGCCATCCACCAAGCCGTCCTCCTCACGCACAACGCCTAGAGCAATGCCGACGGAGATGGGCGGACTATCGGCTACTCCCACGGAGGAAGGCTCCACCTGGGGTCGCCCACTAAGCACTCTCAACATGACCATGATGGCCACAAGAGACACAGTAGAGAGGCCTCCGCTCATATACAACTGGCTGCAAATGAACACCATTAGGTAGTTGGAAGAA